>CM053625.1:251562779-251623126 GCA_028646595.1 Phalanger gymnotis
GGCATTTATTAATAAATCTGTAGAACTATTCACAAAATTAATGGGCATTTTCAAAGATTAGTTACTCAGGGGTAGCAAGCACTATACGATCTTTTACTATGGGTGGGGAACCTGCGGCCTGGAGGCCACATGTGGCCTTCTAGGTCCTCAAGTTCAGCCTTTTGACTAAGTCTAAGTTTTACAGAACAAATCCTTTTATTAAGGGGATTTGTCCTGTGAAGTTTGGATTCAGTCAAAGGGAAGCACTTGAGGACCTAGAGGGCCACATGTGGCCTCCAGGCCACAGGTTCTCCACCCCTGCCAGACTATTCAAAGAAAGGTAGAGTGTTAACAGCTAATGAAATCACATATACAAGTACCATAAGCCTTTCACTATTCTGCCTAGAGTCAGGGTCTTTCCTAGAGTCTTCCTGGTAGGAGTGTACTGGTGCCAGTTCCTACTGTCTGTCAAGAGCCCATTGTTAAATTTTCAGTGTGAGTTTTTACACCTCAGAAGAGCTTGTCATAATGTTTTGTTGATTGTCGACACTTAAGCAAGTAAAGGAGAAAATATTAATAATGCACATAAACTTAAAAGTGTGTCCTTCATACATTCTTTTGCCATCATCACTACCACACCATACCCTCCATCATATCGTTACACATTTAACCACTACAACCATGCTTCCAAGGCTGCAATAAAAAAGCTACTCAGAACCTTTTGCCCTAACTTTCTAGAAACACAACAAAATGACAGTTCTACAATTTAATGAGGCTAGAATCCTGATCCCAAACTGCCGTGGACATCTTAGATGAGCTAGCTCTTTAAAAAAAAAAAATTAGATAACCTTTTCAGGGTGTATTCTAAAGAATGGATTTACTGGGTCAAAGGATATCATTGTTTTTGTAAATTGTGTTGTATAAAATTCTTTTGTTTATTGTTGTTTTTAATTGTGTCCATTTTCCTTTCTCCAGTTTGCCATTTCCTTCTCCAGCTCATTTTACAGATGAGAAACTGTGGCAAATGGGGTTAGGTGACTTGACCAGGCTCACTTGTCTAAGTGTATAGGCCAGATTTAAACTCAAGAAGATGAGCCTCCCTGACTTCAGGCTCAGGACTCTGCATTGTCCACCCAGCTGCCCAGAAACATTCTAAAGTTTTGGAATTCCATCGGTAATAAATGGATGATCTTATTTTTCCACAATCCCACCCATCATTGAGTTCCATAGCTCTTAATTATTTTTTGCCAATTTGAAGGTTCAGAGGTGGTACTGCAAAGTTGTTTTAATTTGCATCTCTTGATCATTTTGTCCCTTGATATCTATATGTCGCCAGATACCAAAAGTGAAATGAGCTGCTTTGAGAAGCGATGGGGGGGGGTGGGGGAGTGGCAAGAATCCCCCTCCTTGGAAATCTTCAAGCAGACAATTGTCAGACAGGTTATAATGGGAATACTTTTCATGTATGGTTGGTCTAGATGGATGCATTGTTGGATTCCTCCCAACTCTCAAATTCTGTGATTCTGTGGTATGACTAGCCCCAGACTTCCAAGCAGTCTATGCATTAAGCCATCTTGTCATCTGCCTGCCATGCCACCTTCTTCCTTTCTCTACTTCTTGCTCTGGTCACAGTATTCAAATAGTGCCATTGCTTTTAAAAAAAATGTGTCAATCAACTGCCCCATGTATCAATTGATGATTCATGAAATTTCCCACAATAAAACTCCCTTCCCTGACCACTGTTCTCCTAAATTCATTATCTTGCATTATTAGAATATAAACTCATTTAGGGCAAGAACTGTCTCACTTTTTGTATTTGTATTTCCTTGCTTAGCACAATGTAACAACAATGCTGCTTGCAGCTGCTATGGATATGTAAGGCCAATAACACCAGCAAACAGGAGGGCTGCTAGCACAAGTTCTTTGATCTGCTTTGCTAAGGAAAACAACTTTAAGGGGTTTACAATCTCACTTTAATTAAACATACATATATCATTCATTTAGTTTAGGGGAAAAAGTCACCACCCTGAACTTCAGAGAAATTACAAGCAGAAATTACATAAACAGAGCAAATAACACAAATCAGCAAACAGGGCTTCTGTCTGTCTATAGCAATACATACATAGTTACCAGACAGAAAAGTACCAACATCTAGATTTTCAAAGCCAGGGGGCTCCCTAACAGTTACCCAGAGTCTTGTCTGGCCAAATCACACGAGCACTCTTCCAATGAGTGAGCCCCCAAAGCAAAATGCTAACCTTAAAGTATATATACTATTTCCAATCAAGGACTCTTGATTCAAACAAAGGCAAGACTCAGTCAAAGGCACTTGATTGCCTTAGTGCCGAGAAGCACTTCAAAAGAAAAAACAGCAAAAAGTCTCACTTTGCTTGCCATTACAAATAGTTCCTGGCACATAGCAGGCACTTATCAAATGCTCATTCATTCATTTATCCATTCATTCTTTCCTGAGGCTGACCACACCTCCAAATGATTATCAACATTTTGGTCTTCCTCTTGTCTGTTCCTATACTGGGGATTTGGAGATAGCTTTGTAAATTCTTGAATTCTCTGTGTATTTGACACCACTTTAAATGTCTTATTTGTCATAAATACTTTTACCAATCTATTTTTTCTTTCAGTTATATTTTTCTCAAGTGTAATCTTAAAATTTTAATAGTTAAATATATCTTATTCCTAGTAATTCCACGTAGAAGAGAAAAAATAAAGATCTCACACACACACCCATCCCCAACAAATGCAACAAGCACACTATTCTATTGCTTTCAATCTTCAAGTATTGGAAGGACCCTCATGAGGAGCTATTAGCCTTGTTCTCCAAGCTCCGATCCCTCTCTCCCCTCCCCCAAGGCTCAAATTAAAGTGATTTACCTGATTGGTGGAGACAATTGACTTCACTGGCCAAGAGTTTCAGTAATAGCTATTGCGCTTCTGCGCCACCTAGTGTTTGAGAGAGGTGAAGTTTCACATTAATGCCTGTTCCTCTCTACTTTTCCCTCTTGATAAAGAAAAAGCAGAGGGAGTTTTGCAGCTGTTTTGGCATGCTGGTGAGCACGACTAGGTTTGTTTGACTGATCTAAAAAGGAAACTTAAGCTCTGTTGCCATGAGCTCCATTCTCACGGCTCCAGAGTTGTAAGATTGAACCACACAGCATCTGGGTGAATGAATAACTAGCTGGTCTGGTCTATATAGCCTAGAGTCAGTCAATCTAAAGAGCTTCGCCGTCTCTGGTTTAGAGAACTGCCATTCATAATAAGAACTAATACTTTCTAAAGGTTCTTTTAAGGATGACAGTAAATTGAAATAGCTTGAAAATGCTCTGTTTGAACAGAGAAGAAAAGAGAAGTTTCCCAGTAAAGTAGTGAGAAGAGGTGCAGCTTACCATGGTGCAGATGTTCCTGAATGTACCAATATCATCGAAAGCTGTAGTCCAGAGTTGAGAGTTCCACTAAACCAGCAATGGGGAACCTGCCCTAAGCACAAGAGTTTTCTTCCTTCCTGTGCTTCCCTGACAGGTATCTTTAAGTATGTGTCCAGTCTCCACCAGAGATTTTAAGTACATTAGTGGAAATGTGTGATCCAGATTTATAACACTGCATTGTACCATATAAGCATTCATTATTACCATTGTTGCTGTTGTCATTCTGTTAAGTAGCTATATTTAAGATCTAAAAGTGTCATTATTGTGAGCGGCTGGTTGTGTAAATATCACACAATGTACAGGTGTATTTCCTTGTGAGTGGATGATTATATAAATAGAATATGCTTCAGATGGTGGGGATGGGGGGTGGGTGAGTAGGGTGATTGTATTTTCCTGCAACCAGATTATACCCTAGGATCCTGAGAGAGTTTGAATGTAACCTGTGTAGTAATGATCTCTCCCTGGGAACCTGGATCCATCAGGATGAAGGCAGGTTTGAGTAAGAGAGCCAACCCAAAGAAGCTGAATTCAAGGAGTGATCTGTGTGTGTGAACATGCTAAGAACTGAAGGGATCAAAGAATATTTCATGTAGGAAGTGGCACCTTAGCTATGCTTTGAAGAATGCGCTAGGGATTCTGTGAGACAGAGGCAGGAGGGAAGGCATTCCAGGTGTAATGATTCCACTCCTACCCCTCGGCTTAGAGTTCTGTGGCCTCCCACCAAAAAATCTCCAAACCTCCAAATGAAAGCAGAAGGCTCCAGAAGAATGGGGGCTTGGCTTGAGACCTCCAGCACAGAAAGAGGAGACCTCTGCCTCCTCTGCCCAGCCGTCCAAGAGTCCGACCCGACTTATCTGCGGCCCCACTCCCATTTCTTTCTCTCAGTTCTGGCCAGACCTCCACCACTGGCTCCACCACCTCGGTTTACTCTTGCTCTCACTTTTGTGTCCCCAGCCCCCACGAGTCCGTGAATGGCTCCCTTCCTGCTTCCCTCCTTCTGTCCCTTCTCCAGTCTCCGGGCTAATTCACATTACATAAAAATCACTTTATGTAGAGGTCTGCAGAACAGTCTACCTAAGTAAAGCATGAATTGTATCCTCTCAGTAAAATTTAAGTTCCTTGAGGGTAAAGACTATTTAATTTTCTACATTGTAGATACTTAACGTCTATTGAATTCAACTGGATCAAATTGTTAGGTTTATATTCTGTTAGATTGTAAATTTCTTTAGGGTACTTGGAATTGTTCGACAACATTCAACAAACATCTACCAAATATTTTCTCTGTTCAAAGCACTATCCCGTGAATTAAGGAGAAATAGTTTTGATAACTGCTACTACCTTTGTGAATTTACAATCTAATAGGGGGCTTGATCAATCAACAAGCATTTATTAAGTGCTTACTGTATGCCAGTACTCTGATAGGCACTGGAAAGACAAAATCCAAAATGAAGCAGTTCTTGCCCTTAAAAAGCTTACATTCTATTCAGGGGGAGATGGCATAGAACACAAAGAAATATACACAAAATATGGAAACTAGCCAATATGGTAGAGGAAGAAGTATAGCCAACCTGTCCCTCACACCTACTCTACAAAAATCTAGAAAATGCACCACATCAAGTCTTGACTGGAAAATCCCAAGAAAAAAATAACAGTGACAGATAGACAGCTAGAGAAGTCTGCTGACACTCAGGATAGGTGTAGCCAGAAGCAGCCAGGGGAGCTTTCCAATGTGGTTAGTCAACCAACACTTGCCCAGGTGTTCTGCACCAGAGAAATCATAGTTTCCAGGCCCACACAGAAGACCCTAACATCGTACAAAGAGTAGGAATGTGTACTACCTGGCATCTCTATCACTCACTACCAGTGCTGGGTCACAAATACAGGTTAGATTGAGGAGGCAAAATATGTATAGGCACAGCAATGTTCCAGGGTAAGGAGTGGTCTTGAACCACAGACTGTGTACTGAGAAAGGGGTAAGTATAGAAGTAAGTAGCAGCTGTGTGGCTTTAACCTCAAAGGGGAGAAGAGGGGTAAAAGGCACTTAGTTTCAGCCCCCAGGCCAGTTTGGAGCTGGCAGTGGGAGAACAAGGGCAAAAATCTTCATCCAAAGCGAAGACACAGATTTGTCACTAAACTTTCAGAGCTTTCTAGTTGGCTGATAGTGACTAGTTCCAACAACAGTCTACTGGAATTCCAACCAGGAGCAAGTCCAGAGTTGGTTGCTCAGACCCATACCCATATCAGGAACTTGAAGAACTCAGACCATGCAGATGGCACTCAGACTTAATTCCTAGATTAGATTATCTCAGGAGAACTAAAAATTTGTAGGTCCTCAACCTGTACTGTCCTTGAGATCCTGGGATAATACAATACTCAATATGCAGAAAGCTGCAGCAGGGCGAAAGAGGGCACAAGCACAGTCCAGACATTCCATGCAGAAGCAATCCATTTTTGGCAAAAATATGAAGTTTAAAGTTATGAATAGGCTGGAAAATAAGCAAATGAAAAAAGAACTACCATAAAGAGATACTATAGTGATAGAAACACTTAAGACACAAACCCAGAAGAAAAAGAGTGTCCCCAAAACAAGTACAATTAAAACCTCAAAGAAAAACACAGCTTGAACACAAGTCCAACTAGGATTCCTAGAAGAGGGTAAACAAATTTTTTTTTAAAGTTAAACTTAATCTTCTAAATTGAATAAAAGCACTAGATGCTTTTAAAAAAAAAGGAAAATAAATAAGAGCTATGAAAGAATTGGCAAAAAGAATTAACAGCTTAGCACAAGCGGTACAAAACCTTACCCAAACAATAGACTTCTTGAAAGTTGGAATGGACCAAATAGAAATTAATGACTCCATGAGACAACAAGAAATATTAAAACAAAGTCAAAAGACTAGAAAAAATAGAGGAAAATGTAACATCTCATAGCAAAAATAATTGATCTGGAAAATAGATCAAAGAGAAAAATTTATGCATCTTTGAATCACTTGAAAGCCATGACCAAAAAAAAAAAGAGCCTAGATATGATGTATCAAGGAATTGCAAAAACAAAACAAAACACTCCAGATCTCTTAGAACTAATGGACAATGTGAGAATATGAAGAATTTGCTGGATATCTCTTGAAAGAAACACCAAAATAAAAACTCCCAGGAATATCAGAGCTAAAATCCAGACCTTCCAGATTAGAGAAAGCATATGTTAAGCAGACAGAAAGAAAGAAGTCAAGTACCAAGAAGCCAGTCGGTATCACAAAAGACTTAGCAGCCATCTTTATTAAGAAAAGAAGAGTTTGAAATAGTATATCCCCAAAGATATAAGCTTACAACCAAGAATAACATACCACCAACACTAAGTATAATCCTACTCAGGGTGGGGGGGTGGGGAGGAGGGAAAGAACTAAACCTTTAAAGAAAAAGCAGACTTCAAAAGACTCTGATAAGAAGAACAAAGCTGAGTAGAATCTTTGACATACAAATACAGGAGTGAAGAGAAACATAAAAAGTTAAACATAAGTGAGCAACTGTAAGGGACTACACAAAGATAAACTATTTACATTCTAATATGAGAAGATGATCCATACATCCCTCCCGAACTCTATCATCATCAGGGCTCAGAGAGGGAGCCTAATAAAATAGAGGGTTTATCAAGTTGTTTTGAAATGTTTTGATGCTGTACATATCCTTTGACCCACCAACACTAGCTCTGTATTCCAAAGAAATCTAAGGAAAAAGAAAAGGACCTATTTGTGCAAAAATATTTATAGCAGCAATTTTTGTGGTGGCAAAGAATTGGAAATTGAGAATTTTCCATCAAATGGAGAATGGCTGACCAAGTTGTGGTATATGATTATAATGGAATACTATTGTGCTATAAAAAATGCTGAGCAGGATGCTTTCAGAAAGACCTAGGAAGAATTACATGAACTAATGCAAAGTCAGATAAGAAGAACCAGAAGAACATTGTACACAGTAACAGCAATATTGTATGATGATCAACCATTTTCTTGGCAGAGGTATTGGAGTTCACCAAGTGACATATACTATATGTGACATATACATATACTAACTTGACTCCAGTCGCACAGGTAGTAAGTAGCTGAGTTAGAGTTTCAGTGTAGGTTCTATAACTCCAGAGCCCTATTTACAGTATGATGCTGTCCTAGGCCTGTCCAAGTGTAGAGTGGTCTCTTTAGTCTTCTGCCAAAAAACAAACAACCAAAAAACTCCTCCAAAACCTGTTCCATTGAATACAATATATAGCAAAACCAAGAGGTAACAGGGTCAAATGTACCCAACAATGAATTTCTTGCCATAAAGAAGAGTCATAAGATATAATAACTTTTTTTGTTTAAGATTTAATAACTTTGCACCAAGAAAACAATATGAAAAGTATGAAAATAAGAAATTCTGTACTGCCTCACTACAAATAAAATTCAAAAAAAATGAGACATTTCAATCTTTATAGTCATTGGCTCTGGCAGCCTAGCTTTTCAACTCCTTTGCATCCCAGACAGGCTCTAGATCACCATGAAGAATTTTCCTTTGTTTGGATCCAGCCAGATGTGAACTCACCACTCCAGCTCCTGTGGGTTGGACAGGAAAACAAAAGGAAACAGTCAATGAATCAAAGAAGTATAACAAAAATCAAAAGCATCAGTGCCTTCTTTTGAGTTTCCAGGCAGGTCAGAGTTTCTCATCCAGAACCATTGACCTTGGGAGATTGAACCAGTCCTTTGAGACAATGAACACCTGTGGGTTAGAGATGTTTGCTTTGTGACATCCCTGCAAGTGACAAATACAGGTCTGAGTCACAGGAATTAAAGCAGGAAAAAAACAAACAAAAAACAAACCAAAAAAAAAAAAGGAGTTGACTAGAATTAGTTGTACCCCAAACAATGCCTGATGCAGACTAAAGAGTACATCAGTTTCCTCCCTAACCTCAAACCTGCCTAGCTTCATTCTAAGTTCAGTTCATGCACTGCCTTCTCCACAAGCCCTTTCCTTATGTACCCAGTTGTTAGGGTTCCCTCTGTTTTGAAATCTCTTCATATTTACATGCGCAGACATGCTGAGACAGAGTGGCACAGGGAAAGAATGCTACACTTAAGAGTCAGAGGAGATGCACAATTAGTAACCTTTCTGGGCTTCTGTTCTTTATTAATCTGAAAAAAAAATAAATTAAATTAAATAATCTATAAAATAAGAGGGCCAATGGCCCCTAAGGGCTCTTCCATGGTCAGCTAGGTGGCACCATGGACAGAGTACTGAGCCTATATCAGGAAGACTCATGTTCCCAAGTTCAAATCTGACCTCATACACTTACTAGCTGTGTGACCCTGGGCAAGTCACTTAACCTTGTTTGCCTCAATTCCTCATCTGTAAAATGAGCTGGAGAAGGAAATGGCAAACCACTCCAGTATCTTTGCCAAGAAAACTCTAAATGGGGGTCACAAAGAGTCAGACATGACTGAAACAACTGGACAAAGGTTGTCCTAGCTCTCGATCTGTGGTCCAATGATGCTATGTTATACTGCAGTCTCCCCCATGCAAATGTAAGCCTTAGGGGCAGGAATTCTTGTTTTAGACTAGCACAGTCTCTTGCCCATTGTAGGCAATTGATATGTGTTTGTTGAACAGAAAGAAGGCATTCTTTCTACCTCTCAGAAACTTTGTTCATAACCTGGGAAACAAAAGCAACTGATCTAAATCCCAGGAAATCTCTCAGATCATCCGAACTTTTTTTTTCTTTTTAAAAAGGAATCTTTGCTAAAGGCATCTTCCAATGCCTCAGACTGGCTTTGACCTTGCTTTTCAAAGCCTATGCTAGGACTGCTATGTTAGAATGTGGATCTGTTATCTGAGAACCAGCCTGGGTAAATTGGCCACCAGGTGATGGCTTTTTTTTTTTCACAGCAACTTATTTAGATGTTTGATTAAGGTATAGAAGGTTTACAATCTGTAAGTAGCAGGAGGTTCCACACTGATGAAATTGGTGGTAATTTTTTCATTATTTTTTAAACAATTTAAATAATTAAGTTTAATTTTATAATTACTGATAAAATCACTAAGAAAATAAATTATTTACCTACTTCAATAATATTCAATCCTCTGTCCTGGGAAGAGAAAAAGATCAAAGTGACCAAAGAAATCCTACTTCATGGTCTATTCTCTCCTCTGCTTTTGAGGGTGTAAGGGTGGTAAACAAGGTACCCAAGTAAACCAGCAAGTATGTATGAAAGCAAAGCTGTAAGCCTCTGACCAAGGACAAGTGGCTTTAAATCACTATCATCATTAGCAAGCATTTACTGAGCATCCCCGTTGTGGTACCCTTGAGAGTAAAGATTATTTCATTTTTTGGCACTTGTGATATATAACACCTAACACATTACCTTGGCACATGAAAGGCACTTAAAAATGCTTTTCACTGGTTGATTGGTTGGTTGAGGGATCTGTCCTAGTTACAAGATTATCTCTTCCAACATGCAGTGTTCACTCCGGCAAGTTAAAGACATCACCCTCCTGATGTCATTGGTCCTCTTCCAGAGTAAAGGACAAACAACAGTCTGTGAGTAGTAGTAACACAGAAGCTGCCCCACTGGGGAACCCAACTGGTCAGTTCCAGTTGGGCAATGCTCCCTTCCTTCCTTCCTCCCTACTTCTTTCTTCTCCCTCTGTCTACATGGGGAATCATACCCTTACATGTGGGTGCTCTGCCCAAATGAATATAAATTTTGATCACTGAATCCTTCCTTCACTGAAGCCTATCTTGGGGCTTGAGGGCTAGATTTTTTTACTTCCCTACTTATTTAATTCTATCATTTAAAAAAAAAGCTTTTTTGTCCCATCGAGTTTCATGTATGATTTCTGGTAATAGAGCTCTGGGAAATCAGGCTTTGATAAAGTCCATTGGGATTCAAATAGAGCTACTTGACCATGCCTTAAACCCAAATCACTCTGGCTTCCACTGATTAGCTAATAATGGGTCCCAGCCCAAGCCTCATTTGGTCATTGTTTCAGTTTTGATGGCTCAGAGTATAAATAGCAATTGTTTCTGTTCTGACCAGAAACCCTGAGGGTCTTTCCCTTCCAGTTTGATATATTTTTTTTTTTTTGAGTAAGCAAACTAGTCCATATTTTGCCTCATTTCTTACCTAGCCTTAAATCACTGAATGGTGTTGCCTCAGACAAACTGAGACTTGAGAAGGACTTCAGTTTATTTAAAAGGCAAAGGTCTCCCACTGCATCTGGGGTCATCTCCAGTCATCCTGACCTGTATCTTGCCACTGGACTCAGATGACCTTGAAAGAGAGAATGAGGCTGATGACTTTGCACAGCTCTGCCCCACTTAATCCAAACTCTCCTGACAACAACAATCACTTCGGGAAGTTATTTTTCATGCTGCCTTTAGAGTCTCCTATCACCACACACCTTCCCTCCCAAGTTTTCTAATCTAAGAGCTTGCTAGGTGTATTGGTAATTAAGGTGGGACTTTTTTTTTTTTACTCTTTTCTCTTTTCAAATGCTAAAGTAATCAATGCCTTTCATTAAGTCTTACTAGGTGTAAAGCCCCAGCCCCACACCCTTTTGCTGATTAGGCATGAAGCCTTCAGGCCCTACAAAGGGTATATAAACTCAGAGGTTGGCATTTTGTGTGGGGCTCTCACTCACTGTAAGAGTGCTGACGTGGAGACTCTGGGCAGCCGCTGGAGCCCTCCGGCTTTGAAGAAAACCCACATGTTGGTGGTTCTCTTTTTGGTGACTATGTATGTTATGTCATGATCTGACAAAGCCTGTCTGTTGAATTGTGTTATTTGATCTGTTGATATTTTCTGTTTGTAATTTCTATTTGTATTTCCTCTGAAGGTCAGGGTGCTGGCTTTTCCTCCTGAACTAAGTGAATGGTATATGTATGTTTGATTAAAGTGAGATCGTTAACCCCTTCAAGTTGCTTTCCTTAGATGATAGAACCTGTGCTGGCAGCTCTTGTTGCTGGTCTTGTTGGGTCTTACACCTCAGCAGCAGCTGCTAGCCACATTGTTGTTATACTAGGTCACATAAGGTCTGTGACAGGTGGTTCAGGGACTTTTAGAATGTAAAAAGTTCACTAGCCAAGATATTTTTAGTTTTATCTGACAAGAACTACCCCAAGTATTCTTGATTTATTTATGCCATATAATTACTACTGGGGTCATGAGTAGGGTAGACACCTGTAACAGCAACCACACTGGCATACTCAGGATGGCTGCTAGTGAAAGTTCTTTATCTGCTTTACTAGGAAAAACAGCTGTTTTGGGGGTCAATAATCTTTAATTAAACAGAAAAAATACAGAAAAGAGAAATAAAGACCAACAGATAGGGCTCTACTGCCTGAATCAAAGCTTTACATCCACTACCGAATCAAGGGAGCCTTTACCTTTGAGGAGTCAGGGAGCTCTGAACATATGGCCACTCAGAGTCTCTACTAGGGAATCACAACCTCTTTCCCATAAGTGAGCCCCCAAAGCAAAAGCTCACTTCTCAGAATATACACTCTTTCAGCTAATAGGCTCAGTGCCTAATTAGAAATTAACAAAAGTGTGTAAGCCTTCCTACAAGAAAGCAAGCTTCCCTTAATGGGCTCCACGTTAAGTCTATTGATGGGCAGGGAAGATCTTATTCCCCATTAACCTGCTGTATCCCTAGTTCAATCAAGTGGGGAGAGAGGCTGTGTATAGGGACAAAAGCGAAGTACAGACATGGAAAAACATAGGATGTGTATGAGAGATAAAAAGGACCTTCAATCTTGGTCAGACCCCACCCAACCTTATAGAGAATTCAATCTAAGGTGGCGAAGCCCATTATGCTCTATACAGGTTAGGGTGGGGATAAAGTCTTTGATCAGATTACCCAAGGTTAGGAAATTTAAATGACATAATCAAAGGTACATCTCACTGCCCACCCCCATTAGAATAGGTCCACCTCTCAGTATAATACTCATTTTCTCTCATTACTTGTTAACCAATCAGGGTCTATTGCCACCCTTAGGAACACCCAACCTTCCAAGGGCATATAAGCCTTGACCAGGTTCCATGAAATTTTAGCATCATTAATAAAATGATTAATTACCCAGAAACTGTCTTGAATTTTTAAAGCATCACAATACACATTTTACTATACTATATATACATATTAGATGGATAGTATGTGTGTGTGTGTATTAGATTCACATATTAGATATGTGTATGTGTAGGTATATACACACATACAATACTTACATATATAGAGGCAGCTAGGTGGCACAGGAGATAAGAGCACTGGGCTTGAAATCAGTAAGACTCATGTTTAGGAGTTCAAATCCAGGCTCAGACACTTACTAGCTATGTGACCTTGAGCAAGTCACTTAACCCTGTCAGCCTCAGTTCCTGTAAAATCTGTAAAATGAGTTGGAGAAGGAAAAGGTAAACCCTTCCAGTAACTTTGCCAAGAAAATCTCAAACGGGGTCATGAAGTTGGACACAACTGAAACTAACAAAAATATTGTGCATATACGTACATGTGTACACCAAAGGGCCACTCAAGTCTGGCTTTATAAACTTAAACCAATAGTCTTAGAACTCATTATTAAACAGGGACGGACCTCAGGGACTTATTAGCTGATCACCTTTATTTGACTTGCCCAAGGTTATACAGGAAGGCAAACATCACCTTTTTTTTTAGCCATTTGCTTCCTATCTCCCTAATGCAATGATACAAGACTGTGGCTATCATTTCTCCCCTCCCCCTTCACTCCCTTTCTCTGAACTTTGGCTTCCTCATTTGTATGGTGAGGGGCATTGGATTAAATGTATTTTTAAGCCCCTCCTCCCACCTTTAAATTCCAGGAAAATCTTTGTCGACATTCAAGACTCAATTCACTGCTTAGCGATGTGCCACATTTTCTAGAAAACCTTCCAATAGTTGCAGAAGTAGTAACTGAGACCTGTAACATGAACCCAGTTACCTTATGACTTCAAGGTGGGTGCATGATGGTGGCATTGAGAGAGGTGTGGCTGGCATTAACAGAATACCAAGAATACATTTTTTAGCCCTTTTCTTCCACTCCCATGTGCTTCCTCATTAGGTGTCTCCTACCATGCGATGGTGTCCTAGGGTATCTTCCCACCCTAAATGTATGTTTTAACATTGATTTAATAAGAATACCTAGCCAGGACCCACATGTACAAAGATATTTATAGCAGTTCTTTTTGCGGTGGCAAAGAATTGGAAAGCGGATGCCCATCAATTGGGAAATGGCTAAGATGTGCTTTATGAATGTAAAGGAATATTATCGTTCTACAATGATGAGCAGGTAGACTTCAGAAAAACCTGGAAAAACTTACATGAACTAATGCTGAGTGAACAGAACTAGGAGAACATTTGTATACAGCAACAGCAACACTGTGCGATGATCAACTTTATATTAAACTTAGCTCTACTCAGCAATGCAATGATCTAAGACCAGGGCTGTCCAACCTTAGGTTTTTGTTGAAACAAAAGACAATATATTTTGATTTGCCATTTTATTGAGAGCTCTGAGGTAGCTCGGCTTCGTTCACTAAAGCATTTACATAAGTTTCTACTTGTAGAAATTACTACTAGTAGAAATTACTAGCTTGTAGGCAGGCTGCATTTTGGACAGCCCTGATCTAAGACAATTCCAAGGGACTCATGATGGAAAATGCTATCTACATCCAGGGAAAGAACTATGATGTCTGATTGCAGATTAAAGCATATTATCTTCTTTTTTAAAAAAAAATTTTCTCTTTCTCATGGTTGTCCCCTTCAGTTCTGATTCTTCTCTCACAATATGACTAATGTGGAAATATGTTTAATATGATTGTACAAGTATACCCTATATTGGATTGCATGCCTTCTTGGGGAGGGGAAAAATTTGGAACTCAAAATCTTATAAAAGTGAATGTTGAAAGCTAAAAATAAATTTAAAAAATCAAAATTGTCAGTCAAAAAAAAAATTACCTAGCCTACCACTTCACCCAGGGCACCTTTTTGTGCTGCTTCAGGGGAAAAATTATTAGTTCCATCTCTGTTGTTTTCTTTATACTCTGCCAGAAGGTAACATTTTTCCCATCCCCTCTCCCCCGATATAGTTTTTTTTTTAATTTTTATTCATTTTATTTTTATTTTAATGCTCCAAATAAATAAGCAAAACATTTTGAATATTTTTAAAATTTTATTAAGAATACTTAACATGTACAGGTAGTTTTAAATAGTTATTATACAGAGGACAACATCTTCCCTGGGTTAAACTGTGACACAGACAGGGCCTTGGGATCACATCTGTTACAAAGAATACTTCATTCAAACAGAATTCATTGTAGCTCTATCAGCAAAGCTATATTAATGCAGGCTGTCCGCTGGAACCAGGAAATAACCTCCTTAAAACTTGAGCACCTTTCCAAGGTCTTGTATTTAAGGACACAATTTCACTCTTCAATGATGATTTAGGCAATCCACAGTGGACTGTTTTTTTTGTCCCTCAAAATAATAATTTATAAATGATCCCTAGTTTTCAAGTTTAAAAAAAAACCATATTAGTCTGAATATAGGCTGGTCTTCTCCCTCAACCCCTAAACACAGGTCACACCCTTAAGATGTTGGGTTTTTTTAAAAAAGCAACAAATCCATAGGTATATACTAAAAAGTAACACCAAGGGGAAAATAGGCCTACATTTGTACCAATACAGAATCTCTCCTTTGAGTGGTCTTCTTTATAAGGAACAAGACAGAATAATCTTTTTAGGTTTATATTAGATGATCCAATTTCAATGCATGATGGAAAGCCCAATAGGCCAGTCTAGAAGCAGATAGGATGGAACTGGGGACGCAAGGGAAGTCAGCCCCTCTCCCTTCTCCACAGCTTCCAGGCTAAGCTCGGTGGCTGTGGCCATGAAAGAGTCAATGGTTTTCAGTATCTTATGGGGATTATCTTTGCATCTCTGCCCCAGCACAGCACTAACCAAATACTTGGTACTCAATAAATGATTTGTTGGTCTACTGCCACAGGGAGAAGGTCAAAAGTCATGTCCTTCCTGGGCAGCATCACCTCAATCCTGAAACCTTGGGATGGACCCCAAGATACCCTTGAGTAAGGACTCCTGATGTGACAGTGATTTGGGAATCCCTCGAGCTGTGCCTTTTCCCTGGTGGAACACTAGGCTGAGATTAGCTATGACAATTCACAAAGCCAAAGGACACTCTTCACAGTTGGTCAAAAATCATATGCAGATGCCCTTCTGAGCTTGCCTGGGGCTTTTCCCTGGATGTCTATCCACCCAGTAAAAGTCATCAAAACCATCCTGTCTTGGCCAAACAAAGCTATCTGGTCACTTTAACAGCCTTGCTATAATAGCTTTTCTACTGTAAACAACCACAACATAGGTAATTTTCTGGTTGGTTCACTCAGGAGGCAGCCTACAAGAGTGGGAAGATCAGGAATGAGAAGACCTGGTTTCTAGTCCTGGTTCTGCTACTAAATTTGTTTCCATGACTTTGGGCAGTTCATTTCCCCCCTTTTCATTGGGCCCATTTTCTCTAAAATAAAGGGGCTGGCTACACTTAGTGACTTTAAGATCTCTTCCAGGTCTAGCATTCTAACTTCTAAATGCTAACATTCCCTTCCAGCTCCAAGGTTCTATGTTCTATTACCCCACCCCACTATATTTTAATTTTGTTAATTTAAAATCATCTAAAATTACACTAAATTAGTTTTTTTCTGAAATTATACTACTAAGATTCTCCTATATACTTAAGTTGCATTTTTCTCAAGGTCATTCTCTATTATGTATAGTTTCAGCTTATAAAAAAAATAAGCATTTCAGAGATTCCCCCCGGAAACAGGCTTCCAGATTTGTGCTCTTGCAATGCAAAGCACACAGAGCAGCATCTCTTGGCATCCTCATTGTGCCCAGCAGCTTGAAACAAAGACTTTATAAAAACATACAAAAGTATCAATGGACACTGGACTAATGGGGCCCACACACCATCTCATGTCATAGAGTTACAAAATAAAAAATAAAGCCCAAATTTGCTGGCAGCCAACAGTTCAACTGGTTGCCCCCAAAGATTTGGGTGTGGGTTTTTTTTAAATGTTTTTGATCAACCAGCAATTGGTCATATTTTAAAACTGAAACGTGCCTCTGGACCTATCTTCCCAAGAGCTATGCATGACAGGTCCCTTCTGCTGACTGCACAAAGAAAACCGTTGGGAGTTGGGACCCTGGGAGAAGAGTCTAGTTGAAATGGCTTCCCTTCCCTTTGGCCCTTTTCCTTCTCAGCTGGAGGTCAAGTGCAGACTGAGTATCTCCCTACGTGGCTGTGAGCTGTACCAGTTAAGAGAGGGCCCGTGGCAGTGAGATGAGAGGTCCACCTAAGCATCCACAGGTGAAGCACCGAGATCGAGCTCCATAGCTGTGGTTTGGCTCCCCCAGGAAAGAAGACAAGACAGCCACTTACTGCAGCAGTGTATTTGCTACCAGTGTCCCCAGCCCACGCCCAGCTACTCCATGCCACCCCAAGAAAGGAGACAGGGAGGAGACAAGACAAGCTAGGAAACAGTTGCTGCGTCACTACCTTCAAGCACCCCCCTCTCCTCACAACACATTAAGAAACCGTCCCAAAGGAGCTCAGTAATTTTGCCTGTCTTTGAACTACAAAACTTTATTCCCGCAGACAGTCTGACCAGTTTTTGTGACTATGTACAAAAAAGAAACTATATAAATACAATACATACATTTCATGAATTACCTACAATATCAGGATGAAGGTGCAGACTGACTTCACAGACTAAATAAACCTTGCTCTACAAACAGTTGGAAAATACAGTATTTTCACTTCTAGAGAAAGGGGAAAGGAAACCAGCAAACAGGCTCATGGCTTGCGGGCAGCTGAGTGTGCAGAACCGGGAGAGGCAGCAACCTCCCCACTACCACAGCGGGGCCTCCGAGTCACTAATTTGAAACCAGTCCTCCTTTCCATTTTTCTGTAGATGCCCAGAATTTTGTCAAAGGTCTGCTGCACCTCGGGCCACACGGATGTCTCCCGCCTTAGGCCTGGGTTGAGGTAGGGATCCATCTCCCCTAGCTTTTGCTACTTCTAAGATGTAGGGGCTAACAGCCTTCACTAAAAGGTGACACAACACTGTCAAACATGCAATTGTAAAGGATCCTACAGACACACATTGCACGCAGTCTGGAGAGGAATCCTGGAGCCCTCAAGGGGCGCTAAGCATTAATCTTATTCCATATCACTATATTGTGAAGAGGTTAGTAAAGAGGAATAGGTTATTGGCTGCTGAGGGAAAAGATGGAAACGACTGGATTCGTGAATTTAGCCACATGACATTTGGCTTAGCCTCGGAGGGTACAGATTTCTAGGCACTCAACAAAACTCTAGAACAGGAACTCAAGACAAAACTCAGGACCATGACATCCTATAAATTTAAAAAAAAAAAAGAAAGAACAAAGGCAAAGGAGTCTGTCTGTGACACAAGGGGATGGTGATTCAGCATGGTTCAAGTTCACTTACAATTTACCAAAGGATTTTTTTTCTTCTTTAAAAAAAAAAAAGGAAAAAGGAGGTGGCCAAGAAAGCCCCTGCCACTTCTTCCCTGGGCTCAGTTGTTTCTCTATCGCTGGCCAGCATCTCGGATCCGGCAGGCCACAGCAGTGATGAGAGCAGCTCCCTTCCCGCTGCCATCTTCGGACTCCAAGAAAGAAACATCACACTTTGGAGCCAGCTCCTTCACTGTCTCATGCATGACTTTTGCAAAGCTGGAAAAGAAAAAAAGATACCCAATGATGCCAGCCACCTATAGCCTCTGGGAGGAGCTGGAGATCCATTTCGTAACGTCCCAACGCATCTATCACAGGCCTGACCTGAATTTTCATCTGTGAGACATTGGTCTCTTACACTCAGATGTTTTCTAAGCAAGGATGTGCAGACATCAGAGGAGGACCATCATGGACTACAATGAAAGCCTAACAGTGGTGATTCAGTCTAATTCTAGCGGCTGCTCCACCTCACAAGTAAAGAAAGCCTCATCGGCTTTGCCTGGGCTACAGCAGAAAGGCTTCTGCCCCATCCAGATGAAGAGTGCCACTGTAATTCATCTGTGGGGAATGTTCTTAGAGAACAGAGGAAAGCAGGACACTCCCCAGTACCATCATGGGCAGAACGGGCAAGGGAAGCCAACAGCATAGCCTAATTTCAGGCAACTGGAAACAAAATGGGTAACTGTCTGACCCTTCAAGGAACAAAGAGGAAGTGAGTAAAGGCAGAAAGGGAGGGTGTCACGAGCAAGAGCGAACATTTTCTACTTGGTTTGGGGGCTATCAGGATCCTATGAGTGCTTGGAACTGCACCTACACAGAGGCAGGGACCATGAGCAAATTCTGTATGCATTATCTTTCTTGTTAGAATGTAGGCTCTCTGAGGACAGGGAATCTTGTTACTCTTTCTTTATACCCCAGGGCTTAACAGAACAGGTACTAAAACAAATGCTTGCTGACAGAGGATCCGCCCGTATTGATTGTCACCCGGCCAGAGCTGGTGACACTTCAGCCAGGTACCGATTCCAAACGTTAGACAAGTAAAAACTTTGGTCTTTGAGGGGTAGAAGGGTGAGGGCAGGGAGAGTGGAGAGAGGAAGGATGGGAGGAGATGAAATGAAAGAGGGAAAGGGAGGACAGGAGAGACGTGGGTAGGAAGAGGAACTTACTGAGGATGTAGCTTATACAGAGTCCCATCGACACCCACGGTGACTTTGAGCGAATCCAGCTGGCGGTTCTCCCGTATTTTGTCCACTACAGCTGCCATGCCTGCACCACAAAGCTGGGCTGCCCTTCTCGCCACTACGGTGCAGACCTCTTTGACGATGATACTATCATCACAGGTGCTCTCTAGTCCCAGGTGACGCAGAATGGTCCGGACTTGAAGCAAGGCCAGGCAGTCACTAGGGATAGGAGAGGAAAGTAAAAACTGCTGGTTCCTAATGAATAATTAAGTTAATAATAACAGCAGCTAATAGCTAGCATTTATATAGCACTTTATGGTTTGCAAAGTGCTTTGCATATTTTAACTCATCTGATCCTCACAGCAATTATGGGAGATTAACTCCATTTTACAGATGAGGAAACTGAGGAAAAGAGGTTAGTTAAGTGGCTGGCCCAAGATCACAGAGCCATTTAAGTGTCTGAAGTAGAATTTGAACTCAGTTGCCCTCGCTTCTCAGCGTTCTCCATTCATCTCTAAAATGAAGAACCTGAGTTCAAATCCTACCCTGTGTGACCTTGAGCAAATCACTTAACCAGTATAAGCCTCAGTTTCCTCATCTGTAAAATGAGTGGACTGTACCAGTTGCCCTCTCAAATCCCTTCTAGACCCAGCTCTATGATGCTACAAGCTCAGCAGAATTATCAGGGCTAAATAGCATCCTAGAAACCTACAAGTCAGCTACAAGTTTCTATCAGCTCTGTTCTTTTCTGCTTTGCCAACTTGGGCAAGTCTTCACTTCTGAATTCCTACTGTCCATTCTAAGATAAAGGATGACAAATCAGAGTCCTTAAAGGCCCCAAGTTTCATACAACCACTATAAAAATACAGCCTATTGTGGAACTCAGACACAAATATCGATGGAACTTCAAGAGAAAGATCTAATGGATTGCATTTGCATTAGATGAAAACTTCTAAGACAGATAATTAGCAAACTAAAATTAGAAAATATTCTTATTAAAAAGTCTCCCTAAAGATCCACTTTTTTTCCAACTTCATAAAATGGTATCAGATAAGAAACCAAGATTAGAGGCCAAGAAAAAGCACATAATTTGCCTACTGGGGTCAAACAATTTGTTAACAGGTTAATAGATAGATGTGTAAGCTGTGACAAATGAAATCCAAATTTCCTGATGCTCAAATGAAGGAGATTTCCATTTTACTATATCAGCCATCAATAACTCTTATTTCTAAAGTATTTTCTAACTATACTTCATAAATTCTTTCACTCAATGAAATTTTGCTGCACTATGGATTTGTTTTATTATAATTTGCTGCTCAAATATATCAGTAAAGCTAAAAGAAAGAGTTGCCAATTCATGCCCGACTGGTAAACTGCTGGACCTATATGTAGTCAGGAAGAGCATAAATCCCACCTCCATGACATTTACTAGCTGTGTGACAAGGGGAAACCTCTCTGAACCCGTTTCCTCCTGTATAAAATGGGGATATTACCTGTATCTCTTACTTCACAGAGTTACTCTGAGACTCAAATGAAGTAATACACATAAAAGCAACTTGCAAGCTCTAAACCACTATATGGTATAAATGGCAGATGTCCTCATCATTCCTGTGTGATTTTAAAAACCACACGCCTATTTTCTGGCTCTGACATGCCAGCTGAAATTCAAGGATGTCACTTTGGCTAGCCCACAAGTCAGCACAACACTCAGCAAAGTCAAAACCACATAATGACTGTGTTCCAGGTACGCTAAACTCATCTTATGTCTCTTAGCTATAAGACCAATACATAGTTGGTGTGTCTATGCGGGTAGATGACCTGTAAAAATTCATTCACGTGTCAATTCAACCTGAAGTTAAGCCACAATTAGACCATAAAGTCCCACTGTCTGTCATTCCCCTGCTCAAAAATCTTCAATGGCTCTCTATCACCTCGAGGCTAAAACATAAAATCTAACCCCCAATCTTTCTCTACCCATATATAACATACACAAAGTGGCTCCAAACTAGCTTTTTCCAGATAGATTTCCTATCAGTCTTCTTTACACACTGTGTTTCAGTCATACTACCTAGCTGTTCCTCCAAATAGAAAATCTGATCTCCCCTCAATTTGCCTTTGCAAAGGCTGGTCTCTTATCATTTATTCGTCTACTCTTAGAATCCTTCATTATCTCCTTCAGCTCACGTGTCACGTCCCCTAGGAAATCCTCCTTTGTTCCTCCAAGTTCTTTGTCCTACCTCCCTCCTCCAATTACCTGGCATTTGCTTACATAATCTGTACGCCTCCCTCCTGGTAGAATGCAGATTCCTTTGTGTGCCCAGAAAGTAGTTAATAAAGCTGCACTGAATCAAGTGGAAATAAATGAGGGCTATGCTTGGGCCAAACAGTTTATCGACTCCGGTGCCTAGAACAGTTCTGCACAGGACAAAGTACTTCGTAGGTGCCCATTAGTCCTGGTCTGGTTTCTTTTGTTAGGAGTTGGCTGAACAGTTGTCTGTCAGGCTAGAAAACATCTACTCAGGCCTGCCCATCCCAGGCCCCACTCTCACCTCTCGATCTGAGACAAGAATTTGGTTTCAAATATTCCCCTTGTCTTCAGGCGTTCTGAGATGCGCCCACGGAAGAGCAGCCCACGCTTGGTGAAGTTGATGAGGATGTTGCGGACAATCTCCCCCAAGTACATGCCGCTGATCATCTTCTCATACCTTCAGGAGGAAAATAAGGGAATGGGGGGTGGAGGGAGTGGGGGTGGGGGTTGAGAAGTTCAGAATCAGTCTTCAAAATACTATGGTGGGGGCTTCAGTGGGGAACGGGGGTGGGTATGGAAGGAGTACAGCTATATGGAGGTGGTCAGCCTCCTGCTTTCCCTAGGTCAAAAGAGGCTACTCTACCCGATTCTCACCAACTGCCCCGTTTTATGGGCTAACTTTTTTCCCCAGGGCTGTAGCTACCGGGACTTCTCTTCAAAATCCTTATTACCACATACCCAGAACCCAGTTGACAGCCATTCTGGACAAGTTCACCTAGGAAGGTGACTGTTTCTCCTTACATATTTCTAAGCATTTTGATGACACGTTATTGCTCATCTTTGCGTACCTAGCATCTAGCAGAGAACCTTGAGAAGTGTGTTTTAAATTCCCTTTGGCTTTTATCATTTACCCTTATTCCTCAAAACTTCACGGTTGGGTCAAAATATTCAGAACCAGGATGAGATCCTGTCCCATGGACACCATCATTAAAGACCATCCACGAAACCAGGCTACAACCTAATCTTTTAGGAGCCTACCTCTGTTTTCCTGGGTTGAGTGAAAGTTCATCTACAGCCAAGTCAAACTCCGTCTGGACATCATCCAGGCAGCCATTATCCCCAAAAGCACCCCACTCCATGTTGACACACATCCGCCCCTCATCTCCTTCCACCAGCTCCACATTGCGCATCTCCTCCATGTAACAGGCATTACTACCAGTACCTACAAAAGAAGGAGTGAAAACAAAAAGGAGCCTGAGCTCCTTCCCTAGTCTTCCCTACCCGGGTCTGCACATCACTCCACACCAAGGGAAAACGTATTTTGGGATCTTACCAACTATGAGTCCCACTTCACAGTGAGGGTCTTCATAGCCACAAGTCATCATGGTTCCCACAGTGTCATTCACAACAGCGACAACATCGAGATCAAATTCCTGCCAAGCAAAGTTCCATGTTCAGTCCCAGAGGGCCTGCTAGAAAGTCTGCCTCCCAACAAAATGGTCAGGAGGTCTTTTTTTATGCAACATCAAATCACAGCTGTACCTATATCTCTCACTTTTGGAAGATACTGGAATTTCAGTCATTAAAGATGTCAGTACTGAAGCCCTGCACCATCTAATAGAACTTTATGTACTACTCTTTCCCAACACCGCTACAGCCAAGTTATTCTCACTACCCTTCTGACCTTCTGCATGCCACCATAAAACTAAGCTTATGCTCATAGACATAATATAAAGTTAAAAACCTGGAAGAGATATTAGGTTATAGAATAAAGAATGTCAGTTCTGAATAGGACTTTAGAAAACATTATGTAAAAGCTAGATTAGACCTTAAAACATATACTATATAAAGTGAAAACTAGAATGGCCTTTAGAAGATAGAATGTGAAATGTGAATATCAAAAGGGACCTTGGGACACAGAACTCAATTTATCTCAAATGACATAAATGCATGTGAGGACCATGGGTGCAAAACCAATCAATGTATCAGAAAAAAAAAAATCTGACACTACAGGTAATATCCACACCCATGGTCCTCACATGCATTTATGTCAAACCTCAAACCACTATATGAATTCTAGCCATTATAATTAGGAGTAGAAGTAATCATCGCCATCCTAAACTTCATTTTATAGACGAAACAACTGAAGTGTCAGTCTGGAGAGGGTGCGATGCCTATAGTCACACAAGTGGCAGGATCAGAATTCAACCCAGGTCTCTTTGACCTCCCCCTCTCCCCCCAACCCCCATCTTGGAAAGTCCTCCTGCCCATCTCTAGTCTGTTGTCTGTCTTCTGTCTAAACCCTAGTCCTCACAAGGATCAGCTCAGGTCCTACTTCTCTTCCCTGACCACTCCCATGATCCTGACCATCCCTGAGTTCTTATATAGAGCATGCACACACTTCACTGAATACTTGTATCTTATGAGGGTCAGTCTCAGAACTGCAAGGAGAGTATGTCTTAAGGACAGAGACCAGTGTAGTATAATGTCAACAGTTCTGGTTGTATCTAACTCTGTGGCCCTGCTTTGGGGTTTTCCTGGCAGAGACACTGGCGTGGTTCGCCATTTCCTTTTCCAGCTCATCTTACAGATGAGGAAACTGAGGCAAATAGGGTGAATTTGCCCATGGTCGCATAACTAGTTATTGTCTGGGGCCTGATTTGAACTCATGAACATGAGTCTTCCTGATTCCAAGCCTAGTGCTCTACCTTCTGAGCCACCTAGCTGCCCCAATTAAAATAAAATTTTAAAACATGACATTTATATTCAAGGTGTCCAAAAAGCATTTCCCTTAGTGCAGCTTTAATTCTGAAGTGCTTAAAATTGCACTGAACTTTTCAACCTTTAAATAATACTTTGTGATCTGCAAAGTGCTTTACATGCTATTTTATTTGACCCTCACGCTTTCCACAGATTACATGTAAAGTGTTTTCCCCGACAGAATAGAAGCTTCTTGAGGGCAGGGATTATTTCTTTTTTGTTTTTGTATACATCTCCAGGGCCTAGCACAGGGAATGACACAGAAGGCACTTAAATGCCCTTTGATTAGTAACAATCCTGTAAAGTAAGTACCAGGGCAATAATAATCCCCATATACTATATTAACCAAGGAAGAAACTGGGAGGTTAAACAGACCTAAGTGTCCAAGGCAGGACCAAAGTGCCAAGTTTCTCCTGACTCCAAGTCTATTATTTTTTACCACTACAATATACTGCCTCTTATTGGGCAGGTCAGACACGGACTACAGGTGTGAACACAGTGGTTACGTCTCCTATGGTCCCTAGTACTGGGTGACTGGCTAGTTCTCTTCCAGCTCAATCCGAGGCCTCTCTCATACTTCTCTATCTCTCCTAATACACAGCACATAAAAGGTGCTCAGGAACAGCTTCACAGATTTCTTCTGAAGGTATGCCACACAGACTAATGCCAACAAATAGGGGGTAAATCTACTAAAGGCAAGTACTGTAGGAGAGGAAAGAGTCTTCTTTTCAATGCCTTCAATTCCCATCTCATTCCCCCCTCCCTACCCAATTCTTCCTGCACTAGAACTCTGTGGAGAATAAACAGGCAGGGAAGAGTTTCCAGTGGCTTTAAAGAGTTAGTCTCAGGGATAGAGACGCCAAAGTAGGGCCTGCTCCTAGTGCTGGTCTTTCTCAGCAACTTCCCAGCTACCTAAGGGAAAAGCAGTGAGAAAGCCAAGGAAGAAAAATGCGTCCAAATGAATGTTTCTTGAAATTTACTTCTTATAGAGCTAGACCTTCCCGGGATCAAAAAACACGAAACAAACAAACAACAACAAACAAAAAAAAAAAAACAAGAAAACACCAAAATCTATTCAACAAAAGGAAAGTTACCACTAACAGGTAAAAAGCTCTAGAAAGTATGGAAACAACCTGCAGAAAATGGAGATGCCAAAACAAAATCAGGCAAGGTCCCTTATAGACAGAAATAATCTTAGCAGGACTTTTGGTGACAGGAAAAAAAAAAAACCACAAAGCGGGTGCCTGTTGCCTGAGGACTGGTTAAACCAAATGTGTGAATGTAAAACTATCATGAAGTTAAGAAATAACAAAAATTAGGAATTCAGAGAAATGTGGGAAGATTTGTACGAATTGATGTGGGGTGAAGCAAGCCAAACCAAGAGAATAATACACATCAAAACCAGCCATTTTCTGATTCATTCATGACTCAGACACCTTAGAGTGAGTTCTGGAGAACAGATGGTAAAACATTCAACGCCTCCCTCCTCATCTGAATTTCAAGGCAGGGGAATATGGGGTGTACATGACTACAGACATTTAAGAATATCACATTTGGTATAATCTGGACTGCGATGTAAGAATAAAAGGTACCAACACAACTTTTAAAAAACCAGATTGTGAGTAGAAATTTAAATGTGCTGAAGATATCATGTGAATTGTTTGTTTTTCATCTCTCTTTGTTGACATCCATTGTTGTCTTATTGCCTAAATTTCTCACTTTCACCCAGAGGGGCCATCTCTCATAATGAAGAATTTTTTGTAGAAAAAGAAGAAAAACTCAGCAAAACCAATCAGTATATCAGAAAAAAAAAAAAAATCTGACACTACAGGTAATATCCACACCCATGGTAAGCAATATGGGTGGTTATTTAGAAATGACAAGTGAATTGTGGCAACTTTTTATAACTATGTCACCTTACATTTATGTGGGTTTAAACTATCATTTTTATTTTTATACAAAAATGCAGATAGGAAGGAGGAATATGAAGACCTAGCCCTTACTTCCTTCATTATATTTAAAAGCCATAACCTGGAGAGCAAGCAAGAAATTATTTGATGCCATGAGAATCATGTAATTTGTGTCATATTACCCTGGGGCAGTCAACATGTGACAGTAAGTGTGCCAATCCCTGATGTTTAAGGGAGATCCTCATCCTGAGGAAAATAGAGGAAAGGGTCACATCAATTTCCTAAGGGAACATCAAACACAGGCTGAGCCAGGTCAGGCAGGAGTCAGGGTTTCTCAGAACTCCAAAACCCAGTAACCTAATACAGAAATAAGCAATCAGCGGCTGGAGTGGAAAATGGGTGAAATCAGGGAGTCTTGAAAGGAAGCCAATCGGGGAAAACATAACTAACCGTATGAAGTAATTTGCCTCCCCAAATTTTTAGCCTCTATGGCAGCAGCATTCTTTCCCAAACCCTACTTTTCTGTTGGCACAGTCATGTGCTTAGACCAAACCCTCCTAACTCAGCTGCACCTGGACACAGTCAGAGCCACCCACACAAAGATTATGGAGCTGCTCAAAGGCAGCATGTGTTTGCAATTAGCAGACAATAGAAACCCTTAAGGTTCAGGAACCTACATACTTTTTTATGTGAGACATCTCTTTCTTCATTAATCTCTATAGAAAATTACCTGGGAATTCTGGTATAAATATGATCACATAGTGTAATGCCCAGATCCATGCTTGCATGAGTGTGGGTGAGTGTGTGTGAGTGTGTGGACACAGGGCATCAACAATCCTGATCCCATTCCTACCTCTCGCCGATGAATAGCTTCCTTCAGTAGGCTGACCACATCCTCTCCCTCACAGCCAGTTGCTTTGAAGCCCTTTGTCCATTTCAGGAGAATGCTCTAAAGAAACATTACAGATGAACACAATTAAGAATAGGAGAAAAGTCTTAATTAGTAAGACTCCAGGATGATCAAGGTTAGCATTCTGTCTCTAATACACACACAAAACACCTCCTCTTAGGAGTGGGTCTTCTTTTCCTCAACCTCCCAAGTTGAAGACAGGTTCCAAATAGTTTCATTTCCATTTATAACCCATTATTTGTTATTATTATCTATTCATCTATCTATCTTTACCTGAAACTACAGTTTCAACTTTTATTTATCTTTTAGGAAAGGACACTAGGTAAACAATTTTGAAGCAACCTGATGAACTACATTGTTTTCTTTCTAATCCTTTTTCATCTTCTAACCAGAAAACTCCAGCCAAGAGTACTTTTTCACCTCTCCTTTTAGCCTATGGATTAGGAGACTGAAAAGAAGCAGTGTTCTTTGGTGGTGGTCAAAGGAAAACCTCCCTACTACCTAGATCTTTATCAATGGTATTCTGTTCGAAAGCAGGTAAGGACCTGAGGGTTTGGGACAGTGCACAAGCTGAAGAGTCCCGCTCCGTGGAAGCAATGAGTAAGCCAGTTATAAAGAACTGGCCAGTTCAAGTCAGGAAGACCTAGGTTCTGATCATTCCTATTCCTGGCTCTACTCCTGACTCTCCCAGACTTTCTCTACACTGCTACCCAGGACTACACCAGAAATACCCTCTACCCCTGCAGCCTCTCCCTCTGATTGGCTGCTTCCTCCCAGAACCTCCGTTTTAAGGAGGGTGCCTCAACCAGCCATGGCTTCACTCCTCTCCAGGCTTCAATTCTGACCCTCTGGATTTTCTCTACGAGATTCCCCTCACTCAAAAGGGGTATCTTCATCTCTCTTTTATGTGTTGTCTTCTCCCATTATACTATAAGCTCCTTGAGGACAGGGACTGTTGAGGTCAAGGCCATTGGCATTCTCTGTGATTAGCTGGAATACAGGAAGCACTTAATGCCTGTTGTCTGACTGGACACCTACTGGCTGTGTGACCTTGCAGTGTATATCATTTAACCCTCTAAGTGCCATGGGAAACTCTACAAGACTAACCCATGGTATTAGTAGAGGGAGTTTTGTCCTTGGGTATTTGGCTCCACCAGTAACAATCAATGTTCTGAGCCAAATTTAAAAAAAAAACCCAGAGCACTTGCAGTGGAAAGCTGCAAGGAAACTACAGGAAACTGGCCAATCCGCAGCAGCAACACTAGGAACTATTCAATTCAAGGCAACAAGACTGGTTAGCAGCTAGAATGCTGGTGAGATCAGAGTTCAAAATCTGTCACATACACTCATTGTATGACTCTGAACAAGTCACTTAACCTCTGTCAGCCTCAGTTTCCTCACCTGTAAAATGACAACAATAATAGCACCTACAAGATGAAATAATCTACGTAAAAGAGCTATATAAACGTTAGCTCTCCTCTTCCTCCTCCTTGGCTGAATGCCCTGGGACATTGCACACTACCGGTGGCTGCCTCTCTGCTCCCTGTCTCAAGCAACCTCATACTGAGGGAATATTTTGGGATCACTTCTCCACACTGACTGAGAGAGCAGTGGGCCCAGCTAGAGAACAGAATCCTTTTCTAAGCTTTACCTACTTTCTCCTCAGATGCCTCACCCTGGTGTAGATGGGGCCCTGGGTTGGCAACAAGCTCTTGTCAGGTGATCCAAAAAGGCTTAGAATACTGGCTGGAGGAAAATAAACAAATGAAAAACTATGTATCTGTGTATCATTGAATGGTCATCCTAGCTAAGAGCATAGAAAGGCTCATTACCAGGTGACTAACTAGTAACAAGCACTCAACCACAACAGCTCATGAAGAAACTTGGAAAACAACCTGCCATCAGTAAAGAAAGTAGCTGACCCACCAAGAAAAGCACAGATCTTTGGAAATATAGAAGTGTCTTAGAAAACAGAAGTCACCAGACAGCCAAAATATGTAGGAACAACCTTAATTACTGATGCTGCCCAGCCTTGGAAATTACTCCTTTCTCTCTAAACACAAACTTCATTCTTAAGTTCATTTAGAATTCAATCTTCCGTAGAGGATGAGTCATTGGAAAAACCTGTCTTTTGGCTTCTCTAACCCCACCCTTGAGGTTTCTAATATAACCAGCATGGGCAGAAGAGACCCTGGCCGGTAACTCTCTGGATAACTATGAATAGAAAGGGGGCTTCGGCAAGGAATATGTCTCTCTACAGCCAGAGGTGAGCACCTAGCTGATTACTTAATAAGCCTTAATAATTTAGAGAATTCAATTAAACCAGCCAATGTAGAAAGACACTTCATTAAGTGTGTTCCACAGCCTTAGGGCAACTGCTTGTCTAGAACTATTCTGTCAACGTGCCTAAGATACATCGCCACAGTTGCTCTGAGTCCAGATCCTGCTAGTCTGAATGGATCCCGCTGGCCTGCCATGTACCAAAGTCTGCCACGTCCACAGACTTGGTTGTAAACAGATAAGGCTTTGAAACCCCCAAAGATTGTCGTGAACATGTTTGTCTTCACATCAAAAAGCAAAAAATCTGAGTAGATGGCTGATTTGAAAGCAAGGAGTACAGAATAGCATGCTGGGCCCAAGAGCAACTTTTTGCACATGGCCTAATGAAAAGACCTAGGAGGCTCCTTGGTTTGCTTCTGTACTTTTAAGGTGAGGACCACAGAGTGCAAATGATTCACTGGTTTGGGGTGGAGGGGGGTTTCAGAAAAAGCTGAGTCCAAGCCACGAGCAAACTTCTCCAGAGAGGGATGTAAAAAAAGCAAGAGTAGGGACCAATGGATGATAATTAAGAGTCTTTCATCTGTGAATGTCAAAGCCGTTTACAAACCTCAATTAATGCAACCAGCCCAACCCTCTCTTACTAGGGAGTTTCCTTGCTTCCTTTAACAAAGGATTGGGGCAACAGGGAGGGCAGAGAATGAACTGAGTGCTTTGCCCAAGGCCACCAACGAGTCAAGGGCAGAAAGTCAACCAAATCCAGACTCTTTCACAGGGGAGCTATGGGAGTTTCAGAGGAGCTCAGTTTCAGGTATAGCTGAGAAAAGCACCACTACCAAGAAGCCAAGAAGACCAGAAGAAGGCCTGAACATCTTAAGCATCTTCCTGCTTAAGTTAAGAAGTGTGTGCTGACTCATTACAATTTATCGGGGCTCCCTGGATTATCAAATGAAATCTAAGCTCAGATTCTACACAATCTGCACTTACTACCTTCTCTCTTTATCTCTTCTTCATTTTTTCAAGAATATTACTACACCTTCTGAGCATAATTCTCTCCTCTCCTCTACTTTTTTCTCCTGATCTCTTTTCCGTGGCTTCTCCCCTTTAGAGTGGATGCTTTCATAAACCAACAGATTGGACAAATATAAATACCTATTAGCTATAGTTCCAATATAGAAGTGGAAGTAATGGTAGGGGGTTATGGGTGAGAAAAGTTTTCCATAATATAAATATTTCTCCATAGTATTGCACAGTGCTTAGTACAGTGACTGGCACATAGCAGGCACTTAAAAAATATCTCTGGGTTGAGTATGTTACTCTCATTTTTTATATGTGAGCACTGAGACCCAGAAAACAGTAGTATCTTGATTCAGCCTCAGACAAGTTAATCTGTTGACAGTCCCCTGACTCAGAATCCCTGAATATTAGTCCTAGAACAGAAATCTAACCCCCCATTTAGTAGATGAAAAAGCTAATTCCTAGAGAGGAGAAATGACTTGGCCAGGGATCCTGACCCATTTGCTTTCATCTCCATTCCTTGATATATGACATTTCCTTCACCTGGCCGGGTGTTATCCCCATTCCACATGGCTTCAAAATCTAGCTTCCGATGTACCTTCCCTAGGAAAGCCTTCATTTAATTCCTCTTCTCCATCGCATCAGCATCCATGAAATCCTTTACTATAAAACACTATAGCTTTTATTCAATCTAATTCAGCAAACACTTGGGCACTTAGTCTGGTGCCTGGCACTGTTTAATCAACACTAGGTGACTACTGAAGGAACTGTATTAGCTTCTGAGAATACAAAGAAAACAAAAACAAGAAAGCTCCTGTTCCCCTGCAGGCTTGTTTTCTACTAGAGAAGACTCTCTGGTCAGTTCATCTTTCCAATTACTCTTTAGGAGACCATCAAAAAAGGAATCACATTTTGCACCTGGATTTCCTTCCGTAGCATTTAGTATAATGTTCAGTTACCAAAGGCAAGTTATGTTGCCCATTAACTTGATCAGAATAGGCAGTCTATTAGAGTCTGTTAGAACATTTAACTCAAATGTAATCAATCAGTTCTGGACATGGGCTCAAATTCCCAATTCTATAACATAAATGCACATCTAAGCACACTCATGCAGACATACATAACATCGCTTTGAGAGACTAGATGAAAAGGTATAAAATCCAAAGGGTGGGGAGACTGCAGAAGAAGCCAAGTCAAGCCGGAGAATAGAAAAAAGGAGAGGGAACTCTTCAATGCAAGAGAGACATGTCAATAGGGGGAAAGTAATAACAATTCACGCTTCTTTAGGTTCGCACAAAGCATTTTTCCTTGTGCCTCTGGGAGGCAGGAAGCACCAGTACTGACTCCAGTTTGCAGATGAAAAAATAGAGGGTCAGAGAGGTGAAGGGTGTCAGCTGGGATTGAGATACAGGTCTCCTGTTTCTAAGAACCCACTCTATTACATTCCATAATAACTCCCTTTTGGGAATCACCATTAACTTTATAAAGGAAGCAAAGTAAAGTGTCCATGGATCACACCAAAATCACTTGGGAACACATTACCTCATCCAGGCTATTCTGTTGGCAGGGGAAAGAGAAGGTGAAGCCCAAAGGCAGAGACACCCCTTTCATTCCCATGTATTCCAGGAAGTCCGCAATGCACTGGACAATGTGATCGAAGAGCTGCAAGTGAGAAAGGAAGGAGCATGTGGGAAGGTGTCTAGATAGCAGCATACATCTCCAAAGTTCTTTCCAGAAAAGAGATCTGGAGTTGGAAGGTTGTTTGGTCTGAGCCTTTTATTTTATAGATGAGAAAATCAAAGTCCGTGGAGTTGTAGTGACTTGCTCATGGTCACATAACTAATACATAGTAGAACTGAGATTCAAACACGGCATCTTCAGTATAAATCTAGTGTGGTTTTCCAACTATCCCAGAGATCAGGGACCTAGTCAACACCCTGCATTGGAGATATTGATGACTTAAAAAAAAAAAAAAGCCTTTCTAGGATAGAGAATGCAAAGGCTGAGGATGAGGGTACTGAGAAACCAGTCTCCTGGGGCATCCTTCTACCTTAGGAAGCCAACCTCACTGGACAAAGCAAGAAGAAATAGTCAATCTAGGAAGCCAACTCCAGGGTAACTACTTCCTGGGAATATCACCAAAGTAGCACCAGAAGTTAAGGGAAGAATAACTAACTGGTTGCTTGCATAAAATTTAACCTGGGCCTCATTTGAGTTGGAGGGGTTCTCTCACCTCGTCTCCGGTGCCATGCATAACCTCCTGAGGAATGGCATAGATCTTGTTATGCATCTCTACACCTCGTCTCATCCCATTCCGCACACGCACCAGCAGCACGCGGAAATTGGTCCCGCCAAGGTCAAGGGCCAGGAAATCACCTTTCTCTGAAATGGAAAAGAATAAATAATGCTGATGACAATAATGATGGCGGAGAAAAGACAGACCCTTTAGCAGTGGGATAACCCTTCAAAGCACTTTAACCTCTAGCTTCCTGTTTGATCTTCACACCATGTCTGCAAGGGAGCTAGAGCAGGTCCAATTATCATCACTAGACAGTCAAGTCAATTGAGATGGTTCAGAAAAAGTAAACAACTTTCCCATGGGTGTCACCAGCTCAGTTTCAGAATGTGAGCAGGGAGTATAAAGGCAGATAACAAACATTTGGAATAATCAAGCAACCAGTGGCGGAAATTTGTTAGAATAAGTGAATACATAGACACTAAGGAAACAAAATAAATCCAGGAAACTGATAAGGCTTTCTGGAGAAAATGCATTTAGAGCCAGATTTTGAAGTGAAGAGGTATGCACTATTGGTGAAAGGCACGGTGGGGGACTGGCTCTGACTGGTGCAGGAAGCACCTGGTACATCCCTGACTTTGTTTAAGAGTTTTTCTCAAATATTTTTGCCCAGGGTCTATTTCTGAGCCAAATCCTGTCTACTCTTTAACCTATTATGCATTCCCACCTGACAAAAAATCCCCTACCTGTACCATCAGGGGTTGCACACACATAAGTTGGCAGCATCTTGACAGAAGCAGCAGCATGTGTGTCTTTGCCCAAGCCAAGCTCCATCTCCTTTTTCATCCTCTTTTTCACTTCCAACAGCTGTTCATGGCTCAGCTTTAGAGCTTCCAGGGTCTTCTGTCGAGCCCGGTGTTGGTCTGCCAGACGGTATGCTACAGCTGTCACCATGGCAGCCCCTTTGCCACTTCCATCTTCTGAGCGGAGGAATCGGACATCACAATCTGGCACCAGACGTCGGACAGTCTTGTGAAGACGTTTGGCAAAACTGCAATGGAAAAGAGGGAGCAGAGTGATTTGGGGTCTTTCTGTCTTTTGGCATGCCATTAAAAATACACCTATGAAAGTTTATGACAAACCCTAACATGGGTACCAAAGATAGCAGAGACACTAGGTCTTTCCTCCCCAAGATGTGCAAAAAAATTCACCCATAAGCAAGAGTCAGTAGCTGGCAATCGACCAGCGTACAAAAGCCCATCCACTCATATGTCTAGAAGATCCACCATGATATGCAAAAGGAAAGCATATGTCACCTTTAAAAAATCTAGAATTGGAAAGGAATCCTAGAGGTAATGTGGTCCAGACTCCTCATTTTGCAACTACAAAAAAACTAAGGCCTATGGAGGGAAAAAGGTAATAATATGCTTGTGGCCATGTAGGCAGCACTTGTGACAATAGCTAGATTTGAACAAGGCCCTTTAACTAAAGATGCAGTATTGACTATACCATGCTGCCTTCTACTAAACACAACCACTTTTCATTAGAAATCTCTGAGATCTCTTTTTGCCACCTTTGCAATGCATTCACCAGATTCTAAAGACAAAAAGCAAATCCGAACCAGAAAAATTAAGAGCACACATATAATCAGGATTACATCTTATAACAATCTGCCACTCATACTGTCAAAGAATTCATGCCTGGGAGGGGTTTTAGAGGTCAGCTAAGCCATTACTTTCATTTTACATAAGAAACTAAAGCTCTAATAAGGAAGGAACTTGCCTGCCGGCAGATCTGGAACTCAAAACCAGGGTTTCTGAATCTGAATCAAGTTTTGTTGTTATTGTTTTCCTACTAGGGCAAATAAATGCTTAGGAATTTTGTTATCTCTTAGTCTTGGGGCTAGCAAACTATGGACCAAGGGCCGAATTCAGCTGCTGCCTGTTTCTGTACAGCTCCAGCTAAGAATGTTTTTTTATATTTTTATGCTGGATTCATTTTATTTTTCATTTCACATTTCATTTTTATTCATTTATGCTGGATACATTTTATGCTGGATTATGGCCCAAGTCTTTGGACCATAACTTCCTGACACATGCCTTAGTCTAACCTCTCATTTTACAGGAAAAAAAAAAATGAGGCACACTGGGGAATGTGACTCACTACAGAGATAATCAGAGGCACAGTCAGGACTAGAACCCAGGCTTTCCAACTCCTGGTCCAGTGCTCTGTCCTATCTAGCACCCAAACTCTGTCCCAAGCCAAGAAGACCAACCCTAAGGGCCTTTTGTTTCCCAGGCAGACTTACTGTGGATGCTTCTTGTAGACAGAGCCATCTACTCCAATGGTGGAACGTAGCCGGTCCTCGCCTTTATTCTCCTTGAGGCGTCGAAGGACAGCAGCCAGGGTGGCTGCACACAGGCTGGCTGAGCGGGTAGATACAATTTGGCAGATGCGATGTGCGGCCACACAGTCCTCCTGGGATGGCTGCAAGCCTAACCTGGTCAGAACTTCGAGGGCTTTCTTGATGCCATCTTTTTCCCTGCAGGGATGAACAGTCATAGAAACAAAGGTGCTGCGATGTTGCAGGGTATGTGTGAAAGGGGCTGAAGCAAATGGTAGCCAGTGAGAGGTAGGATTTAGGATCAGAGAGGCACAGACCCAAAGCTGAAAGAACCTTAAAGGTTATCTGGTCCAGCCCTTTCATTGGACAAATGAAGAAAGTAAGAAAATTGTCAAAGGTCCCACAGTTACTGATGGTTCTCTCCACACCATGCAGTACCTTTCTCATAAAAATTAAAAAAAAAAATTTAAGGGCACATGAGAGTACCCTCTGTTAAGAAAACTGTCCCCAATTAGCCAAGCAGATAGAAACAGTCTTGGAACCTCCTACTTCATATAACCAGACTCATACTTGAATCCCCAGCTTGGGAGAAATTGTCAGACCTTGCACCCCAATGAAACAGCTTTAGAGAATGAGCGGCCAGAACCAAACACAGTAATCTGGATGCAAAAGCCTATAACCACCTATGGAAGACTGAGAGTAACAGACTTAGGCCAGTCCTACCCTTTACAGCATGGAAGCAAATTAAAAACTTCCTTTTTAGTTCATCTGAAAATGTTGAGAAATAAATATTTTTGAAGTCTACAATCCTTTTCAGACTTTTTCCCTCTGAGAAAGTGGGTTAAAATTAAACCTAAAGCCTTAGTTAATTGAATTAAAGGTGACCACCAAACTTATTTCTTATCTGCCTTCCCCATCCTTTACTGGGCCAATTTCCTACCCAGCCAAGGGAAATGCCTACTTCTATTACTCAGAAGGGACAGCAGGGAAAGAGAAAGTCTTTGCTTTAAATCTTTTCAGAGAAGGAGGTGAGAAAGGAGGAATGCTCAAGGAAGGAATGAAGTAATAACTGAAATGTTGACCCCAAAATGTAGTTTAACACATAGAATATTCTGGAATGTAAACCCTAAACTGTATTTTAACACATTACAATATTTTCTTTGTTCAAGTTTCCCATAAATGTTACTTTAGACCATCTTGGCATAGAGAAAGCTGTTTGGTTTATGCCAATCTGGACATTTCTTTCTCTAGGATAGAAATGCTCAGATTTAGAATATTCAATGGAATACAATTGTTTCTGGAAGACTTGAACCTAAAACCCAGAGAATGGTATTAATATTTTTCTTCAACAACAGCTACAAGACCTAAATCTACATATTGGGGAAATAACAGCAGTAAGGCTGTTGTATCAACTTGTTTGGACAGCACTCAGTTTGTTATGTGTTTTTACTCTACAGCTGCCTATCATAGGGTGAGAAGTTACCCTCAAAAGCAGACGAGACATGGGGTGCAGTGTGGGGGAAACTCACCCTTCAATATCAGAGACATCTTTGGTCTCAAAGCGGCCTGTGGTAAGGAGCTCAGGACTCAGTTTCCCACCAAAGAGCATTTCCTCCTTGGCCATCTTCACCAGGATGAGTCTGACGAGCTCCCCCATGTACATGCCGCTGATCATCTTCTCAAATCTGCAAAACATCCCAAGGGGTGACTTTATTAAAATCACATTATTTGTAAAATTCAAATAGTGAGTCATTGTATGACTCTTCATGATAAAATTCAGTTCTGTTTTGTTTTTCGGTTTTTGGCAGGGTAATTGGGGTTAAGTGACTTGCCCAAGGTCACACAGCTAGTACATGTGTCAAGTGTCTGAGGCCGGATTTGAACTCAGGTCCTCCTGACTCATCAGGGCAGTATCAGTTCTAATATTATGATCTCTAAATATATAAATTTCACAACTGTAACCTATTTGAAAGACAGGATCATCTGGTCCTTCTATTTACCTACAAGGGAAGTGAATGCTAGAAAGGACCAACCCAGGATTTGTCCAGTGCTCTTTCCATCACACCTTGCTACCAAGTATTTATTCAGCACGTACTCAAACCAGAAGCTTCTTTAAGTATTAAATTACATAGTAATAACAAAAGCAACAACACTCAAGAGAAACAGAATGCTGTTAATCAGAATGGGCAAGCTCGGCCCCAAAGAAAAGACATCTCCCTCTGCTTCTCTGTGGAGGCGTGGAACATTAGGACTTTTTCCAAGTTATTTCTGCTGAACTTCTTATCTTCCTCTTTTTAATTCTTAACAAGAAGAGATGGCTTTCTAGGAAGGACTGGAGAAGGGATACTTTAAGAATGTAAAAAAAAGTTATATATAATATTTTTTAAAATTATAGTACTGAAAATAAGTGCCATTAGTACTGAAAAGGAGGAAATAAGGGAGACTCCATGGAAAAGATGAAGTGATGGAGGACCTGGACACTGATCTCATTCAGAATGGAAAGGAAGGGTGAGATGAAATTAACATTTTAAAGAATTAACAAGACTTGATGACTGATTTTAGCTATGGAAGGTGACAAAGAATGAAGAGTCAAAGATAACTCAAGCATGAGCGACTGGGAAAAGGAGGAAGAAATAGGGTATTTGGGAGGGGGTGATAATTTGACAGGAAAAGACAATGAATCCAGACATACTGGTTTTGACATGTCACTATAAGATCCAGTTGGACGTATCCTACAGGACAGATTAAGGCACAATGAGATGTGGATCCAAAGGAGATGGTGGTAAGGGGCTGGAATGGAAATATGGGGAAGACAGGGAAGGAGTCCAGGTCAGAAAGCAATCAGATTTTTAGCCAATCCTTCCTTCTTGTCCATATAATAGGGCAGGTGAGATTTAGGAAGAGGGAGAGCCACAGGATTTACATTTGAAGATTAACTAGCCTGGATTAACTAGTTCAACCCTTTCATTTTGCAAGTGATAAAACGGAAGCTTAGAGGTGACCTGCTCATCGTCCTTCTGATAGAAAGAAGCAGAGCTGAGATTAAAACCCAGGGCCTTTGACTCCAAATCAAGTGCTTTTCCCACGGATCCACACCGCCTCTTCTGTGTGTCAGGCTACTCAAACTGCGCCATCCTTGACTGACTTTTTAATCTGGTAATAAGAGTCACTGTCACCTGGGGCTTTTAACATCCCTCCTGCTTGAATAAATTAACCTATAACCTTTCTGGCTGTGACAGAGAGCAGTCATGGAGCGGGGAAACTAGTAAGAGAATTTGATTTCTCAACACTAGGTGCCACTGTTTTCTATGCTTTAGAAAACATTCTATTCCAGGCAAGAATGACCTCTGAAGGTGGAAACAATGCAAAGATGTCCAGCGTTCTACAATGGAGAGGACACCGAAGGAGAATCGCAGAGTCTGCTGATGCTTGTCAAGCAGAGGAAGAAGCCAAGAGGCTAGGTAGCTCCTACAGGAACTGTTCTGTACCTTCTTCCTTCTGAGCACATCATGTTCCAGGTTCCACTATACCAGTAGCTACTGGTCTTCACAAAAATCAAGACAGGCTGTTTTACAAAAAAGGGGATGACATAGGGAAGAGAGCACTGGAATGGGGGGGAGGAGGATCTTGGTTCAAAGTCTGCCTCTGACACTGTGCTACCTGCGTGACCTTGAAGAAGCCACTTCCCACCTCTTCCTCTTGACAGATGAGGATTTTGGACCAATGGATTCCCAATGACCCTTCTTCCCCATCTCTGACCTTTCTACCCATCTCTACATTAAAGGATTCTATGATAGGTGTGCTGTGGCAATCTCAGTAAATATGTCTGACAGTAAGTACGCTGAGTGGTAGAAGGGAATATGTAATGAATCCTGTGGCAAAACAGAGAATCCACTATTATGACAAACAATCACATGCCATTGGATCTGTTTGTTCAGTTTCAGTATTTGTATAATGCGTTTCCTTAAAGCAAGACAACCCAATGTTGTTCTCTTCAGAAAGCATCCCTGAGGCAGACAAAGATACAGGTTTGAAGCAACACTGGTCATAAGCATATGAGCAATATTAGAGATGGGCCAAATATGGGGCAAGACTGAATAAATTAAAATTTTTCTTCCTAAGATAGCAAAACAAGGTAATGCTATTCAAAAAAAATTTTTTTTTACTCTTCTAGCACTGCCTCCATAGACTGCAGGACATATCTTAGAATATCCTCTATGCTGGAAAATCTCATTTACTTGCATGGGGATTTCCTTTTTGTAAACAGCCAAAAGTCACCACTGGATCCAGATTAAGAAGGAACTTCAGTCAATCTAGTCCAACCTCTTCATTTTATAGATAAGGCAACTGAAGGAAGAAGGCAAACAATTAGCCCAAGGTCACAGAGGTGGGAAGGCAGAAGAGTAGGATTTGAACCTGGGAGTCTTCTCATTCTCAATCTCATGCTATTTCTACTGTAGTACACTTAGATTTTTAAAGGAATTTCAGGTGAGTGGAAGAGCTTGGCAAAACTGACAACCTGATACAAATGCAACTGCTGTGCACTACCACAGGTGGGAAAAGATGATCTTTGGTCAAAAACAAGTGAATAAATAGAAAGAAACGGTGCTGGGTTTTTTCTTGGATTTTGGTAAATGGATAATTCCAAAAGGAGCAAATTTCACAAATATTTGGAATACACTTAGCTCCAAGAAATTTTTTTTAAATGCCCCTTCTCCTTTTATTAAAGGGAAAGAAGACCAGAAGTGGGGCATATAGCTTACATTATCAGAACTGCTTTTTCTCCTTTGTCTTTTTCTTTTAATCTTTGTTGCAATACTGGATGTGAAGGGACAGGGATTGAGGTGAGGGTGAGAGAGAAGATATTAAAAAATGAATATGATGTAAAAACAAAAAGCATCAATAATAAAGGATAAAATGAAAGAAACATTCAGGAAAATAGCTTTGTTGGAATACATATAAAGTGCATCCTCAAGGGCTACCATGAAGAGGACAACATTGCTCAGGATGTAGACAGTTTGGCACATTTATTGTAAAAGTGGCTTTACAATCATATACCAAACAAAGGAGTCTGGCACCCCCATGGCTGAAGGAAACTTGGCCAATCCAAGCAGCAGTGAAAAATGCCAATGGACAATACGAACTCTTTTTGGCCCATGTTTTCCTTTGTATATAGCATGAAGCTTTAAAGTATAGTCAATGTGCTGCCAAGGCCACCCCACATCCTCCAAACTACATCATTGTTAATAATCCAATTGTGAAGCCTCCCATCCCCCCCAAACTGAAAACACAAAAGAGAGCTGCTCACAGTTGCTTGCCCGGATTGAGTGAGCCCATATCAATCTCCCTGTCAAATTCTGTGCGGATATCATCGAGTACTCCATCATCTCCAAAGGCGCCCCATTCCATGTTGATGCACATCCTCCCTTCATCTCCTTCCACTGTGTCAATGTACCTCATCTCCTCCATGTAGCAGGCATTGGTGCCAGTCCCTGGGCAGAGAATCATAGAGCGTTAGTGCTGGAGAGCCAAACCTTCTCCTTTAAAATAAAGAAACTGAGGTCTAAAAAGAGAAAGAACTTGCCCAAAGTCATTGTTGGTAAATGCAAAACCAAAAAACTACACTTAGCACACTGGCTTTTCCATCCCCTCCAATGTTACCTGCCACTTGGCTAAGAATGGCTCTTTATTATGTCTAATCTCAAAAACAAACCCTTTTGCTTGCTATTTACAACTATATATGTTATTGAACCACAATGAAAGTCTTACACTTCCATGGTTTGAAACTGCACTGACTTTTGGAACATTCTATTTTAACTTTTGTTCTTGTAGCCCAAGCACATACATAGTATAGTGCCAATCACACAGAAAGTACTTAATAAATGTTGGTTAACAGACTGATTATAGAAATTAAAAAAATAGAAAGACAATGAATGTCATAGGAGGATCTTTGCTGCTCCTCCAGTGGTTAGCACATTCTGAGATCGACTTCCATCAACTCTGTTTGTAGCTTGTATGTAGAACTAGTTATGTTGACTCCCCAATTAGAATGAGAGGTCATTAGGAGCAAAGACTTGTTTTTTTCTCCTTTGTATAGCATAGTGATTGGCACACAGTAAGCACTTAACAAATGCTTTCTAACTGAAGTGGGAATATATAGTAAATTTAGGGTCTAGAGGAAATGTGGTTTTGGACACAATAAATTACTGGGTACCCGGACATGTTCACTTGTGAAAACACAAAAGAGAGCTGCTCACAGTTGCTTGCCCAGATTGAGTGAGCCCATATCAATCTCCCTGTCAAATTCTGTGCTGATATCATCGAGTACTCCATCATCTCCAAAGGCACCCCATTCCATGTTGATGCCCATTCTTGTCACTTGTTTTGCCACAAATAGCCTCTACTGGATTGTAAGAACACCTATCAATGTGACATTTAGTTTTCATACAGTGTGTGAAATTTACATAGCACATGAAATTTACATAGCTTAAAAAAAAAGACGAAGCCTTCTCCTTCTATTGTCCTGCCCAAAGGCAAGACTTGATGTACCAAAGAAACTGTGGAGAACTGTTTCAAGAGAGTGGGAGCAGTAGGATGTTTCTACTCCCTCACCCAACTGAATCAAATCATCAAAAAGAATAATGAATGAAAATCTGGGGGCCAGATGACGAGAATCACTGCTCCTGCCTAGGCTCTGGTGTGAACTCACCCACAATGAGGCCAATCTCACAGTTCTGGTCATCATAGCCACAGGTCATCATGGTACCCACAGTGTCGTTTACCACAGCCACAATATCAATGTCAAAGTCCTGGAACAATAAAAAAGACAGATGTGCTGCTTTTCAAGCCACCACAGTGACACCAAGAACCTGGAGACACGGAGAGACAGCATCCAGGCAAAAGAACTGAAGTGGCAGGGGAAGGATTCTTCTCCTTGGTGCCCACAAAAGTGATCTCTTAACTAGGAGTCAGAGGACCTAAAACTGAATCCTGGTTGTGCATCAATGAATGCCTGTGTGACCTTCATCTCCTCTAGGCTACAGTCTCTTCTTCTGTTAAATAAGGAGGTTGGACCCTTTGGTCCCTTCCAGATCTAGATTACGAGCCTATCATTTTAAGATTATAAACTGGGAGGAATCTTTCATAATTTTACTTCTAATAGCCCTTCTCTGATCTCCAATTCCCCTCGCTTTCTCTGCAATGCACATACACATACATAATACACACACACATACATCCACTCTTCCCTTCTTAGTTTTATGGATGAGGAAACTGGGGTATTCCTCTCATCCATAGAGTCCACTCCTTCCCTTCACCCTTCTTCCTAACTCCCTCTTGTCACCAAGTCTCAGCTGCTTCCCTGTCTCATCACTGCACTGAGAGAAAAACCCTCTATCCCTGTCTTTCTGTCTCTCCCTTCAGAGCATCAAGAACTAGGAGGAACTTGACAGATTATCTCGTTTGAGCCCTTTATTTTATAAATCTGAGACTCAGGTAGGTTAAGTGATTTGCCTAAGGTCGCCTATGTGTAAAACAGCAGATTTGGGATTCAAATCTTTCCTCCACACTCAGATGCCTTCATAAAACCATTAACCTCACTAATCAAATCTTCAGGTTGAAGGCATCTGGTTTTTCTATGCCGTATGAATACATTTATAAATCTTAAGCTCATCTAGAAATACAAAAGCAATTTACCATGTTTAAGCATGTCCTACAAAAATTCTCTTTGAGGGCTACAGAGGGCTCTCATCTCATACTGTGTGCTTGTGTATGTATGTGTATAAGGATGTCAGAAGCAAGGAAAAAGCTGTATTTTCAAGTTCCTTCTCAAATCCTCTTCCCATTATTTGTTTGCTGACCATAAAACTCCTGCAGAGAGCCCTCAGCACCATCTCACATTCTCCCACCAACGTGAAACTCACCCCTCGCCTTTGGATGGCTTTCCGAATCAGGGACACCACATCTCTTCCTTCCACACCACTGGATTTGAACCCTTTAGTCCAGGAAACCAGGTAACTCTGGAGAAAGAGAAAAGGATGAGTGGACAACAGTATGGAAGTAAATACTCCAAGGTCAATGCCCTGAAAAAAAAAATCAAGAAATCTCAGGCAAGAGACCTTATGTTTGAAGGAAGTACTTCCCTGTAACTAGAACATGAATGATGTCCTTGTGGGGCACATGTGCTGGGATCCGAGAGGCATTGGAATGGAAAAGAAAGTTTCAAGGTGAGAGAAAGAAAGAGTCCATTGAGGCTATCTTTACAACTGGTGGGCAGGTGACTAAAACTTTATTTGATTACTTTAACACTTTGGTGGGTCTCATTGGTGCAGGCACTGCTCTTCCATTCCTGCAGAGAACATCCCAGCCACACCTTCTGATCCCGTGTGATTACTGTCCATGTCCTTCCAAGAATCCTCCAACACTGGAGGCCTTCCTCTGGCTCTTTCAATACTGCACAGATACAAGCGTAGTACTCAGGGCACCCCATCCCATCCCATGCTAGGGTGATAAGCCTGACGCCTTTTCCAGGTCAGACATGCCTTTCTGCTTTTTATGCCTTAGTGAGGTCTCGCTGCTTAACAATAAGATCACAAAGGAAAGTAGGGGAAGTGGGAGGAAATTATGAACCCAGAAAGAAGGAATCCACACAGAAGAAATCTTGCTATGACTCCCGGCACCCTTACCTAGGGACCTGAATTCTCTCCCATTTGTGAGAATATAAATTCCTAGGCTTTCAGGCAAGCTTTCAGGAAGAGGATGCTTGCCTTTTCCCAGCCTCACCCATCCACCACAATTTCCTGCTTGCTTTCTTCTAGGGCCTCCTGATGGTCCTTTCCCTTCTTCCTTCCCACTCCTGATCCAACCCTCCACCCTGACAGACGCCCTCCTACCAATAGACTGCAAGGCGAGATGCTCCAGAGCTTGTCTCACCTCGTCCAGCTTGGTCTGATGGCATGGGAATGAGAAGGTAAACCCCAAAGGGAGTTTCTTATTCTTGATCTGAAGCTTGTCCATGAAGTTGGCCAGGCATTCCGCAATATGGTCAAACAGCTGCAGACGCATGGAGTCATCAGAGTGGAAAAAGGTTATTAGAAAAGGTTATTATAAGTTTCATAGGATTTCCAAATGGAAGATATCAGTTGTTTCATCCTTTTCATTTGAAAGAGGAGACTGAAGCCCAGAGTAGTGCAGGCAATGGCCTTTTGGTGCTTTTGCCACTGCACCTTCATAATTGTCCAAAGGATCCTTGTGAATCAGAGAAAGTGGTAGCTTTGCCTCAATTTTCTCATTTTAGATGAAGAAAAACTCTGGTACAGAATGTCTAGAGTTACTTAGACTTCGGACATGTCAAGTTATTCATAAAGACACCGATAAATCTGGGCTGTCCCTTGGTGCCCTTGTCAAAAATAACCTGTGGCTAGATGGGAGATTGGTCTGATATATTGTGGCAGCTCTTTTCTTCTTCTGCTAAACTTCTTGTTACCCATCCAATCAATTATCTTAGTGCCAATAAGAAACATTTAGGGCAAAGCCTTCCCTTCGCCCAACTGCCAGATGAGTCATTCTTTGCTGGCACTGCTTTGGCAACCCATCAGAAGACAGTATAAGAATGCATTTAATCTCATTAATTCCAGGAAAAAATGGTGTGATCACCAAAGAGCAATCTTTATTCTTTAACTTTAAAATGTCAAAATCGACACATAAGGAAAGGATTCCTTCTGAGCGTGTCCTATAGGCATGGTGCCATACAACATTCATTCATTCATTCATTCAAACATTTATCAAAGGATCATAGATCTAGGATCTGGAAAAGACCTCAGAGGCTAAGAAACAGATCTACTCCAGCTGCCTTGTTTTACAGATGAGAAAACTGAGGTCCAAGGATGACTTATCTGGGATCAGAAGCAGGATTAAATACCCATGGTATGGTGGGTCAAGAGATAGGTTTAGATAAGACAATCTCAGAGTTCAGTCTACTAGGGGGAATAAGATAGAAATGAATAACTACAAAATACAACATTCCAGGATAAGTACAGGGGAAAGAGGGACAGCTGAGACGGTAAGGAAGGAGTTCTGAGAGGACTTGGGCACATGCTATGGAATTCTACCCTAATCACTTGGATAACCCTAATACATATATACAATTATTGTATTGTACATGTACATACAAATATTGTATATACATACAATACAATAACTCTGTGTTAGTTACTTCACAGGGAAGCAGAGTGACTTCTTTCCCAGGAGAGCTGTGAGCAGCAGCACAGGGGGCCAGCATGAAGACCTGACGTTGAAGTCTTTCCTCTCAGGGTTCCTACTTAGCTATGTGATCATGGGATACGCTACTCAACCTCTCAGTGCCTCTGACTTCTCTTCCAAGACTGTAAATTACAAGAGGGGTCCTTCTTCACTGTAGGAGATTTACTTGGCTGCAGTTACCTACCATACGAACTCAAAAAGGTAACATTTCTCCCTTAACATCACATGCCAATTGCTAATGTGTAACCACAGAGCCTAAGGAGAAACTATGCTATCTCAGTTACCTAAAGTTCTTGGGGTTCCTGCTCAAAGGTAAGAAAGAACACTCAATGGAGCTTTCCCTTGTTTACATGACATTAAGACTCTTTTCTTGGATCCAGGTAAAAGCTTAACTTATTCAAGGAGGAAGGGATAGGAAGCTCTAAAAAGGATTCATGCTGTAGGTACAGGTAACCCCTGAGGTACCTTTCCACATATGGTCTTGCCAGCGTCTACGTGCATTTGAGATAATGGACTTTGAATTGGAAGGGTCCTCAGAAATCCAACCTCATTTTCCAGATAAGTAAACTGAGACCTAACATCAAACAGTGTGCCAGGGCAGGAATTTTAACCCAGGTTCTTTAATTTCATTGAAATCCAGGCTTCTTTCTACTATACCACACAAACCCTGAAACTGGATGTTTATTATTGTTATTTCTGCTTGGACCTCATTCCTCAAGAAGGAACACGGTCATATCTAAATTTTATATGTCCTCCACTGCCCACCACCCAGCTCTGCAAATAGCAGACACTTAATGTGGGTTGAAGATAAACTCTAATAATCTATGAGCAAGATTAAAGCAAGCAAGGCTAAACTGAAGTCTCCCTTCCCACCATACCTCATATTCCCTATAGTAGAACGCATTTAGATAAGGTTAGCAACCAAATGAAAGATATAGCTGAACTGTAAAGTTCTCTCTCTCCCAACAGCAATCCTACAAAGCCCTTTCCCCACTCCTAGCTCCACCCATCCCACTTGTACAGTCATAGGGGTATAAATCCCTTAAGAAAGAGGCTTATGGATTCACCCTACCCAATGACATATGCACTTTAAAAGAAGAAGGGGGAGGTGGTGGAGGAGGGAGAACAGTGAAAACGATTAAGTGAGGTGGGAAGGAGGGTCTACAGCTTGAGAGCTTGGTTCAGGAAAAGAGCCAAAGTTAACAGACTTGTATACTTCCCTGAAATAAAGCTATATTCATATTAACAATTTATCCAATTTATATTTATGTATATTATATATAGTTTGTACTTGGGCAGCAGTCTTCTTGTACCTGACCGACAAAGACCACAGAGTGACCCAGTTGGCATTAACTTTTCTTCTGGGAGCACTGAGGTACTGCTAGATTTGGAGCCAGGAAGTCCTGGATCCCACTTGATAACTGTGTTCAAAGGCAAGTCATTTAACCTAGAGAGGTTAGCTTCTTTCCTCATCTGTAAAGTGAAATTTATGATATCTGTAACATTTGAACCTTAGGGCAATTTTGTTAACTCTGCATAAAGTTGTCTTGTAAACCTTAAGTGCTTTGTAAATCAATTGCGAGACTTTCTATATAATTTTGAGCATATAAAAAGGTTTAGTTGTACCCATGTTAAGAAATGGATAAAGAGGTAAATATAGTCCTATTTTCCACCCCCACTGTCCTTACACAAAGAAGGGAAAAGGTGAAATGTGGAAATCTCTCTGCCATGAAGATGACAGATACAATCTAGCAAGTTTTTAATTTACAGTCTTAGAGAATTCTGTGGATTTAGCCATATGTCACATAGCTCTGGCTTTGAACCCAGACATTCTTGACTCCGAAAGAAGCCCTCTATATTTTAACAAGCCGCCTCTTAGAACAGCAAGAGGGCAAAGCCCAGCTCTGCCATTCACTGGCTGAGTGATCCCCCACAAGTCCAAGTTTCCTAAAACTATAAAATGAAGGGACTGACTCAGACTTGTGGCCCCTTCCAGGTTTGAATCTATAATCCCATCATCTAACAAAAAGAGTTGATTTTTTAAAAAGGAGAAGTAAAACAAATCGGGCAAGGTGACACAGCCACATAACTGAGGCTGGAACTTTAGGAAAGGGGGAAAGGAAGCAGAATGGTTTTTACTAGGCCAGCCTATTCAGACTTGACTGCTCAACTAAAATCCTACCTTCTGCGAGAAGCCTTTAATTGTCCCCCTTATCCTAATACCTTCCCGCTGAGATGTCTCCAATTTTATCCTGAGTCTATCTTTTGTTGTATATAGCTTTTTTTTTTTAATGTTGTCTCTTCCATTAGACTGTGAGCTCCTTGACTTTTGCCTTTCTTTATAACCCCAGCAATTAATTAGCACAGTGCCTGGCACATGGTAGGAGCTTAATAAATGCTTGTTGACTTGACTGTGCTTCCTTTATCTGACTGTTCTTCCTCAGTCCCCTTTGCTAGCTCATCATTCACATTATTAGACTGAGTTGGAACTGTCTTTTGCCTTTCTTTGTATCCCCAATACTTAGCGCAGTGCCTGATACATAGTAGGAAATTAATAAATACGTACTGACAAGCTAAGACTTTGGGAGGAAGAGAAAGGATGAAGGGAAAGGGAAGAGACAGCAGGAAAGTTCTAGAATAGGGGCTGTATCTCCTCAGAAGTTGAGGGCTTTCACCAATCTAGATTTCTAATAAATGTCGAATAATTGTCTCTGCTGAGGTTCTGGAAGGAGCCCTTTTAGGAAGTTCCAATCCTTTCCCCAACAAAAAGGATAAGAAGTCATTTTGAGGATCTGATGATTCCTCTCTCCCCTATGGACTCTAAATAACTACTGTGTGGCTCTGAGATTCTCTGCTCCTAAGAAAGAGAGCTGCACTCTAAGACTGTGACAGAGAGCGATTTCAACAAAAGACTCAAAACTAGAGATCACTTTTTAGGGGAAGGGGAAGGACAAGAGAAGCTATAGGTCACTTGAAAAGTGACTGGAAATGGTGGATCATAAAATTATACACAATTACAATTACACACACACACACACAAAATTATTAGAAGACACTTAAGTGATAATTTAATCCAACTCCCTCCCTTTACAAAAGGGGAAAGCAAAGCCCAGGGATGGTACATGTATTTGCCCAAGGTCCCACAGGTAATAAGGAGTAGAGTGGGGATTCAAACCCAGGTATTCTGGCTACAAATCTAGGATTCTTCCTAATATGTATTCCACAGTACTAGTGGAAGAACAGAGGTAGCTCATTTTTAATGGAATGCATATTTGTTTCACTGTATGGTAATTGGGCATAAACGGTAAGCAATTCACATAAATAACTGTAATTAGCATTAGTCTTTTTTAAAGGCGCCTGGGAGACTGGTTCAGAAGGAACTTTTGCAAAGTGAAAATCAGTGTTCATTTCACTTCTTGCTTTCTGAGTTCTCCAGTCTCCATATTCAGCATCAGGGATGAATCTTCCTTCCCATCAACACCATTTTATAATTAAGCATCATCTATCTTTCACATAGGCCTCATCCTGATCTTCCGGAAGTTGCTTATGCCTGGGGTTGGTTATCTGCCCTCTCTTGAACAGGGAGTCTAGAATCCACTGCTAATTAGTTGCTGTCTGAAAAGATTACCTGGTCTTTTTTTCTGAAATAAATTATTTTGAAGCTAAAATAAAATTCTTTTTTATTTACTCTTCCTTACATTTTTAAAAAAGGTTAAGGAACATTCATTTTTGAAGAAAAATAAAGGTTCTTAAATCCAGCTTAACCCTCACCACAAAGCCCCAGTGGTACTCATTCCTGCTAAACTGTCCATTTCATGAAGGCAGAGACCAACTTAAAACTTTATATCTTCAACAGCCCTAGCTTAGGACTTGGCACACTCCATTCCTCCCGCAAATCTCCTTCCACCAGTTCAACTGCCAGAAATCTCTTTAATAAGAGCTAAAGCTTTTCATTCTATGGAAAAAGATAAAAGCTTACGCCTATTGCTTGTGCTTGGGTGGGAAGGGGAAATCTTGAAGAACTGAGCAGGGAAGGGTGGTGACGACCCTCTTTGGCAACTGTGTGGTAAATGGATTAGAGAGGGGAGAAGCTGGAGGCAAGGAAACCAGCTGAGACTATGAAGGAGCCTGAATCAGACTGACAGTGATGGTCAAGAGAACAGAAAAACTGGGATAGATCACCAGGACTTGGCAGCTAGTTGGATGTCAGGGCTAAGCAACAGGGAAGAACCAAATCTAGAAGAGACATAATCAGACACCACCTTCCACCAGAGAGTGACTTGCCCAGAGTCACTAGGGTGGGAAAGAACAGGTCTTTAACAACCAATTCATTCTACTATACACTATACCACATTGTTTCCTGTGAAATGCTAGTCAGGAAGAACTGTGGCTTGAGAACTCAAGGGACCAAGGATGGAAATAGAGATTAATGCTTTTAAAAAAAGAAAGCATATATAACCGAAGTTCATGGTTTCATATACTTTTTTTTGGATGGGGGTGGGAGGGAAGAAATACTAGAACATTTGTGTTTGAGGATTAAGTTCACAATAAAAGCCTTGCTAAAAAAAAAAACAGCTCCCCCTCAACATACACACTGGTAAATTATATGTTATAAGTAATGCTGGCAGATATACCTTGAGGGAGAGGGCAGCAAACCAATTAGCTTACCTATGGCCCATCCAGTCCAAAGCTTAAAAACCAGAATTTTTGAGTGTTAAAATCCTAGTATCCCAACCCCTAAATGTTCTCCAACCTCTGTTACCTGAGGTGAGTTCACAGAAGAGGACCTCATAAAAAGGTTCATATAGAGACCTGTAGTGAAGAATTTAAAGGTTCTTCTCTGCCCCGAGCTCCAAACCCAATATAGGTCCAACCTCCACCTGGCTGCCCCACTGGCATCTCTTAGGAGGTAGTCAGACTGCTGGTGTAGAAAGGGTACTGGACTTGGAGTCAGTTAGAGGGAGGTCAGCTCTTGGCTCTACCATTCCAAACAGGCTATTTCAGAAAGCAGGAGCTTCTGGCATCCAGGGTCAAGCAGCAAGCCCAGAAAAAGGGACAAATGAGGTCCAGCAGCAAGGTCCTGAAGAACACACTGTTTGGCCTTCCCCAAAGAGAACCATAGAACGTGGAGTTTGGGAACCTCCCTGCAAGAGACCTACCTGGGTCCCGCTGCCACGCATGATGTCCTCTGGAATGGCATAGATCTGGCTCTCCATTTCTACTTTCTGGAGGCCATTGTCTGTTACTCTCACTCGCAGCACACGGAAGTTGGTTCCTCCAAGGTCCAGAGCAAGGAAGTCTCCATCTTCTGCAGAGAGGAAAAGTAAACATATTTCCTGGCACCTTTCTCTGAAGGTCAAAGGGATTTGAGAGTGTTTGATCTGATCGATTTCCTCCCTTAGAAAATCTCAGCAGTAAGGAGGAGCCTACTGAGTGGAGCCTCACCCAGTCAGAGGCAGCAGCAAGACTAGGAACATTGCCCAGGTGGTATGTTTAGTGCAATGCTCTACATCCCTAATTAACACAAGACAAATGCTGTTTGACTTAGTACACAATCATCCACTTAACACTTTCATAGCTCTTCCAGTGGCAGAATCCTATATATAGGACACTGTCTGTGCATGAGCACAGTATGGAATGGGACACAGAAGAGTTGGGTTTAAACCTAGATCAACCACCTTACCACCTGCGTAAGCTTTAGGCAAATCCCTTCCAAATTCTGGGTTTTCTGGTTTCCTTATGTAAAAGCCAAGATGGATAGCAGGAGGAGGCAGCAGAGCCGGGGCGGGGTGGGAGGGTGGGAGGGTGGGTATGAAGTGGGGTCAGAGTGGTGGCTGTCCAAGGACCTCTATGCCAGTGTTTCCCAAGCAGGCTATCACTACAAATATGGGGAACCTTTAAGCTGTGTGAATCCTTTGCCTCCTAGAGGGCTCTATCTTCCATAGCCCAGGCTCTCAGAAGCTCAGAGGGCAGAGACTATGAATGAGGAAGGAGTAAACTGGAATGGAAAGAACAGATAAGGGAGAAGGAATCTATTTTAGGCTTTTAAAATTAAAGACTCTTAGTCTTTAAACATTTTAGGGAGCAGTAAAATTCATCTAGGAAACAATATTTGTGAAATACAGCTTTAGCAAATATAGATAAAACAGAAGGTACAATTTAAGAGGAGTGTATTCCCTAGAAAATCTAGGAGGAAACATAATGGAATTATAGGTCATGTTCAAAGTTTATGTAAGTCAGTTGTTTATTTGTTGTTATCCTACTTTACATGACAGACCTTAAAATATTTGGAGACCGTGATTATGTTCTCCTCATCTTCCAATTAGAGATGGCAGTATGGTAAGAATGAATAGAGTGCTACATTTGCAATCAGGAAGGCCTGGGTTCAAACCTTGCTTTAGATACATAATCATAAAGGCTAGTTTTATATAGTGCTTTTAAGGTTTGCAAAGTACTTTACAAATACTGTCTCATTTTAAATTCATAACCCTGGCAGGCAGGTATTATTATTATCCCATATTAAAGACGGAGAAACTGAAGCTAGGTTTGGTTTACTGACTTGCCTAGGCCCTCCTGACTGAATCCAGCAGCCAGCTATGTGGCCAAGTGCCTTAACTTCTCTGGATCTCAGCTGCTCATCTATAAAATTAAGTGGTTACAAATAACCTCTAAATCTGTGGTCCTATGACCCTGTAATAATAATGATAGCTTACATGTATACAGGGTATACAAAATGCAAAGACCAGATAAAAGTGAACACCCAGATTGCCATCCTTTGGACACAATCCAGTTTCATAACAGGTGAATACAGTGTTCTAGAAAAGGAATACTGAATAGTACAGAATAACGATGGGACTGCCCTGATCCAGACACATTTGTATTAATTAACACAACTCATATCAAATGGCATTTTTTTTTAAGCAGCACCATCCCAATTAACTTATGGTCAACTAAAAGGTCTGCAACCTTCTCAAAAGGCCTGCACGTTTAAGCAGCTCTTCCACAGTCTCTAACTGTTCAACTGAGTAACTGTAGGCCGAATGCAGATTTCTTCTTTTAACTTGGCCGGTGGAGATCTCTCCCAGCTATGAGTCATATGCTAATTTATAAGTCTGCTAAAAATACAGTCAGGACCACAAAGTTCCAGGTGCTCTCCTTTAACCAATGCTTGTAGCTGCAGGAAGCAATTCACAAACTACCCACCTCCCTGGTAACTCTACTCCTTTATCAATGCAGATTTCAGTTAGAGCTTTCCAACATCTGGGAATTCCTCAGGCCTTCCCTTTTCTGCCCTGAATTGTTCCCTACCCAGATGACCTCTTCGGATAAATGTCCTCTGATATTCAACTGGCTTTCCAACATTGCACTACCACCCAGCCCACACTGTGTCAAGGCATGCCCAATACTTTGTAACACCATGATGCACTATGGTCACAAAATTCCTCTGATCTCACTCCAATCGAAAAGGAGACATTTAACCTGGAAAGCAAATTCCCAAATAAATGTGTTTTTGGCAATGTTAAAAGACAAGCAGTGCTCTTCTTTGTACTCCACAGACACCTCTTCCATGAAGCTTCCATGACACCTTCTCACTCACTGCTAAGCAGGTAAAAGCAACCATCCTTCAAATTACTCCTAGCATTTTACAGAGACCTTCCCCTTTACATTTAACCAATCTTCCTGGATATCATAGTACTTAAGTAAATGCCTTTCTTTAAGTTCCGTAAGAACAGGTTCTATTATTCATATATGTATACATGTGGATATATATATATGTGTGTGTATACAGATAAGACTTATGTATGTACAGATTTAATCTTGTACTCCCAATTATATAAGGAAAATTAGTTCCCACCCCATTCTTCCCTCCGTTTCCCCTCAGTATATATTTTCTTCCCTTCCCTTTCTTCTTTTAATATCAATCCAACCTAACAAAAATTATTCCCAGGCCTTTAATCTTACTTAACTCCCTCTATGACCCTGCTGATGTTATGGTTTTCAGGGGGATGCTTTTATCATCACCTTCCTCTCAATTAGAAAGGCGAAGGTGGTACCTTGGAAGGTTAGAGAGATTAAGAAGTTTAGCATAGCCCCCCTTCAATTAGGAAGGAGTAGAATGACTTCACTGTAGTAAAGATTAGGTAAGATAGTAAGATAATTTTAGTGCACCCAGCTTTCTCCAGCTTTCACTGGCAATATATGAAAGTTAGGAGCACAGAAGAAAGATGGGAAGAATCCAGAACTGAGGTTTGGCCAAAAGTGACAGAGGAAGTTTGCCCAAGTCTTCCAATTCCAAACCCAGCACTGTTTCTACTACACACACATCCTGTCCAAGCTGGATCTGAGGAAGAGTCCCATGTACATTGATCACAAGACTAAGCTCTGCTGAGACCTCTCCTGAGGCAAGCCAATCCACTTGCAAACAGCCAGTGGGTTATTTAGGACATTTTTCCGTGCATCCAGACTAAATTTGTCTCCCTGCAACTCCCACTGACTGCCCTTCACTCTGGGCCACGCAGAGCAAGGAGAAGTCCTTTTCCACATAACACATTCAAATCTCAGGAGGTGGTTGTGTCCTCAGGAATAATATGGCCAGCTTCTTCAACTGATCCCATTTCCTCAACATCCCAGTCACCTTTGTCTCGGCATTCTTCAGCTTGTTAATATTCTTTCCAAATGTGGGCTCTTGAACCAAAAATAATACTCTAGGCAGCACAACCAGAGTTTTAGAAAGTGAGAGAAAGGGAAAGGCAGTGAGCATTTGTACCTACAGTGCTGGGCACTGCACCTGGCACCTACAAACAGTATCTCATTTGATCTGCACAACAACCACGGGAGGGAGATGCTGTTGTTGTCCTCACTCTACGCGTGAAGCAGACAGATATTAAATGACGCGCCTGGGTCACGCAGCTAGTAAGAGTCTGGTGTGGATCCAGGTCTTCCTGACTCCAAGCCCAGCGCTCTGTGCACTATGGCACTAACCTGGTCAGGCACCACCGCTGGAACACAAATAACCAAGTTCTGGTATAGAAATGAATGGAGATGAGCGGAGTAGACATTAAGTAAAGCCTTGAGCTTTACAGTTTTACGGGCTACATCTGATCAGTATTTAAAGCTGTCCCAAAGTGGGACAGGCTGAAGCAATAAGCATGCCGTCAATGTCCTCCTAAAAAGAGATCTGTGAATTGAACTGAATTCACTACACATTGCTAACTAATCTAATTGTGAAGACCACCTATAGCACTGCCACAAACACCACCCACACCCCTAACCTCCTCCTGTTTCATTTTCTCTTTGTATCCTCAGTTTTGCCAATAATAGGTACCTAAATGTTTGTAAATTGAACTGAATTACTAAAAAGTATAGTGCTGTTTTTGAAATGTCACGAGCGATTACTAATTTTCTTCAAGAAAGAAAAGTGTACAACATTGTTATGTGAGAATCACTAAAAATTCCAGGAGGGAGACCCAGGAACAGTCATTCCTATACGAACAAATACTGACCAAGCACCACCCATGAGCAGTAGACTTTCTGCTGCAATGAAAGATGTGGGAGATACAGAATTTAGATTAGACAGTCTTTCCCTCTCATCAAACTTAGCAATCTGGGTGGGAAGTTGTCCTTCCTTTGTTTAAGAGGACCAAATGACATCACTACATTAGTCAAGTTACTGTGGCTGATCAGACCAACATGAGCTCGGAATGCTCTACACCACAGGTCAGGTACAAATGGTCCATGTGAACATTTGGAATGGGTTCTTTAAATCTGTGCATCTCACATTGCTTTTGAGCTACTTCAATACTGCTTTGCTCATACAGCATAGCATCATCTCTGATGAGGGCACACGATGCTGAGCGGTCCTGTGCCAGCGTCTCCCACGTCACACAATCAATTCCAAAGTTCTTAAGAGAAACCTTGAGAGTGCCCTTGTATCGCTTCATCTAACCACCATGAGAGCACTTGCCCTGTGTGAGATCTCAACAAAAGGTGTAGAAAACATAAACACTGATAGTAGAGAATAAATTAAAGAGGCTACAGTTCCAGGCTCCATTCCCATCAATAACCTTAAGAATACAGAAGAACTTCCCAGATGTAGACAGAAATCCTAATCCTTCCAGACAGATGTTCTGATAAGCACACAAGGAAGAGAGCCTGCGGATGGCTCAACACAACCCAGGCTCACTGCTGGAACAATTCGGAGGGTAATTACAATAACCAAACCCTGAGCACCAGCTCACAAGCATTTCTACTTCTCAAAGAGGAAGAAGAGAACCACTACTCTACAAAGTACAAACGTGCTGCCTGGCACTATCTGAGGGTGTGAGCCGTATCATGAATCAGTCACATTGCAAACTACCCTTTTTTCTTGATTTATGATAAGGAACTTCCAGAAGGGAGGTCCTGTCATAAAAAAGCCCTCATGACTATTACAGTAATGGGACAGGAAGTAAAATGGTTACTGCATTTAGTTTAAAAATACACCAGAGATTCCTAGAGAACCTGTTGGAGATGTCAGCAAACACCATTGGCTGCTTCATGAAATCAACCAAACAACAAATAATTATTAACTGCCTTCTTTGTGCCAAATGCTGGAGATACAAATGATGAAACCATCCCTCAGTGTTTAGATTCTAATAGAGTAGCTAAACAAATGTGAAAATAGTGAGGTAATAAATATGAAGTTAAGAAATACAAATATGTATAGAGAAGTTAACTGTATCGTGTTAAATACATGTCAAACTGATCTCCCTAAAGCACATGATACCCTCTATTCCATAAGCTGCAGTGGCTCTCCATAAACTGCCCTGCCCTCCCACATTTCCAGCATTCTTACGCCTTACACCCTGCCATGAACTTCACCACACAGTAAGATACTCCAGGCATTTTCAATGGCTATTCCATATGCCTGGAATGCTCCCCCACCCCCCCCTTCATCAAGGGGATGCCCATCAATTGGGGAATGGCTGAACAAGTTGTGGTATATGAAGGTAATGGAATACTACTGTCCTATAAGAAATGGGAAAGATACAGACTTCATAACAACCTGGAAAAACCTACACAACATAATGCTGAGTGAGTGGAGCAGAGCCAGGAGAACGTCATACACAACCACAGATATATAAATTCTGTGACAACTAACCCTGACAGACTTTGCTCTTCTCAGCAACACAAGGTGCAAAGACAACTCCAAAGGACTCACAATGGAGAATGCTATCTACATCCAGAGAAAGAACTATGGACTCTGAATGCAAGTCTGAATGCAGATTGAGGCACACTTTATTCTCGCCTTTTCCCCTTTTTTTTCTTTTGTTTTGGGGGTTTTTTTTGGTTCTGTTTCTTCTTCCTCATGATTCATTTCATTGGTCATAATTCTTCACAACTTGACTAGTGTGTAAATAAGTTCAATGCGAAGTTACACATAGAAGATATATCTGATTCCATGCTGTCTTGGGGGCGGGGGGACATCTGGAACTCAAAATTATGTAGAACCGAGTGTTGTAAACTAAAAATAAAAAATCTCAAAAAAAAACTTCATTTTCATGAGTTCAAATGGCTATTGACACTCACTAGCTATGAGACCCTGGGCAAGTCATGGAATCCTGTTTGCCTCAGTTTCACAATCTGTAAAATGAGCTGGAGAAGGAAATGGCAGTATCTTTGCCAAGAAAACCCCAAATGGGGTCACAAAAAGTTGGACATTATTGACAAACAACTCAACAACTCCTTCACATCTTCTTTACTCCAGCCTTGTTAGTTGTTCTCTGCCCGTGACATTCCATCCCCTGCCTCAGTGACTTTTGCGCAAGTGTCCCACATCTGGGATGCCCTCCCTCCTTCACCTCTGCCTTGAGGAATGAGGCTCAGCTGGATTTCCCCTCTGGCCAGTAAGAAACAGTCTCTCCCTCTTAACTTTGTTTATCCTTGCTCAAGGTCACTTAACCATTGAATAGGGCTTCCGTCTCCAAGACTGTTTCCCACTATCTGCCATTCACAACACTCTTCTACTGGACAAGCTGTGGCCACACTAATAACACAAAATAATAACTTACATTCCTATAGTGGATTGAGGTTGACTTGTGTGAGTGGTTGAATAAGTATCATCATCATTTTACAGATAGAAAACTGGGGTTATATGGTTTGCTCAGTGTCACAAAGTTAGTAAGTAACGGAGTGTGACTCACACCGGAGTCTTGTGAGGCTCCTTCCATTGTCCACACAAGTAGAGAATGTACATGCTATGGAAGAGACCAGCGTGGGCAGACAGGCTGAGAGCTGTCTGAAGGGAGTAACCTGCAGGCAGCACCCAGTTCCCTCTCACAGCACGATGTATTCATGGATAGCCTCTGTCCTCCAGGGATATCAAAGAGCTTTCCCAAAGTATCACCTATTGGTACTTGGTCACCTTTACCTCAGTTCATGATGGAAAAAACTATAACAAGATGAATTTATATGGATTTAGAGGGTCAAGAAAAATGGACTCTGATTCAATCAACCAACAAGTTCATTTTGCATCCAGAACTGGACCCTGCCTTCCTATTGCTTTAACATTGAAGAAAAATCTCAAAGGCCAACTTATCTCCCTGACCTCCTCACCCTAAGCTGAGGAATTTTATAGCTTGGAAGCTTCTTTCTTAAGTCTCATGTCTACTGAGAGATTTACTGACTGACCCGTATAGGTAAAATCCAGATGCCATGATTTTAAACACTAGCCTTTGGAAGTTAATGAAACCTTAGAAATCAGCTGGTCACCTGATCAGAGGGTTCTCCCTCTAATATGAGCTCTTCTCACTATACTTTGGTAAGGAAAAAGCCAAAAGACAACTTCCACCCATCATGCGGGAATAGGTGGCTGAGAAACAAAAACAAGGGCAGAGAAGAATATGGAAATTCTTCTGAGAAATGCAAGTGACTTTGCTCAGTGACTGGGATTTTACTTCTCACAGGTCCTGTCCTCCGGTGAACTGTCCATTCCCAGGTTTAGCTTTTTAAAGATGCCTTACAAGGTCTTTGTAATCACAGTCTTGCTATGGAAAACTCAGGACTCACCCTGGTGTAACTTTTTCTTCTTCTTCTTCTCATCCCCCTCCACCCTCACCCCACTGGCCTGAGGCAACATTTCTGAGTATTCAAGTTCTGAGTTTCCCTTGGTAGTTTAGGCCTCAGTAGGATTCTAGGAAAGCTGCATGCTGGTTGATTAAATATCTGTCAGGGGGATGACAAATAAAAAGAAAGACAAACTGCCTCTATCAGCACTCTTAATTTCTGAACACATTCAATGCGCTGAGTTAGCTACTCTGTGGGGATTAAGGTGGCTGGGGTTGCCTTTGTGCCAGGGTGATGCTCTCACGAGGACAGGGGTCCAAACCAAACTAAAGCTGGGCTGATTTAGGAGTCCGACACTCCCCAGCAGATTCTGGTCAGAAGTCATATTCATGACAGGGGTCAATCACCTTAACCTTCCTAGGCCAAACAGCAGGGCAAGTGCCTTTTGCTGAATTAAAAGCAAGAAAAACCAATGAACAATTACTCTCAATAATTATTCCCAATGCAAAATTTGAACTTGCACAAGAAGGCTGGATATGGAATCAGGAGGACTGGGTTTAAGATCTGGCTTAGGCATGAGCTGGGTGACTATGGGCAAAGTCACTTAAGGTTTCTGAGCTAAGTCTCAGCTTCCTGGTATCTAAAAAAAGGAACAATAAAATTTGCAATTATTACTTCACAGGGCTATTATGAGGAAAGCAAATCTTCAAGCACCAAAGACAGTTTTTATTTATTCTTATTATAAAATGAGCTATCATATCCTCTCCTTACTACTGCCCTCCCCGTGCACCCCCATGTCCCCAGGCTGGAACATTCCTTCCTGGACACGGTCTAAAAGGAGGTGGTGAGATGCAATAGAAAGTACTTCAGGAGGAGTCGGTTGCCCCTGGATGACAAGGTTACATGAGTCCGTGCCATTCTCTGAATGTCTTCATTTCCTGTCATCACTAAATAACTGTTGGCAAGAGATGAAGCAATATTTCTCTACGGGCCTTACAGGGCCACCTAAGATCTGTTACATTTACTTTCTAACTTTATCTTTTTCAAAATGTGAGATCCTCATCTTTCTTCCTCCTTGGGACAGAGTTCAATAGCCCTGCTTGACTCAAATATGGATTGCTGAAGCAATAAAATGATAAAAAGACAAGGATAGATGTGACAAGAGATTTAGCAGATTACAAGGGCCCCATGGCTGTACAGTAGTTGTTTTAAGATATGACAAGCTGCAGGAACTCATTAAACTGTGCATACCCTCGACCCAATAATACCTAAAAAGAGCTTAAAAAAAGAGGAAACAGACCTATATACAAAAATAGAGCAGCAGTTTTTCTAGTATCAAAGAACTAGAAATTAAGGGAGTATTCATCTACTGGACTGAAGAGCTGAAGAAATCATGGTACTGTAAGAGATACTACTGTACCCTCAGAAATAATGAAAAGGGTGAATGAAGTCCTGGGAAGACCTAGAGAAACTGATAGAGTAAAATGAACATAACAAGGACAACAATGGTAACAACACTAAATTCAAACCACTAATTTCTCAAACAACCATGATTCTGGAAGAATGGTGACATTACCAACCTAAGAACAGAGAGGAGAGAGACTCAAGAATGCAGAACGAGACCTTCTGGGGACATGTCCAATGCCAGAACTTGACTACATATATTTGTCATATTAAACATATGTTTTTCTTTATATTCTCCTCAATGGTTTGTTTGGCATTGGAGAAAACTGACTTTTACTCACTCATATTAATTTTAAAAAAGACAGGATGGGTTGAATGTTACAGAAGCCTCTGAAAAAGGTCAAGTATTTCTTTTAGAAATTACATTTTCTAGGGCAGAGCCAAGATGGCCACGGGAAAGCAGTAACTGGCGTGAGCTCCCCACCAAGTCCCTCCAAAAACCTATAAAAAAATGGCTCTGAACCAATTCTAGAACTGCAGAACCCACAAAGTGGCAGAGGGAAGCAGGGCTCCAGCCCAGGTCCGCCTGGATGGTCTCGGGGTAAGGGCTGTCCCGCACAAACTCCCAGCCCCCAGCTGAGGGGAGCGGAGCTGAGCCAAGCAGAGCCCAGCGCGCTGCGCAGTGCGGCAGACCGCGGACCGACGAGACCAGGAGTGGAGCGGAGGGTGCCCTAGCATGCTGA
>CM053625.1:251630131-251655984 GCA_028646595.1 Phalanger gymnotis
CTGCCACTCAGAAGGAAATAAAGAGATAAGGAAAAAATCTTTCAGCTAAATTAACGAACATGTCAGGTCAGACAGTGTATCTGTTCCATGTTGCTAATACTCCTCCCCTCACCTTGGCAAAGAAGAGAACGAGGCACATTCTTATCTCCCTTCTTGGGTTCAAACTTGGCCACGATAATCATGCTGCATTATGCTGTCTTGTAAGCAAGGAAACTTAGTGAAAGTCAGATATAATGAAAGACTGAGTCTAGATGGAGAAGACAAATCTGAGACCAGATGATACTGACAGAACTTGGCAGCTCATTCAATTCAGTTCAACCAACATTAAGCATCTGCAGTGTACAAGGCACTCCATTCTGCCTATAGGAAGACAAAAAATAAAACAATCTTTCCTCAAAGCACTCTAAAAGTGAGAAAGAAATGTCACAAGTACACAAATTAAATTACAGTGGTAATGAGGTGGGATGGAGAAGAGATTTCGTAGGACAAGGCATCAGATCAGAGGCTAGAAGAGAACTGAGGATTCTGAGGTAGAGATGAAGAGAGAAGCAATTCCAGGCATGGGGGACATTTCTATGCAAATGATTTAACATAGGTTGGTCAAAAACGTGTCCAAGGTTTTAAATATGGATATGTGGAAGAATTAATGGCAGAGCCATTTCAATTTGAAAGTTAGAGAAAAGACAGGTTTTAAACCTGGTGAGTATGAAGTGTTGGTGGGACATCCAGGTGAGGATGTCCAGCAGGCAGTTGGAAATCAAGGATTGTAGATACATAGAGATGGGGAGGGGGGAGGGCAGGGTCCTGTCACAATCCAAGTGGTAACTAAAACCTCAAGAGTGGATGAGATTACCCAGGAGAGAGCTCAGAGAGAGAAGGAAGCTGAGCACAGGGGCCTTGAGACAATGCTTACAGACCTGAATAATGGGAGGACAAGCAAACAACCACCAGAGCAGTCTGGGAAGAGAGCAACACCACAGTCAAGTCAGAATCTCAAAGCAGGTGGTGGCCACCGGATCTGACAATTAGGAGGTCACTGAAGACCTGAGAGTAGTTTCAAGCACAATTTTTTTGGAGGGTGCAGAAATCTAGAATGCAAGAGGTTGAAGAATGAGAAGATAACGAGGGAATTAATCTGTATGTGTAAACTACCCTTTCTAGAGGCCTGGACGGGTACTGGCTCTGTCTTGGAGCAAGACGCACAAGCACCGCCGTGGATATACTGATAAGCCTCGTGGCACACGACTACAGCATTGGCCAGATATTCACCTGCTCAAGCTCTAAGTGCTGGAGCCAAGATGTCAACCCAACTCGCTGGTTTCCAAACTCAAGGCCTGTTCTATTCCACAGTGCTGCCTAGAGATCTCATCACTCCCTGCTATGTTGCCTTCTGTCTTGAAAAGAGGCAATTTATAGGAGTCACTGACTCTATGGCCTTTAAGAAGGCAAACAAGTGTTCAACAGGCTCAGGGAACTGAGCAGAAAGGATACATTTAGGCCAGAAGCACTAAAGTTCCCTTCCTCTCACACTTGGAATTGAGAAACTGAACTGTCCAAAGGAAATTCTTATGGGGAGGGAGGGGGAGAGAAGAGATTATTTACTCTATTTGCTACTATGATTTTCCTTTCTTCCCATTTTCAGCATCCACCTTATCAGTAACACAAGGTCAGAGCGATAAAGTAGTTTCAGTTTCCCTGTACACCTGGGAGTTCACATGCCTAGCAAATATTCAAATGCCATTTTATGGCTCCAAGTATTAACCCAATAAACAAGGTCAGTTGATACATCATTGATAATTCAAGCAATCCACAGCCTAAACTAGAAGAAACCAGCCCTGATTAACTAATTCTGTGTTTAATTATTCTTATGATGCTTACGGGGATTTCTTTTTTTTTAGAAGAATTTTCTGAGAAAGTTCATTTTGCATCGTTAGGCCTTTGCTGTTGTTGTTCAGTCATTGTCCAACTCTTCATGATCCTATCTGGGGTTTTCTTGGCAAAGATACTGTAGTGGTTTGTCATTTCCTTCTCCAGATCATGAGGAAACCGAGGCAAACAGGGTTAAGCGACTTGCCTCAGAGTTACACAGCTAGTAAGTGAGGCCAGATTTGAACTCAAGAAGGTGAGTCTTCCTGACTCCAAGCCCAGAACTCCATTCACTGTACCACTTAGCTGCCCTAGGCCCTTACCAGTTAATTTAAAATTGACAATATAAAAAGGTGGAATGACAAAGCTGGAAGGGGTCTTAGAGTGCTGAAAACCAAAGATTTCTTTTTTACAAGAATTTTCTACAAGAGTTCATTTTACCTTATCATCAGGCCCTTGCCACTTATTTAAAAATAGACCACTGACATTAAACACAAGAAAAGGCCTCAAAATAATGTTGTGAGCCAAGGAGATCTTAGAAGCCTTCCAGTCCCACATCATCATTTTACAGGAGACCCAGAGAAAAAGAGAGATTTGCCCAAGGATGGATTCAATACCATAGTGATTTAGAAGAATATCAGCTCCTTGAGGGCAGAGACTGTTTCTTTGTCTTTGTAATCCCATTGCTTGGCACAAAGGAGACATTTAATAAATGCTTATTGAAATGAATGGAATTTCAACCTGCTAAGTATTTCATGGACACTCTGAAGACTCTCTGATGAACTTTTGTGAGACGTGGGAGACGCTGGCACACAACCACTCAGCATGGAGTGCCCACATCAAAGAAGGCACTGTGCTCTATGAGCAAAGCAGAACGGTAGTCACTCAAAAATAAGGGAGATGCATAAATTTAGAGACATCTCCGCCCCAATTTCATAGGGACTATTTGCGCCCAACCTGTGGTAGAGGCTTCCAAGCTAAGATGGGCTGATCCGTCACAGATGGACACACTATACCTTAATTCCAACATAGCAAAGTCATTTTGATCCTCTTCTAGAATGAAGGACAAGCACCAGCCAAGTATTTCTAGTTTTACAAACTAAATTCTTAGACTATGGCTTCCCAGTGAGGCCTTTCAGTTTAGGGTATGTTACGGACATTCCCTAGGGTGTTATAAAACAGTTACTATTTCTTGCCTCAAGAGGGGATGGTTATTCCTGCCTCACTCAATAATTCCAGAATCACTTTTGAGGGCCGTTTTGAGGTTTCTCACTGACTCAAAGGAAAGAAGCAAAAATCCCTCAGGAATTTTGTCAGTATAGAGAGAAGACCCAAGAGATATAGTTTGGAGTTGAGAGTAGGGCAACAATGGAGCCAATCTACAAAGAGAAAGAGAGGAATGAGTTAGTTCTGTCTTGGCCAGTGTGTTTGCAGGGCCTTGGTCTCTTTCATTTGAAAATGAAAACAATAATTCCTGCTCTATTTTTCCCTCCTGAGAAACAGCAGCTCTGAAATCATCATGAAATCTATTTACGGTATTTGTTGCAGGAATAAATCTAGTCTTTACCTAGTATTACTACTCAGCTATTAGCCAAATATTGATTATATAAGCCTTTATACTATAAGAGAAATATCCTGGATATAAAAAAAAGGGATAATCCACAACAATCTCTTCTAAATAAACAATCTTTAAGGTGTTCAGCCACATCATAATAACCAGCTTCATCTTGAGGCCCTACAGGTCACACAAGGTTCTACCTCCTCTGCAATAGACTGAAAGAAGGTAGTGTGTTACCATCGAGTAGAAAGACCTGGTTTTAAATCCCAGCTTGGCAACTCACTACCTGTCTTTTGGAGAATATCTTTTACCCTCTCCTGCTCTCAATTTCCTAATTTGCAGGATGAGGGATGTGGAATCTAAACTCCCTTAAATAAAAGGACGTGTTCTGTGAAGTTTGAATTCAGTCAAAGGGCTGCACTTGAGGACCTAGAGGGCCCCATGTGGCCTTATGGCCACAGGTTCCCCACTCCTGGATTAGAGGATCTCTAAGGTCACTTCTAGCTCTTAGAGGACCTTAGATGTTCCTGTTGAGTGACTTCACAATATTAAATGTCTCTTCCATTTAACTTGCTGTATTAAACGGCAAAATACAGCCAGCTCCTGTGGTTTCAGAGATGTGTGCCAGCTAAAGTCCCCACCAATGCCTCATTGTGGTGTGGAAGTGACCCCTACCCCACCAGGTCCTACACCAAGGCTCAACACCATGCTAGAAAATGCTTCCCATAAGTGCTTACATAAGCAAACAGGCTAAGTTCAGAGAAGCCCATTACCAAAAAATAAGACTACCAGAGGAAGAACTTTCCTTGTCCACAGAAGTTTACCATAAGGCGTGGGGAGGTTATTTTCAAATATGGTACAGTGAGATCTATTTATTCATACTAATTTGTGTTCTAACTATTGGTATGATCTTAGCAAGAGTAACATATTTGATGAGCTAACGCCCTGTTGGCCAAGATAAAGACGTTTCTCAATTAGATATTTTATTGTTTCATTTGCCACTGTATCATCTACATAGGGCTGCCAATAAAAAAAAAAAGAAATACAAGCTTGTCCCACAAGTCTATTACATAGGGTTATCTTTGGGATAATGGTGAATAATAAAATATATAACACTAATACACTATCTAAATATTATCTCTCCCTTGTTGAGTTATCATTACAACAATTAATTGTCATTCTGAATGATATAATGCAGGATGGAGCAGCTTTTACTGTATTTGGTCTGTTGACCAGAATGTGTTAATCTCTTATAATAGGCTCTTTCTTAATACAAGTGGCTATTTGTCAATTTATTCCTGGGTTGACAATTATGTTATATGTTAAGGCTAACTGAGGTTATCACCTTAGCAACAGTATTGAGTTTGTTGGCATAATTAAAAGGTAGCAGCCAAGATAAGTCCATTCTTCAATCACCTATTTTATTGCTTCCCTAACCCCAACAGACCATATGTACCTAGTATCAATCCGGTTTCCCTTTATCATATATTACTTGCACTGAACTATCCTGCTTGGTTCTGAGTTTTATTTGCCTAAGCCTTGTTTTCCCAGTGACCAGAAAAACTCTTGAAACGCAGGGGCCAAGCCTTACTTTACCTTATTTCCAACTGTCTTCCTCCAATCCCACCCAGGAAGCCACAAAGCACCAAGGCAACCCTCAGTCAGAAGCAGCCTAGCATTGTGCATTCAATATTGGACTTCAAGTCAGAAAGGACTCAGTTCAAATTCCATCTCAGCCACTTAGATGTGTGATACTGGGGCAAGTCATTCAACCTCTACATACCAGTTTTCTCATTTGTAAAATGGAAATAATACTCACACCTAACTGACTGGGTTGCTGTGAGAACCGAACTGAAATAATGCATATAAAAACATTTTGTAAACAGGAAAACACCATATAAATGTCAACTCTTATTATTATTCTTAATTCTTGATCCAAAATCATTTGACTAACTCTTCCCCACCACCCTAGTTAAGAAAGTATTCTTCTCCCCTTCAAAGTTATACATCCAGCTAGGGAGATACATACTTCAATATTTCAAGAGCCTGTGATTTTGTCAGTATAATTAATCCTTTAATAATTATAAAAATGGTTGATATTTATTATTACCATTTTAATGATGGGGAAATTAAGCCTCAAAGAAATGAAGTAATTTGCCCCTGGTCAAACATCTAAGGAAATTCCAGTGGGATTTGAACATGGGTCTTCTTAACACCTTGTGCAACATTCCACTCTACCATACCATATCTCAACACAAACAGATCACAACCCCTTAGGAGATGATCTCTGAAATTTTCTAATTTAAAAAATCCACCATCCTGAAGTTGACAGAGTTCACCTCCACCCTACAATTAGGGAATTGAGATCTGGTGGGATGAGCATCGTAAGAGATGCAAACATAAATATGAAACAATAAAAGCCTGGATCATAAATGCCAAATGAGTGACAAAGCAAGTCTTTGGGGGCACCCTACCCTAAATGAGACAGAATGATACCTATGCAATCTCGGCTGAGGAGGAAGGTAGGCTAGAAGTTACTTTGGTTCCAAGACTGAATTAGATTTGAACTAAAACTGGATCGCTGGTATATCTTCACCTTGGCTATTACGGTGGTGCTTCTCATGTTTGAATGATACCAAACTGTTATTAATTCAGTGACCTACTTCCATAGAGAAAAATCAGCTTTGCTGCAGTAATCTCCTCATTCTCGCAATTTTTCATCCATATTAATTCCATCTGAGTATCTTCAATAACAAACTATATCTTTAATCTTATGAAGATTAAAGTGGACCAAAAGTAGGGGATTTTGAACTTGGCATCCATATCCATGGATGGGTTTTAGGCGTCTATGAACTTGGATGAAAAAAAACTACATACAGGCAACAAAACACAGTAGTAGTGGGCTTCCCTAGCGTACCAAACGGGTCCAGGACACAAAAAAGGCTAAGAACCTTTCCTGGGCCTAGAGAGTGTCATCCTCCTCAAGATTCACTTTAGATGCCTAATGGAAATGAAGTGGCTTCTCAAAGGCTACACCAGCGGGAACATAGAAAGAGGGAGCGGGAGCCCAACAAAAGACACTGCCGGCTATTACTCAAACACCAGTCAAGCTAAGTCTGGAGACGATCATCATGGGGTGAATTATATTGGCTACAGTAAGCCTGACTGAAACATGATATGGGGGGAGTAATGGTGACAGTGGTGGTCATGATGATGACAATGATGACATCAGGCATTCATATGGTGCTATATACATACGTACATACACATACACACACACACATATATACACACACACATATACACACACACATATATACACACACATATATGTATTATCTCATTTGATCTTTCACAGCAAACCTGTGAGGTGCTATGGATATTATTATCCCCATTTTATATGAGAGGAAGCTGATCCAAGGCTCAAGGGACCCAGAGTCACAGAAATAGTTAAATGTCTAAGGCAGGACTCGAACGCAGTTCTTCCTCATTCCAAGTCCATAACTCTATCTATTGCACCAAACTGATCTGCATTGGTGGTTGAAATACCCACTCTCGTGAAAATGCAGGTCTTTGAAGTTACAGACTCCAAATCATCTATGTAGCTCAATGGCTATTTTTGCTTAGAAGATTCATTTCCCCAAAAGAATTATAACAGACATAAATTCCCTGAAGTACCTTCCGTTTATTCAACCTTCATTTTTCCTTAATTACTATTCATTACTCTAACCGAACATGCAATGCATGCAAATAATTAGCTAGGCCTTCTAGAATTCACAGTTGGGAACTGGTTTTTGCCTAAGAGACTCCAGTGTGTCTTGTGAGTTTTAATGAACATTACAGGTCTCAAGTAAAAATGATCTTACCTGTTAGGTGTCCAATCCGAGCTTCCCAACTCCCTGTAACAGCGCCACTCCAAGTCTTTGCCAATATCAGCTATGGGTCTGTCTAAGCTACTTCAAAAGGTCTTGTCTATTCTACACTCAATATTCTTAAACTTCCATACTATTACAGGCCCCAACCTACTGCCTTTCCCTATTTCATTGACTCGCTTAACATTTACTAAGCACCTAGTGTATGTGCGGCTCTGTACTGGATGCCATACAAAGTTTAGATCAGACCGGGTGTCCTTGCTTATTGTCTGTGAGGGAACGCAGATGTGTAGGTACAATATGAGGGAGTTCACTGAGGAGGTCCAAAACAAAGGATTATCTGAAGTACAAGGATGAAGATCTTTAGTGATTGGAGTAAGGAGATGAAGTAGGGACCAGGGAAAGCTTCAAGGAGAAAGTAGCCTTTGAGTTGGGCTTAAATTAAAGACCAGGAAGTAATTGAACAAGTCTGAAGAAGAGGAAGAAGGAAATTAAAGGAACAAGGAACAGTGTGAGCAAAGGCTTGGAGGCAAGAGAACGAAGTGTGACTCTGCCTGGAGGGAAGGGCTGAGTACTATTGTTTGCCCAGAGCACAGAGTAATAAAAGGCACACTTTGAGATTTCTGCTATCACCAAGTTGCTCTAGACACCTATCACTAGAGAGAGTGTAAGTCCTTTCCACATTTGGTGTGCTTCATTTTTATTTAAAAAAAAAAAAAAGAAGAGAGGGGGACTTTGAAATGAGAAGGCTCCAAGGAAGCTCAATTCTCACAGGTCTTGAAAGACAGCTGACTCAGCTATTCAGAGGCACAAATGGCAGCAGCGCCTATGAAAGATGGCTACAGATTCAAGCCACTGGACAATCTAAACTTGGACATATGTGCTATGCAGAAAGACTTATTAGTGGGGGGAAAAAAACAGAAGAAAATAATGCTTGTCTGGACTTTTCTTGGTCTCTAGTCCCACCAGGGGATTTTGAGCTATCTCCCAGGCTTAGAATTTTCTCCCTCCTCATTGCCATCTCTTGGCTTACTTCAAGTCTTAGCTACAAACCCCACCTTTGCCAATCTCCCTTAATGCTGATACCTTCAGTCTCAGTTGACCTTCAATTTATTCTGTCTACATCTTGTCTGTTCATACTTGTTTTCCTGAGGTGTCTGTGAGCTCCTCATGAATAGCAACCATATTTTTATCTTTCTTTGTAACCCTGTGTGCCAGCGCCTGGCACACATCAGGCACTTAATAAATGTTTGTTGCCTTCTGTGTGCAGAAGGGTCAGTCAGAGCCTTAACTCTGTAGGTTTAATCTTTAAGCCAAAGTGGGCTCCACATCTCCATGAAAGATCTGAGGGTGTTTACTGTCAGATCCGGTGCTGGTATCATATTTTGGTAGGGGGAAGGGGGGAGAAAGGCCCTGGGTATCTGAAAAGAAAGAATTAAAGGGCATTTGAGATACCTTCACCATCATCACACACCAAGTCTAGTTGCTAAAAAGCAATAATGTGTGTTCCAATTTCTGGAATAAACTATTTTGAAGCTATCTTAAAATTCATCTGATTTACTGACCTAAACCATTTTTGTATTTTAGAAGGTACATTTCTGCAAAATAAAGGATATTCATTCTATTTTTCTCTTACTAAAAAGCCACAGTAAATGCTTAACTCCAGTAATCAGGGGTAGTGACCAACTTAAACTTTGTTATCCCCACTAGCCCTCATCCCAAGAATTTGCATAATCAGGAAACTGAGGCCCAGAGAGATTAAGAGATTGGTCCAGGGACAGGAAAAGCCAGGTTCAAATGATCTCTGACTCCAAATCCAGTAATCTTTCTACTACACTATCATCCATTACAAGCCATACCTGAGCAAGAATCCCTTCTATAACAGCCCTCTGGAGCAGTCATCCGCACTTGGCTTTCTCCTATGGCAGTCTATTTTCAGTGAGGAACAAATGATTGCTGGAAATTTTTTTATTCTAACAGAGAATGACTAAAATGTCCTTAACTTTTGGCCCAGAGATTCCATTAGTAAGAAGTAAATGACAAAAATGAATACAAAAATATTCATCACAGTAAACAGCTGGAAACAAATAGGCAAAAAAAAAAAAAATCAACCTAGGAATGAATGGCTCATCAAATTGTGATGCATAAATTACTGTGCCACTAAAAAAATGGGGAAAATGAACACTAATATGAACCGATGCACCACAAGGAAGACTACAACCACCATGTAAATGGGAAGAGCGACCACCACCACAACAAAACAAAGGAAACTTAATGCTATGAAAGTTAAAATGACCAAAGAAAAGATATGAAACGGGACCTCCACAGGCTTCTCTCCAGAGGTGGGGACTTTGGGAGTGGCACACTGCATATAACGTCAACTTTTTTCAGTACCTTGGTTAGTTTTGTTGAACATTTTCTTTCTTTTTTTTTTATTTATTGTAAGGGTTGACTGAGAAGAGAAGGGATACATTGTGAAATGTAGGAGTGTCAGCAAGACCCACAAAAAGGTCTATATAACCACCACTGGAGCCCAGAGCTACAAAACTGAAGCCTTTTTGTAGGGGGAAGTAGTACACAGGAAGGGAGATTGCTCTTTATACATCTAAATCTAACTTTATGGGATGGGATAGTTAAGACTCCAAGGAAAAACTTTCCAATCAATAATTACAACTCTTCTGAAACATGACAGGCTGAAATAATGAGCTCCCTATTCCCTGGACCGGAGCCCTGTGAACTAAACTGGATTTTCTACGGGTTGTAGCCCTGCCACAAACACTACCTCCACCCTCCTCTAGTTTAAGGAAGGACTTTACTAGATTTCCACAGTTGGCACAGACCCTACACATGCAAAGCAGGGCACAAACTGATAGTTTAGTAATATTTGATATTTGCTGACTTTGGGGCCAACACCCCGAGCAACAGAAGGTGGAGAGCCGACCTGACCTACTGCCTAATCTTCAGATGCAAATTTCAGTGAGGTTAAGACTTACTTCCTACAGGGCCTGTCTCAAGGGCCTAAGATTTGCTTAAGTCACTTTGAAAGTACTGAACCACTCCCAGCAAAGTGGCGAAGAAGACAAAATATGGAAATAATCAATGACGAAAGCCGGCAGAAAAAGCACAGTAATATATCACTGGTGGAGCTTTGAATTCACTTTAACTACTCTGGAAAACAATCTGCTTTATGCCAGAAGAGAGATCCAAATGTCAAAGTATTTGGATCTTTTGGCCTAGAGATCCTACTGGTAGGCATAGGAGGTCAGAGACCAGAAAGGCCAATATACACTAGAATATTTATAGCAGTACTTTGTGATAACAACAAGCTGGGAACAAAGTAGGATGCCCACTGATTTGGGGAATGACTAAACAAAATGTAGCAAATGAATAATTAAAATAGATTCTTAGATATTAGGATATTAATTTTTAAATAAAATTTTAGATTAACATTAATAGAAAATAGCTTAATATTACTGTACCTTTGGAAACAATATGAAGAATGCAAAGAGGCACAAGAAGATTTATATGAATTGATACAGAATAAATTAAGGAGAACCAGGAAAACAGTGATTACAACAACATAGCCGGCTGGGGACAGCTAGGTGGTGCAGTAGGTAGAGTGCCAGGCCTAGAGTCAGAAAGACTTGAGTTCAAATCCAACCTTAGACATGTACTAGGTGTGTAACTCTGGGGCAAAAACCACTTGTTTGCCTCAGTTCTCTCATCTGTAAAACGAGCTGGAGAAGGAAATGGCAAACCACTCTAGTATCTTTGCCAAAAAACCCCAAATGGGATGATGAAGGGTTAGACATGACTGAAAACAACTAAACAAACAGAAAGAACAATGACAAAATCTAAAAACTCAATCAAGAAAACTACTTGCTCTGTTAATTATAATGAACAAGAATAGCATCTGGGAAGAGTTAAGAAAAATCCTCTCCCTCTCCTTGTTTTTGCAGACGTATGAGACTTTTCTCCCCACTTTTTTATTGCAAGGGATCATTAGCTGGGAAAGAAAAAAGGAAATATTCAGAAACAAAAGTGATACAAAAACAAAATGTATCAATAAAAGATTTTTAAAAAGAAAGTCTGGCACAAGCAAATTTTACATCTGGAAGCTAAGAAGGAACAAAACTGGCAGAATGCTGGACTTGGGTTTAAATCCTACCTGGAATACTTACTAGTTAGGCTAATAGGGGCAAGTGATTTTATTTCTTTTAGCCTTCATTTCTTCATTTGTAAAATGAATCAGACTAGATGATCTCTAAGATCCTTTCCATTTCTAAATTTCATGATCATCAATATCTGCAACTTTAGACAAAATTTTCCCTCTGGTCTCACCTTGCTGTGAAACTCAGCAGTTTCTCCAACCAGATGACTTGCACCTTTTTCCACCACACGTAGGTGGTCATTTGCCTCCTCCCCTTTCCTCATTTCTTTCATACTTTTGCCAAATCCCCCATCCATCTCTCTTCTCCATCCCTTTCTCTCTACTCACCATCACAACTACAGCCCAAGTTGGGGCCATCATCCTCTACATCGCTTGGCTGGTCTCCTCGACTCCAGTCTCTCCCTTCTCTAACCAACCTAACGAAGGATTTAAAAAAAAAAAAACCTGGCCACATCACTCCCGTGCTCAAAAATCACTGGTGTTTTCCAATGCTTTCTTCATCTGGGATTATGAAGCCCTCCAGAATCTGGCTCCAGCCCTAATTCATACTATTTCTCCTTTCACTCTCTGTTCTAGCTGAGAGGGACTCCATTTCATCCTGCCCACTTACCCTCTCTTCTAAGCCTCAGCTTCATCATCTGTAAAATGAAGAGATTTAGCTAGATGACCTCGGGTCCATTCCGGCTCTCAAGTTCTGATTTATCTTCCACTTTTCTACATTAGGACAGTTCATCCCTCATGCCTAAAATACTCTTTCCTCATTTGCCCGCTGAATTTCTTCTTTTCCTTCAAGACCCAGGTTAGGTGCCACCTTTTCCATGAAGTCTTCCTGCAATGACCCCTCCCCTCCTCAAATGAAGTTAGAGAGCTCTTGATGTCTTGGCTGAGTTAACAGAGTACGGGATGTAGGAGTCAGGAAGACATGAAGTCAAACCCTCTCTCAGATATTTACTAGCCATGTGACCCTTCTCTCTGCTTCAGTTTCCTTATGTATAGAGCAAGGCTATACTAAGGGCATTTTACGAGGTGGCTGGGAGAATCAAATGAGATAGCAAACGTTCACTTTGCAAACCTTAATGACAGCTATTATTACAATTACTCTTATTTATATTGTTCCATTAGAGTATAAGCTTTGGAGAGAAGGAACTATCATTTTTCACCTATCTTCATATCTGTAGTTCTGAGTACAATGTCTTAAAAATCACTACTTTCAGAGACGGAAGGCCTAAAGAAAGCTGCAAAAACATTCCAAACTCATGTAAATGTTCTCAATTATCTGCCAAGACACAATACAATCAAGAGTCAGTTCCACTTTTATAGATATGTGAGGGAACTCTAGCTAGAGGGAGCTGGAGTTAGCACAGCTGTGCCTGCAGGCACAGTTACACTAGAAGTACCCGGAGTCTCTCAGGTGTTCTTTCCTGACATCGTCCTGCAAACGGTGACGTAAACCTAGCAGCCAAGAGTAAATAACACTCCCTAGGAAAAGCCCCACTCCATTTAAAAGGTACAAATCAGGAGAGATAAAAGAAATCCGGGTGCCACCTGTTCATACATTAAATTCCCATATTTCTGAAGAGCAGGAAGTAAGATGGAAAAGTCTTTAAATTTCTGCAAGAAGAGGCTGTGAGAGTCAGCCTCAGGCCCCCTTCCCTCCAGCAGAGAAGGCCAAAAGTGTGGTATGTCTGGGGGTGGGGGTAGGTGGGGAAAGAGAGGGCAGGCTCAGGCCAAATTACCAGCTGAAGCCCAAGGCCCAGATGTTAAGTCCTAGCCTGTGGGCACAGGGAGCATCAGTTGGGAGTTAGCAGAGAGACAGACAGCTAGAGATAAAGCATATGAAGGGCTCTGCAAACCTGAAAGCATATATAAATGCTAGCTGAGACAGAGAAAACCAGAGAGACATGACAGAAAGAGACAGAGAACGTTGAGATTAGCAGATAAATGATCAAGGAAGTACAGGATACTGGAAAGAATAATGAAATTAGAATAATTATTTAATATTCAGTTATTTAAATAGCACTTTCCATTTCATTTAATCCTCCTAACAATCCAGGGGGGTTAGGTGCTAGTATCATTCCCATTTTACAGCTGGGAAAATTGTACAGGGAGAGGTTAAGTGATTTGCTCAGCTAGGTGGGAACAAAAATCTAGGTCTTCTGACTCACCCCCTCACCCCAAATCACATATTCTACCCACAATGCCTGCCTCGCACAAGTCTGAATTACAGCTCAGCTACTTACTAGCTCGATAACCTTGAATAAGCTCACTAAACTTCCATGAGCTTAAGTTTCTTCATCTGTAATTTTTTTGGGAGGCTGAGAGAGGACAGGGATGAAAAGGGTCTACAAGGGAGACGAAGAACTAAGGTTCTTTCCAGCTTTAAACTTTATGAGTGTTCAACATTGCAAGTGGGTCGGATCAAGCCGGTTCCCAAGACTCGCAGAGAATCCTTATTTGGGCATGTCGTTGTACAAAGTACAGACCCCCATCCTTTAAAAGCACATTATCAGACATTAGAGGCTTAAGTAAACACTGCAGGGTTAAGGAATGCTCGGTAGAAATACACCTTTAAAAAAGAAAAGTAGATAGATAAAAGGTTCCTGGACTATTTCTCGCAAGGGTCAGAGCCCAGAAATGTCTTTCCTTAAGTCAACAAGATAGCAGCAGGTTCAGAGCTGAAAGGCACTGTAGAGGTCATGTCCTAAAGCACTGGGCCTCCAAGACAGAATCATTGCTTTCAGAGTTGGTAGCCAGGCCAACCTTCTCATTCTGAAGGTGGGAACTGAGACCTGGAGGTTTAAAATGACTCGCTGAAGATCACAGCTAACAGGATTTGACCCCAGGCCTCTGACTCCAAATCCAGTGGTCTTTCCAACATGCTATACTGTCTGCCTTGTAGAAAAGTCGGTTTCTCTTTAATTACTTCAGGGCTTTGGATGAAATCCAAGGTGAACCTCTTGTACAGAATTCTGCAAGTAATGTTACAGTGAGGTTTCATTAACTTTGTGCTAAACAGAAAATCTTTTATTAGAGAAGATGTCCCTATTCATCTGCCCAAGGAAAAAAAAACCCTAGACTAATAAACTATTACAGAATACACTAGAAATAGCCCCTTCTTTCCATCCTCCAGCTCATTTGTTACCTGTTCCATCAGGAGTAGATCTCACAAATGTGGGCAGCATTTTCACAGAAGCTGTGGGGTGGCTGGCAGCCCCAAGCCCTTTCTCCATCTCCTTTCGGAACCGTTTGGAAACCTCCTGGAGAGTCTCATCTGAGAGACGCATGTGATAGAGATACTGATCGACCTGGAAAAGCAAGGATGGCTTTAGAAGTGGCCCTATCTGTGTCTTTTATTTCCCACCCTCCATGATCCTATACTATTTCATGTTCTCTCTGCTTTCCAGGAAGAACACACACACACACACACACACACACACACACACACTCTCACTCTCTCTCTCTGTCTCTCTTGAAATCAGCAGTAAGTTTTCTGCTTCCCACCCCACCTCCCTCAAACCTATCCCCACACCAAGCCCACAGTCAATAATCAAAGCCTGGAAAAGAAAATCTTTAACATTTTTGTCTTTAGTTCCCCAGAACTTTGCATATAAAATACTTGCTTCATATAAAGTGCATTGATTCAAAAAGAATTAGAGAACGAACAAATGAAAAAACCATTTATGAGGCACCTCCTATAAGCCAAGTCCAAGAGAAGACTCCTTATACAAATAAGAATTTTCCCAAAGTAGAACCAACAAAGAAAGGGCTGGTTCTCCCTCTTTGGAAGTCTTCAAGCAGCGGCCCAATGAGACCATTGTCACAATTGCAGTAGAGACGATTCTTGGTCCCTATGACTCCTCAACTTCATGAACTGGAACATGAAGCAGTATGCCTGTTCCCTTCTGCTCTCATCATCAAGAAACCCTGGTGGTTACTGGCTCCAACTCTGAACTTACCGAAAATCCTACAGAGCGGTAACTCCCCATCTATGGTTCGGAGCCATGAGGGTCCTTTTAACTATTACGGGATCCCGGGAACACAGATTTAGAGCTCCTATAATACCATTTCCTTAGTGCTTGAAAATTTGCAAAATGCTTTACATATGTTACCTTATTTGAACCTTATCCAATCCTGTGAGGTAACCACTATTCTTCTCTCCACTTTCCAGATGCAAACAAACAAGGCTGAGGCCAGAGTCACCAGCTAGTAAATATCGGAACAGGTTCTCCTGACTCTAACCCCACAGCTCTACCCACCTACTACACCATGCTGCCCTCTCCTGAAATGTATTTTAGAGGTCATATAATCCCATCCCCCCTTTTCACAGATGGAAAAACTGAGGCGAAACACATGAATCTATCATTAAATGACTATGTATCATAAATGAGGCAATGTACCTGCTAAACTAACATAGTAATAACATGTGTTATTAGTATTTTTTGATTTCTAAAAGCTGCTGTGATTAATACAAATGATTAAGGCACAGTCCTAAATGCATAGTATGGTGCTTTGCCACTCGTATTTTCTCAATCATTTAGACCTAGTAGAGAGTTTAAAAATCATCTAGTCAACCCCCTCATTTTACAGGAGGAAACTGAGATGTTCAGAGTCACACACAGTAAAAAGACGGAAAGCCTGGTTCAAAGCCCAGTGCTGGCTCCAAATCCAGTGCCTTTTCTACCACAGCCCTTCACATTATTATATGAAGGGCAATGAGATGATTTTTTTTTACACTAAGACAGGAGTTTGTTCATATTGAAAATGTTGAGTCTCCTGATTTTCAATCCATTGTTCTTTCACTGATTAAGCTACTCTATGGATGCTTATTTCCTTCCTTCCTTTACTACAGTCATTTGACTGAAGACCTAGGGCCAGGAGATATCCACTATGTTAAGAACCAGAAGATTTTTGCAGAAAACAGTAAGGAAATCTCAGAAAGGGCTCAACAAATCAGTAATGCTAATAGCCTGCCTTTATGGTGTTTCAAATGTTCATAAATCACTTTCTTCATTCACAGCATCACCGTAAGATACTGCAATTGTTAAAAAACCAATACTCAGTCCACTTTGGTTTTCTGTCATTGTATCTCAGATATTAAGCCACCTCAGAAGTAAACTGAATCCAGGTCTCCTAGCCTCAAGATGCCCACCATCACACCATTTATGAGGATCAGAATGATGCTCTGGTTAAAAATCACATGAAGTCTTGTTTTATTTTATAACTGCCCTTTCCTAAACAGCAACAGATTCCACAAGGACCTGAGAAATAACAGCACGAGGCTAATTCTCCTTATTAAATTTTCCTCTGGTGCAGGAAACCAAAATCCTTTGCTGCTGAAATCCATCACTCTCGCCTATGATCAAGCTTGTCCAATTAAATGTTACTTATTAATTGGGATCAAATTGCACAAACCAGCTCCTTGTTTTAATCTCATTAAGGAGCCTTCACTCTCCAGTATAAGTTATAACAGCAACAGTCTAAAGGTTAGGAAATAGCAAATCTTGTCATCCTTTCTTCAACCCACTGGAAAGGATTCAATCATAAATGATACAAATGGGCAGACAAGTCACAGAAATAGGAGCACAGAGTAGACAACTAGAATCATGTCATTGGTAAATCTGGAAGGGGCCTTAGACCAGAGGACATAAAATCTTCAGACCCAATAGAGTCCTTAGAACAGAGAATATGAGACCTGAAGACACCCTGATAAGGTGAAGAACATTCAGAGAAAGGGGGCAAGGGTGGGGAGACAGAAGGAAGAGAAGAGGCATCTATTGAATATCTTATAGTGCTTTAAAACATTATTTTATTTGAGCCCCACAACAACCCTGTGAGGCAGGTGCTATCATTATCCTCATTTTACAGTTGAAGAAAGAGGCAGAGAAAAGGGACTTCCCCAGATCACACAGCTAAGTGTCTGAGATCAAATTTCATGACTTCAGTCCTACCTCTTTATCCACTGAGCCAAACAGCTAAGAAAAAAAGAGGGTATGTTTAGAGTCTGCCACATGAAAACCTGGTAAGGGATTCAGAGAAGAGAAAAATCAGAGAAGTATCCTCAAGTATCTGAAGGGCTTTCCCTTTAGAATAGGGCCTAATTAAACTTGCTCTACTTGGGATGGTTTCTTCCACTGTAGCTGAAGTTTGGACCCAGGAGACCTAGATCTTCCTAAACTCAAAAGTCCTTCTCGTCTTAGGTTGCCTGGTGAAGTTCCTGATGGTATCCTTTCTGTTGCTCCTATCCTGTCACTTTGGAGCGAAGCATGCAGGTGGAAGTGTGAGGCAGGCCCTTTTCTCAAAAAGTGCACTGCAGGAAGAACATCGAGATGCTCAGATCAAGACCTTGGCAGCTCACTTCAAGGCCTTATGCAACATCACCCACCTGCAAGCTGCTATCTTAGCTTTCCAGGCAAGGCCTTCTTAGTAACTGCAAAAGTGATTCTCATGGGCATATTAAAGCTTGTTAATGAGTTATTGCAAATGAAGAAACCTGCCACATGTCCCTGGAAGATGCACAACAATCCAGAGGCCTACAAGCATCACCCAGGCTAACAGTGGGACAGGAGGTTATTAATGCTCTGACTCCCAGACAAACCCTCCATTCACAAGAGCAGGCTCTTTGGTTTATGTGGCCTAATATTTAAAACAAAAACAAGAGCCACCTGTGTACGTCCCTATACTTTACCATGCTACCTCACAATTAACAGACAAACAGTTCGATCTCAATGCTCAGCGGCAGTCCACACAAGGTGCTCAGTCTTTGACTGGGCAAACACTAGAGCCAGCCAAGACTTTCTACCTATGCCCTAGAAAGGGAAACAAAGGAGTCATCCATCCATATGAGAGGGAGAAGGAAGAGTTCTTCCGATTTTAGTGGTAGCAGAAGCTATGTTTATATCCTATTTAGATGAAACCTCTCTAGCAGCCAGGAATAGATAAACACTTCCTGGTTGGGTAATCTCCATCTCCTTCCCCACAGCACACCCCCAGAACTAGACTCCTTCCTCTATGATGGGGGAGGGGAACATACTGACACAGACAGAATTATCTATGGAATAAAGACTTGGGGCAAATACACTAGGTGAAGATCCAGATGTTCACAAGAGATAAATTAAAAGTAATTTCTGTATTCTTTTGCATGACACCTATTTTCACCAAGAGCAGGAAAAATAAATGACATGTAAATGATTTCTTTGGATCATAATGGTGAGGCAATGTAGCATCATGGACAGAAAGCCTCAAAGTGGAGAAGACCTGGGCTCTGGTCCTGCTTGACGCACACTGGCTCCGTGATCCCAGGCCTTCACTTGACCTCTGGCTGCTCTAAACTTAGTGGTGTCAACCTCAAACAGAAATGGAGCCACTAAACTGTGCATAAGGATCCCTGCAGGGTAACATATTGACTTAGAAAACCACCTATTAGCATTATCTACGTTCTGAATTTTTTATTTATTAAATATTTCCCAATTATATTTTAATCTGGTTTAAACCCACTAGGAGTAGAATTGCCCCAAGTGTTTGACTGTTCAGTTCTAGAAGTGACAAAGATACCAACCTGTATTGGTCGAGTCCCTTATGCCAATGAAATCACAAGTCCTTACCCTACCCCAGATCATATTATGTTCGCTTTGCCCAATCTTGTCTTAAACATCCTAAAAATCCTACACTTAAAGCATATTCAGAGGTTGAGGATGGGTGATAATGAAGGACAAAATACTTGACCTCTACTTTTGGAAGGCACCTAAGAGCCATCTGATCCAACCCATTCATATACAGAAAGTCCCTCTAACACAGCATCACCTACAAGCGGTCATCTACCCTCCATTTCAAGACTTCCAATAGGGAATGCCCTACCGCTAAAGATGCCTATTCCACTTTTGGATGGCTCTAAATGTTAAGATGCTTCAAGACGCTTATATATCAAGGCTACATCTACCTCTCTGCAACTTCCCTCTCCAATGACCCTAGATCTGCTCTACAGAACAAGTTCAAGACATCTTCATGTACAAGGCAGATAAATAATTGTAAACTGGGGACTTCCCTCCAGGCATTTATAATATAGATAGTGAAATTAAACAGGTGCAACTATAGTATAAGGAAGTTTGTGTTATGTGAGTTTTACAGGTAATAAAAGCTATATAATGATCAAAGTTTAAAGGAAGGCGAGGAAAAGAAATGGTATGAGAATGAGGCTTGACATTCTGACCAATGACATCCAATTCAGAAATGAGTTGTTCTTGGCTGGTGTGTACGATCACTATCTCTAGCTCCATAGGCTGGACTAGCTTTTTCTAGGGCCTTCTTCCTCATAGGCTATGCTCATTTTTCCTTAAAAGGTACTGAAACCACTCGAGCCTTAAATTGGCTCCGGGTACTAAGGTATGAACTACTGACTTAGCTTCCTAGTGGCCTAAGTACAAAAAGCCACTATGACCAACACAAAAGGCAAGGAAGCTGTGCCCAGATGAATCAATGCTATGGTTATGAGAACATCACTTCGCTAACTGTTAATGGTCTATGAGTGTCTCACAGAATGATATATTTGGAGCTAGAAGAAACCTTAGGGTCACTATTGCCACAACCCTTATTTTACAGGCCCAGAGAGGTTGCCTCACCCAAGGTCACAAAGTTTCTAAGTACGGAGTCACAACTGAACCTCGGGTCCTTTAAGGTCAGCACTCTCCACTAGAACATGCGACTATGACGGAACACTTGGCAAACTTGTTTAAGCACATAAAAGAGAATGGCAGAACAAACTGTAGTATAGGAAGGGAATGGGATACGTCACATTGCAGAATGAAATAGAATACATTCTTACATTGTGCTGTAAGAAATGAGGGGGAAAGATGGTTTCAAAGACACATGGGGAGATTTATGCAAAATGAAGCAGAGTGAAGTGAGCAGAACAAGGAAAACAATTTATGTAGAACACCAATAGTACAAAAATGAACAATTTTTCAAGATTTATGCACTCTGTTCAATTAAACCGTCCAAATAAATGGTAAGCCATGGTTCCACGGGATTGATGTTTTGTGATATGACCAATGTAGCAATTTGTTTTGTCCTTAGTGTGCTTATGTGATATGTTTTTCTTTCTTCTTTTCTTTCCCTTTTAGGTGGGTTTTAGAAAGGAGTAGAAAAAAGGGGAAAAAACAAATGTTTGATAATTAGGGGGAAAAACTGTTTAATGGCAATTGAGAAACACTGTGGATTAGTGGAGAGAAGTGTTAAAAAAAAAACTTTTGACTTATTATCTGCAAAAGTTCTACCTCTTTTAAAAGCTGAGCAGCCAGAGAACAACATTTTTACTTGTGGATAATATCAGCTTTCCAAAGTTATGAGGAAACTGCCATCCAGGACCTGATTCTGATGAATACAGAAGTAGCTAGTGAACTAAGAACAACCAGAACCTTGGAACCCGGTGGCCACAAAAACTGAAATTTGTGATAAGCTGAGGGAGAACATAAAGTGGTCTGCAGTGTTTTCCAGAACCTACAAGAGTATATTTCAGAATCCAGACATAATATATGTAGAATTGCATGATCTAAGACTTAAAAAGAAAATTGGCTGATGATGGTAGTTAGAGCTCACAGTCTAACAAACAGAGGAGACAGCATACAAATTAGATAGACAGACATTATAAAATATATACATGTATACATATATACACATATAAACACATATATACATACACACACACAAACACATACAAGACAAACTGGAGAAAAATGACAATAAAGAGAGTGATCAAGAGAGACTTCTTACAAAAAGGGGGAAAGCCAGGAAGCAGAGACGGGGAAAGAGAATCCCGGCATGGGGGATAACCAATGAAAATGCCCAGAGTCAGGAGACTGAATGTCTTGGGGAGGATCAGCTAGGAGGCCAGTATCAAAAGACAAATACAAGAGTAGTATTGTCTTGTAAAAAAAAAAAGTGTCAGGAAATTCAAGATGAGCTGTGGCTTAAGTGAGAAAAGCCAAACCATTCAACTCCTTTTTTGCTTCTGCTTTTTTCTACAGAGGAAAATAATCTTCTAAGTTGGCAGAATTGCTCAAAAAAAGTCAAAAGGAATTGAAAAACCTATTTGGTGATGTGATTGTAAGAGAGCATCTAGGTGTCCTTAATGAATATAATTCACCAGGATCAATCAAGTTATAGCCCAGGACAGCTGGGGGAAAAATATTCTACTGCTGAGCTGCCATTTTTGACAAAGGAAACAGAAATGGTACTGGACTAAAGACAGACAAAAGCTGTACAATTTTTAAAAATGGGAAGGTGGGTGTACCCTGAACTAAGCCTCAAGAAGGCTTACAATTTAATGGGAGGAGACAACACGCAAAAGCAAGTTGAAATGGGAGTGGTGTGGGGATGAGGAGATGTGGGAGGAAAGTTGGTCCTATTTATGGCTTCTACTACACTGGGATACTGATTGGGGGATGTTGATGGAGTAGGAATAACGAGGCTTTACAGGATGTTTCTATATGATGGGACCTAGTTTAGTGGGAGCTTAGTGGAGAAGCCAAAAATCAACTGTTCTGTATGCAAAACTGGACTCTAAAAAGATCTTGACAGTCTAATTAACTAAAACTTAATAGGAACCTATGTAAGATCCGACACTTGGATTCAAAAAAAGCCAACTACTCAAGTAAGAGTTAAGCGAGATATGCTCAGAAATCAATTTATGCTTTCATTCATTAGCGTGGAAAAGCTGCGAGGGTTTTTGTTGGGCAGCAAGCTCAGTAGAAAGGGCTCTACGGCAGCCAAAGAGCTAATGGGGTCTTGGGGTAAATTCATACAAGAATAGTATTCCAAACAAGAGGTGATAATCCTGCTGTACTGTGCCTTGGTCAGAACACAACTGGAGTATCATGTTTTGGGAAGGATACTGACCATATTCAAAGAGTTGGCAGTATAAAATGGCAACCAAAGAAAGTTAACATGAACTTAGGCTGCTGTATCAAGCCATAATAACTGACATTTACATGGCCCTTTAGGTTTTGCAAAGGACTTTGCCTGTATTATCTCACTTGATCCTCACAAAAACACTGAGATATAGGCATTGTTATCCCCAAATAATCAAATTATGATTTAGTGTTGCTTTTGAAGAGGAAAAAACAAAAGGTCAGAGGTTAACTGTCTTGCCAAACTTCACATAGCTTGTAAAGAAAAAAAAACAGGGTTTAAATCCAGATCTTCCTGACTCTAATTCCCATATTTTCTCCTAATCCAGAAAGAGGGCAGTGATAATCTTTCCATATGCTATCCTAGTGAGGCTCCTATCTATACTAGTATGTCCACTTTTTGGTTATGTTATTTTTAGTTACATTATATTTGGTTAGGTCCACCCTGGCTACAGCAGGAGTTCTTAGCCTTCTTATGTCATGGACTCTCCCCTCTAGCTGTCTGGTGAAACTTATGGCCTCCCTTCTCAGAATGTTTCAAATGTAATATCTTAAATAATGTTTTAAAATATAATAAAATATATAGAACAAAGGAAACCAAGGAAAATAAAGATTAAGTTTTTTCCCATGTAAGCTCATGGACCCCCAACACTCAGGTTTGTCAAAGCATGTCCAGAGAGAGTGACCTGGATGAAGAAAGGTCTGAAAACAATGTCACAAAAGGATCCACTGAAAGAACATATGGGGACCTGGAGGTCACCTAGCCCAACGCCCTCATTTTTTTTCCCAGTTATATGCACGTTATTGAATTGTTTGCTTGACTTATTTGTTACATGAGGTCTATTTTTGTGAGAGAGGGGAGAAGGGAGGAAAAAAAAGTTTTTAAAAGAAAAAAGAAAGCAAGACATTGTTAGAAGTAATCTAGAGGTTAATTAGAATGTTGAGTTGTTTAAAACTAAACTGAATTGGGTTTTTTCCCCTCAGTTTCCTCATCTTTTTTAAAGATTAATTTATTTATTTTTAGTTTTCAACATTCATTTCCTCAAGATTTTGAGTCACAAATTTTTCCCCATCTCTCCCCTTCCCCCCACCTTAAGATGGCATTTATTCTGACTGCCCTTTTCCCCAGTTTGCCCTCCTTTCTATCACCCCACTCCCCTCCCCCAATCTCCTTTCCCCTTACTTTCTTATAGGGCAAGATAGATTTCTATACCCCATTGCCTATATATTTTATTTCCCAGTTGCATGTAAAAACAGTTTTTAACATTTGTTTTTAGAACTGAGTTCCAAATTCTGTCCCTTCTTCCCTCCCCACTCTCCTCATTGGGAAGGCAAGCAATTCAATATAGGTTATAAACGTATCATTATGCAAAACACTTCCAAATAGTCATTTTGTGAAAGACCAACTATATTTCCCTCCATCCTATTCCGTCCCCCATTTATTCAATTTTCTCCTTTGACCTTATCCCTTTTCAAAAGAATGTTTGGCCCAAGTTGGGCTGCGCTCCACTCCCACCAGTGCAATAGACCCTTCCCAGCGACCATTCAGGCCGTCTTGGGTTGGTGACTTGTTTCACTGTCATTCTGTGGGTTGTGTAGCTCTAGAATTTGTTTAGAGTCATTTTTTACGGGTGTTCTTGGAGGGATTGGAGAGCTCAAGCAAGTCCCTGCTTTTACTCCACCATCTTGACCCCGCCCCTAACCCCCTCATTTTTACAAAAGGAAACTGAGGCCTAGGGAGGTTCAATAGCAATAGACTTGGAGAGATATGAGTTTAAATTCCGCCCCAGATACCAGCTATGTGGCAGAGGGCAATCGATCCAGTTTCCTTATCTGTGAAATGGGGAGAATAACAACACTTATCTCCCAGAGTTGTGAAGATTGAGATAAAATACATAAAGCACTTTACAAACCTTAAAGTAGTATAGGAATGTTAGCTCCTAGCCCAGTGTCAGTCAAGTGCTAAGTAGCAGAGCCAGGCTATGAATACAGGTACTCTGTCTCTAAATCCAACACTTTACATTGAACCACTGTCTACAAAAAGCTACAGATGTTTAACTGGAAGAAGAGAAGTCTTACGTGGAAATAGAAGCTGAGGCAGAGATAAAAATTAGACTCATTCTGCCTGACCCTGGAGATTAGACTTGGAATCAAATCTAAGTTATGAGGAGGCAGAGTTTTACTTGACATAGCCCCACCCTCCAGCCCCCTCTCCCCCCAAAAAAGGCCACACAAAGTTATCTCACAGTAGAACAGGTATGGAAAGAATAATAAGCTCCCCATTACTGAAGGTCTAAAAGCAGAGGATAGATGTCATGGGCACCTTGGAGGGAACAAATGCTTGGGGGAGAAATTAGAAGAGTTGACCTCTGAGGTCTTTTCCCACTCTGATATTCCATCTCCACGATTTTATTTAAGACTTCAAGGAATTAGATGAGGGCAAAGATGTCATAGGCTAGTATACAGTTATAGTCTGTCTACGTATAGTCATAGACATCTGACACAGGCAATGCTATCAACTGTATATCCTTTAAAACATGAGACCATGTGGCCAACTGTCCAAGCAAAGAGCCTGAAAGTGGGATCCCAGAATCACAGAATCTCCATGTTAGAAGGAGTCTTAGAGGTCATCTTACCAATCTATAACCAAATAAGAATTCTCTCAAAATGCTCAACATAGTCATCTAATCATTGCTTAAATAGTTGGGTGCTATTATTTACTTTGAACACACACCCACTCAGACCTCTTGCCCCCCTCTTTAAAAAAGAACTCTTTGTGAGTGTTAAATAACTTAAGACTGAACACTCCATGTCTGTTCGTGGCTGGTTTTCCTAGCCCCTTGCTGTGTAAGCCAGTAACCCTTAGAACTCAAAGCACTGTTCAGGTGGGTCTGTTGTATCAGCCACCAAGCCATACAAATCAGAGAATCTCAAAACTTCCACTCCCACTGTAGAGAATGCCATCTTAATGCCTCACTCCTCAGAAGGGCCAGACAGAGGAGGTGAGTTGCCCAAGCTTGCATAGCTAGTAAGTGGCGGAAGGTAGGTTCAAATTCAAGCCTCATGATTCCCAACCCACTGCATGCTGCAATCACAAAACTGTCCTTTCAAGGTATTCACCTATAATGTGTAAAGAAACCCAGCCAGCCTAGGTAGCCATTGAGGTTGTTTCCAGTGCTGACATTTTAACAAAGGAGGAATGGACGATTCTTCGATTCTTCAGGAAATTCTGAATCTAAGTCCAGCTCGGCTCAAAGTGGCAGATGCAGTAAAGAGAACACAGGATCTGGAATTAGAAGATCTGCATTCAAATCCTGCCTCTTCAACTTATCACTTGTGTGATGTTAGTCCAGTAAGTAATGTTTCTGAATTCTGTATATGCCCTTTGCCACAAGGAGGCAACACAGTGTGAAAATCAAAAAGAATGTTTATCAATTTAAATCTGAATTTACCTAAAAACAATGATTTCCAGAGCATTCCCTAAA
>CM053625.1:251656484-251689347 GCA_028646595.1 Phalanger gymnotis
TGTGGAAACACAATCAGAATAACCCAAGATCTAGCAGCTTCTACACTAAGAGATCGAAGGGCTTGGCATATGATATTCCGGAGGTCAATGGAGCTAGGATTAAAACCAAGAATCACCTACCCAGCAAAACTGAGTATCATGCTCCAAGGCAAAATATGGACTTTCACTTTGACCACCATATATTTCCCCTCACACCATGATGGAAACAGACCAGGACCTTGAGTTCAAGAGTCTTGGGGAACAGCAACGCGTCCAGCTCAGTGGCCAGGAACCATCCTTCTAGGAAGCAAACCATGTAGAGATGCAACCTGGCAAACTGTTCCTACGTGTGCTACAGCCCCATCTATTGAAGTCACAGAAAAGAGAGTCAGTCCTTGCTATCAAATTTCCTGGCACTGTCAAATGGCTCAATATTAGAAACTGACATGATTTTATCAGTGAACATGACATTCAAGAAGAGGTAGTAACATCTGCTTTGCCCTGGCTTCTTCCTCCGGACCACAGAGCTTTGCCTATTTCACTTCCAGCTGAAGCCTGCCTGTATGTATTGTCTTCTCCATTAGAATGTCAGCTTCTTGACAGTAGGGATTGATACATATGTATCACCAAGGCTTACTAAGGTTCTTTACATATAAGCCCTTCATAAATGCTTTCTTCATTCAGATAATTCTTTCCCGAACCTCCAAGAGACAATGATGTAGCAGAAGAGAGAACAAGGGACTTGGGAGTCAGAAGAACTTGGTTTCAGACTGGCCCTGGCTAGTGGTGGATAAGTCATTCAATCTCTGAAGAGATAAAGAGTGGGATTAATGAAAGTTGGACTGTCTAGCTTCTCGTTGGATTGTTTTATAAACTTTAAAGCACAGATAGGAGCTATTTATTAGGTCCTTGCCTATAGCCTAAACCAGTCTGTGCCTGTGGCCAGCCCTCCTGCCTCTATTGCTCTTCATTGTTTTAACAGCAAAAGAAGTTACCACTTAAGTGAGAAAGCACATCTAAGCCTCCTTATAGTGATTACAAGCCAAACGATACACATATGCATGTGTATATTTATATGCATGTGTATGTTTATATGCATGCACGCACATACACATATATCTTTTTAATGGCTTCAAGGTTTAAAATGTTCTTTAAAACAGTTTTAGTCAGGAGAGCAAGAGCTATCTGGGGGAATGGGAGGGGGACGGAGGAACATTTGAACATGTGTGAAATGTGGCTCCCTACAACTATTGCAGCCACTGGAATGCAGCCCCAAATAACATAGCTGCTGAAATAACCACTTGTTGGAAAGCAGTTTTAAAGGCCTGTGTCTCTTTCTCCAGCACATGGAGATTACAAGTGGGGCCCACCAGACATCACCCCCTCCTCCACCTTCATAAGGCTACTGAGGAGCTGAAAGGGACCAGTTATAAGAGTTCTATAGAAAATAAACAGTCTGTTAGTACAATGCCACTTAGGTCATTTACTGATTTTAACTTCAAAAGAATGAGATAAATGATCGATTGGTGGTACTGGTAGAAACAAAGGACTTTTAAATTCAAACTCAGTATTGAGAGCCTGCTGTGTATGGAACACTGTGATAGGCACTGGAAGTCATTTAGAGAACATGGCTTTCCTATCCTCATTCAATTCAAGAAACATTCAAGTATTTATTCCATGTCTAGGCACTGTACGGCCCCTGAAGATACAAAAATGAACAATATACTCTATATTTCATGGCTATTGGGAAGAATATATACATACAGATAAACTCTTCTATATATATATATATATGCATATACGTAAACACACACACACGGAAGGTGCTAACCAAGTGCTACATGAAAGCTGAAAGTTATCAACTGAGAAAACCAGGAAAAACTAAACAAAACAGACGTCATTTATGAATTAGGTCTACGAGACGTCAGGAAAATAAGGGGAGGGAGAACATTCCAGGCTTAGGAACAGTGTGGGCAAAAACATGACAGGTACAAGTTTAGGGACACAAAGATGTGTCTGGCTAAACCAAGTTAAGGAATGGTGCTAAATAAGTTAGAAAGCAAGCAAGCATTTAAGGCTAACAGCTATTGGAACTAAAGATACAGGAATCAGGGATACTAGAAAAAGAAATGAAGCAATCCCTGCCCTCAAGCAGTTTATATTCTCCAGGGGAGATACAACACAAAGATAAGTAAATAAAAATGAGTTTCCATCATGGAACATCAGGTGACCAGACTTCTAGTCCCAGCTGCTAATTATGCTTCCTGGGCTTGGACAAAATCACTTAACTCGCAGAACCTTAGTTTGGGGGAGGGGAAGGTGTTTGGTGGCAGATTTTGAAGGGCTTGGAGTACCAGGCCCTTCAGTTTAGACATTACTGTGCAGGCCCCCTCGGGGGCCAAGGAGGATTGGTCGATGGAGGAGTGACACGACCAGACCCTAGGGACATCAAAAATTGGTCTGGCACAATAACAGCCACATTGTTCGATGACTGACTACTCCAAAAGACTCATGATGGAAAACGCTATCCATAGCCAGAGAAAGAACTTGCCGGTCTGAAAGCAGATGGAAGCATACTATTTGCTGTCTTTTTTTTTTACTGTGGTTTTGCTTTATTTCTTCTTTCTCTTGATTCCTCCCATTGGTTCTAATTCTTCTTTACAACATGAATAATGTGAAGATATGTTTAATATGAATGTATATGTAACAGAGTCTACATCAGATTGCATGATGTCTTGGGGATGGGAAAGAGGAGGAGAAAATTTAAAACTCAAAATCTTACAGAAGTGAATGTTTCAAACTAAAAATAAATTAATTCAAAAAAACTGGTCTGGCAGCAGCTTGAAAGCAAGATCTTTCTTCCTATAGCCCTAGTCTGGATAAGTGTTACCGATGAAGTAATGGTGGTGGACACCAGTAAAGTGACATTGGGAGAGGAGGGCAGAAGAGACTGAAAAGGACTTCAAAGATTATAGAACCCTAAGACCAAAAACTTTAGACTTGAAGGAACTTGAGAAATCATTTAATTAAATATCTTCATTTTTCAGATAAAGCTAAGATGATCATGGAACTAGGGATGCAAAAGACCTTAAAGGCCATCTAGTCCAAATTTTACAGATGAGGAAACTGAGGCCCAGAGGGGCTAAGAGCAACCCAAAGACACTAATAATAATAGCACCTTATAGTTATATAATAGTTTTCAGGATATGTTTTAGTTTTGTCAGGATAAGGAAACAGGTTTAAGAAAAGTTAAAGGGAAGGTAATTGTGATACAGCCACAGCCAGATCTCTCTCACCTCCCATTCCAATGCTCTTTCCACTATCTCCCATTAGGAATACAAATTCATTTATATTCCCAAAGGGTAGGAATTTAAATAAAGCAAAAGGCACTCTAAATGATGCCAAATGCTTTAGGGTTGGGAATATTCTTGAAGCTGGAGTGACCTCCAAGAGGATAATATTTCTCCCATTTTCAACATTGTCTTTACCAATTCATTACTGATTTCTCAAAGCGAAGCTTAAGAAAAAAAAATTATTCCAAGGCATACTCAAATAGCTCCTCTCCTTCCCAGGCAGACAGATAGTCCTCGAGATCTTGGCAAGCGCAAGTCTGCTCACAGACTTTGTTTCAATAAAAGGATATTAAAAGAGCTGAGCAGGGGTGGAATCACTGTTTTCCTAAAGCTACATTCCAACAGTGAGTTGTGGGTAAGTACTACTTATAAGTACAAATAAAGCTCAGCAAAAACACTCCTTTCTTCTGCTGCTTTTCCAAAACGAGGCCTTCTCATGGTGTGGTTTGTTTGCAGGGTTATTTTGTCAGAGTTCCAGGAACAAGATTTTAGATGGTCCCATTTTATTTTGTTTTTATACTCTTAGATGAGTGCCTTTCAACCCACCTGCTCTCCTGAATATCTGCTTAGGGATTTCTCTAAGTGCAGACTCTCTAAAAACTGGCACCCAAGCACGTGCGTCTGTTTCACTAAAGCTAAAGGAATGTCTTAGGTAGACAAACTATTTGATGTGGAAAAGTTTGTCTTTCTTCCCCGCCCCGCCCCCCCTTCCCTAAAAAGTGTGCTCTCCAGTCGCTAGACCGTGATTCTGAACCAATAAGCATTGGTTCATTCAGTCCCTGCACACCATCAACACCATCAATCACTCCACTCATTCCCCATCCCTACCCCCAACCCCAAGCTCTGGAGGAAGATAAGTTCCAAGTCCTCCCTCCCACTAGAGCCGCCAAGCCAAGACACATTCTAAATTCTTGAACTGGGGGAGAGGACGTTATGTCACCCCCACAGATCTGGTGGAGGGGAAGCCCAGCAAGAGCCTAGAGGTTAGCAAAAAGGCTTTTTTCACATAAATCCATCGAAACTCTATAATGAAGGGTCCAAAGACAATTCTAAAGACCTTTGGCCAGGTCCACAGCTGGGGTAACGGAGGCTGTCGACTGGGGTGCCAAGGAGGCAGAAAGTATTTCAACACTGCCGTCACCAAATCCTGGAAGTGAAGGCCTTCCCTAGAAACCTTTGGAAACTTTTAAATCTAGATAGTTTCTTTTGTCTTGCCCTCTCACTCTTCACCTTTAGAGAAGTGAAATGAGAAAGAGCCATAAGATGACGATAAGCTGAAAGTGGGGGGTAAATGGGGTGTGGCTTTCCGAACATAGGTGGCTAGACAGAGGAGGCAGTAAGGACTATCCTCCTTTAGTTCACCCCGCCCCCTAACCCCTAACCCAACAGTCACTACAGATGGACAACACAGGCCAACTTAGAGCTCGTCCCTTTTTTCGTTGAGTTAAACACAGTAAAGCGCACTTAAATGATGCCAAATGCTTTGACGCGTAATACCGCGCTGGAGAACCCTCCCAGTGGAGTAGAGGCAAAGAGCTACGAGTAGGGAGGAGAAAGATACACAAGACATTTAGAGGAACTTAAAAGGGAGAAGTTTCCTCCCCTCTAATCCAGACGCACCGGAGGCCAACCAAGTCCCCGTCACGCCCCACCCGCCAAAGCAACCCGCCCAAGTCTGGACTGGGACAGGCACAGACTCTCGAACAAGGGCTGAGTTCTCCCTCAACTTTTTCTCTACAGCACGCCTGAGGAGGAACCGAGTTTTTCCTAATCCCTCCCGTAGTTCTGCCGGTGGGCTGCCAAACCACGTGCGCAAAGGCATGGCCCCTCCAAAAGTGAAAAAGCGTGTGCCTGACCTTCTGGGCTGGACGTGGGGGAGGAAATCCACCCCAGCTGTGTTCGTACGTGTACACGTACACGTACACACACACACACACACACATATACAATACACACACAGGGAGCCCGAAATCACACGAGCTCCCGCGCAGACACACACGCTCCCTTCTATCCACCCAAGTGCGCGCACACCCCCGGACTTGGTTAAGCGGACGTGGCTTCGGCGGAGGAGTTTCCCAGCAGTGAAGCAGTCTTTTCCGGCTCCCCGGGGCAGGGTGGGGGAAAGAAGAAGGGCTGGAGGGGTCGGTCCACCGCCAATTTCCCCGGAATTGGACAGCTGCCCCGAGTAAAATGAGTCCTGGACAGGGCTCCAGCTCCCAAGCCACTGGGAGCGGATTAGAAAAAGCCGGGCAACCGAGGGTAGAAGAGGTGATATCTCTCAGTCCCCTGGGGACTGGCAGCCCCGGAGGGAGAGGATGAGAAGAGATAGAAATATTCTTCTACCTATTGGGGGGCAAGCCCTCCCCGGCCCTCGCCTTACCTTCTGCACTTGGTCATGGTTGAGTTCCGTGAAGAAGTAAGCGAGCAGATGCGAAGCTATCATGTTCCAGCTGTTCCCGACTGGGGTAGTCGGATCCTGTTTTAGGACACAAGCGGAGTGGAGGCGAAGGCGCCGTGGATCTAACCGACAAGGGGGGGGGGGGGGGGGCGCGTGGATGAGGCCGATTGTGGAGGCAGGCGAGTCCCAAGCGTTCAACCGCAACTGGACCAGAGGCAAAAATCTGCTCTTTTGATGCCTCAAATCGAAAGAGGGCTCGGGGCAAGTTAAATGATGGAGCAAGGGGATGGAAGTCTCAACTTCCCCCCAAAATTTTTTCGTTCAACAGGCAGCGTTCGCTAAACAGGTAAACTATTCTAGTTATAGGTAACAGACCGCCACCAAATAATCTCGACAAACCCCGAGCTCAAACCGAGCGCCTCCGGTTTAGCAACTTCAGCACTGGCCCGTAAGAAACACGAGTTACTTAAGGAGCAACAGATCAGACGGTGAAACTCAGGATGGGCGGCGCGACTAATTAATTCATCGAAGGTAAAACTGCCGCTCTGGACTCCCCGCGTGTCTGGATCCCCCGGTGCTTCCTGCCTCGCTTCGCTCTTCGCCTTTGCTCTTCAAGTCCCGCGGCTGTGACGACTACGGCGGAGGGTTCGGGAGGTCCTCTTGCTCTCGCTGGAGTTTCGCGCAACAATGTGGCTCATTGAGAGCTGAGCCCGCCCCTCGGCCTTCCTCTGACGCGCCCGCGCCCTGCCCGCCCCCCATTGGCTGCCGCTGGAGGGTGTGTGTTCCCTGAGGCCGGCCGGCATCCCCACCGCAGCCAATCCCCATTCGCGAGCTCCTGGGGGGGCCCCCCCCCTCCCTCTAGCCTAAGGCGGGTAGTCTCATGTGATGCCCCCGCGGGGGCCCCTAGCCTAGCTAGGCAGCCATGAGCATCCCTCTGGGCAGGGAGGCGGAGAGAAGGACGAGACACGTGGTTGGGTGTGAGTGTGTGTTGGAACGTGATTATCCATCCCAAGTGGTGAGTGAGTAAAGCTGATGGTGAGGGTGTGTAAGGTTAGTGGATTATAGGCATAGGGCATGGAAAGTGGGGAGGGGGAATTGTACATATTGGGTGGGTGGGTGGAGATCCCGGCTGAAGGTGAAGGGGGAGGAGTGTGGATGACTGGAAAAATACCCAAAGATGAGCCATCCCTGCACAATTAATTGGAGGGAGAGTTTAGGAGCTTTGTAAACTGAGTATGGCGAGGTAACGATTCAGGTGTTGTCTATGTGGGTGTGTATATATGTATGTATGTTACACATATGTGTGTGTGCATACATATATGCACACACATATATGCCAGAAATTGGAAGATGGAGTTTCTTGTTTGAGCAACAGGAAGAACAGAGGGACAGTATAGCAGAGTTCTTTGGAGGGGGGGGCAGTAATAAGATGTGCAAGAAGATTGAAAAGGTAAGGAGTCACATTGTTACACATTGTATACGTGTGTGTATAATTTAGAGTCAAGGGAATCAGTGTGATGTACAATAGTGGATTGAGAGATGGACTTAAAGCCAAGGAGAGATATTCGAGTTCTGTCTCTGACACGCACTAGCTGTAGGAGTTATTTAACCTCTCAATGCTCTAAGCAACTTTCTAAAACTACAAATCGAAATGAAGATGCTGACCTGCAGTCAGCAAGTATTTATTAAGTGCCACCTCTATGCCAGCTACTAAGCTAAGAGCTGGAGATACAGATTTCAAGGAGTTCACAGTCTAATGGGGGACACCATGGGCAAAAGTTTCCTCACCTAGGAGTTCTCTATCCAGGGCTTCTTAAAACTTTTCCACTGGAGACTCCTTCAGTAACTTTTTTTTCAAACCCACCAATGAAATCACAGGTCCTATTTCCTATCACCATCACCAGCACATTATCAGCACTTGATACATATGAATTGAACTCCCGGGACCTCCTCGTGATCTAAGCCAAACCTCTATCAGTAGGAATCCTTATTCTAACATTCCCAACAGGCAGTCTTGTAGCCTCTGGTCCATCACCTCCCTAGTGAAGACACTTCCTCCCCCCCTCTCCCCTTTTCCATAAATGCACAAGCAGTTCATTCTGCTTTTGGACAGCTCTATTTGTTAACAACAACAATATCCCACCTGTGTCAGGAGTGCAGATACTATCACTTTCCATTTACAAATAAGGAAACTGACATTCTGAGATAACTGTTAACAGCATTGTGACAAGATAGGATGGAAAGAAATCAGCCCTCATGCCAATCACACAGTAAGTATGAGACTCTTCCCTGGGACATTCTGAATCCAAATACTTGAAGACTAGGATCATGTACTCGGTAAGTCTCCTCATCTTCAGCCAAAGAATCCCCAGTTCTGTAACATTCTGATGCTTACTGTACTATAGATGACCTTTTCCAATTTCTTTTTCCATAAAATGAGAGCTGGACTAGATGATCTCTGAAGTCACTTCTACCTTGAAACCCTACAGTGGTGGTGGAACCTGCATCCTCAAGGCCACATGTGGCCTGTTAGGTCTTTTGACTAAGTCCAAGTTTTATAAATAATCCTTCTATTAAGGGGAATGTTTATTGGATTCAGTTAAAGGGCCTCATTTGAGGACCTAGAGGGCCACATGTGGCCTCAAGTCCACAGGTTCCCACCCCTGCCCTAAAAGATCCATGTAGAAAAAAACAGTTTCATGAAGTGTAATGAATATGAATGAGTGAACTTTGTATGTAAAGATAACTGGGTAAAAATGGGGCTTTAGATGGGCAATGTGCATAAAAATATATTTGATTTTGGAACTTCATGTCTTAAGGGTGAATGGAATGATACTGCTGAAAAACCACAAGCAGGAACATTTCAGGCTAGGCAAAGCACATAACTTTAATGCTTGCTTCGCAGGTTTGCCTCAAATCAGACCTCACTTTAAATATCTGCTAAAATTATTAGCAATAGCCTCCTAACATGTCTGTGTGCGCCCCTTTTTCCCCCTTCCAATCCATCCTCATGGGTCTGCTTATGCCGTTCAGAGCCTTCTTAAGTCCATATTGCCTGCCACATAGACATCACACTCCTTAATCTGGCACTCAAGGCCAGCTACAATCTGGCCTAATCCTGGTGTTCTAACTTTATCTCACACTATTTGTTTCTCTTTATCTCCACCAAACTAGATCACTTGTCATTCCCTATGCCCTCCTTGTGCTTTCTTAGCTCTTGGATCATGCTGTTCCCTCTCTCATCTTGGAGTGTCATTCACCCACTACTTCCCTACTTCACTGTCCATTTTTATCACAAATACCACCTCCTCCAGGAAGCCTTCCTGATTCTCTAGTTGATAATAACCATTTTCCCTCAAATTCCACTTTATAATGTTTTTTCATCTCTCTAATTATATACATGTATAATCATTATCGTAACTTATCTCCTACCAGACTAGGACCTGTAAACTATTTCCCTATATGGTTAATATGGTGTTCCGCATGCAATAGGCATTTAATAAATATTTGCTGAATGTAACTGAATGTGTCAAAGATTGACATGACCATCTTAGGACAGCTCATGTCCTCCTTTCCCCCACTCCATCTATTTGCCTACTTCTTGATCCAAAGTTCTATATAGATGCTCAGGGTCACAGTAAATGATGAAAACAAGAGAGGGGCTGTTTCATAAGTAAAAGGAGATAAGATCTGGTCTCATTCATCCTGAGGGCCACAGGTGACTTCTGGATCCCCTGCAGGAGGTGTATGTGGTAGGTGTATGTGTGCTGTCACCACAGGTCTCCAACCCAAGGGTGTGTTTGTTTGACAACAGATGACACATAGGCCAAAATGGGAGGGGGTGGCAGAAGGAGCCAGCAAAATAAGTTTAAATATTCTTGTGGCTACTTGGGTATTTCATACCTCCCTTGTTCTAAAATGGTGGCCACTTACATTGTCTACCTTGCAGCCTGACAAACTGGCTTCTTGCCTTAGGCTTGTAGCCTGGGTGTCATCCTTGACTCATTCTCTCATCCCCCATATTGCCAAAGCTTGTCAGTTTTACCATTACAACATCTTTCCCACTTGTACCCCTTCTCTCCTCTGACACTTCCACCACCCTGGACTATTGCATTGGCCTACTCCAGTCCATCCTCCACTCAGCTGTCAGGATGCACCCCTTAAGTGGTCTGACCATGTCATCTCCCTTCTCAATAAATTCCAGTAGCTCCTCATATCACCTCCAGAACCAAATATAAAATTCTCTATTTGGTGTTGAAAGCCATTCATAACCTGCCTCCCTACCTTTCCAATCCTCTTATATATCTTATAGCCCCCCACATACTCTGCTGTCCAGTGATTCTGGTCTCCTGCTGTTGCCTAAGCAAAAAACTCCATTTCCCGACTTCAGGCATTTTCCCTGGCTATCCCCCATGTCTGGAATACTCTCCTTTTTCATCTCCCCCTCCTGGCTTCCCTGGCTTCCTTCAAGTCCCAGATAAAATCCTACTTTCTACAGGATGTCTTTTCTGATTTCTTTTTAATTCTAGAGTGTTCTCTCTGAAACAATCTTCAATTTATCCTGTATATAGCTTGTTTATACACAGTTGTTTGCATGTTGTTTTCCCCATCGGACTGTGAGCCCCTTGAGGGCAAAGACTGTCATTTACCTTTTTTTATGTCCTCAAGCATTTACTTAGTAAAGTGTGCCTAGCATGCAGTAGGTGCTTAATAAATATTTATTGGCAGAGTTGTTGTTGTTTTTTAAAATACCCTTATAATCTGCAAGGCAAAGATTTTGGCTAACCAAATTCCTTCCCCTTTCCTGCCTCTTGAAAGCTGAGACTTGATTCTTTCCTGACCTGTTCATTGTACAAGTCACTCTCTTACTTGACTAGAGGCAGGTCCTACGGGTTCACATTATAGCCACCACAATCCCTGGGCTGGTTTTTGTTCAGATTTTTTTGTAGGGGAAAAAGACATAGCGGTTTAGTTTTTTAGTTCAGATGAACCTAGAAACTCAAAGGAATTCAAATATGTGGAGAAATGTTCACAAAACCCAGTAATATGCTGAGAAGAAGTAGAGAGCTATAGACTCTGTCTGGAGACCCCTTCCTTTGATCACCCAGAGAAAGAAAGACCCCTGAGAATGGGAAGATGCTGAAGTCTGTCTTTTCCCTTTTCATTCTCTGCCATCAAGGCCCAGCTTAAATCTTACCTTTTTCTTGAACAAGAATCGAAAGTTTAGAGTTGGAAGGGACCTCAGAGGTCATTTAGTCGAACCCTTCCTTTTACAGTTGAGGAAACTGAGTCACAGAAAGGAAGAAAACAAATATTAAGTGCCTACAGTGTGCCAGGCACTACACTAAGCACTTTACAAATATGACCTCATTTGGTCCTCACAACAGCCCTGGGATGAAGGTGCTCTTATTATCTCCATTTTACAGTTGAAGAAACTGAGGCAGACAGAGGGTTCAGTGACAGTAAGCATCTGTAGCCGGATTTGAACTTGAGCATTCCTGACTCTAGGCTCCATCTACAGCTACCTGGCTGCCTCTGGCTAAGGAGGGAATATTTAAGAGATTATCTAGTCCAATATCTAGTCCAAGTCACTCATTTTACAGAGAAAGAAACTAAGGGAAATGAAATGACTGGCCCATGGTTTCCCAGCAAGTGGGTGGCAGAGCTGGAACTCTGACCCTGGCCCCTTGACTCCTCAAAATTCTTGGAAGGGATTTTAGAGGTAATCTATTTCATCATCCTACTGACTGCAGGAATCTAGCAACAAATCTCAGTTTGTCTGAGGGAATACCCGTTAAGTGATTAAGGGCTAGGTAAGAACTGACACAAAAAGATGGCCTTTGAGGGCCTACTTTGAGCTAGAAATTCATTGTGCTGAATGCTGGGGATACAAAAACAGAAAAGAAATAATCCTCAAGGAGCTTACATTCTGTTGGGGAAGACAACAGATCTACATGAGACACATACACAGCAAACCCAAGGCAACCTTGGATGGAAAGTTGCACTTAAGGGACCAGAAAGACATGAGGCCTTTGAAGTGAATTTTAAAGGAAGCCTAAGACTCCAAGTGGTAAAGAACTGGAAGAGACCTTGGAGGCCATTGAGTTTAACCCCTTTGTTTTACAGATTGGGAAACTGAGGCACAAGCAGCTAACCATCTTGCCTTGGATCACATGAGCTAGTAAGTATCTAAGGAGTATGTGATGAAAACCAGAGCTTGGAAACATGCCCTGAGTCTCACAGTTAAGGTAAACTTCCTTGAACAAAAGTAAATAGCAGAAGAAGCTCCAATTATCTCATGGGAACATTTGCATGTGATCCTCCCTTATATTTTGTAAGATGGCATTGGGTTTGGTGGCTAGATTTTTTAAAATTTCCCATTTAATCTTTTTTTTTTTTAAAGAGCTGGGACAATTAACTTTTTGTCTTGGGTAGTTTTCATTTATGATTTCTTGAAATGTAGCTCTGAAAAAAACAGGCTTTGAAAAAGCCCATGGTGATTCAAATGGAGCTTCTTGACTATGCCCTTAAAGCCAAATCACTCAGGCTTTCATTGAATGCCCAATAATAGGTCAGGTCCCAGCCCAAGCCTTACTTGCTCATTGTTTGGGTTTTGATGGCTCAGAGTGAGTGGAAATAGCAATTGTTTCCTGTTTTGACCAGAAACTCTTGAAGCGCTTCCCTTCCAAATTGATTCTTTTGTGATGGCAAACTAGGCCATCTTTTTGTGTCAGTTCTTACCTAGCCCTTAATCACTTAATGGGTATTCCCTCAGACAAACTGAGACTTGGGAAAGATATTAATTTAAAAAGGCCAAGGTCAGCTACTGCATCTTTTTTTTTTTTTGGAGGGGGGAAGGCAGAGCAATTGGATTTAAGTGACTTGCCCAAGGTCACACAGCTAGTAAGTGTGTCAAATCTCTGAGGTTACATTTGAACTCAGGTCCTCCTGACCCTAGGGCTGGTGCTCTACTCACTGCACTACCTAGCTGCCCCTTCACCATTAGTCTTAACTTTTGTCTTGCCACTGGACTCCATTGACTCTGGAGGAGGGAATGAGGCTGATGACTTTGCACAACTCTGCCTCACTTAAATCTAATTTACTAGAAAGTCAAGACAACAAAGGACAAACAACACCAATGTGACTCTGGGCCAGCCCTGGCACTATGGCTTCTTTGTTCTATTTCTATGTAATATTCTGACCTGTCCTAAGGATGGCACAGGGATCCATTTCACTCAGTCCTGTTGCTGCCCAGGACTGGCCTCCTGTAAGTCAAGTCCCCCAATTAACCCTAATAAAATTTATTAATGACCAAGCTGACCTAGGCCCCTCCTTCAGTATCTCAGGAATCTTCTGGAAGGTCTGCGTGCCCTACAATTGGCATAATCAGGGCAGAACAGATTAGGAGGCATTTGACCCCAGGTTTTCCTGACTGCCCTGTCTACTGTGTTAGTACTGCTTCTCACAGGTGAGAGAAGAGTGCATTCCCCCATTCCATCTGGGACCTCCCCTCTATGCCATCCTTGAATTGTTTGAGCACTTTTTGAACAGCTCTGGTTGTAAGGAAGTGTTTTCTTATATTGAGTTGAAATCTGCTTCTTCCTCAACTTTACCCGATGGCCTTCGTTCTATCCTCTGGAAATACATTCCATTCCCTTGATCTCCCCTTTCTCTATACTTGACACATTGCCACCCAGATTGTACTTGTTTTTACACTGTTGGGCACTGGGAAAATCTTTTTACTCTCCTACTATATTGTAGGATAAGTGAACTCCTTGAAGACTGGGCCTTAAAATGTTTTTGTATCTTTCCCTATTATACATGTACACATAGTTCCTAGAACATCATCCATCATCCATAAAGACTACTTCATTGATTTGCATTAATGCTTTGGACTTCCCAGAGTCTCTAAGTTAAAATGAGATAACTTTTGTGGGAGATAACGCATTAAGCTATTATTGGCATTTGGTGTTGTTCAGTCGTGTCTGATTCTTTGTGACCTCATTTAAGGTTTTCTTCGCAAAGATACTGGAGTGGTTTGACATTTCCTTCTCCAGCACATTTTATAGCTGAGGAAACTGAGGCAAACAGGGTTAAGTGACTAGGGTCACACAACTAGTAAGCGTCTGAGGTTGGATTTGAACTGAGGTCTTCTTGACTCCTGGCCTGCTGCTCTTTCTACTGTAATACCCAGCAGTAGATATTATCAGCTACCAACAGCTTATCCTAAATTAATTTCTGAGACTCCCTTCCAAGAGATAATTAGCAGATGGAAGGACTCTGAATGAGTGGTATATAGAACAGGTAACTTTTGATGGGGTTGAGATATAGATGCTAAGCAGGAAATAGTAGGTCTTGGGAAGGCAGACCCAGGGGAAAAGCCATGGTGAGTAGCTTGGGGCAGTCAGAAGGCAGTAGCATGGTAAGGTAGAAAGGACATTATCTTTGGAATAGGAAGACCTAGGTCTGAATTCCATTTTGAATTCTAAGGTCCAGCTCTAAATCTATGGTACAAAACTGGTCGCACCACTGTTTCTACCCCACAGAGGGTTTTAATGGTTTTTAACATTCCACCCCCCCCCCACTTTATTGGGTTCTGTGTGTACAAAGCTACTCAATTGTAAAATGAAGGAGTTGGGCTGGGTGACCTCTAATGTACCTTCTGGCCCCAAATGCTGCCTCCAATGAAGCTATGACTAGGTAATCTCCAAGGACTGTGTGCTTATGGAACAAGGTCCCCTGCAGCTTTAAAATCTATATTCCTATGAGGACAATGAGCACTTGGGGCTGAGGGTTGAGGGGAGGTTGGAGGACATGAAAGCAGATTTCATCCCTCCCATCATCATTTCGCCTAGAGCTAGGAGTGTCCATCTAGCCTGCATGGTGTCTAGAATCTCCTTGAAGACAGAGCCCTACCTAAAGGCGGCTAGGTGACATAGTGGATGGAGATCTAGACCTGAAGTCGCAAAGACCTGAATTCCAATGCACTTTCAGACACTTCATAGCTATGTGACCCTAAGCAAGTTACTTAACCTCTATGTGCCTCAGTTTCCCCACTGCTAAGATGGGGATAATAATAGTACCTACTTCCCAAGGTTGTAGTGAGGATCAAATGAGACAGTATTTGTAAAACACTTTGCAAACCTTAAAGCGCTATATAAATGGGCCTCAATTTCCCCATTTGTAAAATAAGAGTTGGACTAAATGGCCTAAAGACCCCTTCTAGCTGTAAATCCTACAAGCTCCCGCTGCATAAAAGGAAGAACTGCTTGTTTTTTGAACTGTCAGAGTGATTTACAGCTGAAAAACAATACCCTTTCCAGTGGATAGGACACATAGAATTCTCCAGGCTCTCTGCCACAAGAACATTCAGAGTGGTGACTGCGCTCTGTGCAGACTCCTGACAAGAGCTTGTGAACATAGATGCAGACTTAATCAGCTGGGAGGGGAGCAGATGATTCACTCAGGCTTTCCTGGCACCCAGGGCTACAAAGTGCCCTTTGTAAGAAAAATGCAGTTGTTTATGGCCCCCATTGGAGGTAGAAATCCAAGGCTCACCAAGTCCCACGAAATTCTTTCACTTTCTACATTAAGTTCCTTTTTTGGAAAGCTCTGCCTTTTTTAGCTGATAATTAGAAGAATTGCAAATTAATGAGTTTCTTAGGATAATCTCACAGACAAAGCAGGACTCTTCCAAGACATGACAAAAATCTTCCCCCAGCCCCACCAGTGCTGTGAATTGAGGGCAATTCACTTTTAAACTTCGGTAGTTGGGTAGTTCCAGCTAGAAAATAACTGCCAAATCTAGAAAATATCTACCAAGAGAGCCAGCTAGGTGGCACAGGGGAGCACGAGGCCTGGAGTCAGGAGGACTCCTCTTCCTTACTTCAAATCCAGCCTCAGACACTTACTAGCTGTGTAACCCTGGGACAGTCATTTAACCCTGTTTGTCTCAATTTCCTCATCCCTAAAATAAGCTGGAGAAGGAAATGGCAACCACTCCAGTATCTTTTTGCCAAGAAAACCCCAAATGGGTTCATGAGGAGTCAGACGCAACCAAAATGACTGAATGACAAAAATCTACCAACTGTGTTTTGTTTGTAAGGCAAATCCAACATTTATTTTTTTTTCCCTTTTGGAGGGGGGAAAGCAGGGTAGTTGGGGTTAAGTGACTTACCCAAGGTCACATAGCTAGTGAGTGTCAAGTGTCTGAGGCCGGATTTGAGCTCAGGGCCTCCTGACTCCACGGCTGGTGCTCTACTCACTATACCACCTAGCTGCCCCAATCCAACATTTATTAAAGTGCTTCCTGCGTGGGAGGCGCTGTCAGTATTAAAACCGCACTGTCACTGTTAGGTGGAGAAGCAGATAGTCTAGAAGTCAAGACCCAAGTTCAGATCCAGCCTCAGACGCTTCCTAGCTGCATGACCCTGGCCTTTATTTGCTGCAGTCTCCTCAACTGTAAAATGGGCATGATAACGGTGTCTGGCTCCCAGGGCTGTTGTAAAACTCAGATGAGGTAATGTTTTAAAGTGCTCAGCACAGTGCCTGGCACATCATAGGTACTATATAAATGTTTATTCCTTCCCCGTCCCACTTTGCTGCTCTCATGGAGCTTGTAGCCTGCTGCCAGAAGTGTGGCAGGGACACACAGAACTGTATGTCATAATAAAACCTGACATTTCTATAAACCTGGATAATTTAAATTCTTTGGGACTAAACCTACAATACCATTTGTCTATAAGAAGCTCCCTCTAGCAGTGCAGAGTAGCTGAAACTCTTCAATGTATAGGCTTTCAGTGTTTCCTAGGGTGTTGTTTGTTCTGTCGTTTCAGTCATGTCCAATTTTTCCTGACCCCATTCGGGGTCTTCTTGGCAAAGACACTGCAGTGGTTTGCCATTTACTTCTCCAGTCCATTTGACAGATGAGGAAACGGAGGCAAGCAGGGTTAAGTGACTTGCCCAGAGTCACACAGTTAGGAAGTGTCTGAGGCCAGATTTGGACTCAGGAAGATGTCTTCCTTCCTCCAGGCCCGGCACTCTATCCATGGTATCACCTAGCTACCCCAGTTTCCTAGGTACTGAGAGGCTAATTATCATACCCAGGGTCAAAAGTGGGGCTTGAACCCCTGGTCTTCTTAAATCTGGACGACTCTCCAGCCACCACAGCACTGCTGCCTTTCCCCGACTCAGTTTACAAAAGCATTCCCATGCGTAATCTCATTGGCTTCCCATAATGACCCTGGGAACTAGATGGTGCCGGAATTATTATCTCCATTTTACAAATTTGAAAACATAATTCTTATTTCTGTAATGATCCTTTATCTGCATTATCTCATGCGAGCCTTATAACAGCTCTATGCAATTATTCCCATTTTACAGATAAGGAAACTGAGGGACTTAATAATACATGTTGATTTAAATAACCTGCCTGGGCTCACACCTAGGAAATGTCTGAGGCAGCTATTTTACAGACAAGGAAATAGTGGTTAGTAACTTGTTCACAGTCACACAGCCAGCAACTTTCTGAGTTGGGGCTCTAACTAACCTTCTGACTCCAGCTCAAGGGCTCTTTTCGCTAGGCTAAGCTACCTTGACCCATCAACGTATGAAGCCAGGCAAGATCCCAGATGAAAGCCAGAGTGGATGGGCTAAAATATCAGTGCAATTCTAGGACTACATCTTATAATCTCTTCCTCCCTCATGGAGCTTTGTACATCACAGTCACTCAAATATGTGTTGAATGAAAGACTTGGTTTTTTAGTCCAAGATAACAGGCCCTTCCTTGGAAATAAAATAATCTTTTACATGATTAAAAAAAAAGAAAATGAGGAAAGATTTGAACCCCAGTTCTCCTAACTTCAAGTGTGACACACTATTAGGAAACTGAAGTTTTAAGAGATGAAACCATTCTCACAAGGTCCAACAACTATTAAGTAGCACAGACAAATCTAAGGCTATTTCTAAGCCACAGATGCCTTGGAGTTAGAAAATGATTAAGTACTTAGGAAAGGTTAAACAGAGTGACCTAAGTACTTGAAAGAGGAAGAGAGCACCCATAGCAGATGGGGATCTGAGAAGGAGTCCTGAGCAATTCTGTTATAGCTGTGACAGAAAATGAGGTTAGCTAGACAGACAAAGAGACATGTTGTAGATATACATATATTATAGATACACATATACACATACACGTGTATAGGAATGGAGCGTGCATATGCATACACATGCATCTACATGTGTATATATAATAGGCCATATGATTGATATATGTGTATGAATATGTGTGTATACACACAGTAATCATACAGTATATAGATGCATATACACATATGCATCTATATACACACACATACATAAAAACATATATAATAACCACACAGCCTTGTGTTTTTCCAGGACAATCTAAAATCCAAGAAATAAGAATTTTTGAAGAGGCTACGAAAGTATTATTCTTTTTCAAAATACACGTCCTTATTTTTTTTGTTGAGAAAATGTGGCCACCATAGGTTTGTGGCGTGGGGTAGGAGTTAGGATATGCTGATAATTTTTTTTTCACTCAGTGAATATTGTCAGAATGAACAGCATAAAACTTCTAGAGGTCATAATTAACTCAGCCCATAGGATTTAGGGCTAAAGAGGACCTTGGAGAGACAGCATGATGAAGTGAGACAAGTCAGTGGATCGGCCCTACCATGTTCAAGGCACTGTGCTATGTGCTGTTGGACTAAACATTCTCTAAAGTACCTCCTAGCTGAAAATCATAGAGTCTAGTAGTATCCCTTTCTTCTTACAGGTGTGGAAACTGAGGTCCAGAGAGCTTTGGGTGATATTTCTCCCAGCCACTAATACCCTCTCCCACCAAAAAAATTACTTTGTGTATACTTTTCTATATACATATTCCTTCTCCCTAATAAAGTGACTGTCTTATATCATTTTTGTATCCACACTGCTCACATAGTAGGTCTTTAATGAATGTTTATTGATTAATTGATAAAGTCCTCTGACTTCAAATCCGGTGCTAATTCCATTACACCATACTAGTTATAGAGGAGCAGGCATGAAGGCAAGGGGAAGAGAGGAGAAGAAGCCTACTATGTGCTAGGCACTGTGCTAAGCACTTTACAAATAGAATCTCATATACAGGGCCTCAGTATAACCATCAGTCCCCCTATGACCTAGGTAGTGAAGAGCCACTATCTCTACTATAGATACCCCAAAACTCCCTCCAAACTGTGACTATTCACAAAGTGAATGTGGATGGCAAGAGCACCACTACATTGCAATCTAAATATATTCAGAGCCCGTGTGCCCCTCACCAGGATCATCAATCATAACAGCTACCATTTGTACAGAACCCTGTGATATCCTAGAATTAGAGACCCTCAGGCATCTTTCTAGGCTGACCAACACCTGGACAGGGTGCCCCTCCCAGGGCTCCTCGACAAAGAGCATTATAGCCTCCTCCTCCCCAAAACCTCTGTTCTTAGAGAACTCACTACCTAACTGGGAAGCCTGATCTGAACAGTTCTAGATGCTAGGTGGCTTCTTCTTAATCAAGTTCATTCAATGGAATCAATAGCATTCATGAAACATGAAGCATATATGCCAGGAACAATGTTAAACTCAGGATGCAAAGACTCAAACCATAACAATCTCCGCCTCATGGAGTTTGGGGGTTTTTTTTTTGTTTGGTTGTTTTTTTTCCGCTAGAGAAAGAACATGTACCTAGCAAATTAAACACAGAATAGGTACCAAATATCTCTGTCTCCAAAGGGTAAGCATTAACACAATTCCATACAAGTTGAAATTTGCCTTGCTGAAATTTCCTCCCTCTTGCTGCTACTTCTGCCCCTTAAATCTTCTCTGCTCCAGATTAAACATCCTTAATTCACTTAACCCATACTTATAGGCCACCCTGGCTGTCTTCCTCTAGAAACGTTCTAGTATGTCACTGTGCAGTAGGGAGGGGTCAGGCAAATGTTTAACAACCAGCTTGGGGGAGGAACTATACACATGACACATTTTAAAGTTTAATCTGCCATAGGAACATTTTCTCCATCATTTTCTTACATCTAGACAATCAACAGAACAATAAATGAAACCCTCAATTGGAGCATTTGCTGATTTCCAAGGTATAAAATCTCACTGAAAATTTAACAATTGGCTCTCAAAAGCCTAACTCCAGGGCATCCCTGTCAATAGCCTTCCTAAAATGTGACACCCAGAACAGAATAGGATATTCCAAATTTGATCTAACCATGAAAAGTACGGCAAAGTCGATCACAATCTCTCGTTCTAGATAGTATGCCTCAGTGTAATCTAGGATCACATTAGCTTTTTTACCCAGCTTATCACATCGTGAGCTTGCAATTCACCAAAAACTCTAGGTGTTTTTCGCACAATCATCCAATCAAGGTCTCCCCTCTCCTGCCCTCCCCTCCATCCCTCCCATCCTATACTGGTGTAGAGTCGATTTTCAGAACTTCACATTTACTGGATTCACTGGATTTTGAGTTGGAAGACCTGGGTTAAAATCTGCCACCTGTTACCTCTGTGACCTTGGACAAGTACCTTACCACCACTCCCCGCCCCCCAGTTTCCTAGGCTCTAAAATTAAGAAGTTAGATTAGATGACCTCAGAGGTACCTTGCTGCTCGAAATCTCTGATGCTGTGATTTTATATTGTCCTGAAAGGTAACCGAAAGAAGGCCAGCTTTGGAGTTAGGAGAACTTAGATGTCAAGAACTAGAGTCCCTTCTCTGACACATATTGACTGTGCGACTACAGGCAAGTCACTTTGTCCCTCAGTGTCCCCAGGGCAACTCTCTAAGAAGATAAATGGGGTGGAGGACGGGAGATCCTAAAGATTCTATGATCCGCATCTGTGAAGAGAGCTTCTATTCCAAGAGGTTCCCACAAGGTGCTGCAATCACAGCTCCGGAGGAAACAAAGCAAAATAAAAACAAAAACTCATTGTTCAGTTATTTCCATCTCTTAGGACCCCCGTTTGCTAATCTGATCGACAAAGCACTTTCATTACAACCCCATAAAATGGGTAATGTGAAATATTCTCATTTTATAGATGAGGAAACTGAACCTCAAAGAGTTGAAGTGACTTGCCCAAAGTCACTCAACCCATAAGCACCTGGGAGAGGACTTGAACTCAGATCTTCTAACTTAATGAGACAGAGTACTTTCTGTGATCTAGTAGACCAGATGCCAGACTCAGAACTTGAATCCCCGTGATGTGTGTAGCCGTAAGGATAAGTCACTAAACCCCTCCAAAATTTAGTTTCCTCATCTATCGAGTGGGATATTTGCATTTTCTTCCTCAGTTCTATGTGTGTAAGTAGTGTATTTAGTAAACCACAAAGCGATATATAAGAGGCAGTGGAATGGAACATTTTCTTTGGATCAGAGGACCTAGGATCCAGTCCCAGCTTTGACACTAATTACTTGTGTGACCTGCCTGGTCCTCAGCTTCCTCCTTTGTAAAACGAGGGGGTTAGACTAGGGGATGTCTCCGGTCCCACCTTCCTAGCCAGGGATAGCTAGCTGACAGTAGATCAAATGAGATAATATTTTAAAGCACTTAGAACAGCGCCTGGACCATAGTAGGTGCTTAAGAAAAGCTGGTTTCTCTTCCTCTCTTTCCCTTTTCTCCCTGAATTGACAATTTATGGAATTATGAAAGAGAACAGGGATACCCAGTTCTTTGGGAACTCACTGGCAAAGCCCATGATGGCAGCAGGAAGTGAGGCTGCAATTGCACTTTACTAAGGCACAGAGGGGACACGGTAAGTGGGCACAGAAAGTGCCTATTGAGTGAAGGGTGGGATACAGAGGCAGATGGTGTGGGGGGTAGGGACAGGATGATGAAGGACAGCAGGCAGTATGGAGAAGAAAATGGGGAGGGGATGGGTCATAGGGAATCACTCATGGAACCATGGATTAGAGTTGACAGCTCTGGACAGCATGGACCCAGGTGGAAATGAAAACATGCTCAGGGGGCAGGAGTTTGAGGTCTTGTTTTTATCAGGTTTTTGCCCGAGAACAGACTAATTTTTCTCTGTGCCACCTTGGGGTTAGTTCTCTAACACATACAAATCATCTCAAAGTTGTCACTTAAAGTTAACATATCTGTCATCTCAAAGTTATCAGTAACATTTATTGTTCTATTGGTTTTATTGAGGATATATGGAATTTATCTGAGATGTACATACCACAGGACAGAGAGACCCTGAGAATGGAGTCTAGATGGCTTCCCCCAATTTAGCACATGTTACCAGGATGTTATTTTGGGTTAACATATGATACAATTCGCAAATTTCCCTTTGTAATCTTACTTCCCGCTAATGTTATTTTACTTTGGCTACTTATAAACTTAGTTACTGTTCTACCCAGAGGGTGAGAGGAGGTGAACTGGGGGACTAGAACAAGATACAATTCTACCACACTCCCCCATTAGAATGTCAGTTCCTTGGAGGCAGGGAATGTCTTTTGTTGTTGTTTTTGTAATTTACTCAACTCCTCTTCACTTAAATCCAGTTCACAAGCAAGCCAAGACGTCACCCACGGTGTCATTCTTTGGTCCTCTTCAAAAACAAAAGACAACAACAATCTATGTCCCTGGCTCTTAGCATGGTGCCTTGCATGTAATAAGCACCTGTTTAAATGTTTTGGTTTGGGTTTTTTTTTTAAATTTATTCATTGTAAATCCAGTTGATCCAGTCATCACCCTTACAATCAGCAGGATTTCTGGGTTATAAATCCAAATTTATTTCAATAAGGAGATTATCCTCCAATCTTAAAGATGGTGTAGAACCTTAAGGATAAGCTTACCCAACTTTGTTATTTTACGAATGTAGAAACTGAGGCCCAGGTCACCCACCAAATTAATGACAGATCTGGAAATAGAATATGGGTTTCTTGCCTCCCAGTTTGGAGTCCTTTCCGTCACACAGTAGTGACGCAGGAGTCAAGTCTAAAGTTTCCATCATAGAGGAAAATTAACTCGGGCATAAAGAGACCTGTAAGTGAGCGTGCATAATGGATGAATTTCAGGGGAGACAAGAGCACAAATGCTCTTTTGTTGCCTTTTCTTGGTATGCAGAAAACTTCATCAAACGGCACAAGAGATTGCAAAACAGAAGACACATCTTTCTGGTTGGATTCTGTCCAAGGAACAAGATTTTCAGTATCTTTTTTTGCTCAAAATTTCACTTATTAGAGGGTTATTTGGAAAGAAAAGAATGATAATTCTAGGTCATCAAAGTTTTATACATTTAATGGAGAAAAGGTCAGTTGGAATTCCTAAATAAGGAACAAATGTTTAAAAATGTTTCCCGTTTTCTCCCTTTCTGTATAACACAACCTCTTGAGGGGAAGAAAAGGGGTAACTGGTTGACATATCCTTCCCCAGGGAGGTCAAAGACAAAGAAAGGTCCAGTATGCACCTACATATTCATAGCCTCTCTGTGAATGTGAGAAGGCATGGAGAAGCGGACATGATGGTTTGAATAAGGAAAATCCAGAAGGCTGTTCTGTCCAGTTCTGGCCCAGAGAGTTCTAACAATATTGATAAACCCAGAGAGGTAGGATGGAGCCAGGTTGCAAAGGGCTTTAGATGAATCACAAGAGTTCATAGTTGATCCTAGGGGTAACAGGAAACTGTCGGAATTTACTGAGAATGGGGTCAGACCTGTGGTTTAAGAAACCAGCTTTGGTATCTGGGTAGAGACAGACTTGAATAGAGAAGATGGAGGTGCCAGGTAGCAAGGTGCTGGCCAAGCGAAGCAGAGCTGGAGATAGCTTAAATATAATGGGTCACATAAAGCACTTGACAATCAGGATGACAAGGGCCCAGGAGAGGGTGTTCTAGAGCTGAAAAGGTTAAGTCCTTCAGGGCAATGTCTCATCTAGGCAAGGAAGCACCAAATGAGAAGATGGCTGAGGTTTTAAGTCCAGATGCAAAGCTCTGAGACCCCAGTTCTTTCCATAGTGCCTCCTCATCACGTCAGATCTCTAGAATCACAGACTTTGAGTGTTAGCACAGACCACAGCAGTCATCTACTTACTCAATACCCAAGAGGAATCCGAACTAGGACATCGCTGAGGTCATTCATTCTCTGTTTAAAGACCTCCAAGGAAAGGAAACCCACCACCTCTCAAGGCGGCCTGTTCCACTTATGGATATTTTTAATTGTTGAGAAGTTTTTCCTAAAATCAAGTTTATATTTGCCTTTTTGCAACTTCCGTCTTTTGTTCCTTATTCTGCCCTCTGGAGTCAAACAGAAATCTGATCCCTCTTTGTCATGACAGCTCTTCAAATATTCAAACACTTAACATATCTACCCTGAGTCTTCCTTCTGTAGGCTAAATATGTCTCACATCACACCAGTTAATGCACATGACCAAGTTGTAAGTATTGGCAATTTTAAAACTGAAGGGCTAGTCATACACATGTGGTCCTAGCAGTCTGGGTTTTGTTGGAGTTTTTTAAAATTTTAATCATTCATATACATATATATGTATATATACATATATATATATACACACACATATATAAAATCATAGATGTTATTTCTTTTTGAGTGCCTCAGTGATCCATAATTTCATTGATGCAGATACTCTTTCTACCAACACTGGTCTTAGGCCATCCCTATCATGAGTTACTGGGGCAAAAAAAAAAAAATCTTCACTTTGGTCTCTCCGTACTTAGTTAGACCGGTCCAACACCAGCAGCCTCTGGCCATCGCCAATCAAGCCCTCAAACCTTTGCTGCTTGAAAGGAGCTGCTTCTGCTTCCCTGGCCCAGCAATGAAAGGGTCAGCCATTTGTCACAGTGAGGCACTGGCAGAGGCCTTTAGTAGAAGTTCTGTTCATTGACTCTCAAAAAGTAGTTCTGTTTTATGGGAGGCAAAGTGAGGAATTAGATAGAGAGCCTGCCTTGGAGTCAGGAATAACTCACTTGAAGCCCGGCCTCTAAAACGTAGTGGCTGTGTGATCCTAGAGAAGTCTCTCTCAGGCTCCAGGTAGCTCTCTAAGACAAGTGGGAGACAGAATACGTGTGTATATTCATTAGTAGAAGGAGTTTCCTCCTAGGAAATTCCCCATAGCAATTAGTCATTAAACATTTATTAAGCACCTACTCGGTGCCAGACTCTGTGCTAAGCACTCTGGATACCAAACAGATAAAAGTCAGTGCCTGCTCTCAAGGAGCTTATGATCTAAAAGAGGAGACAACAGGCAAACAAAAATATACAAAGCAAGTTATACACAGGATAGATGGGGAAAAGTTGTGTACTTTTTACTTGTATTATTGACTATTTAAGTATTAGTGTTGACTTGACATAGCATAAAGATCATGAGTTTGAAACCTGGCAAGGCTATTTATTACTTATATGACTTTGGGCAAGTTATTTCTCCTTCTAGGCCTCAGTTTCTTCATCTGTAAAATTAGGGGACTGGATTGAAAACTTACTAAAGTCCCTTCTGGCTCCCAATCCTGTAAGATGGTACAGTCCTTGAGGGAAATAGTGATTTCCCATCTCCTTTGCCATTTGCTTTGTTCTTTTTATGTGGGCATTTCATACTTGTTTCCAAATCTAAGTTCAATTCTCAAATGCGATATCAGAGGGTCTAGAGCTGTGAGGGTCATTAGGGATCATCTAATCTAGCCCCCTCATTTTATAGTGGAGGTCCAGAGATGGAAAATAGCTTGCCCCAGAGCACACAGCAGAAAGGAGAGTGACGATTCAAACCCTATTTCATTATCACTTAGGAGTGTTCTCTGAACTCGGAGAGATGATCACAATCTCTCAGAACCAAAGTCAGTGCTGAGCCTGGGTCAGCCGTCCTGGTCTGAACCTAAGAGAGGTGGGGGTCTCGGGATGTATCCTCATATACTCATTTACCATAGGCTCTCATAAAATAGTTACATACTGCTCGAAATAGTGGCGTTAGTGTCAGAAGCCACCTGGGTTTGAATTCTACCTCCAATACATGCCAGCTGTGGGACCACTGGCAAGCCACTTCCCCATCCTGACCTCAGTTTCTTTATCTGTAAAATGAAAAAAATCAGGCTCGTAATGCCTGCCTTAAAGAGTCGTCGTGAGGATCAAATGAGAGAATATGTATGAAGTGCTTTATAAAGATTAAAGTGTCATACATAGAAATAATAGTCATGGTCTTTATCCCTTCATTCTTCTGCTTTATAAGGTAGGGACAATAATAATGTTTGTTTTACCTATCTGACAAGGCTCTGGTCTAAACCATAAGAGATCAGGATATGTACTTAGAAGTGCTTTATAAACACTAGTTGCTACAACTGACTCCTATTTCTTCAAGAGCCTCAGTTTCTCCCCTGTGTAAAATGGAATAATGATACACTGTCTACGTCATAGGGTTGCTGTGAGGAAAGCACTTTGTAAACCTTAAAATAGTACAAATGAATATTTATTCCCTATAATTTTCCAAGCCAAAATATTCCTTTCTAGCCTCCACTGCCCTGTAAGTGTTCCCTCTCCTTGGTAGGATGTAAACACCTTGAAGGCAGAGATTGTCTTATGTTTGCATTTCTATCTCCAGTACTTAGCACAGTACATGGAACATGCTGAACACTTCATAAAAGCTTTTTTATCCATCCATCCCCATCCATCCATTTATTTAACTAGCATGCATTAAGTGCCCACTGTGTCCTGGAGAACTACAGCTTGAAATATATTTAACTATCATAATCAATTGATAAATATTTATTGAGTACCTACTAGATGCCTGGAACTTCATTAGGTACTATTTAATAAGCATTAATGTAAGGTTCCTACCCCCTAGGAATATCTTGTTGGCTTTATTTTCATAGACAAGATTGCACTTTTAGAATAAGGCCAAGCTAGGAACCCCAAGAAAAATATTTAACCTTTTTTTTCCTTCTGCAAATTAAAGGTGTGGGGCAAGAGAATTGCTGAGGCATCTTAGACCTCTAACTTTCAATAGTCAATGTTCTCAAGGCTCTCCCAGCTCTAATATCCTATATTCTGTCTTCCCACATTAACATTTGATTTGAAACTATATTATATGAAGGGACTCAAAACATTTAAGCTGGAGACTTTTTTACTTTTACTGATAACAAAGTAGATACCCATTGATTGGGGGAATGGCTAAATAAATTACAGTACATGAACGTAAGGGAATATTACTGTGCAGTAAGAAATAACAAACATGATGAATACAGAGAAGCATGAAGAAACTTCAATGAACTGATGCAAAATGAAGTAAGCATAACCAGGACAACAGTATAACTACAAAATATTCATTAAGAGATGAGTGTTGTAAAATTACAAAGAACAAACTTGGCTCAAAGAAGAAATATTAGAATACACCTTCCCCATTCCATTCGCCTTCTTTTGCAGAAGTGGGGTCCATGGGCATGGAATATTGCACACAATATCAGATCTTCTTCCACTTCATTTTTTTTTCATAAAGGTAAGGGTTGGCTTTCTGGGAGGAGGGAAGAAGAGGGCACAGGGGGAAATCTAGGCTATATAAAAACAAAAGATATCAATAAAAATCCATTTTTTAAAAAACCCATCCTATAATCTATGTCTTAAGGTTCTACATAGCTCTGTTTCTGTTTCTCTCCAGCTAATCAAGGGCTCGGCAAGCACACCTGGAGTGGTACAGTCTATCTTCTCTATTCACAGGCCAGTTCCCCAAAGCCAAGCAAATCAAGTTTAAAGTCCCCTCACCTTTGTATGGACATCAAAATCATCTTTCCAGTCAACGAATTGCTCCTCAGCCATAGGGATATCTCCAAGGCTGACAAAGACAATGCTAGCTTTGTTGTTGGAGTCCTTGGCCAAAGGCAGACAGAGTGACCTGTCTAATGGATCAAAGCAGCTTGTCCTCTGTGCTTGCTACCCTTCAAGAAGCTGAATCCCTGACCACCAAGCAGAGGTCACTGGCTGCTTATTTGGAAAGATAAATATGGGATTTGGCTTCTTGGGGTTTAATCTGCCAGTGTGGATGAGCTCAGAGATTTGTTCTTTTTCAGGAAGCCAAGAGACAAAGTGTCAAATCCAAGGCCAAAGCAAATTCTCTGAAAATGTTTAAGACAGATACTTCTTATCTCAAATAGGAAACTTTGAAAGAAATATCCAGGGCCAGCTTGGCTGGATACCAAATTGTCAAGTAAGCCAAAATTTGTCTTGGAGAGGACCGCCTTCCAATTTGTAGCTCCTCTACCTATGTGCCTTAGATAACTCTATCTCCTCAGTTTCCTCATCTGTAAATTACAGTCATTGGACTAGATGATCTCTAATGTCAGCTTTAGGTCTATACTTTATGATCAATGGTCCATGACTCAGTTTCTCCTGCTGAGACCCAGACCCACGGCCTTCTTCTGTTGTTAGGTTACTTCTGTCATCCCAGGAAGTATAGGGATTTGCTTAGAAAATAGGTTGTGGGAAAAAACCCTAGGGTTCTAGTGGACAGAAAGCACGGTACAAGTCAATAGTGTTACTCCACAGGCACCAAAAACTAATGTAATTTTAGGCAATGTGAATAAATATTTAGTGGCTTAGATGAGTGAGACAGTGGAGCCAGTGGAGAGGGTAAGATAAACTCTGCAGCATGTTGTTCAGTTCTGGGTTCCACATGTTCAGAGAGAGAGAGAGTGGCAAGGGAGAGGGCAGTCAGAGGAGGGCAACCAAAATGGTTAGGAGATAATGAAACCATGTCATATGAAGATGAAACCAAAAACATTTAACCTTGGAAACTTTTTTTTTTTGGTGGAACATGTTTTAAAACGCCTGAATATCAAGCTAAAAGCAAGATTAGACTTGTTCCCCGTAATTCCAGACACAGAACAAACAGTGGAAAGATCAGGGAGGTAGATTTAAGCTAAATACCAAGAAAAATTTACTAGCAAGCAGAGTTATCCAAAAATGGAATAGGCTACCTAGGGAAACAGTAAGGTCTCTGTCACCAAAGGGTTCAGGCAAAGTATGAGTAACTACTTTTCAAGGATATTGTAGAGGGAACTTATGATTCAGGTAAGACGTTGGGCTAGATGACTTTTGAAGTTCCTTCCAACTCCCAATATTCCTAGATTCCATGATGAACTCGTTCACGTGAATTAGTTAGCAGGATACTTTCAGAAAAAACATGGGAAGATTTATATAAACTGAGGCAAAGTGAAATGAGCAGAACCAGGAGAACATTTTACACAGTAACAACTATTTTGTACAATGAAGAGCTGTGAATGACTCAGCTATTCTCAGCAATACAAAGACCCATGACAATTCCAAAGGCCATGAAAAATGCTATCCACCTCTGGAGAAAGAAGCATCTGAAAGCAAATTGAAGGATACTATTTTTTACTTTTTTTTTTTTGGCAGGGTTGTTTTTTTTGGTCTGCATTTTCTTTCACAACATGGTTAATATGGAAATTTGTTTGCATGACTGGATATGTATAGTCTATATCAAATTGCTTGCTATCTCAGGGAGGGAAGACAAGTTGGAGAGGAGAGAATTCAGAACTCAAAATTTTAAAAAACAAATGTTAAAAATTGTTTTTATATGTAATTGGAAAAATATTATTTAAAAAAAATTAAAATATGTATATATGCAGAGCACTGTTTTAGGTGCTGTGGAAGTGACAAAGTTCAGATAACACATGGGCCCTGTCCTGAAGGAATTCCTGGTATAGTGGTGGACAAGACACCAATACAGATAACAATACACATTTGCAACAAGAGCTTGAAGGGACGGTGTTAAGTAGAAAACCTGTCCTCTGAATGTGGTAGGGACATAATAAATGTTTGGGGATTGAACTTAATTGCATTACAATGCAATGAAACTATGAAGTGCACTTTGTGGCTACTATCACACTGGAGTGGGAGAAGGTCTTGGAACAGGGAGTCCCAACATAAAACATACCAGCTAGATGACTACTTATCCAACCTTCTCTTAAAGTCTCTGTAGAAGGGACAGGGGTGTGGGGGTGGGGAAGAGCAGATATTACAAATTGAACCTGTGCTTGTTGGGTGAGGCGGGAGAAGGTGGCCAGTGAAAATTATGGGACATTGAAAAGAAATATCATTTTCTTAATTTCCAGTTCAGTACACATTGTAAAGTAAGATATAAATAGATACTAACCACAGGAAAATCACTCAATGTAACCAATTCATGCTTGCATTTAAAAACTTTACAAAAGTTAAAGGCCTAGTCAAAGAAACCTTTGTTTCTTAATTTCTTGGTTTGAAGTAGTTTCTAATGGTATACTGAGACAGTGTGATTCAGTAGAATGAGTAGGTAGAAGTCAGGACCTTGGTCTTTAATCTGGCTTTACCATTCACTTGTTCTATGTTGAGTCCCTTAATATCTCTGGTGTCCAAATTTTCTCATCTGTAAAAGAAACATAAAGATGCTATCACGATGGCCCACCCACTTCACAGGGTTGTCTCGAGAGTGCTTTGGAAAGTATAAAGCACTATACCAATACAAGGACTTATAATTTATGTATTTCCCAAAGGAAAAAAATCGTATACATTATATGCATTAACACAAGTTCTGAAGTTGTTGTTTAGTCATGTCTGACTCTTTATCACCCCACGTGGGATATTCTTGGCAAAAATACTGGAGGTGTTTGCCATTTCCTTTTCCAGCTCATTTGACAGACCAGGAAACTAAAGCAAATAGGGTTAAGTGACTTGCCCAAGGTCACATAGCTAGTTAAGTGTCTGAGGTCAGATTTAAATGTGGGTCTTCCTGACTACAGGCCCAGAACTTTTACAAAAAATTGATTTTATTAAGGCACAAAGAATATTGCAAAAAATGTACATAAAAAGATAGAACTAGTAAACATGCCTCCTAAGGAATATATAGATATAGATAGATACAAAAAAAAAATTAAAACTATAATCAATTCAGGGAACACAAACAAAAGATAAAGACCCAAATGGAGACTTAACAATACAATTATAAAGAGAATGTCAAATAACAAATCATAGAAGCAAAAATTATATGAAAAAATACTAGAATTTCCGGAATGCATCTAAACCAATCTTCAAGGAAAAAACTACATCCCTACATCCCTAAAAACGTTAATTAGCAAAATAGAAAAGGATTAGCAAACTGAATGTGCATTTAAAAAAATTTGAAAGTCAACAAGTAAACAAACCTAAAACAAGCACAAAAGAGATATTAAAGATTAAAGGAAAAATAAACAAACTGGAAACCAGAAAAAAAAACTTATAGAAATGATAAAACTAAAAGCTAGTTCTTTGCAAAGATAAATAACTAATAAAATTGACAAACCTTTAGTCAATGTGCTTAAAATGCAGAAGGTAAAAACTCAAACCAACAATATAGCAAATGAACAAGGTGAAACCACAACAAAACCGGAAGAAATAAAAATAATTATCAGAAACTACTATATGCAGTTATTTGCTACTAAAAACTGAGAGTATAAAACAAATAAAAGGAATACTTTCAAAAATGTAAAATAACTAAACTAAGAAAAGACCAAATAGATATATCAAATAACCTAATCTCAAAAAAAGGAGTAGAATTAACTATTAAAAAGCTACTAAGGCAAAAATAAAAATTCTAGTCCTGATGGATTCACTAGAACATTCTATCAACTTTAAAAAGAACAATTAGTAACCACACTGCACAAATTATTCTCAAAAAATGAGAAAGCACCCTGTCAGACTCCATTTATAAGACAAATATGGTCCTAATGCCTAAGCCAAGAAAGGATAAAGCATTAAAAAAAGAACTGTATGCCAATATCATTAATGAATATCAATTCAAAAATTTAAATACAGTCTTGCCAAATATATTACAAAGGTTTGTCCAAGAAATCATTAATCATGTTCAAGGTGGGTTTATATGAGGGAATCAAATATGGTCAAGCATTAGGAAAACAACTAATATAATCATATTTAAAAACAAAACATCCAAAACAGCATGATTTTTTTTCAACAGATGCAGAAAAAGCCTTTGACAAAATACATTAATTTATGCTAAAAACTATATAAAGTATAGGCACAGAGGAGCTTTTTTTCATACCATAAAAACTATTTAAAACCAAAAGCATGTATCATATATGCAATGTGGATACACAAGAAGCTTTCCCAATCGATATAAGAGTAAATCAAGGATGTCTACTCTCTTCACTATTTTTTGATATAATCCTGGAGTTGTAAGCATTAGCAATAAGACAAGAGATGAAATTAAAGGCATAAAGATAGATAAAGAGAAGATAAAACTATTTGGTAATGATATGATAGTTTATTTAGATAATCCTAGGGAATCATCAATGATACTAATTGAGACAATAGCATCAGCAAAGTTACATTTTACAAAGTAAACCCTCAAAAATCAGCATCATTTCTATGTAATAATAACAAAATCCAAGAGATAATAACAGAAAAGGAAATGCCATTCTAAATAACTGCAAAATGCTTAAAATATCTGCAAATCTACCGAAGCACACAAAATGCTTGTATAAATTCAGCTGCAACATGCTCCTTAATAAAGAATGCCTTAAATGGTAAAATATTCAGTGCTCATGGCGAAGCCATGCCAATATAATAGAAAAAAAGATGATTACTATCAAAGTTAATTTATACTTTTAATGCATACTGCCAATCAAATTATCACTGTATTGTTTGATAAAATCACAACGAAATAAATTTGGAAAAATAAAAGATCTCGATATCAAGGGAAATAATAAAAAGAGGTAGGGACAAAGACAGAATGACACTTCTAGAACTCCACAAAGCGACAGTCATCTAAGCTGGTAACAGAACAAACTCAGCTGAAGCAATGTCTATTCTACTGTAATTAAATTAAATTCAAACATTTTCAAAGCACCTACTATCTTCAAAGCCACATGCTCAGTGCAGGAGTTACAAGGATAGGCACAGAAAGAATACTGTATTGGAGAGATGGCCTATTTAAGGCCATAAAGTGGGAATGTGACACAGTGAATAGGGTGTCGAATTTGGAATCACGGAAGACATGAGTTTAAATCTACCCCCATTACTTCCATCTTATAAGCTGTGTGACCATAAGTATATCATGTAACCTCTCAGTGCTTTAATTTTCTTATCTGTAAAATGGGAAC
>CM053625.1:251689847-251711433 GCA_028646595.1 Phalanger gymnotis
CTGCCCCCGGGGCGGTGGCTGAACCACAAACTCCCTGTCCCCAGCAGCTTTTCCCACTAACCTACTCTGTTGTTTTTGGAGTTTGTGGGTTGAGAAGTCTGGTAACTGTGCAGCTCACTGATTCAGGGGGCTAGGGCACGCTCCGCCCAGCTCCTGGTCTGGTTGGTCCACGCTGCCCACACTGGGCTCAGCTCCGCTCCCCTCCGCTCCCAGCTCCATGCGGGATAGACCTTACCCAGAGACCATCCAGGCTGTCCTGGGCTAGAGCCCAGCTTCTCTATGCTACCCTGTGGGTTCTGCAGTTCTAGAATTGGTTCGAAACCATTTTTATAGGTTTTTGGAGGGACTTGGCGGGGAGCTCACGCTAGTCCTTGCTTTCCAGCTGCCATCTTCTAAAAATTATTTTATTTTTTAAAGAGAGGTCAATGAGTACAACAGATAAAGTACCCAATATACAGAAATAGTCTTTGACAAACTCAAAGACTTGAGTTCTGGGGCAGGGGTGGCCTGGAGGCTGCAGGTTTCCCACCCCTGTACTGGGGGAAGGATTCACTGTTTGATATAAACTGCCAGTAGTCTCTTAGAAATCAGGCTCACACGTGCCATCTCTTCGGTTCCCACTCAGCTCCAGGATATATTCCTTGGACTTCTTTAACATGACCCTAAGAATCTCATTAACCTGTAAGATTGAACCAGCCTTGGTATTTAGACCTTTCTCTGTTCCCTCAGAATCCTTTGCTCTCGGATTGGAGGGCAGAGAGAAAAAGCTCTTCCCATAGCTTCCCTTTAAGGAGGGGGCCTGAGCCAGCTCTTTCTTCATTTCCCACTCTGGGCAAGCTGCACTCTGTTAAACTTCCCCATGATGCCCCTGCAATAGGTACCTCCTTCTCCACCTTTTCAGCTTCCTTTTATGTGTCTTCCCTCATTAGACTATAAGCTCCTTGAGGACAGGACTGTCTTTCTTTTTCATATTTGTATCCCCAGTACTTAGTACAGTACCTGGCACCTCATAATCACCTGCTTAATAAATATTTATTGACTAACTGACCTCACACCATATACCAAATTAAGCTCCAAAGGATACATGATCTAGATATAAAACGTCACATCGTAAACAAATCAGAGAAACAAGAAAGCAATTACCTTTGGTATCTACCAAGAGCAGAAGAGTCTATGACTAGGCAAGTGATAGGATCACACAGGATAAAATGGACAGTTTTGATTATATAAAATTAAAAAAGTTTTGCACAAACAAATCTAATGTGGTAAAAATTAGAAAGGGAAAGATGTGTCTGGGAAATAATCTTTGCAACAAATTTCTTTGATAAAGGACTTATTTCCAAGGTATATAAGGAAGTGATTAAAATTTATAAGTTCAAGAGTCATTCCCCAATAGGTAGACAAATAGTCAAAGGATAAGAACAGGCAATTAAAAAAAAAAAAGATTCCAAGCTATTGACAATGATAAAAAATGCTCTAAATCATTAATTGTTGTTGTTTTGATGTTTTTCAGTTGTGTCTGACGCTCTGTGACTTTTTGAGGGGTTTTCTTGGCAAACATCCAGGAATCACTTGCCATTTCCTTCTCTAGCTCATTTTACAGATGAGGAAATAGAGGCAAACAGGGTTAAGTGACTTGCCCAGGGTCACACAGCTAGTAAGTCTTTAAGGCAGGATTTGAACTCAGTTGCTGCTCACTAATAATTAGAGAAATGAAAATTAAAGCATCCTTGAGGTTTCACTTAACACCTATCAGACCGGCAAAGATGATAACAGAAGAAAATAATAAAAATTGGCAGGGTTGTGGGAAAACAGGTATAATAGCATACTTTTGGTGGAGTTGGAATTGGTATAGCCATTCTAGAAAGCAATTTGGAACTATGCCCAGACAGTTACCAAACAGTACATGCCCTTTGACCCAGCTACATTCCTTACTAGGCTTATGCCCCAAAGAAAAAGGAAAAGTGTTTATATGTAAAAAATGTGTTTGACAGCTTGCGTGTGTGTGTTCACGTGCATGTGCCTCAAGTTGGAGATTAAGGGAGTGTTATCCTATTGGGAAATGGATAAACAAATTATGATATGTAAATCTAGTGGAATATTATGGTGCCATAAGAAATGATGAAGTGGACAACTTCAGTAATCTTTGCCAAGAAAACCTTAAATGGTCACAAAGAGTCAGACACAACTGAACAAACAACAATATAGAGAAAAACTACTTTGGAAGACTTCAGAATTCTTTTCAATGCAATGATAAACCATGAGTCCAAAAGAATGAAACATGCCACTCACTTCCTGACAGAGAGGTGATGAACTTAAAATGCATAAAAGACCTACATTTGGGGGCATGGCTAATGTAGGAATTTGTTTTGCAAGACTATATTGCTATGTATTGGGAATTTTTTTTTTGTTTGCTCAGTGGGGATAGTGGGAGAGATGGAATAGTTTCCCACCAAGTTTCTATGGTGCCAAGTTCCAGAGTCTGATAGGAGTGTCTTCTCTTTCCCCTCTTCTTCCTTCTTCCTCAGGAAAAGTGCTTTATGAAACAGAAATCCAGGACAGTTTTGCATAGACCAGAGGAGGAGAACCTGCTGCCTCAAGGCCACATGTTGCTCTCTAGGGCCTCAAATGGGGCCCTTTGACTGAATCCAAACCTCACAGAACAAATTCCCTTAATAAAAGTATTTGTTCTGTAAAACTTGGACTCAGTCAAAAGGCCGCATGCCAGGACCTATACAGCCATATGTGGCCTCAAGGCTGCAGGTTCTCCACCCATGGCATAACCAAACATTTGGTTATGTAGGCCTAGGGGGAATTATAGGATTATTAGGGTATATATGGAGGGGATTTGGTGTAATGGAAAATTCAGGTTTTTGAGTCAGAAGTGATGAATTCAGACCCAGTTCTGACATTTGCCAACCATGTGACCTTAGACAACTCTCTCCACCTTTCTGATACCCGGTTTCTTCATCTGTCAAAAGGGCATAATAAAATCCATTTTATAGGGCAATATGAGCAGCAGGCTTTTAAAACAAATGCTTACGGAAATGTGATTTATCATCGTAGTATCATTTATCTGATGATCTCAGAGCAATTTAAAGACTTTAATTGGGTGTTCCACACAGCTTCCCTTTTTTCTTCACTGCTCCCACATGCTCTTACTCCCCAGGCATGGTGGTGGTGTCATTATTCCTCATTTTACACTTGGGAGATCTAAGTCCCTGGGAAGGAAAGAAACATTATTGATGTCAGGTGGGAGGAAAGAACACCAAGAACCCAAGACAGTCTGTTTCCCCACCCACCACAGATGTCCCCACCCTGTCCATAGGCCCCTGGAAACCTGATGGTAAGATTGGCCAAGAGAAAGCATAACAAAGTCTCCATCTTTATCTCCATCCCAATCTGTCGGGCTCCATATTGAAACCTAGATCAAAGCCCCTCAGTGAACATAGGCCATACAATTAGTTGTTATCCTTCATCGAGGATTCTAGCTAAGGGTGTGAGGATGGAGAAGTGCAGGCCAATTTCATCTTGAAACCATGGAATGGGGAAAAAGTATACTTTTCCAATTCGGTCAAGGGTAGGCTAAATTCATCTGGGTGCTCCCCTCTGTTTCTCTTCTCAGCTCAGGGTCACCAGGCCTTGTCAAGAAGTCTTTTCCCCTCACCCTACTGGAGAGTTTCTTTTTGGGGCTAGCATGCTCCCTGGGAAATGATTTTCAGGGTTGTTAATACCTCCCCCAAACCAAAACTAGAATGGTCAAGGGAAATCTGTTTTCATTTGATTTGCTCTCAATTCACTTCATTTCAGCCAACAGTTATGAAGCATTTGTTATGTTCAGAGATCTGAGCTAATTAGTAGGAAGAATTGGTGGGGGAGGGGGAGGTAGAGGGTACGGTTTGGAAGGGAGGAGATTAGAAAGTTTATGTAAGATGGAGGCCTTGACTTCACAGATTATGGGGATAATGCAGACACACAAATAAATTAGAATGACCAATTTTAGCCCCAGAGAACAAAAGAGCAAATGAATCTCCTTACTTTAAATGGAGAGATAGAAGTGTGGATTATTGAATACATACATGCAACCCTGGTGTTTTGCTTAACTGATTTATTATTTATTTGAAAGGGAAGGCTCAATGAAGGGAAAAGAACATATTTGGAAATGACTATGATGTGAAAAGGCAGCAGTACAATAATCCAAGACAATTCCAAAAGACTCATGTTAGAAAATGCTATCCACATCCAGAGAAAGAACTATGGAGTCCAAAAGGAGATTGAAACATACTGTTCGCGCTCTCGCTTTCTCTCTCTCTCTCTCTCTCTCTCTCTCTCTCTCTCTCTCTCTCTCTCGCTTTCACTTTCTCATGGTTTTTCCCTTTTGTTCTGATTCTTCTTTCACATCATGACTAATGTAGAAATATGTTTAATATGATTGTACATGTAAAGCCTGTATCAGATTGCATGCTGTCTTGGAAAGAGGGGAGGGGAAGGAGGGGAAAAAATTTGGAACTCAATATCTTATAAAAGCAAATGTTGAAAACTAAAAATAAATAGTAAAAAAAAATTGAAAACACTAGAGACAAAAAAAGTTGTTGGTTTTTTTTTAAAGAACATACACAAATATAGAATGAGTCAATACATGAATAAGGGATGGGAAAGCAGAGCTATACGAGGTCGAGGAGGGGAGCTCATCACAAAAGAATTCAAATCCTTCTCCCTCCCCCCATAAAAACCCCAAATCCCTCCTCCTCCTCCAGGAAGCTCTCTTGGATTATTATTTACTCTTATTGATCTACCTCAGCACTCCTCCTGACCTTCAAAACTGTCCTGCATACATTTTCATTACCCAGTCTTATTATTATAATCATCTCCATTTATAAAGAAAATGAGACCCAGAGAGAAGATAGAACTAGCCCAAGGTTACCCAGCTATTGTTAAGACCAGGTCTATAACCTTGGTCTTGTGACTTGGGACACATATCATGTGGAATGGAAATGGAAAGATCTTGGAACTCAGTATCAGGAGATTTGGGTTGCACTCCCAGTTTAGCCACTGGCTAGCTCTGTGACTTTGAATAAAGTACTCTACTCCTCTGAATTTCACTTTCTGTAAAAATGGAGCTAATAATACCTGTATCACTTAATTCTCAGAGTTGTTGTTAAGAAAGCATAGTGATTTTGAAATGTGACCTGTTAGTCTGACTTCAAGTCCCTAACATTTACTAGGAATTTCCTTGTTATGATTTTCTGTGGATACAAGTATGTGTGTGTGTGTGTGTGTGCATGTATGTGTATATATAATGTGTGTGTATATATAATATATGTATTTATAACTACTCTCAGAGACAGAAATATACCACTTCAGACTTCAGAAAGTACTTTTTTTTTTTAACTCTCCAGTATGCTTATCAGATAATGAGATAATGTTGCATTTTATGGGTATTTGTGTTGGGTCTTAGTTTGGATTGGATTGGATTGGATTTAGAATCTAAAATTGTAGAGGGCTGAGACTTATCTAAATTTTGGATCTCCTATAGCATCAAGCACTGAGTTCTGTAAGTAGGTGCTTAATAAATGTTTGTTCTACTTGAATTTGTTCAGTTCCCACCTCTAATGCTTCCTACCTGGGTGACTTTTGGAAAGTCACTTAATCTCTGGCTTTAGTGGGGATTTTTGTTTGCTTGTTGCTATTGTACAGTCATGTGGACTCTTCGTGACCCATTTCGGGTTTTCTTGGCAAAGGTACTGGAGTCTCCAGGTTTGCAGTTTCCTTCTCCAGCTCATTTTACAGATGAGGAAACTGAGGCAAACTGGGCCAGTCACTCACTTACACAGCTAGTAAGTGTCTGAGGCAGGTTTTGAACTCCGAAGATTAGTCTTCCTGTGGATAGCTCGGTGCGCTATCCACCGCACCACCTAGATGACCCTGTGGCTTTAGTTTCCTCATCTGTAAAAATCGAGGGGATTGGACTAGATGACCTCTCTACATGTGTCATCCTGGGATCCTGTGTGACTTTTGGCAAGTCCCTTTCCTTTCTCATCCTGATTTTCCTGAAACGTACAACGGAGAGGCTGGACTAGATACGCTTTAAGGTCCCATAAAAATCCTCTGATCCCGGAATCTGGGGCTTTTCCTCCGGACCCCATAGTCCTATCAGCCGTGTCATTCCTCCCGAGCACTCCAGAGTGCCGAGCGCTCTCAAGGAGCAGGAGCCCTAACTTGCGGAGACAGCAGTGAGGGCGCAAGCCCGGGAGCCCAGAGCTAGAGGCTGGAGAAAGCTGGCTGGCGAGTCGCCATGGTAACCCTTGTGTTTCCAGCCTCCCTGGCAGCTACGTGATCCTTAGCATGCACACTGCCGCTGCTCCTGGGAGGTTGGGATTTAGAGCCTGAGCCAGTGGTTTAGCCCGATGTTCAAATAATACTATTACCCATCAGACAGATAGCAAGGGGTGGGAATCCTCCTGGAGCTGATGGGAGCTGCACAGGGGACTTAGATCAGAGCCCCTCACTTACTTCCCTTCTCAAAAGACAATGGCTCCTTGTTACTCACAGGATCAATTTAATTCAATTCATGCCTTACCTACCCTGGGAAGCTTATGCTTATCCCTCTAGTGTTGGCATTCACTCCCTTTTCAAATAATCCTGAATGTACGGGGCATCCCAAAAGCCTAAGTGCAGTCTTAAACTATCCTAAGACTTTTGGGACACACTGCCCTTATTCATTGAATTTTACTCCCCCCTCCTCACCACCTCACCTCCCACCTTTCAGAAGAACTTGAATTCCTAGAAGAACACTTTCCTTTAGTCTTGTCTCTGTTTCTCCAGTACCTGCTACACAATAGGTACTTAATAAATGATTGCTGGGTTAAATTGGATTGGAATTCAATCCAGCAGTCAAAGTCAGTAAACATTTATTAAGGCAGGTATTTGTGCTACGCCCTGAGATACCAATGGGGGAGAGGTAAGGAGAAATCCAGATTGTCCTTGACCTCCAGGAGCTATCTCTTGGGGACAGATAATACACAAAGGGAGGCTGAAAAGGTAGGGAAGGGGAGACAAAGGTATACAGAACAGAGGTCCAAAGGAGCAGAGCCAGGTAGGAATGAAAGACGTGGCTGGCTGGGCACCCTCTTTAAAGGAGGTTTTGGGAAGAGCTCTTTTGTGAGCCCTCCACTCAGAGGAGTTCCAGAGGTAGAGAGAAAACATTTTTTAAATGTCTATGAGATTTACAATGTTGGGGGTCAGGGGAGGCAGGGAAGCCAAGATAAGAACAAAACAGTTCCTGCCCTCTAAAAACATTCTCCTAGGGTAGAGAGAGAGATGTGTACATAAATTAGGTAAATAAAAAGTAATTTGGGGAGAGTATATGGTAATAACTAGGGGAGGGAAGGCATGCTTTTTGCAAGAAATGGCACCTGAAGATAGACAAATTTCTGAAAGGTAGATTTGAAGTGGAGGTACACTCCAGGCATGGGAGATGTGTAATGGACAGAAGTAGAGGATGAGATTCCAGTTTCGGGAATGGTAGTGTAATTTGGCTTAGCTTGGGCTCTAGCTAATGGGAATGGGAATAAATAAGACTAGAAGGAGCCAGCTTGTGAAGGATTCTAAGCAGGGGAACTTTAAGGCTGAGGTGTTGACATTTTATACTAAAGGCAATAGAGTGCCATCGAAGGTTTTTGTGCTGGGGGATGACATAGTCAGATTTGTACTACAAAAAGAGAATTTGAAAGGGAAGAGATTAGACACAAGGAGACAGTTAGTGGGCTATTAGAATAGCCCAGGTCAGAGGTAATGAATGCTGAAAGAGTAGCCATGTGAGTAGAAAGAAGGGGATGAGTATGTGAGATGTTGTGGAGAGAGAGTTGGCAAAACTTGGCAATTGGCTGTGAGGGTGGGAGAGTGCAGGAGAGGGAAGAAACAAAGATTACTTGGGGAAGAGAATTTGCTGGATCACAGGGTGGTCTTAGCAGAAAAAGGTAAATTTAGAAGAAGAGCAGATGTAGAAGAAAAGATTAGTTCTGTTCAGATAGATTGGGTTTGAGATGCCTATAAAACATGCATGTCTAGCAGACCATTGACAGTGCATTAGGAGGTCAGGAGATACAAGAGGAAGGAATGAATATTTAGGTTTGGAAGTCATGTGTACAGAAAGTGCTGCTTGAATCTATGGGAGCTGTTGAGATTGTCAGTTCTTCAATAGAAGAAAAGGCCCAGGACAGGACTCTGAGAGACATCTACACTGAGGGGATGAGATGTAAAATGATTCAGTAAAGGAGACTGAGGAAGAGAGATCAGAGAGGTAGGACAAGAACCAGAAGAAAGCAGGATCATGAAAACCAAGAGAGAAGAGAATACGTATGAAGGGACCCTAGTTGGCAGAGTCAAAAGCAGCAGAGATATCGATCTAGGAGGGTGAGGATCGAGAAAATGCCAACAGATGTAGCAAATAGAGCATAATTTGTAACCTTGAAAAGAGAACAGCATTGAACAGTCACTAGGTGTAGGAGGATAGGGAATCATTCAAGGAATACTAGGAGTGCCCTCTGGAAGCCAGGGTCCTGCTGAGATTAGAATACATTAATCTGTTAGAGTATCTACATGGTACAGAAGCATGGTTTCTCTAGGAGTTTTCTGCAGCATGGCAGAACAAGTGGAGAAAATATGTAGTGGGGTGAGGAGAAGGAGGGATTCAGTGATAAAGACTGGAAGGCCATGAAGGATGGAAGGACAAGTAGGCAAGAGAGTCAAGGACTGAGCAAAATCTATAGTTGAACTGATTAATTGTAGTTTCATGACAATGAAGTCCAGAGCCAGGGTTGATGGACTAGATGGCCAGGCAGAGACTGAAGGTTGTGATAAAGATAAAGGGTGTTTAGGAGTTAGATGAAAGGATAGGTTATGATGAGAAAGAGGAATTACAGAGTTCAGAATCATGGAGGTACCACAGTCTTGGGGTGACAGTGAAAACTAAATACTGATCATTCTTGTGTGTGACTGAGGTGAAGTAAAGATAGAGGTCACTGTAATAGAAGAGGTTGATGAGCTGGAAGACTAGGGTGCTAAAAAGATAGCAATGTAGATATTAAAGTCCTTCGACAGGACAAGGCTTAAAGTGGTAGGGGTGGGGGAGAAGCCGATGAGTTAATTATTGACCTTGAGAAATGAGGGAGAGTGACTTGGAGTAGCTTGAAGATATATATTCTGTGTTCCCAATAAAACATTACTAGTCGTTCCCCTTAAACTCACTTTACCTTCTCTAACCTCCATGCATTTGAGAAGGCTGCTCCCTTATCCCTTTAACATACCTTGTTCACACTACAGGCTACTGAAATTCTTCCATTCCTTCAAGGCCCACATCCAATAATACCTCCTCCAAGAAGGTTTTTCTGATCACCATTGCTTCAGTTGGAAGTGATCTCTCCTACATACTTCCCATAATCTTTTGTCTGCATCACACCCTTCTGGAGTCTTTCAGACCCTGCCCATTGGAATTCTCTGGGTCTTGTAGTTAGATTCTCTACATGGCTCATCAACCTTTATCTACACAGACTTTACCTTTCCATTCCATTTAATTCAACAAACATTTATTAATGGCCCCTTTCAGTATTCAATAAAGAAGGGCAGGTGGTTGGTATGTTTTCTTCTCTCCCCTTTGGAGCCAAGCTTGATAATGACAATTGCGTGGTGTGCTCGGCTTCATTTTTTGCTTTGTCAATCTCATTTTAGTTACATTGGATTATGAGCAGCTGTTGGAATGTAAACAATTATCTTGGAATGTAAGGAATCTCTCCTCTTTCCTCTTAACCCTCAAACACACTTTGAATCCGAGCTTACCACAGCCTGTGGGACAGAATCATGGAAAGATGGATGCTAATTTTGAGAATGCCTGTTTGTAGTGAGATGTAATACTGTATCTGTAAAGAGCTTTGCAAACCCTAAAGCCTTATGCAAATGTTAGCCATCAGTATTGTTATTATTATAAAAGATACTTTTCAGATATAGCCAGGGAGCCAAGGTAAAGAGTAATAAGGGGACCATTTGAAAGTGATAAAACATAAAGCTATGCCCTTCCCCACTTGCAGATGACAGGAATTTGTTTAGAGAAGCAATGAGACAAAGTGGATAGATCATGAGTGTAAAAAGTTAGGAAGATGACAATTCTACGTCTGATGCTTGTTAGTGATGTTACATTGGGTAAACCATTTCACATTTGAGCCTCAATTTCCTTACCTGTAAAGTGGTAATTATGCTGGGATGTAATCTCAAAAATGACCGAATGATATCCTGCCAAATCCAAGGCAAACAATTCTGCGTCACAGTAATACAAGTCTATGCTCTAAGAATTGATGCTGAAGAGGCCAAAGTTGATCAGTTCTACAAAGACCTACAACACTTTCCTGAAATAATAGCAAAAAAAAAAAAAAGATATCACATTCATCATGCTAAAATAGGAAATCAAAAGATAATTGGAATAATTGGAATAGTAGGCAAATTTGGCCTTGGAACACAAAATGAAGCAGGGCAAAGACTAATAGAATTATGTCAAGATAACCCTTTTTCAAGAACCCAAAAGGTGACTCTACATATGACTATCACCAGAAGATCAATATAGAAATTAGATTGATTATATACTTTGCAGCCAAAGGTGGAGAAATTCTGTATAGTCAGTTAAAACAGAACCTGGAGCTAACTGTGGCTCAGATCATGATTATTGCAAAATTCAGACTTGAAGAAAGCAGAGAAAACCATCAGACCATATCATATCTCTATGACCTCAATAACATCCCTTATGAATATAAAGTGGAGGTGATGAATAGATTTAAGGAATGAGAGCCAGTAAATAGAGTGTCTGAAGAACTATGGACGAGGTTTTTGGTATTGTACAGAGGCGGCAACAAAAAACATTCCAAAGACAGAAGAGCAAGAAAGCACAATGGCTCTGATGAGGCTTTACAAATAGCTGAGGAAAGAAGGAAAGTGAAAGGGAAAGGAGAAAAGGAAAGATATACCCAACTGAATGGAGAATTCTGGAGAAAAACAAGGAGAGATAAGAAGGTTTTCTTACAAGAGCAATGCAAAGAAATAGAAGAAAACAATAGGATGGAAAGAGGAGATCACTTCAAGAAAATTAGAGATATCAAAGGACAGTTGCATGCAAAAACAGGCATGATAGAAGAGAAAATGATAGAGATTTAACAGAAGCAGAAGAGATTAAGAAGAGATGGCAAGAATACACAAGAGAACTACACAAGAAAGATTTTAACATTACCTATAACCATGATAAGTGCAATGGTGTGGTTACTGATCTAGAGCCAGACATCCTGGAGGACAAAGTCAAGAGGGCCTTAGGAAGCATTGTTAGCAATAAGGTTAGTGGAGGTGATGGAATTCCAGCTGAGCTGTTTAAAACCTTAAAAGATGTTAGTGTTAGAGTACTGTACTCAAAATGCCAACTAATTTGGAAAACTCAACAGTGGCCACTGGATTGGAAAAGATCAGTTCATACCTCAGTCCTAAAGAAAGGCAATGCCAAGGAATGTTCAAATTACTGAACAATTGTGCTCATTTTACACACTAGCAAGGTTATGCTTAAGATACCGAAAGCTAGGCTTCAGTAATATGTAAACTGAGAATTATCAGAATAGTGGCTGGTTTTTGAAGATGCAGAGGAACTAAAGGCAAAATTGCCAACGTTTAGTGGATTGTGGAGAAAGCAAGAGTTCCAGAAAAACATCTACTTCTGCTTCATTGACTTCACTAAAGCTTTTGACTGTGTGGATCACAACAAAATGTAGCAAGTCCTCAGAGATGGGAGTACCAGGTCATCTTACTTTTCTCCTGAGGAACCTGTATGCTGGCCACGAAGCCACATTTAGAACCGAACGTAGAACAATTTATTGGTTTAAGATTGGAAAAGGAGTACACATGATAGAAAATGCTACCCACATTCAGAGAAAGAACTACGGAGTCTGAATGCAGATTGAAGCATACCATTTTTTCTCTTTTTTTCCCTTTTTCTCAGTTTTTCCTTTTTATTCTGATTCTTCTTTCAAAACATGACTAATGTGAACATATGTTTAATATGCTTGTTTATGTATAGCCTATATCAGACTGCATACTGTCTTGGAGTAGGGAGAGAGGGGTTAATTTAGAACTCAATATTTATAAAAGTGAATGTTGAAAACAAAAACAAAATAATTTAAAAAAAAGGAAAAGGAGTGTGATAAAGCTCTATGTTGTCACCTTATTTACTAACTTATATGCAGAGTACATCATGTGGAATGCCAGGCTGGATGAATCAAAGCCGGAATTAAGGTTGCTAGGAGAAATATCAACAATCTCAGATATACAGATGATTCTAGTCTGATGGCAAAAAAAGAAGATGAATTAAGAAACCTCTTGATGAGGGTGAAAGAGGAGAGTGTAAAAGCCACCTTGAAGCTTAATATCAAAAAAAGTTAGATCTTGGCAACTGGTCCCATTACTTCCTGGTCAATACAGGGAGAAAAAATGGAACCAGTGTCAGATTTTATATTCTTGGGCTCAAAGATCACTGCAGATGGTGACTACAACCATGAAATTAAAAGATCTTTGTTCCTTGGAAGAATAACCATGGCAAATTTGACTAGCATATGGAAAAGCAGAGATATCACTTTGCTGTAAAGGTGATAAAAATCAAAGTTATGGTTTTTGCAGTAGCACTGTATGGCTATGAAAATTGAACTATAAGGAAAGCTAAGTGCCAATCTATGCTTTCAAACTGTGGTGCTCAAGAAGACTTTTGAGAGTGCCTTGGACAAAAGGAGATCAAATCAGTCAATACTCAATGAAATTAATTCCGGCTATTTACTGTAAGGTCAAATATTGAAACAGAAGCTTAAATTCTTTGGACGTATAATGAGAAGATGGGATTCATTGTAAAAGATTCTGATGTCGGGAAAGATTGAAGGAAAAAGGAATGACAGAGGATGAGATGGATAGATGGTATCATAGAAACAATGAAGGTGGACTTAAACAAACTTCAGGAGATAGTGAAGGATAGAAGGGCCTGGTGTGCTACGGTCCATGGGGTCATGAAGAGTCAGATACAACTGAACAAATGAATAACAACAATAAAGTGGAAAAATCATGCTTCATAGGGTTTTTGAGAAGATCAAATTAGATAATGTATGTGAAATGCTTTGCAAACCTTACAGAGTCACACATCTCAGCTATTATTAGTATTGGAGACTTTGGGTCAGACTTGAGGATGAACTGATCAGCAGATAGAGGCTCCTGGGAAGTGATCTTTCTTTCTTTGAACTTCTCAGAGAATTTTCTTTGTATGTTTTTTATGTGCTTATGTTCTAGGTTGCATTGTATTATTTATATTAGTATCTACTTTCTGATTTTATTGTTTAATCAATAGTTCTTAGAGAGTCAGTCTATCCTTCCGTTCTACCTCTCTCTGCAGGACAGTGCTAACTCATCAAGAGATAAGTGAATTTGTTGACCTACATACTTAGAATTTAGCTCTGAGCCCCCATCTCCTGCTGTATATTACTTCCTTTCTGACCTTACTATATTCAAATGAGTACTTGTTATGTGACTGGTATAATTAAATCACCTCTACACAGAAGCAGATAAATGTACTTGGATATGGTTTATGCTATTTACTCAGCATAGAAGTAATAAACAAATGAGCAGTACTTAATAACAAAAACACAATACAGAATAAAACATCCACTAAGCACCTGTGAATCTTTTCCCAAATCCCGGATGTTGCCCAAGCCATGGGACCAATTTGAACTCAGGAGTTCTAGGACATCCATAGATCCAGGGCAAACCCCTCACTGAAAAAAAAAAAAAAGAATTGTAACTGTGTGAGGTAAATAAAATGTGAAAACTTCACAGAGAAGATATGTATAAATATCTATATCTACATCTATATATCTATATCTATACTAAGAAATGTTTAAAAATCAAGAAATAGGGAAATAGGGAAGTGGAAAAATTCTGAGGCTGTGAGAGTCTGATGGCTCAGCCTCTGGGAAAGTTTACCCTGAAACTTTTTGTTCTCTCTTATGGTTCTGGTTTAAAGAGTTGCTCAGTAAGAATAGGGTCACCGTGACCTGCTTTCCTTTACTGTAAAAGTACTGTAAAGGAATGGAGAGGGTCTCCCCCTCTCCTTATCCTATTCTCTTTCTTTAGATTTATAGATGTCACCTCAGTTGTAATCATTAACTAAGGGAATGGGAATTGGAGTTTCTGTGCTTCGATTTCCTGGTTCTTTGTCTAGCTTTTGTGCTCAGATTGTAAGCCTGCCTCCCAGCCAGTGGTGAGAAGGGTCAGAGATGGGTGGGAATTCTCTTGTGTTGGGTATAATTATTGGTGCTTTGCTCCTTGTACTTGCCTTCTTTGCTGGTTCTGCTCTGTGCTAGCAGAGGATGCCGTATTCTCGAGAATGGAATAAAATTTATTTCTGTTCCCACCCTGAGATGGCCCCTTATTATAAATTAACTTTTAATTGGTGAGGGTCTTTCATCCCACACATAACCCACAGAGTTTCTGCAGCATGTTTGAATCATACTTCCAGTAGGATGAGTCATCAGAAATAGAACAAGAAAACCTAGAACTCTGGATCTAGGACTCAAGGCATGTTGGTGCTTCTCCCATTCTTGGCTGTTTGGTTGCTGATGGATACCTCTGAGCACTTCCAGTCTTAACTATCCTATCAAGGAGCCAGGTGAACAGAGAAGCCACACCTGTCCATACTGCCTAGGTTTGAAATTGTCAGCTGCTGCCCTGGTAGGTGGGTGGGTGCTGCCTTATTGTCATTCACTTGTTGACTTTTTCTATCCCTTTATATTTCCACTCTTGGGTTTCAGAAGTTAAGTTACTTAGCCTTCCCTTGAATGAGTTAAAATGTGCCAAATAAAGGCTTATTGCTTTGCATTATTTGAAGATGATCTTAAGCTCAACACATGCAAAATAGAACTCATTATCTTTCCCTCAAACCCTCCCTCCCTACTATCTTTTCTTTTAATGTTGAGGCCACCTCATCTTCTCACTCTCCTTGGCTCTCAACTTAGGCACCACCCTAGACTTCTCATCCTTGATCTCTCAACCCTCCCATCCCCACCCAATTCCCCATATCCAATCTGTTACCAAGGCCTGTCAACTTCACCTTTGCAACATTTCTCCAAAATGCTTCCTTCTCTCCTCTGACACTGCCACCTCCCTGGTGCTAGCCTTCTTCACTTCATGTCTGGACGATTGTACCAGCTTGCTGGTGGCTCCGATCCATCCTCCATTCAGCAACCAAGGTGATTTTCCTAAAGTACAAGTCCAACCATGTCACTTTCCTACTCAATAAACTCCAATAGCTCTATATTGCTGCCAGGATCAAATATAAATTCCTCTGTTTGGCATTCAAAGCCCTTCATAACCCAGCCCCCTCCTACCTTTCTAGCCTTCTTACACCTCACTCCCAGACATATACTCTTCAATACTGTGGCACTGGCCTCCTCGCAATTCTGTCAATAAGACACACCATCTCTCAGGTCTGGCCATTTCTTTCGTCTCCCTCCTCATCTTCTTCTACCTGTTGCCTTCTCTGGCTATCTTTAAGTCCCAACTAAAATCCCATCTTCAACAGAAAGCCTTCCCCAGCTCTTTATCCCTCTGTTAGTTATTTCCTATTTATCTTGTATATGGCTTTTTATATATTTTTTTTTTGTTTTTTGTCTCTCCTATGTGAGCTCTTTGAGTGCAAGGATTGTCTTGCCTCTTTTTGTATCCCCAGAGCTTAGCTCAGTGCCTGGCACATAGTAGGCATTTAATAAATGTTTATTGACAGATAAAATTCTTCTGTGACCCCCCCTCCCCCTTTAAGTCCCAAAGAAGTTGCAATGCACTGGGAGAATATTTCTCCTGTAATATATCTAATCTGTATGATGCATAGTGGTAAAGTAATGAGACTGATTTTTGTACCAGCTGTGCTAGAACTTATATTCTATAGGTCCCTAGCGTGGCCCTCCTGGGAGGCTGTATGCTTATTCCAATGATGCCATGTTTGGTCAAAATACTTTTGGAACTAAGCAATTTGCTAAAGGTTATAACATAAGCAAAGGGTTGAGCCAGTACGTAAGTGTGCTGACTCCCATTAAATCTCTCTTTCCAGCATATCATATGGCATCATAATCACATATGCATATCATTAAGTAGGTCAGATTAACTTTAGTATAAATTTTATTGGATTATAAAGCTAAACTCTTTATGTGTACCCAGTTTTCATAGTGTTACTCATAAAGTATAGTCATCTGCTCATAGCTTGAAAAACTTAGAGGGAACTTTTGGCCTTTGATATTCAGGTTTGACTTTGGAGACCTTCTGTCTTATGCTGCCCTAATCAAGAAATGAGTGAGAAGGGGTTGGAGTTTAGTGTCAACTCTAGATCTGGTCCGCTGCCATTGACATGTAAGTTGTCTCTCATCAGCTCAAAGGGTTGCAGGGTTGGGAGTTATCAAGGGGTCCTGATACAGCTCAGACTTCCTAAGGAAGGCCCCATCTGTGGATTTTCTATGTGCTGTTCCAGCCTCTAAGCATTCTCTGGATCCCCAATATGAGGTGTGGCTCAAAGTGGACATGTTGGTATTAAACCAGGTTAATGGGAACATTCCTATAGTTTATTTCATTCCTACCTAAGTTCTTACTATAACAAAACAATCTTTAAGCCTTCCCAAGGTTTGGGGGCAGAAGACTACTGGTAGCTGGAACTTTGATAGTCTCTAGTACCTTATTATACAGTCAACTCATGTGAGTGCTAGGCTTCTGTCTTATGAGGTAGAGGTAACATTAGGGATGATAATGGCACACATCTTTTTTACTTTACCCCATTCAGAGTAGTGAGTCAGCTCCAAAAGATGCGGCCCTTAAAATGTAAACTCCTCAAAGGCAAATCCCATGCCTTTTTTTTTAATCCTCCATAGCACTTAATATGGTACTCAGTCAGCAAGTTTTGATTAAGTAGAATTTTAGAAAGTTAGAACTAAAAGGGCCCTTAGAGACAATCTATTCCAAAATGCTAATTTTACAGACAAACCCAGGACTATACCACAGGGAATTAATGTCAAGGGCAGGACTAGATTCCAAGCTTCCTGATGCCTTACTCCAGTGTTCTTTCTACTATACCACAATAAACAAGCCTTTTTTAGCTTCAGTTTTCTCATTTATTAAAAATTAGAGGATTAAATTAGATCTCTAATCTCTAAGGTCCTTTTCAACTCTAAAGCCTATCATTAGGTTTAATTCAGCAAAGCATTTATTATCTACCGTGAGCCTTTAAAGTATTGTGTACTATACTGGGCAATATTAAAACAAAAAAGAAACAAGCTTCTCCTTTGAGGACCTTATGTTTTGCATGACCTCCTTTGAACTATATTCAACTTAATGCAAATGATCCCACATTGGTCAAGGTAATGGAGTGAGGATGGGTTTGGCAAAAGTTGGGGCGTATTGTTGTACTGTGGCTATAGCATGGGGCAACAAGTACAGAGCTGGACTTGGCATCAGGAAGAATTGCCCGTCTTTGAAGACCTAGCTCAAGTCCAACTCCTTCATGAGTCTTTATCAAATATTCTGATCACCACTATTAAAGCCTGGATCTCTCTCTTCCTTGGAAATCCAGGGTGTATACTCTGGACCACATGGTTTGGAGTTAGTGGCACAGAGTGTCCCATCATTTGTACCTTACCTATCAGTGCCTGATTAGAAGCTGTCCCTTACCCTTAACTGGTCGTTTCACATTTGTCAGCCTTGGGTCTTCAATGAGAGTTCAATTTTTATATACTCTGAAAACATCAGGATCTGTGGAAGGGAGGAAGGAAAGGGCATAGAAAAGGGTGTGTTGTCTTCTTGGACCAAGAAGACAGTGTTACAAAGAGGCAAAGTGATGTAGTAGACTTGGTATCAGAAAAATTGGGCTTCAAATTCCATTCCTGGGACTAGCTGCGTGACCTTAGACAGGAGGCACATAGTAAGTGCTTAATAAATTCTTATCGATTGATTGATTTAGATTTTCTGGGCTTCCATTTCTTCATCTTTAAAATGAAGCCATTGGACTTGTCTGCCAAGCAATGGTATGCTGGCAAACTTTTAACAACCAGCTGTCTAGAAAAAAAATGTATGCAGGACACACTTTTAAATTTAATCTACTTTATTAACATTTTCTCCATCCCTTTCTGAAGTCTATACAATCAACAGAATAATAAGTTAAGCCCTGTTTTAAGCATTTTCTGATTCCTAAGGTGTAAATAACTCTTAAACTGAAAATTTGGTAACTGAAGATACTGATATGACCTTCAAGAATATAGGGTCACTCCCAGTGATACTGCTACTAAATCAAATAAAGAGAAAAGACCTTTCACAAATATTTATAGCAACTCTTTTTGTGGTGGCAAAGAACTAGAAACTAAGAGGATGCTCATCATTGGAGGAATGGTATATAAATATAACGGAATACTATTGTGCTCTAAGAAATGATGAAAGGGATGGTTTCAAGAGAAGCGTGGAAAGACTTACGTGAACTGATGCAAAGTGAAGTGAGCAGAACTAGGACAATCACATTATAAAGACAACATTATAAAGACAAACAGCTTTGAAAGATTTAAGAACTGTGACCAACACAATAACTAATCACAATTCCAAAGAATTGATATTGAAGCTTTCAATCCACCTTCTAACATAGAGGTGATAAACTCTGGGTATATTTTTCTGGGCATGGCTGATGCACTAATTTGTTTTGTTTAATTATGCACATTTGTCACAAGATTTGTCTTTTTTTTTCCCCATTATTGAGGTGAAGTGGGAGGGAGAGAAGATGGATGTTTATTCATTGAAAAAAATTAAATAGAGGGCAGCTAGGTGGCACAGTGAGTAGAGCACCAGCCCTGGGGTCAGGAGGACCTGAGTTCAAATGTGACCTCAGACACTTGACACACTTACTAGCTATATGACCTTGGGCAAGTCGCTTAACCCCAATTCCCTTGCCTTCCCCCCTCCAAAAAAAATTAAATTAAAATAAATAAATAAATAAAAATACATATCACAGCAAGGCATTGGAGAAGGGTTGTAGTGAAGGTATATTACAGCTAGCACAATAGTTGACATCCATAATGAGGATCCTGAGTCACAAGAAAAGGTTAGATTGTACTAAATATCCTTTGTTTAAAGAGACAGGAAAGTATGTGAAATATTATATTAGCTCACATTTATATAAAATTTTGTAATTATAAACTATTCTCTATACATTATGTCATAGCATCCTCACAACAATCCTGTGAGATGATAGACTGAGCTATCGTCCCCATTTTGTAGAATTTTTTTGGTATCTGCCTCTTCTTCTCTATCCCCATTGTAACCACACTACTACTAACCCAGATGGAGTTTTGTAATACTCTTCCAACAGGTCTTTCCATCCCCACTGTCTCCCCCACCTCTTTCAATTATTTTTCCTAATTGACTAATCTTCCTCGTGCGTAGTTCTGGTCATGTTGCTCCTCAGCTTAAATATGGTGCCTATGGTACAAAGTTCCACTTTCTTTGTCTGAATTTCAAGATCATCTACAATTCATACCAATCAACCTTTTCTCACATGAATCTCAAGTTGTACTCTTCTCTGTTTGCCCTATTTTCCTGCCTTCCTGTCTTTGCTTTTCTTGCTCCCAATGCCTGATGTGCCCTTCTTCCTGTTTTTCCTAATTAGATTTCTCTATGTCCTTTAAGGCTCAGTTCAAACATTACTATTCCAGGAGGACTTCTTGTATCCCTCAGTCAGTAATGATCTTCCTCCTCTGACTTCATTTAATACTTGTTTCTTTCTGCAATTCTAGAACACACTCAACATGCAATGTTGTATAATATAGTTGTCTGTCTTGGTCTCTTATCTCAGTATTAGGCAATTACTTTCAAAATGAAGAAATCATATCTCATTTAAACTTTGTATTTCCCTCAACACTTAGCCCAATGTTATGTACACACAGCAGTTACTTAACAAATGCCTGTTGAATGTTGAAAGGAAAAAAAAAATCTAACACCTCCCACAGATAACTCTTCAAATGTTTGAAAACAACTATCATGCACCTGCCACCTAAATTTTTTGTCCTCTAGGTTGACATTGATCTATGATGAGTTGCTGCCTGGGAGATTTCAACATACATATTGATAATCTCTTAAAAATTCTAGACTCCCAAGTCTTCAGTTTATTCCTTTCCCATGATTTACTCTTCCGATCTACTTCAGTTACATACAGAAATGGTCATGCCTTTGATCTCGCCATCACCCACAAGTTTTCCACGTCCGCATACATCAACTCTCAAATGCCTTTATCTGATCATAATATTTTGTCATCCTATCTCTCTGTCTTATATATCCTGACTTTGTTTTTCATTCTCACAGTTCTTTATGATCCCTTCACCCCTCATTTTTTCAAGGCAATCACCCTTGTACTAGCTAGACTTTCCTCACTTTTCCATTTTGACCCCTTGGTGAACCAATTCTACACTTTTCTCTTGAGTCCTTGTCCTCTCAATGATTTTGCTCTGTCAAGCTTTAAGAATATTCCCACTGGGGGGACGGAGCCAAGATGGTGGCTGGAAAGCAGGGACTTGCATGAGCTCCCCACCAGGTCCCTCCAAAAACCTATAAAAAATGGCTCTGAACAACTTCTAGAACTGTAGAACCTACAAAATAGCAGAAGGAAACAGGGATCCAGCCCAGGACAGCCTGGATGGTCACTGGATGAGGTCTATCGCGTACAGAGCTGGGAGCAGAGTGGAGCAGAGCCCAGCATGGGAGGCGGCAGGACCAACCAGACCAGGAGGCAGGCAGAGCAGGCCCTAGTGCCCTGAATCAGTGAGCTGTAGCAGTTACCAGACTTCTCAACCCACAAACACCAAAGACAACAGAGAAGGTTGGTGGGAAAAGCTGCGGGGAACAGAGTGAAAAGAGTTCGGGGTTCAGCCACCACCCCGGGGGCAGCAGAGAAGGTGCAGCTACAGAACTACAGCTGCAGTTGCTTCCAGCCCCAGGCCCACCTGGTGGGAGGAATTAAGTGGCAGATCAGAGCAGCAGTGCAGAGCCGGCTTAAGATCTGAGTCAGGTCCAGGCTGGTGGTTCTTGAGGAAGGAGAAGTGCTGGTGTGGCAGAGCTGGCTGTATAGAAATAGCTCTGAAATCAACAGCACATCCCCTGAAGCTTGGAACAAAGTACTCTTTACTCTACAAGCAGTCACATCCCGACAAAAAACTCAAGGGTCAAGTTAGTTGACTGGGAGCGTGGCCAGGCAGCGAAAATGCACTCATATTCACTCTCAGATTTTGGAATCTTTCTTCGGTGACAAAGAAGACCAAAACATACAGCCAGAAGAAGTCAACAAAGTCAAAGAGCCTACAACAAAAGCCTCCAAGAAAAACTGGTCTCAGGCCATGGAAGAGCTCAAAAAGGATTTGGAAAAGCAAGTTAGAGAAGTAGAGGAAAAATTGGGAAGATAAATGAGAAGGATGAGAGAAAACCATGAAAAACAAGTCAATGACTTGCTAAAGGA
>CM053625.1:251721144-251755413 GCA_028646595.1 Phalanger gymnotis
AGGTGGAGGGAAGGAGGGAGGGCATTTCTGGCATGTGCAAGATATAGAGATAGAGACACAGTTACCTGTGAGGAACAGAGAAGGCAGGTTTGGCTGGATCACAGATTACAGGATGGGGATTAATATCTACTGAGGCAAGGAAGATAGGTTGAGGCCAGGCCCTATAGGGACGTAAAAGCTAAACAGAGGAGTTTATACTTTATCCTAGAGGCAATGGGAAGCCATTAGAGTTGATTGAGTAGGGGAATCACATGATCTGATCTGCATCTGAAGAGAATGACTTTGGCAGCAGCATGTAGGATGGATTAGAGCAGGGAGACCAATGAAGAGGCCGTGACAATAATCTGGGTAAGAGGTGATGAAGACCTGAATTGTAAGCTGTGCCAGTGGAGAGAAGGGGTCATTTATGAGGAATATTGTGAGGATAGAAAGGGCAAGATCTAGCAACTGACTGGAAACGTGAGTCAGTGCAGGAGAGTGAATCCAAGATAATTCTGAGGTTACAAACCTTGGAAACGCGCCATTGTACAGGCTGACTCCTGTGCCTCCTGTGCCTTCCCTCAAATGCCTTCCCTTCCATGCCACTTCCTTCTGGAAGACTTGCCTGATCTACCCATTACTATGTCAACCTCCAAGATTGCCTGGTGTCTCTTCTGTGCACACCGCATGGATGGGGACGTGTGGCCATGTTGTCTCCCCTTAGAGAACACAAGCTACTCCAGGGCAGAGACTGTGTCATCTTTGCCTGTATATCCCAGCACCTAGCACAGTGCCTGGTACACAGTAGGCGTTTAACAAATGACTTTTGATTGATTGATTGAGCAGAGCTTTGCCTCAGGAACATTTCTCTGGAAGTAATATGAAGAATGGATTAAAGCAGGAGAGATCGGAAGGAAGACTTGTGAGCACTTGGCAAATCTGGGAGATTTAGCAATCTCCCAGCAGCAGAGTGAATGAGAATTACTGTTCCCATTTTTGTAGGTGAGACACTGAGGCTCTCTCAAGATCACATAGAGAGTGAGTGACAAGTCCAGTTCTATTTCCATCATAGTATGCTCTCTGACCGTTGAGGGGAGTATCCTTCTTCATGCCAACCTTTTCATTTTGTTGCTGTTGTCATTGTGTTGTTTCAGTTGTGTCTGACTCTCTGCAACCCCATTTGGGGTTTTCTTGGCAGAGATGCTGGAGTGGTTTGCCATTTCCTTCTCCAGCTCATTTTACAGAGGAGGAACTGAGACAAACAGGGCCAAGTGACTTACCCAGGGTCACAAAGCTAGTAACTGAAGCCAGATTCAAACTCAGGTTTTCCTGACTCCAGGTCTGGTGCTCTATCCTAGCTGCCCCAACATTCATTCTGCTTACATGACTAATGTGGAAATATGTTTGACATGATTGCACATGTCAGATTGCTTGCTGTCTTGGAGAGGGGTAAGGGAGGGAGAGAGGGAAAAAACTTGGAACTCAAAATCTTAGAAAAAATGAATGTTGAAAAACAGAACATTTGCTCTGCTTGTTTCGATTCGGTTTACATAGAGTTAGCATTAGAACCAGGTCACATACTTCTTGGCATCTCCTATTACATTTAGTTCAATACCTTGCCCATAGTCAGGCTCCATAAATGTTGGTTGACACCTCTCTTTGTCTTCTCTGACCACTGCAATTTTCCCCCCTTTTCAAGGCCCAGCTCAGCCTTGAAGGCTTTCTTCCACGAAACCTTCCTTGGGTGTCCTCATTGGGAATTCATCCGTTTCTCATGTGTTCTCTTCTTTTTTTGTTTTATTCATTCACACTCTGGATGTCTCCTTTGCCTGTATCTCCATCTAGTTTGAATTTATTTGTGTATATATATATATATATCTATATCTTTCATCCAATGAATTAGACTGTAAGCTACTTAACAGCAGTGGCCATGTCTTATTTCTTTGTATCATTGGCCCTGAGCAGTGGAATTGAACAAGCACTTGACAATGGTATTCAGTTCTGGGCATCACATTTTAGGAAGAACGGTGATAACCTCTGATAGGGACTGGAGGAAGGCAAGCAGAGTATTCAAAGGCATCAAGATCACACCATGTGAGATTTGGTGAAGGAATTAAGATGTCTAATCTAAAGGAGAGAAGACTTGGTGATGGTGGTGGTAGGGGTGACATGATAGTTTTCTTCAAATAACTAAGGTCATCATGTGGAACTGGGATTAGCTTGGGCCCAGACAGCAGAAGTAAGCATGAAAGCTGGGTCTAAGTCGTAAAGGGACAGATTTAAGCTCCCCATAAAGAATCCTTTTCTAACGATTAGAGCTAAGGAAAATGGACTTTTTCAGGCTGTTTCTTTACATTAGAGGCAATCAAGCAAAGGCTTGTGATGTATGAAAAATTTGAGATGTAATTTCTGGGCATTTAACAATCATTTTATTAATTATGGCTAGTGAATAATTAATAGAAAGATGACCATTTGGCTTTCTCTCATAAACCAAAGACCCCCTCACGGAGGCTTCTTGAGGCTTATATATCCTTGGAAGAGTGAGTATTCCTGACAGGTGGAAATCAACTCTGATTGATAAATAATTAATGAGAAAATGAATATTATTATGAGAGGTGGACCTATTCTATTTGTTTTTTATTTTTGCTAGGCGATGAGGTTAAGTGACTTGCCCAGGGTCACACAGCTAGTAAGTGTTGAGTGTCTGAGGCTGGATTTGAATTCACATTCTCTTGATTCCAGGGCCAGTGCTCTATCCACTGCACCATGTAGCTGCCCCTCAGGTAGACCTATTCTAATGAAGGGTTGGGGGACACTGACTTTGATTATGTCACTTTTACTCCCTCCTACCCACACAACCCCCAGCCCAGACAATGGAGACAAAGGGATCTACCCCCACCCAAGCCTGTCTGAGTAGAACACAATGGGCTAGATTTCACCTAGATTAGATTCTCTTTGTAAGGTTTTCTAGTTGCATCCCATGGATTTGGGAAATCTCATCTAATAGCAATGTCCTTCAGAGACTGGCTAAATAACCTACAAGGGAATGATTTCTGAATGAGGAAACAAAAAAGGAGAATTTTAATCTCAATTAATAATTGTTTATTAATATAAGAGAGAAATAATTCTTTCTCTCAGGCTGGGTATCCACTTGTTCAGGCCTCCCTCACTCAAATCAAAGTGAATTGCGAGTTGTCTTATCATTTCCCTGATGTCATGGGCCTTTTTTGAAAATGAAGAACAAACACAACGACTTGGGGACATCTATATCTATATCTATATCTATATCTATATCTATATCTATATCTATATCTATATCTATATCTATATCTATATCTATATCTATATCTATATCTATATCTATATCTATATATCTGTATCTATATCTATCTACATCTACATCTACAGCTACATCTACATCTACATCTATATCTATCTCATACCATACCACACCGTACCGTACCATACCGTACCGTACCATGTTGTATTGTATTGTGTCGTATCATATCATATGGTATCGTATCGTATATAACATATTATGACATGATATGGCATGACACAGCATGACATGATAGGATATGACAAGATATAATTAATATAACGTAATATAATATAACATAATATAGTATAGTATAGCACAGCACAGCACAGCAGAATATCATATCATATCATATCATATCATATCATATCATATCATATCATATATTTGGTATTTCTGCATGGGAGGAGGTTGAGCTAGAAAATCAGTGAAGACCCTTTCAATTCTAAGATCCAGTGATTCTGTGAATTTTTAAAAAGTCTTCTTCGCTGGTTCTGCCCACACACTGTGCACATACAAGGCAGCCCACTAAAAGGTGCCTGCACAGAGACAGTACACTTATCCCATCCTAATCCATCCATCAGTCCACCCTCTACTCTGTCTCAGGCATTTTTCTGCCCTCCCCCCGGGAGTGGGGGTTGATGGTGGGAATGAGAGCGTATGAAGAGGGGAGAACTGGCTAAAAATGTTTCTGCTAGATTGGAATTCCATAAATTCAATTCGATTCAATCAATGTTAAGTATCCACTATGTGCAAGGTACTGGTGCCAGGCTAGTCCAATCAGAACAAGTGGATACGCAAGGTCTCTGAAGGATAGAAAGAACGATCAATCACTGCCAGAGTTCTGGAGAAGGAAACTGTAGACGTGAGCTGGTTGTGACACCTAAGGAATCACGAATTCCAAAGGGGAACTGTAATAAAGGATATTATCAAAGAAAAGTATGAATGCCAAAGGAGATAGAATGGTCAGGTGGTGAGGGCGAGCCCTCCGTATTGTCACAACACCAAGAGAAAACAAAGACTCCGGGCAGATCCCTGGAGACAAACAGAGGGGAGCATATGGACCAGAGTAACACAGCAGAGGCAAAGGTGGGATGGGTTAATATCTACTGCACTGACTGCCTTAGCATCGACATACACAGCACTTTAAGGTTTGCAAAGCACTTTCCGTGTCATCTCCTTGGATCCCAAGGACACCTTTCTCAGGGAGGTGCTCTTTTCATCTCCATTTTACAGATGAGCAATCTGAGGTTGAGAGCAGCTAAGTGACCTGCCCAGAAAACTTGTTCTGAAGTCAGAAGGCCTAGGTTCAAACCCTAACTTGCTATTCCTGCTATGTGGTCCTGGGCAAGTTACACAGTCAATGACTCTGGGCCTCAGTTTACCTCCTTTGCCAAATGAGGGGGTTGTATTTACTAGGTAATCTCTGAACTCTCTTGTAAAACAATGGTTTGAAACTCCTTTGGCTCATCAGCTCTTAACATTTGTGGTCACTTTTACTAAGTGAGCGTCTAAGGCAGGTTTTGAACTCCTGGTCTTCCTGGCTCCAAGTGCGACACTGATGAGATCACAGGTTCATTTGAATATATGAGATAATAATAATAGTAGCTAATATTTATATAACACCTACTGTGTGCCAGGCATTCTGTTAAGTGCTTCACAATCATCTCATTTGACATTGTGTTAAGTGCTTTACAATTATCTCATTTAATGATAATAATAGCTAATATATAACACCTACTATGTGCCAGGCACTGTGCTAAGCTCTTTACAATTAGTATCTCAGTTAATAATAGTAGCTAACATTTCTACAACACCTCGTATGTGTTGGGCACTGCGCTAAGAGTTTTGCAGTTATTACCTCATTTAATAGTAACAGCTAACCTTTATATAGTGTCTCCTCTGTGTCACGCACTATGGAGAGCGCTCTACACTTATTATCTCATTGAATAGTAAGAGCTAACATTTGCGTAGCACCCACTATGTGACAGACCCTATGCTAAACCCTTTCCAATCACATTGTCATTTTATCCTCAATATCAATATCCTCAAACAATCGTGGGAGGTGGGTGCTGTTATTATCCCCATTTTACAGATGAGGAAAGTGAAGCAAGCAGCAGTTAAGTGACTTGCCCAGGGTCACACAGCTAGTAAGTGTCTGAGGCTGGAATCGAGCCCACTTCTTTCTCACTCCAGGCCTGGCTGTCTATCTCTCTATCCCCTCTACACCTCAGTGTCTCAATGCACATGTGAAACAAGGAGAGAAAGGGACAGTAATGTGTATAGGACAGATTAGTATGATGGAGTTAAGATTAATGGTGCTGTTGGTTGTTCAGTTGTGTCTGACTTTTTTGTGACTTCATTTGGGTTTTGGGTTTGGTTTTTTTTTTTTTGGCAAAGATACTACAGTATTTTGCCATTTCCTTTTCTTATTCATTTTACAGATGAGGAAACTGAGGCAAATAGGGTTAAACAACTGACCCAGGGTCACACAGATAGTAAGTATCTGATGCTGGATTTGAATTCAGGTCTTCCCAACTCCAGGCCTGTTCTGGACACAGAGGGCCCGGGTTCAAATTCCAGCTCGGCTACTTGGGGCTCGTGTTATCCTGGGCAAGTCATTTAACCTCTCTGGGTCTCAGTTTCCTCCTCTGCCAAACGAGGAAGTTGTACTACAAGTTTTGAGGTCTCTTCCATCTCTAATGGCTCACGAAAAATCCAGAACCCCCTTCAGGGATCAGCTCTCAATATTCGTGCTCGTGTTTGCTTCTGGCTTCTCGTCTCTTCCCCTCCTGCTGACCCTTTAACCGATTGCCTTGGACCTCTGATCACTCTTGTGCCTGCTTTCCTCTCACAGCATCATTGTGGTTTTTCTGTTGCCTGCCCGTCTACTCTGTGGTTGACTCCTGGCCTCCTTGGCCTACCCGCTTTCCCGGCTGCATGTTTAGGGGGCTGCGTCTCTGACCCTTGACCCATCTCGGACCCTTCCAGTCGTGCTGCATGGGCAGCAGGCCACGGCCCAGAGCTGGCATCATGTCACTTGATGGGCCATAGCTAAACACCATGATTAATTGTAGTGTTTCTTCAATACTTTAAGCACTTAGGTTTTGTTGGTGAGTGTGCTCCCCACACCAACACAAATTACCACCCCTCTACATCTCAGTGTTCAATCTCTGTTCCATCATGCTGTAGTTAATTGGGTGAGGACCAGTTTCACACTTAATGTTGTTAGCCAGGATACTATGTATAGGCCTAGATTCTATGATACAGAACTGGAGCAGCTTGAGTTAACTCCCCTTTCCCCCACTCCCACCTCCCTTGCCACATAGGGTACTATCTATGATATGTTCCAGAGCAGCCTGAATTAACTCTGCCCTACTTTTTGCTGAAGAGCAGCTGTGAACCAGGGTGTGGTAAAATAGACTGAAGATAATTTGAGTTAAATTTATCCTGAAGTCTATTGACCTGAAAGCCAGCTGTGGGCCTGTTGGACAAGCAATATGTAAGGACCACTTTAGGTCCCACCTGGTAGACTTACAAGACCTCAGGGACCCCCTTGAGGGATATTACTCTTATTTCATCCCTGTCATAAAGTAAGTTTTTAGTAACGTAATTGTGCATCTGAACCCCCAGACTCCTCTTGGTTCATTATACCAGATGTACAGCCCCTCCTGGAATATTCACCTAGCTTAGTCCTTGAATGAGAACCGTACAAATATTTCTGGTTTCCTGTTGCTTCTTGGCACTTGCTGGGCCCCTACCAGAAAAATCTTTTCAGCTGGGCAGGACCTACCAGAGTGTGTGTTCTATTGCTACAACTCATGCCGTGGTAAGGTATCAGAAGAGAATTTCGGAGCTAATATTAAGAATCTTTAAATACTTCAAAGAGTTCAGATTGGTACATTCTCTCTAATAATGAAAATTATGACTATCAAAATATTCATCACCTGGTGAACTAACTTAAGGAGACTCTCTGAACTTAACTAGTCAGGCTCTCAGGGAATAGGCCATTGAGGAACCCATAGTCAAAGTCCTTCATGCTTGGTAGAAATAGCTGGGGCTTTAGCTTATTGCCATGCTGAGACGGACATCAGAGTATGTCAGAGTAGGACCTTAGTGGAGGATTAATTATAATAACTAGCATTTATATAGTGTTTTAAGGTTTGCAAAACACTTTGCAAATATAGTCTTACTTGATCCTCATAGCTACACTGAGAGGTAGGTGCTATATTCTCATTTTATAAATGAGGAAACTTACATAGAGGTCAAGTGACTTGTCCAGAGACTAGGAAGTCCCTAAGGTGGAATTTGAACTCAGGTCTTCCTGACTCCAGGTCCAGAGCACTATCCACTGAGCCATAATGTTAACTATCATTCAAAATGGTGACAACTCATATTTGCATAGTTCTTCACATTTCACAAAGCTCAGAACCATAGAAACTCAGACTTTGGAAGTTGTCCAGCCTAGTCCTTGTCGCCTTTGGGTTCCTCTCTGTATCTTTGACAAGTGCTAACCCAGCTTCCTCTAGAAGGTCAGCCTCAGTTGAGGGGTCTGGACACCTCCTGAGACAGCCTATTTCACTTTTGAACAAGAACTTTTTTCTTACGATAAGCTGAAATCTTCTCTGTCATGTCTCTCATTTCCTCCAGTTCTGCCTTTACAGCCAGGTAAAACAAAACCGATCCCTCTTCAACATCAAATGCTTTAAAATGACCTGTCAGTCTTTTCCCCATACTCACTCTCTCCAGTTCCTTACTCTGTAAGGGTTGCCATTATCTCATCATTCCCCTTTGCTGCTTCTTTCAACATACTCTAGCCAGACAGTGCCTTTCATAAAATGTGCTGCCCCAAATGAAACAAAATTCCTCAGCTGTGGGAGTGCCAGATATGAGAAACTTGAAATGTGGCTACCTGTCTCCTCTGCTTTGGAACACAATGCCTCTATAAATTTATCGGGAAACCAAACTCATTTTCTTGGCCTTTATGTCACTGTTGCTTCATGTGGTTCTTGAAGTCCACTCAAAACTCAGTCTTTTTGTCATGGACTGATATCTAGTTACCCCTCCCCTACATTTGTGTGGTTGACTTTAAGAAAAATCTCGGGTTTTATACTTTACATTTTTTTTGCAACTAAACTTTATCTTATTAGGCTGGGTCTAATAGTCTAGATAATTCCCAAAAAGCTAGGAGAATCTTTCTTGAGGCCCATAGAGCTAGAGATGATCTAAGGAGAAGCACTTCATACATCATTTAAAGTGACTGGAAAGCTGGCAGAAAGTGGTAGTTGGAGCCATAATCAAGGCTGGGCAACCAGTGTTTTTTTCCAGGTGCTGCTGAATTTAAACAGTTGGTGCCAAAAACTAACCTATCTTCCACCCCACCCCAACCTTCTATAGGCATGGGCGTTGTTGCTATAGGCTAAAGAGGGAGGGCACCAATACCCTGGGCTGCTTCAATGAATGGAATTCATCTACCACCACTGCCCAACACTCACGAACCCTAGGCAGGGATCACCCTTGCCATAGACTGTCACTGTCTATCCACCATGATATATGGAAGTTGGAGCCAAGCATCTACTCTTCTTGCCTAAGTATGGGCTGGGGAAAAGCAGGAGGATGGGAACGACATGAAACTCTTTAAACTTCTGCCCTGGGGACTCCTTAGATATGGGAGCACAAGGAGAAATTGTGGAGTGGCCCCTACTACTACCTGTACTATCCTGCCCCTGAACACAGGCCATGGAAGGGAAGCTCAGACTGAGCAGGGTCAAAACCAGAGAAGGATGCAAAGAACAGAAGCATCCTGACCAGCTTGCAGTGGAGTGGGAAGGGGAATCTAATTGACTTTGGGGGAGCCACTATCATGTTTCCACCCTCTCTTGCTGTTTGAGGCAGCTCTCTTTGCCATCAGGCGTCCCAAAGCATGGGAGGAAGAAATGGGTGCATTGGCCACATGTACAGGTAGGTGCATGCCTCCCCCCATCAGACTGACTGTGGTAGGCAATGCTGCTCTCACTTTTGCTATCTCCTCCCTGCCACAAGATGAGGTGGGGCCACTAAGGCATGCATTTGTTCAGCTGGGGTTGGTTGATGCTGTAAGGATACCTTCCCTCCACCTTTGTGCCCCTGAGAAGGGTTCCAGCTTCTTTCCATACACCCGTCCTATAGCTGGTCTTCATTCACCCACTCTTTCAGTCTAGAAGGAGAGAAATACTTGCTCTGGGTCTCCTGCTTTTGAACAGGAATCCTACCCCCGATAATTCCCAACTGTGTGACCTGGGGCAAATCGCTTCCTCTCTTTAGGCTTCAGTTTCCTAACCTGAAAAATAAGGCTTTTGTAACTAATTGATCTCTAAGATGATTTTCCCTCCCAAAGCTTAATCCTAGGAGCCAACAGAATTAGTCTAGTGGTGGGTGGGCAGAGTGAGGAGGATATAGGGCACAGGAAAGGCAGAAATCAGACAAGAATCTACTCCTGCTTCCTCTAATCTTGCATAAACCAGCTATGCCCAAAGATATCCACAACAATTACTTGAAGGAAGAACTCCTCCCTCCCCCCCCACCCCCACCAAAGGACACTTAAGGCATTTGGCTAATCTACATCTTGAACACTTTCAATGGTCTTCAAAGTGAGGAACTGAGAATTCTATGCCCTGTGGGAACTCTGGCATCGTGGAAATTTTCTGAGTTCCCTTTCTAATCTATTTCTCAGCTCTGGAATTCCTTTCCTTTTAGTGGGTTGAATTTCAGCAAACCTGTTTAGTTCCACTAAACTGTGAGCTTCTCGAAAGCAGAGACTCATGTATTATCTGAACTTTTTATCCCCTCCAGTGCCTAGCTGTGTAAGTACTATGAATCAAGCATTTAGCTAAAAATTTTTGGATTGAATGAAAGACATGAAAATCAGGGTTTCTCAACATATATTCCAGCTATCTTTGGTAACTTATCACAGGCTCCTAAAGAAACTGCAGGTTGTTTTCTTGAGGGAGAATTCAAACCATCCATTCTTTTCCATCCTTTGGTACTTTTGCCCATGTCTTCTTTTAAATCTTCTTTAGATTACTTGACACAGTAATGAAATCAACAGACCACTGGGCTGGCCATCTATAGCCTTTGAATTTTCAACATGAGGGTGCCCCTCGCCTTTCTAGCCATAGATCTCTCTGTTAATAACTTCCTGACACCCCTTATCCTGGATGATTCTTTATGGTTGTTAGGGTAAGTGTTCATAATTACCTCCCAGTACTGAAAGAATTTGCAGATGTGATTGCTGGATCATTGTCAGTAGTATTTGAGGATTTATAGAGAATTGGGAGAGGTACTACCAGATCTGGAGACGGGCAAATTTCCCAATTTTCAAGTGCCACAACATACTGGATTTTGAAAACTCTAGGTCAGTGAAATCATCATTGGTTACGATAAATATTAGAATTAATAATGATATCAAAGGGATGATTTGAAGGCATTTAGGAAGATAATCAGCAGTCACTATGAACCAACAACATAGGTTCACTAAAATAACTTAAGCCAGACTAATATCTTTTTTTTTCAAAGATTTCTAGATTGACAAAGCAGGGAAATGGTCTAGCCATAGTATTTATAGGTTTCAGCTAGATGTTTGGTTTGAGAGGCTGCATGGTATGGTAGAAAGAATATAAAATCTAACATCAGAAAATTTTATTTAGAGCTTAGCTCTGCTCCTTGCTATGTGATGTTGGACAAGTTGCTTTCTTTCTCGGGGCCTGGGATTCCTTATCTGAAAAATGAAGAGGTTGGCCAAGATGCATGTAAGATCTCTTCCAGGTTTAAAATTCAGTGTCCTGTAAAATCTCTCCCTTATCCTTGTGGCCGAGAAATAGAATTCTAGTTCTATTAGGTAAATTCAAAGCCTGTTGAACCTGGGTGGAATGAACTCAAATGATGGTGATAAAGAGAGAGATATTAAGTACTCAAAGTTTTTTCTGTCATGGATTCCTTTGGCAGTCTATAGACTCCTCAGGGAGGAAAATATATTTTGAAATGTGTATAAAATACATAGAATTATGTACGAAGGAAACCATTTTTTTTTTTTTGAAAAACAGTTATTACGAATTAAAACAAGCTCATGGACCCCTGGTAAGAATTCTTGACCTGGATGAACCAGGATCACTTGACTGCCACAAGGCTTTCTCTGGCTGTGTTTCCAACATTTGCATCAGTGATTTAGATGAAGACACAGATAGCCTCAAATCTGCCTATGACACAAAGCTGGGAAGAAGAGCAAATATGTTACGTGACAGAATCCGGATAACTATGATCCCCCTCTGCCTATTGGATATTGTCACCTGGGTGTCCCCTGGGCATTTCAAACTCAACACGTCCAAAATGAAACTCTGTTTTCTTTCCTTCAGAAGTTCTTCACTCTTTGTGTGTCATGGATGCTTTTAATAATTTGATGAAGTTTATGGACCCCTTCTCAGAATAATGTTTTTAAATGCATAAAATAAAATACTGAGGATGAAAAAAGAAATCAATTATATTGAAGTATAATTATCACTCTCTTTGTGTATATATATGTGTATATATACATGCACATGTGTATATATGTATATATATATTCATATTTCCATATAGGTAGGTAGATAGATAGATACATAAATGATAGATAGATAGATAGATAGATAGATAGATAGATAGATAGATAGACAGATATAGTTCATAGACCTCAAGTGAAGAAGTCTCTCTCTAAAACATTTCCTTTACCTCAATTTCCCATTCTATTGTGGGTACCATCATACTTTTAGTCATTCAGGTTGATAACCTCAGTGTTATCCTTAATGCTTCACTCTTCTACACCCCATATCCAGTCAGTTTCCAAGTCTTTTTGATTCTACCTCCACATTTCTTACTTGTTTTCCTTTCTCTCCATTGAAACTGTCACTACATTAGCTCAAGCCTCATCACCGTGGGTATGGACTATTACAATAGCCTTGACTTTGTCTCTCCAAATCCAGGCCTACTCCTTTCCAATCCATCTTATCCTTGCTTCCTGTGTGACTTTAGGTAAGTTGTTCAACCTCTCTGGGCTTCCTCTTTCCTCAGTTTCTTCATATGCGAAGTGAAGGGGCTGGACTAGATGACCCCTAAAGTTTCTTCTAGATTTTCATCTGTGTTCCTATTGCTAGACTAGAGCACAGGACACTGAGCATTTTATTTGGTAAAGGTGTTCTTAACCTTTGTTGTGCCATGGACCCTTCTGGTAGTCTGGTGAAACCCATGAACTCCTTCTATGAATAATGTTTTTAAATAGTTGAAGGAAATGCTAAATTTCATTTAGTGGCCCTTGAAAATGGATGTATTTTTTTTTCTCATCCAAATTTACAGAACCCTCTGAAATCTATCTGCCTGTTGAGGATCTGTGGGCCCCAAATGCAGAACTCCTGGAATTCCCTTTGGTAGGCAAGAGGACTGGATTTGGAATAAAAAAACCTGGCTCTGAAATATGACCAGGCTGCTTTTATTCCCTTTGTGATCTGGGGCAAGTCCCTTCCCATCCCTGTAAAACGAGTTGGTAGGACTGGATGATCTCTAAGGTCCTTTCTGACTCTAAATCCTATGATTCAGGGAAGGTGGACTTAAGTGGGATGTGGGGGGAAGGGAGAGAGGTAGGGATGACCTGAGTTCCTAAAGCAGGGAGAAAGGCTCCAGAAGGGAAAAGAACCTGCAAACTGACTTTCTCTCTTTCCAGCCCAGTCTTAGAAAAGCCCTGAAAAAGGTCAACACAGTGTGACAGTCAGTCAGGGTCCTTAAAAGTAGCCTCTGGGCTCATCCCAACAGTGGTGGTTCCTTCTCGAAGTTGAATCATCCAGAAGCTAAAAGCCATCACAGGTGTCTGAGTCATGTGTGTGTGTGTGTGTGTGTGTGTGTGTTTGCTTAGGGAGTGGGTGTGGATACCGGCATGAGGAGGGGCCAGGGGAGCTGCTTACACGACTCTTACAGACAGCTGAGCACACAGGGTGGGAAGAGAAGTAGCATCTGCTGAGAGAAAGCCCCGGGGCCTGCCCTGTGCCAGTGTGCGTGCACCTCGTGACTTCTAGGAGAGGGAATGTGGCGCTGGGTGCCTTTTCCAGGAGAGCATCCAGTCCTTCACTGTGCCTTAGGATCAGGGAAAAAAGAGACAATGGTCAGTCCCTCCCCAACAGACAGGAGAGGGAAGAGAGAGATGGAGTTTTGCCTCAAGGAAGGGGCAAGTAGCCTGGTGAAGATGCCAAGCCTTCTTTAATCAGTGTTCAGGCTGAGCTTTCTGTAGAGGAGACTAAGTTCGTGGAATCATAGCACCCCATGGTTAGAAGGAGGCATCCAGCCAAACCCTTACCTGGAAAGGTACTCCCTCTCCTCAGCATCCCAGGAAGGTGAGAGTATATAGAGCTGGTAGCAACATGAGAGATCACTAGATTTGATCCCATCACTTTAAAAGATAAGGAAACTGAGGCGAGGGAAATTAGATGATTGTTGTAGGTAGCAGACCAGGATCCAAACCTGACTTTTGACTACAAATTTACCCAGGTTCCATTTGTAGACATCTAGCAACAGAGAACTCCCTAACCTTGAAGACAACCTGTTCCATTTTGGGACAGCTTTCTCTGATAAGAAAGCTCTTATATTGTGCAAAATCTGCCTCCCTTTCGCTTCTAATAAGTCAACATTTATTAAATATCTGTGTGCTAAACACTGAAGATACCAAAAGGAAGAAAAAAAGGCCCAAAAGGCCCTACTCTCAAGGAACTCATAGTCTAATGAGGAAGACAACATGTGAACAACTATGTACAGATAAGATATAAGCAGGATAAGTTGGACATAATCAACCGAGGGAGGGCACTAGCATTAAGGGAGATAAGGAAAGGTTTCCTACAGAAGTTAGAATATTATGTGGAACTTGGAGAAAGTTGGAGAAGCCAGGAGAGAGACACAAAGAGCAAGAGAATTCCAGGCATTGGGGACAGCCAGTGAAAATTCCCGGAGCCAGGAGATGCACAGTCTTATCCAAGGAATAGCAAGGAGGCCACGGTCACTTTCCATTGACCCTAGTTCTCCCCTTCTAGCTAGGCAGAACAAATCTAATTCCTCTTGAGTTCTTGAAGACTAATCACATCCCCTCTAGGTCTTTTTGTATGCATGCTGAATACGCTTCCTTCTTTCAACCAAACAGCTTCTGGCATATGGACCTGTACACTAGCTCTCATGGTCTTCCTTCAGACACACACTATCATTGTCCTTCCTAAACTGTGTGGCACCAGGAATTAGACCACAACGCCTAGATTTGGTGCGACTGGAGTGGAGGACAGCGGTATCATCACTTTCTTCTCTATAGGCAGTGTGCCTTTATTGAGGTATCCTTCGATCATATTATTACTCCCTGCCAAGTCTCAACCTTGAGTCATTCCCACCATTCACTGCCTTCTTTCCTGTACATGAAGGTCAAGAAAAACATGCAGCCATTCTGATTGGGGTTACCACAAATTTATGTTATGCAACCTCATCTGGGCTCTCACTGCTGCCAGGCAATCCTTCTGCATCTCCCTTATTAACACACTATCCCACTCTCCACAAAGACTCTTCTAAACCTTTCCATCCCTCCTCACACCTACCATGGTTCTCCCTCCTCCTACTTTCTCAATTGAGAACCTTGCCTCATATTTCAGCCAAAAAAAAAAAAATTGAGGCCATTCACAGAGAGATCCTTCATCTCCTCTGATCCTGCTCTCGTATCACTCAGATGCCTTCTGCTGCTATTTGCTCCTTCACTCTGGTTTCACACGAAGAGCTGGCTTTACTCCTTGCCAAGGAACACCTTTTTGAGTGATCCCATTCTATCCTTTCTCTTCCAAAAAATTGCCCCTTCTAATGTCCCCATGTCATCATTTATCTTCAGTTATTGGCTTCTTTGCTACTGCCTACAAACATGTCCATGTCTCTCCCACCTTGGTCCTTCCATCCCCACTAATTATCATCCTATATCTCCTGTCTTTTCTGGCCAAATTCCTTAAGAAGGCAGTCTACAATCAATGATTCCATTTCCTCTCCCTCTCTTCTTAACCCCATACAATTTAGCTTCTGACCTCATTATTCCATTGAAACTGTTCTTGTGGAGAGCCGGGAGATTGACCATTGTCTCTTTTCTCCATGGTCCTAAATTAGCAATGCCTGGAAGTTACTAATAGTCTTTATTACCTAATCCAATGGCCTTTTCTCAACCCTCATTCTTGACCTCTCTGTGGCCTTTGACACTGTTGATCACCTTTTCCTTGCTACTATCTTTTCTCTAGGTTTTTGGGAATACCACTCTGTTCTGGTTCTTTCCTACCTATCAGACAGCTATTTCTCAGTCTCCTTTGGAAGAATCTCATCCAGGTCATGCCCCATAACCATGATGTTCCACAGTGCTTTGTCCTGGGCCCTCTTCTCTTCTCCTTGTATACTACTTAACTTGGTGAGCTCAGCAGCTGTTCCAAGGATTTGTCTATCATCTCTATGCCGATGATTCTTAAATCTACCTCTCTATCCCTAAATCCTCTGCTGACTTCTTCAAGTCTCTCATCTTCAACTCTCTTTCAATCTCAAACTGGATGTCCTTGTAGATTTCTCAAATTCAGAGGTGTTTTTTTCTCTATATATATTGTTGCAGTCATTGTGTATATTTTCCTAGTTTTGTTCATTTCACTCTACATCAGCTTTTTTTTTTCCAAAAATTATTTGTTTTGGACAAACTTTTAAATAAAATTTAGAGTTCCAAATTCTTTCCCCATGCCTGTCCCTCCCACATCTATTGAGAAGGCAAGCAATATGATCTCAATTAAATATGCGAAGTCATGCAAAACATATCTCTATATTAGCCACATTGAAAAAAAAGCAAGAAAAATAAAGAAAAAAATTAAAAGTATGTTTCGATCTGCACTTAGAGTTCATTAGTTCTCTCTCTCTCTGGAAGTCTATATCACCTTTGGTCAGAGAAACATAGGATCATAGACTAGAGTTGGAGGAGACCTTTTTAATATACTGTATAACTATAGAGTTAATATATTTCCTTTCTCTCAATTCTCCATATTCATCCTTTATCATGACAAATGATATTCCATTATTTTTGTACCCATAATTTGTTAGCCATTTCTTGAATCCATGGGCATTTACTTTGTTGTTAGTTCTCTGATGCCACAAAACCTGCTCCTGTGAATATTCTGGCACATATGGGACCTTTCTTTTTGTCACTGACCACTTTGGGGTATAATGGCTAGCATATCCTCTTTTGAAAAAAATCTAGATATATTTTGTTTTCACAGCAGGCACCTCTCAACAAAAACCCGAGCAAAGCTGATTTTATATATATATATATATATATATATATATCCCCCACTACTTTATCAAACTTCTGTATGCCTTCTTTAAAACACTTTTCCCCCCTGGGACTCTACTACTGATTTCCTCCATGACAAGTCTCCATTCTGTCTTTATACCTCAGTTTCCTCTGTAAAATAAGGATGTTGGACTAGACGATGGCCAGTGTTTCCTCAGGTTCTAAATCATAGGCTCCTATGAGAGGGAGATACATTTGGATCAGCAAGGTGTGTGATGGGAGGGGAGAGAGGAAGGGACAATGCAGGTGTGAGGTGAGGTTGGAGCATCTTCAAAGCAATGGGACAAGAACCTGCCTCACAGGAAGCGCTTGAGGGCGATGTTAGAACCAGCACTTGTCTGGGATAGCATTCATTTCTTTTCTGAAAATTTCCTCCCAAAGTCACACACCTGGCCCATTTTTTTTTTCAGACCAATCAATGAATGGCATGAGTCTAAAAACTTGTTTCTTTCTGAAATAGTCAAGGAATCTAACAATTTATTAGATAGAGGGAGGGAAACCATTCATTAAAAATAACTGCTTCTCCTTGTGTATTCAAAGTAGGAACACCTGGGTCCCAATCAGGGTACTGCTGCTTATAACCTGTGTAACTTTTGACAAGTCACTTGCCCCCTCCCTTAGGCTTGAAATAAGGGGGTTGGCTAGATGATCTCCAAGGTCCCTTCCAGATAAAAATCCTATTGCCATATCCCTTAGGGAAAATCCAAGCTCAGAAAATCCAACATGCATTTACAGGTTTGTTCTGACATCACCAAAGAAAACACTATTGCTGGTCTCTAAGTACTGGGAAATTTCAAATCCTGCTTTGTCATGTCAGAGAATCCCTGAATGTCAGAGCTGAAAAGGATTTTAGAGATAATCTACACTCCCCGATTTTTAAGATGAGGCAATGGAGGCCCAGAGAGAGGGAGTGGCTCGTTGTAGGTCCCATGAGCCACAAGTGCCTTAGCCAGGACTTGAGCTAAAAACTTCTGGCTCAAAGTTCTTTTCTTTTACCACTACAGATAACCTTGCTTTCCCCACGTGGTTCCTAGGCTAGAAAGTAATTCTATTCTTTTAGATGCTTAGGGTGTGTAAAATGTTCATTAGGAAAGTGATACATTCAGAACCTTGTGCTCTTTGGAGGAAAGACACTGCAAAAATAAAATTAATAGCCATATGATTATGCATTTATATATAAATGTAGGTTGTAGGACATAAGATAAAATGATACGTATATGAAAGCACTTTGGGAAGCTAAAGGTAATATATGTATTAGAAAGAATGCTGTGCATGCATAGTAGAATTGCTTCATTCCTCACATATCATGAGGATAGGACAGATGTATTTTAAAGGTACAAGACAAATACCTTTCAGATACAGACTAATACAGTGCAATTGCAGCCTGAATGCCAGAGTTCAAACTCTGCCTTGGATATTGAAGAGCTATGTCTTGGTATTTAGAAGCAGCAAGAGCCTTAAAGTTCATCAGGTTTTCTTAACCTGTGAACTGTTTTGTTGTTTTTGTTGTTGTTAAGCATATTTCAACCTAACTGGTTTTTTTTTAAAAATAATCACATATAGTTTATTTTATGCATCTAAAACTAATTCTGAGAAGGGTTCCGTAGACCTTACTAGCCTGTCAAAGGGGTACATGACACAAAGAAGGTTAAGAACCCTTTGGTCTAGGAAGAATCATAAGACTGTTGTTGTTGGGTGGTTTTTTAGTCATGTCTGACTCTTCATGACCCCATTTGGGGTTTTCTTGGCCGAGATACTGGAATGGTTTGCCATTTCCTTCTCCAGCTCATTTTACAGATGAGGAAACTGAGGCAAACATGGTTAAGTGACTTGCTCAGGGTCACACAGCCAGTTAAGTATCTGAGGCTGGATTTGAACACAGAAAGATGAGTCTTCCTGAGTCCAGGTCCCGCACTTTGTGCACTACACCACCTACCTGCCCCATAGGGCTCTCATGATGCTACAAATTGGAGGAGGAAGCAGAAAGCTATGAAGGCAGTATAATTTAATGGAAAATGTTCAGGTCTTGGAGTCAGAATACCTAAGTTGAGATCCAGTTCTGACATTTGCTAGCTGTGTGATGATGCGACCCCCTTCTCTCTGTTTCCTCATCTGTCAAACAAGGATACAAAAAAAAAAAACCTGTACTACCCATCCCACAGCACTGGATGAACAAAATATTTTACAGACTTAAAAAAAATCATGGAAATATGAATTATTATTATAGTGTCATTTATCTGATGATCTCAAAGCAATTTTTAAGACTTTAATTGGATGTCTAAAGACTTTAATTGGGACTGGGAAAGGCCTCATGAAGAAGGCAGGATTTGAAATAAGTCTCTAAGGAAACCAGGGAAAACTAGGAGGTGGAGGTGAAGAGAAAAAGCATTAGTGATTTGTGGAAGAGGAAGGAGTTCCACCCTCCAAGTCCAGTGTTTAGACACCATACACACTTCCCAACAAACACTCACTCTCACATTTGAAGTACTTTTCATGAAAGGTTAAGCCAAGCTGCATGACTGTGACACATTCACATGACATTTTCTCATATGGTCTAGGCCTAGTCCATTGTATTTGACCTGAGTTTTCTGGTTTGGAAGTGTTATGTTTATTTATGTTGCTGTTGTCGGGCAATGTGCTTTCTGAATGCACTTTGGCATCAGGTTAGGAAGCAATACAAGGGTTGTGGAAAGAATATTGGGTCTGGAGGCAGAAGACCTGTTGGACTCCTGGCTCTGCTTCTTACCAGGTATATATCTACTTCTTTTCTTTGTCCTTCAGTTTTTTTCTTTTGTAAAATGACAAGTTTGGACTATATGGAGAAGCATAGTATGGGGAAAAAAAATACTGGTTATGGAGTCAACAAACCTGGGTTCAAATCTCAACTCTAATGAAGACCTTAGGTAAGTCATTTGACCAACATGGACTCCAGGCTTCTTATTCATCAGACAAAGGAGTTAGACTATATGGCCTCTGAGCTCCTTTCTACATTTAGATCTATGACCTCCACATTTCTTTCTAGCTCTGTGATCCATCCTCTTCTGAGCCTCCCCTGTCCCTCTGGGATGAGGGCGTGAGTTCCAGCTCATGACCGTTGGGTGAGGATGATACGCTTGACGCCAGACCATGGATGAAGCCACATGATCCTCAGCTGACCTTACAGACAAGTGACTGCCTGAGAAATAGTACCAGTTGCCTGAACCCCACCCAGGAGTAATTTTAGGAAGATCACACACATATACATACGTAAAAGCCAAGAGCATGTCAGTCAGGTATTCAGGAAAGCTATTCCTGGCAGCTGGAATCCTGTGACCCTGCCTTGTTCATGTCTTCCTGGCGTGGCGTTTCACCAGTCACTTCAGCTAGTGGCTGTGGTAGGTGCACCAGGCTGGCACCGGGGGCTCCCTTCTCCTTGACTTTGGAATCCATTTGGCATCCATAGTACACTTTGGGGCCAGGCCTTTTCAGCAGGCAAATTACAGAGACAATTAGCTCAGCAAGGGTGAAGCAGCAGGATTAAATGCTGAAAGGAGAGTAAAGAATAGACTCTGCACTCACCCTGGTTGGGATAAACTTAGATGAGGTGTTAAGATTTTGCTTTAAAGGATTTTCTATTCAACACTGAGGTCAGAAAGGATTTTTCCAAGTGAGTACTCAGGGATTGATGAGAAAGGCTGACATCTTTGGGAATGTCCGCAGCAGGGGTGGGGCATGAGTCCCAGGCCTGGAAGGAACCTGAAGGATCATCTTGTACAGGAGCCCATTCATTTTACAAAGAAACTGAGCTGAAGTGATGTGCCCAAGGTCACATAAGTCAACAAGCATTCATAAAGTTCTTACTTTGTACAAACCGTTGTGTTAAATACAGGGAATTCAAATATAAGCAAGAGGAAAAAAAGACAGTTTCTGCCCTTAAGGAGCTTACATTCTAGCAGGAGAAGACAGTAAAATAGAGCTGAAAAGTGTGTCTGTGTGGGAGGAGGGGGTTGTATGATGATGAAGAAAGAAGGTGGGGGGGGAATGATGGAGAAATCTAAGATTCAAGAGAGGAGTGGGCGAAGGAGTGATCGTGGTTCTCCAGGACCCTTCTAGAAATTCCGGGAGGAACTCACCAATGGGAGAAGGGGACTGCAGAGGAGTCTTCCAGGGAAGCAGGCATCCTGACTGTATATGTGTGTGTGAATAATATGTGTGTATATTATTTATATATACACATACACATATACATACACATATGTACACATATATACAAACAGGTGGTATCAGAACCAGAATTTGGACCTGGGTTCACCAACTACAAATCCTGCGTTCTTTCCACTTTACCATGCTGTCTCTTCACCAGGATGCTGAGCAATAGTTTAGCTTCTCTGGTTTTGCAAAAGGGGAAGACAGTTAATGGAACACCCTCCTTTCTACTTAGTCAATTTCTACTAAGACTTCAAATTTCATTTCAAGGCTCATTCCTTCTGAGAATTCCCCTTGTTGCTGTTTGATCGTTTTCAACTGTGGCCAACTCTTCAAGATTCCATTTGGGGTTTTCTTGGCAAAGATACTGGAGTGGTTTGTCATTTCCCTCTCCAGCTCATTTTACAGGTGAGGAAACTGAGGCAGACAGGGTTAAGTGGCTTGCCCAGGGTCACACAGCTAGTAAGTGTCTGAGGCCATATTTGAACTCAGGAAGATGAGTCTTCCTGACTCTAGGCCAGGCACTTTATCCACTGAGCCACCTACCTGCCCTGCTAGACTATAAACTCCTTGAGGGCAGGATTGCTGTCCTGTATACCCACCACCTGGCATTTAGTAAAAGTGGGTGAATGGATTCTTTCTCTCCCCTAACTGCTAAATCCCCCACGGTCTTTATAGTAGATTAGAGTGCTTGGTCATGTTTAGTTTAGTGCCTTATCACATTATCATGTATTATCTTTCTCATTGTTTCACGTGTATCAGGCTCTCTAACTAGAGTGAATAATTTTTAAGGCCAGATAATACATCTTTTTTTTCTTTTTAAAATTTGCCAAAGTATCTAACACAGGACTAGATAATAGAGTAGATACTTAATAAATCTCTTGACATTAAGTCTAATTGACTGTTAGCTCACTTCTGGCAATTTTAAAAAGAGTGCTGCCCATAAGTGGAAGAAGCAAGGTTTGACATATCAGCTTCAGTTGGTTTTTTTTTTAATAGCAGCTTAAACTTGTATAGTAGAACAAGCCTTGGATTTTTTTTATCTTAACATTATCTCTTACATATGTTCCCTTGTTTTTGCTCATATGACCATCACCTTAGTTCAGAGATGATGATCTCTCACCTAGACTACCCTACACCAAGTCTCTCCTCACTGTATCTTCCACACAACTTCCAAAGTGATTTTCTTAAATTGCAGGTGTAACTGTGTTAGACCCCTAGTCAATAAATTCCAGCATCTCCCTGTTGCTACTAGGACCAAACATAAACTTCTTTTCGGCATTTAGAGCTTTTTGCTACCTGTCCCCTTCCTATCTTTCTAGCCTTCTTCTATATTACTTCCATACTCTCAGTGGTTCAGCCCTAACTGGCCCACTTGCCATTCCTTATACAGGACACTCAGTCTCCAATCTTTGTTCCTCTGCACAGGTTTTTCCCAGTACCTGGAAGTTGTCCCTCCTTACCTCCAACTCCTGGAATCCTGGGTTTCTTCAACACTCACCTCAAGCACCATCTTCTGCAGAAGGCCTTTCCTGGATCTCTCAGCTGCTAACTGATGCCTTCCCCTCTAAGATTTTCTTGTATCTACTCTGTATGTATACCCTTTTCTCTCCCCTGATAAAATATAAACTCCTTGAGGGCAGGGACCGTTTTGTCTGTTTTTGTATCCCTGGCTCTTAGCACAATACCTAGAACATAGTAAGCATTTAATAAATCCATAAGTGCTCCTTCACTCAATCTCCCTACCACCTATCTCTCTCTAATATGTGTAGTGCCTATTACTTCTGTACCTCATAGAGCTATTGTAAGGAAAGGTCTGAAGATGGGAGTGGTCACATAAACAGGAACTGTTACTATTACTGCTGCCTGGTTTTTTCCAGCCAGGAAGAAGCTCTTCAGTCCTTTAAGGAGGGAATTAAGATGGCAGCCACAACCTCAGTGAAGATGAGCTGAGCTCATGGAGCCCTAGCCCTTTAAAGCTGGAAGGGACTTTAGAGTTCATCTAGTCCAGCTCTCCTTCATTGTATAGATGGTGACAATAATAATAGTATTTTCCCACTATGATCCTACTCTGCTAATGCATTGTGGCATGGAAGTCACCCCAGTATTTGTAGCCCAGACTTCTGGAAGGTCCTGGGCAACTGGAAAAACTTTAGGTATAGAGAAGCAGCCTAGCTAAGTTCAGTGACACTTGTCTCTGGTCCAGCTGTGGAATGATGAATATTTCTGGCCACAGCAACTCTCTAAGACCATCTACTGAGAGAGCAGGATGGGGGAAGGGCTCACCAACAAAACTTCAGCTCCCTAAACTAAAGAAATAATTTATAGTAAAACCACATTTTAGATCTTCTCAGGTGCTTTCTTCACAACGACTCTGAGGGAGGGGGGTTGCAAACCTTCCTCCTCGGATTTTATGGATGTGGGGATCAAGCCCAGGCAGGCTAAGTGATGGCTAGGGGTTGCACAGGGGAGACTGGAAATTCAAGGTTCTTTTTACCATACCATACTCTTCTTTTTCATCGAGATAATTTAAACAACCCATCAACAAATATTTCTGAGCACACTCCTCCAAATTGACATTTATTATATTTAGAAAAAGCTTTACATTGGTTATCTCATTGAATCTCCTAACAACTGTGTGAGGAAGGAAATGGAGGTTCTGAGAGATTGTGACTTGCCCAGGGTCACACAGCTAAGCAGCAGAGGCAGTAGATTTTGAACCCAGGACTCTGACTCCAAGTCCCCACACTCTATTTACTATCTTTCCCTAGGATGTGTTCGTGAAACTAAGGGTCTATGAACCCTCAACTGGTATCTCTCTGGAATGAGTTAAGGATGGGGTGGGGAATAGATTAAAGCTGAGTGACAGTTTGGAATGAAATCTGTGGAGGCTAAAATCTGGCTGCCGGAGCATTATCTACAAGAAGGAGACTGTAAAAGTGAGAACTTGGTACCCAAGAAGGGTCTTCTATTCTGATCTGTCGATCATTCAACGTGAACGGGGGAGGGGGGTAGGGTAGGGGTAGGGCAAGGGAAGTGGAGCACCTCCCTCGTCCTCTTCTTTTTGCCTACTCCCTCCTTCCCCAGACGATGAAGAAAGGGTCCTACTTAATGAGGAGGAGGGTAGAATGAGGGAAGGGAGGGCCCAGCGCGTTTGCTTGCTCTGTCACCCGGACCTACTGCTGGTGGGCGAGAGGAGCAGGAATAATTGGCCCTGGCCGCTCTCAGACGAGACTCAGCTCTCAGGCATCTAAGAGTCATGGGACCGGTGTTTATATTCCACTTCCAACACTTACAGGCTGTGAGATGTGGGCCAGATCACTAAACCTCTTCGCCCTCTAGTCTGCTCAGTTATAAAACGTGGACGGCTGGATCAGACTCGTAGATTTAGGCAACTAATGAACCTCTAAATTCCTTCCTTGTTCTTTTATCATTCAAATCCTAGCTTCTCCGAAAGGGCGGAGCCCGCCTTCATTAATCGATTATCTTTATTTCCAATACGGTTCACTTCCATCCCGAAATGTGACTCACAGAAATTTACATCAGTCAAGAGAATAATTTTTTTTTTTTTAAAGGAAGAAGGGGGAAAAAAAAAACCACAAAGAATCCCAAGGCAGAGTCAGTGGACTGTCAGTAATTCAGCTCTCCCTCCCTCGGAGGCAGTGACTCAAGCTGCAGCCGGCGAGGCTGGGCTGGAGATGGGATTAAATCCTTTTCAACCTAGCAGCCTCAACCTAGCAGCCTGGGGCTGGGGCTGTGGCTGGGGCTGGTGTTAGGGCTAGGGCTGAGGCTTCAGTTTAACCCTGAACTGTCTGGCTACAGTTCTCAACCGAAGGCTGAGAAAATACGGTTCCTCAGGGTCCACTTTGGGAGTAGATGGGAGTAAGCTACTGTGTGGTTTGAGGGAATGAGATAACCTACGTGCCGTACTTTGCGAATCTTAAAGCGCCATATGGTATAAATGGTAGTTATTACTTTCGGAATTTGGCATCTTTCCCCCAGTCCCAGCCTTTTCTTACGTTTTCTAGAAAAGCTCCCTCCAACCCCCGCAAAGAAAAAAAAAACCCAGGAAAAAGGAACCTAATGATTTAAGATGAAGAACTAAAGGGAAATTTTTGGGACCATTTAATCTTTAAAGATAGAGATACTGAGGGATGTTCATACTTATGGTCACAAAGTCATAAAACAGAATTTGAACACAGGTCTACGGATTCAAAATTCAGTTTTCTTTCTTTGTCCTCTCTACTTCTCTCCTCTCACCCCCCCCCCCATCTTTCTTCCCCACTCCTCTCCTCTCCTCTCTTCTGTCTCTGTCTCCCTCTGTCTCTGTCTCTGTCTCTGTTTCTGTCTGTCTGTCTGTCTGTCTCTCTCTCTCTTCCTATCTCTCTCTGTGTCTCTCCTCTCCCCTTTTCTCTCTTCCTCCTCCTCCTCCTCTTTCTACTCCTTCTCCTTCTACTTCTTCCTCCTCCTTCTGCCTGCTTTCCTTCTCCTTTTTCTCTTCCTCTTCCTATCTCTCTCTCTCTCTCTCTCTCTCTCTCTCTCTCTCTCTCTCTCTCTCTCTCTCCCACTTCCTCTCTTCCCTCTTTTCTCTCCTCTTCTTTTTCTCCCACTCTTTCCCCTCCTTTCTCTCTCTCCCCTCCCCCCCTTTCCCTCTCTCTCATTTACTCTTCCTCCCTTCCTTTTTCAACTAAGAGTTCCACTTGTTCAAGTCAGGAGGCCTGAGGTAAAGTCTGACCTCTTGCATTTATTTATTAGCTCTCTAACCCTGGCCACGTTGCTTCTCTCCCCTCGATTGGTTTCCTCCAAAATAAAATAAGTGTGGGTATAATAATACCTCACCGGGTGGTTTGTTAAAGTTTAAAGCATTTAGAAATTTGTGTTATTGTAATATAGAATCATAGAATGTTAAAGCTGAGAAGAACCATTTAGTCCAAACTCTTCGTTTGACAGGTGACAAAACTGAAGTCAGAGGAAGAGAAGTGACCAAGCTAAGTATCAGAAGAGGCAGAACTAGAACCTAGACTCCTGATTCAATTCAATACTCTTAATTATGTTTGATACATAATGTTCCATTTAAATAATAGGCCCCCTTAGTGTCGAGTTGCCAAAGGGAATATGGTTGGATGCTCACTGGTAGTCTGTATGTATCTGCTCTACATATGCCCAGCTGCAGAGGGAATCAATTGCCCCTATATTTAAAGATCACAATAAGACTTTCTATTGTAGGGGGAAAATGTTCTCTTCTTTGTCAAGGCAAGTCTGGTTCTAGTTTTCATTAAAATTCTGGTTGCTAGAATTCTTTAGGGAATTTGTCAATATTTATCTTCTTAGCACCATAGGATTTTGAGGTGGAAAGGGACCTCAGGGGCCAATCCCTCCAACCCTCAAAAATTTACCAAAGAAGAAATTGAGGTTAGGGGGGTTTAAATGATTTGCTCAAGGTCACACAGGTAATAAACATCAATCAATCAACAAGCATTTTATTTATTTATATTTATTTATTTAATATGTATTTAATTTTTTATTTATTTATAAATAAATAAATATGTATTTATTTAATATTTATTTATTAAACCTTTACTATGTGCCAGGCATTATGATACACACTGAGGATTTTTTTTTAAAAAAAGGCAAAAAATTGACCCTGTCTTCAAGGAACTCAGATTCTACTAGAGGAGATAACATGTAAGTAACTACAGACATACAAGATATATGCAGAGTAAATGGACAGTAGGATTTCGACCCAGATTCTCTGATCTAAGGTCATGGTTGTGCATGCTGAAACTTTCAGTCAATTCATTTTACAGATGTGGAAGGTGTGGCCCAGAGAGGGGAAAGGGGCTTGCATGAGATTACAGAGGAGGTAAGCAGCAAAGCTGAGAGTACAACCCAGATTGCCTGGTTCTGGCACTTTTTTTTCCTACTTCAGATTCACATCATGTCTCTGAATTGATGATTGACAGAAGTTCATCTGCATCCCTTAAAAAAATAATAAAATCTACATCCAGATGCAGCTGACTGTAGGAAATGCCCTTGGAAAATTTTGTTTCAATCTTCCTTTGAAATTTAGCCAGACCCCTTATAATACTTTCTTGTCTCTAAAGATCTCGAAGCATTTCACAACTGTAGTTGCTGTTGTAAAAAATTTTGTAGGAATATTCAAGTAGAAAGAGGTCTCAGAAGTCATCTAGCCAAAATTTCTCCCCTTTTCAGGAGTCCTTTTTTTTTTTTTTCAGAAGTCTCAGAGTATCCCTCACAGCTGGTTATCTAGATCAACCTTTTCATTGACAGGGACCTCATTACCTCACAAGCTAGTTTATTTCATTGTTGGATAGATCTGTCTGGTTATAACTTCCATTCATTTTTCTGCTTTGTGCCCTATGAAACCACACAGAATAAATCTAATCCCTCTCCTACAATATGGCCCTTCAGAGATTTGAAAATAAATCATTTTTTTCCATTAAAATCCTTTCTCCAGTTCCTTCAATCATTTCTCTTACTCTGGTCACCCTTTTTTTGGACATGCTGCCATTTGTTAATGTAGCTTTTTAAAATTTCATTTTATTTTTATTCTGTACTTAACAAATATTGGATAAAATGAGCATTTCTATTTGCATTGTAGAACAGAGAAGAGGATTACACATGAAACTGTAATTCTCCATTATGGAGAGCTTGCTTTTCTTTTAAAGTAGAGAATCAGAAATAATCATATCTCAGATAAAACTCATTGGCTCAATGCTACCACTGCACAAAGCTGTAATGTTCAAAATGTAACTTTCAAAGTTGTCATGCTCATTTGTGATTTTTCTGGCTTTTCTTATGTTTTCTTCTCTTTGGGAGGAGACAGTAATTGGAGAGACACCTAACCTTGGGGCCCCTTAACTCCTCATGTTTCAGGATTGGGATGCATATATAATAGTTTTCATAATAAATCCTTATTAACATGATTAAAATTGCCACATGCATATCAGTTGATCAATAAACATCTATTAAGCACCTACTGTATGTTAGGCACTGTGCTAAGCATAGAGGATACAAAAAAAAGGGCAAATGCCTTCAAGGTCATAATCTAATGATCCTATATATACATGCATACAGTATTTACATTGTATTGAGAAAAATTGTGAGCCTAGAATCTTGGAATTCCAATGAGTTTTTAATGTAAAATAAGCCTTTTAGAGATTAACTTTGAGATGTCCATTTTTCAAGGAGTGCCAGGTTTGCTCATTTGTTTTAGAAGGAATAAGAAAACATAATGATTGCTTTTTCTTTTGATTGCTACAATGTGAATTCATCATGTCCGACATGTAAATTTTTTATGATCTACACAATGCGGGGAGGTGAAGAAGGAAAAACTACATTAAAAGCTCACTATTTTATAAGATTAAAATTAAACTGGAATCAACATTTATGGGTTCATGCTTTCTGCTTCCTATAGGATTCACTGGCTCTTGCCCTGAGGCCTTGCGCTCTGAGGAGAGTTCTCTATAACTAGCCCACCCTCACACATTGCTGCTCTACTGCCATCTTCATGCATGCTGAGCGCTCTGAATACTTTCTTCCTGGCCCTTCCTGAACCCCTTTTCACATCTAGCTTTGGGAACAGTAATCAAATCAACATTTTCATTTCTAGAAAGGTCACATCAATCAGTTTTCCGATGGCTCCACTCTTTACCCCAAGACTTTCCAATCTAAAACACCAAAAAGGAATAGTATAAATTATATGTAGGAAAAAACAAATTGATTCAGATAAATATTTATTTATCTGTGAAAATGTTACATCCCCCATTAGAATGTAGGTTCTTTGGAAGCTATCTCCCTTTCATATCAATGTCCCTAGCCCCTAGTACTTAACCCATTAGTCTTCAATGGACTCCAAAAGAATTTGACTCAGAAAATTCAGCCTTGTAGATTCTCCTCCACTTAAGTATCTTCCATAAGATGAATGAATGAATGAATGAATGAAAGAAAAAGCATTTATTGGCCCACTTCCTTCATAAGTCATACATGTCCTTGATGATACAGAGAAGTCTAATCCCTTGTCCACATGACAACCCTTCAAAGATTTGAAGAAAGGTATCACATTTCCACCTACATCTACATATGTATCTATCTATAGATAGCTATATATGGGTCTTTATGTGTATGTGTATATATATATACACATATTATATATATATATATGTATATATATATCTCCATACATACACATATAAATGATAGAATTAAAAAAGGCATCTTCAAGGAGATAGGACTTGAGCTAAACCTTGAAAGGAGCTAGGAGTAATAAGAGGCAGAAGTGAGAACAGACAGTATTTTATTTATGGGGCTTTGCTTGCAGAAAGGCAGAGAGGAGAGAGATGTCATGTCATGTATCCATTTTGAGCTTATTACAATATAAGGCATAAAATAGCTTAAACCTAATTTCTGCTAATTTGCTTTCCAGAATTCTTGATGGTTTTCATCAAATAGGGAGTTCTTCCCCAAATAACTTATGTTCTTTGTTTTAACAAATACTGGATTGAGTTCAATTGCTTTCTGTTCCACTGACCTTCTTTTCTGTCTTTTAAGCTAGTATCAGACTGCTTTTATAGTATAATTTGAGGCCTAATAGTGCTATTCCCCCTTTATTCCTATTTAAAATTCTAGACCCAACATTCCTCCAAATAAATTATTTTTTTCTAGCTCTATAAAGTATTCACTTGATAGTTTGGTGTTATGAATCTGTAAATTCAACTGAGATGGTACCATCATTTTTATTATATGAGTGTTCTTTGTTATGGAAAACTGGGCAAAAGCCTGCGTGTTGCTTTCTCATACAGTATTTTACTTCAAGGGTATCCTTGCTGTACAGATGAGTTTTTTTTAAACTGTTTTATTGACACTTTATTTTTATAACACTGTCACTTCCTATCCCATAAAGGAACCCCTACTTTGTTTCCAGTGTTTTACCACTACAAACAATGCTGCTGTAAATATTTCAGTATATGAAACATTTCTTCCAATTTCTTCCTTAGGCATACACCCAGTAGTGGATTCATATTTATGAAGGTGTGACCACATATGGACTAGATTTTATAGGAATAAGGAAGTAGGCATATGGGTTATTGGGCAATGTTTTCTTGGTTATCTTTTTTGAATGCTAGCCTTTCCCCCAATCTTTGGAAATCTTTCCCTCTTTGAGGATGCTTAAAAATCTATCCTTTAATTAATATTTTGAAAATTGTGTTTTTTCTAGTATGGCTATCTTGTGTATATATTTGGTTAGGTCCAGTATCTCTACCCAATTTCTATTACAGATACTCCTATTTTATACTTGAAGAAGCTAAATTTCAGATTCATGAAATGACTTGCCTACTGAGAGAAATTATTATTTCTCTCTTATATTAATAATCAACTATTGAATTAGGACCAGGAATTTTTCAGAAACCTCTAGGTTGTTTAGGACATTGAACTGAAGGGCACAGTTGATGGACGAGATTGCCCAAATTCCCACGTACAAGCTTTTCGTTCTGGGTAGGAGACCCCACCCCACTAGAGAACCTTACAAAGAATTTAATCTAAGGCAAATTCAGCCTTAGATTCTGTGTTCTACTCAGGTTTAGGTTGTAGTAGATCTTTTGTCTAGATTGTGAAGCTGCTGGTGGTGGAGGAGAAAGAGTGATCAAAGTCAAGTCCCCCAACCCCTTGGTAGAATGGGTCCACCTCTCATTATAATATTCATTCTTCTCATTAGCTGTTAACCAATTGGAATTGATTACCACCCTCGGGAACTCTTCCAAGGGCATATAAGCATTGAGGGGGTCCCATGAGGGAGTCTTTGCCATTCGAGAGTACCACTGACTCTTTTTATTAATTATCTGCTATCATGATTAATAAAATGATTACCCAGAAACTATATCTCTCAAACTTTTTATATGTCACATTATCTAAGCTCATACAACTAGTAAGTGTCAGAAGTAGGATTTGAGCTGAGGGCTGTCTTGCCTCCAAGTCTAACCAGACTGCCCTTCAATACCCTTCCTTTTGCCCATTTCTTGTTTTGTTTTTGTTGTTTTTGCTTTTGCTTTTGTTTTTGTTTTAAAAGCTGACAGTCTATATGTACAGATCCAGTTGGTCCAGGTCAAGCTGTTATAATTATATACAGTATTATTTCATCTCTATCCTTTATTTCAATTTGGTATTGATTTTGACATGTGCTCCGACCAGTCAATGATGCTGATTTTGAAATATTTTCCACACCCTAATCAGCTGTTTCCTGTCTATTACATCTCTTAATGAAGGCCAAAATCTCATCATCTTCTTTAGCAATTGCCATATTGTTGACTCATATTGAGCCTGTAGTCCAATAAAGCCCCTAAATCTTATTCACCTGAATTGCTGTCTAGGCATGTCTTACCCTCCTGCATTCTTACAGTTGGTTTTTTAACTTAAGTGCAAGAATTTATACTTATCCCTATTAAGTTCTTAAAAAGTATGCCTTGGATGACTTTATCCAAGTAACCACTAATAATACTTGACAGAGGATTTCAAGTAGATACTCCTCAGTTGCTGTCAAATGATTAATCAACACTCCTATGATCATTCAATTAGCAATAATCCACCAAATTACAGAATCGTCAAGCCAATAATTCCCATTCTTGTTCACAGGAAGATCAGGGAGATTTTGTCAAATGCCTTACGGAAATTCAGATGATGTCTGCAGCATTTCCCAAATCTATAAGCCTAGTGGCATAAAATTGATGATTGCCAAGAAAGCAAAATTATTTTCCTATTTTAATGAGAGAAATAGAAAAAGTCATTTTTACAAGTCCTTCATGGATTTCTTTTTTAAGATTCTTCCTTCAGCCTGTGGTTGGCAGTATCTATATCAGGTACGAGTTTAGATAAAGATAGAAATTGCAAGAAATATGGAAAAACTGAAATTCTCTGAACTTTTTCTGAATCATGGGTTCCTGATGCTTGACCTGGTTATTAGAAAACCAATTTTAGGAAGGTGTACTAAATTGAATGTAGAATTCCGGAGAACAGAAAGGAGAGATAAAAGGTTTTCTTAAATGAGCAATGCAAAGAAATAGAAGAAAATAATAGAATGGGAAAGATGAGATCTCTTCAAGAAAATTAGAGATATCAAAGGAATGTTTCATGCAAAAATGGACATGATAAAAGACAAAAATGGTAGGGATTTAACAGAAGTATAAGAGAGTAAGAAGCTATGACAAGAATACACAATAGAACTAAATAAGAAAGATCTTAACATCACTGGTAACCATGATAATGGGGTTACTGATTCAGAGCTATATGTGCTGGAGGATGAAGCCAAGTGGGCCTTAGGAAGCATTGCTAACAATAAGGTTAGTGGAGGTGATGGAATTCCAGCTGAGCTATTTAAAACCCTAAACGATGATGCTATTAAAGTGCTGCATTCAATGTGACAGCAAATTTGGAAAATTCAACAGTGGCCACTGGATTGGAAAAGATCAGTTCACATCCCAATCCTAAAGAAGGGCAATGTCAAGGCATATTCAAATTACTGAAGAATTATGCTCATTTCACATACCGGGAAGGTCATGCTTAAGATTCTGAAAGCTAGGCTTCGGCAATATGTGAACTGAGAATTACCAGAAGAGCAGGCTGGTTTTTGAAGGGGCAGAGGAACTACAGACAAAACAGCCAACGTTTGGTGGATTATGGAAAAAGCAAGGGAGTTCCAGAAAAACATCTACATATGTTTCATTGACTACACTAAAGTCTTTGACTGTGTGGATCGAAACAAATGTGGCAAGTCCTCAAAGAGATGGGAGTACCAGATCATCTTACCTGTTTCCTGGGAAACCTGTATGCTGGCCAACAAGCCACATTTGGAACAGGACTTGGAACAAGTGATTGGAAAGGGAGTAGACAAAGCTGTATATTGTTACCTTATTTATTTAAGTTATATGCAGAGTAGATCATGTGAAATGCCAGGATGGATGAATCAAAAACCAGAATTAAGTTTGCCGGGAGAAATATCAACAATCTCAGAAATGCAGATGTTACCAGCCTGACGGCAGAAAGTGAAGATGAATTAAGAAACTTCTTGATAAGGGTGAAAGAGGAGGGTATAAAAGCTGGCTTGAACCTTAACATAAAAAAAAAAAAAAGATTTTGGCAACTGGTCCTATCACTTCCTGGCAAATAGAAGAAGAAATGAAAGCAGTGTCAGATTTTATATTCTTGGGCTCAAAGATGACTGCAAATGGTGACTGCAGCCATGAAATTAAAAGACTTGCTCCTTGTAAATCTGGACAGCATACTAAAAAGTGGAGATATCACTTTGCTGATAAAGGTCCACATAGTCAAAGCTATGGTTTTTCTAGTAGCATTGCATGGCTGTGAGAGTCGGATTATAAGGAAAGCTGAGTGCAGCAGAATTGACACTTTTGAATTATGATGCTGGAGAAGAGTTCCTTTTGAGAGTTCCTTGTAGAGGAAAGATATCATTTCAATCAATTCTTAAAAATTTTAATTCCGACTGTTTACTGGAAGGTGAAATACTGAAACTGAAGCTTAGATACTTTGGCCACATAATGAGAAGATAGGACCCATTGGAAAAGACCTTGATGTTGGGAAAGATTGAAGGCAAAAAGAAAAGGGTATGGAAGAAGATGAGATGGATAGATGGTGTTATGGAAACAACAAGCATGAACCTAAACGCTTTTGAAGAATAATGAGGACAGAAGAGCTTGGCGTGCAATGGTCCATGGAGTCGCGAAGGGTCAGACATGACTGAACAACAACATTAAATTGTGTTGAGATTTATTCTGCAAAAGATCATAGAGGAAACATCTAAGAATCTCTATAAGTAACATGAACCAGAAAAGCAGATCTTCTAGGAGAAGCCCCTTTCTCCAGAGCTGCTCTGATTTCAGGCCCATTCCAGAATGCCTAAGAGGAGATGTTTTCATAAACCAGACAACTGCATGGGGCATATGAGCCTAAGATATGATGTACTGATAAAATGGATGTTTGGAATGGATTATTAGGAAAGAGACTGAATGTTTGCCCTTCCCTCTCATTTCTTTCCCTCATGAGCCTGGTTTGTCAACGTATCAGTCACATGTGGTCTCAAAGACTAAGATTTCTTTAGTCTCTATTCCCATATGTTATTATTGCAGCATTAGAACAAGCAGAAATACTAACCTTTTTTTAACAGTATTTTTTTTTCTGTAATCATTGCTTCAGCTTTACTATACATTATAGGATGGTAGACATACATGATTTTTACCATACTATGATTTGTAAGTTTAATCAGGCTAAGTTGGGGCAGCTAGGTGGTGCAGTGAGTAGAGCATTGGCCCTGGAGTCAGGAGGACCTGAGTTCAAAATCTGGCCTCAGACACGTGACACATTTACT
>CM053625.1:251755913-251771773 GCA_028646595.1 Phalanger gymnotis
GGAGACTGAGTCTTGCTTGAGTTCTCTATCTCTCTTATCAACTAGCAGAGGGATCTACCTGCAGTAGACATTTAATACATGTTTGCTGAGTGAGTGAATGAATGAATCTGATTTTATGAGAAGACAGGTGCTCAAAAAGGTGCCCAAGGCTTTTAGGACTTAGACTGAATCAGAGTCAATTTAATGCCATAAAAATTTACTAAACAGTGTGCCAGGCACTATGCTGAGCTCTGGGGATACAAAAAGAAGCAAAATATAGTTCCTGCCCTCAAGGAGATTACAATCTAACAACAAATGAATCAGACAAAAACATTATTCTATAGATCCCGATACAGAACTTTTTCATCTATTCTTCTGTCTCTAGTTCTGACAGAGGATGTCATGGGGGAAAGGTTAAAAGCCAGGCTAAAACCTAGGAAGGAGGATCTGAAGAGAAGCAAGTTGTGAATAGGAGGACATCAATCAACAAGCATTTATTTAGTACCTAGTGTGTGACGAGGGCTATACTAGACATTAGGTCAATCAGTAAATCAATGAACTTTCATTTAGCACCTACTGTTGTTAAGGTCTAGGGGTGCTGGAAACCCTGAAATTCAAGAGCAAAAGGCACAGGCCCTGCCTCAAAAGAATGACTTTAGTCAGAGACAAGATTTATTGTTTTGCCCCTAAAAGTGGGCGGGACTTTTAAGAATTAGTGCCATTTGTGATGCTTGTATTGGGCAAATGGAGGTCAGAAAAATACAACTTCAGAGCTTGGATCTTTTTCCCAAGGAATACCAGGTATTTTACAAAGTTATTTCCATTAATCATCACACCCTTTTTTTAGGGCACAGGGTTATTCTTTGGTTTTGTTTAGTATTTTTCATTTGAAAGGTCAGAAAGTATCTGCATTGAAGTAGAATAGACCTGAGCTCACCTAGTAAGTTGAATTTAGGGTTTAGGTGCTTTAAAAAAAGATTTCTCTCTTCCATTATATAGTCCATTTAGGGTGTCCTGTAGATATATCAAACTCAACATGTCTAAAACAGAACTTGTGATCTTTCCCCCAAAACTGGGTTTCTATTGGCTATTTCTTGTGCTTGTAATGCTCTATCCACTCATAACTGACTCAGTTTCCTTAACAGCTCAAATTCCATCTTTTGCTTGAGGCCTTCCCCAGTCCTTCTCTTCCTATCCCCGGCTGCTAATTAATACCTTCCCCTTGCAGATTATCTTTATTTATTCTTTCTTTCTCTGCATAGATATGTGTATACATACACACACATACTTTAATGGGAGACAATATATAAATAGCTAGATATAAAAAAGTTTTATATATGTGTATTTTTAATATAGAAGTTATATCTATTATATGTTTAAATATAATAGAATACATGTAACATACATAATCATATTATATATTATATATGTATGTATACATATACATATTCATATACATACATATATACATATATATACACATACATATACACTTTTATAGTTATTTACATATTGTATCTCCTAATGTGTGCTCCTTGCAGCAGTGGCTGGGTGTTTGGGTGTTTTTTTTGTTTTTTGTTTTTTTCCTTTGTGTCTTAAAAATGTCTTTTGACTGACTGACTGCCTGCCTAACTAGTCTGATGTCCATAATTAAACATGGTAAAGTGGTGTATTGCAGGCACACATCCTCATAGTGGCTATACCAGCTAATAGAGAAGATAAGCATCTTTGCAAATCTCAGGCTACAGGGAAATCAAGGACCAGTGGCAATTTATAGATGATGCTGAGGTAGCTTGTGTTTATGTTTCTACAAGTAAAAGCCAAATATGCCAAGTCATTGTTGTTTAACTATTAAAACAGGGGTAACTGCAGATACTTATAAAAATAGGTAACTATTTCATAATAGGAATATTATGAAATAATTTTTTAATTGCGAAATGATTTTCTCACAAGTTTCCTCCTCCCCCCTCCCCCCAGTACCTTTCGATGTTTGCTGCCTGAGATTTAGCCTAGCAGAGAGGCAAGAGCCCTGGACCTGGCCTTGAACCTGAGCTCTGACATTGAATCTCAGGGCAAATCACTCCACCTCCACTATCTCAGCTGTAAAATGGGCAATAATAATATTGCATGACTTCTCTCATAGATTTGTTGTGGAGAAAATACTTTGTAAACCTTAAAGTTCTATAGAAATGTGAGCTACTATTATTGAGAAGCAGGAAGCCAAAGGGTTACAAAAATCTGCCACTTGAAGACGATTTCTAAAGACACATTTCTAAATGCATCTCTTAAGTGATAATGAAGTCAGTGGGGAGAGAATAATATTCATTTCTATAGAACTTTTAACCTTTCAAAGTAATTGTACATTCATTATCTTCTTTGTAAAATACCTCTGAGGTATAGAGATACTATTATCCCTGTTTATCATATGAGGAAACTGAGGCCTTGAACAGTAAAAATGACTTGTATATGATAAAAGGAAACCCAGTGGTAGGTAGTCAAAAGCTTTCAAAAAACCAAACTCCTGAGCTGAATTCTCTGGCAAAGTGACTGTTTCAACTTTACAGCTCACTGGATTCAAAAATCAAACAGGATGTGAAGGGTGGCTTTTGGCATTTTTAGTACTTTGCTTTCTTGAAAGGCTGGGGGGAATGCAAATTCATGTCTCCTCATCCTTAATGCTTCTGGCCTACATTGGTTGCTATGCTTTGCCCTCTGGATGTCACCCAGCACAGACCCACATGTCACTAGCTAAACAGCTGCTTTGGGGACTTCTCTGCTGTGGACGTCCCTCTGGGCTTTTTCCCTTTCGCGTCTGCTGCACTCCTGAGCCTAAATTTATAACCTCCTACATGGTACGTGACCAACTGCACACACCCAATAGATGGCACCCAACAGGAGATACAGCACCGATGAAACCACCAGCACAGAATCACAGAGTCTCTAACCTTGAGGGGACCTCAGAGGTCATCTTGTCCAACTCATACATGAACACAGGCATCCTCTCCATAACATCCTGGACAAGTGGTCATTTAGCTTTTACTTGGAGCCCGGTGATGAGGAATTTGCTATGTTTCAAGGTGACCCTTTCTACTTTTGGAGAATTCTAATTGTAAAAGATTTTTCTTCACATAAAGCCTAAATCTGCTTCTCCATAACTTTTGTCCACTATCCTTTGTTTTATACCCACTAGGAACAATCAAAGCAAATCTAATCCCTCTTCTATCAGAGTCTCATTAATCCTGGTTGACAACTATAATGGCACTCCTCATCTCTTACTTTACCTCTTCTTCCCTCCTAAAAGGAAATTATCAATATGAGTGTCATATGCCTAGATCACCCCGTGGGAGATGCCAGACAGAAGGACTGGTGCAGGCATGGATACTGTTGGATACCATGTAGTTGGGCTACCATACAAGTTCCTGGTATGTGGTGTTTAATAAATGTTTGTTCAGTGAATGAATGAATGAAAGAAAAGGGGAAAAAAGAATATCAGATTCTCTGCTTTTAGTAGAGAGTGCTCCAATATGTCTGAATGTAGTTGTTTCCCATCATAATGATATCCTATCTCTGTACCAGCCTTATAATCTGTGTCATGAACTTAATACTATTTCTATTTATTTTATTTAGCTAAGCAGTCTGGAGTGTGTTCCCTAAATAAATGCTTTCATTTTTCCCTGTTATGAATTTTACTCAAATGTTCTGTACCATACTTTTCCCTTAGTTTCATTACTTCCAAAGTTTGCTTATCTTCATGACCAACTAATGGCTAATCTGTCCTCCTGCCCCCTTAGAGATCTGCTTCTTTTGAATGAGTCATATTTCCCATCTCACAAATTTAGTGATACATTTGAAGCCCTACCATCAAGTTGAGCCTAAATTTCATTTTATTACCCATCGTTTGAGTGTAGACACCTGATTTCCATAACTATCATTTCTCCTAAACTTATCTTCAATCTTGACCTTTCTTTGAAGTGTCATACTAGTGTTTCCAACTACCAAGAAGAATATAAGCTCCTTGAAGGCAGGGTTTATATCATTTTATCATCATGTCTCTAGCTTCTCTCAAAGTTCCTTACAGCAAAGTAACATTCTCTTAATGTGTTTAGCCATTCCCCAATTGATGGGCATCTACTTTATTTCCGATGCCTTGCTATCACAAAAAGTGCTGCCCTAAATATTTTGGTGTTTATGGGGACTTGCATCTTCTTAATGTCTTCCTTGGAGTATAAGTCCAGTAATGGAGTCCCAGAGTCAAAGGGAATGGACATTTTAGTCACTTTAGCTGCATAATTCCAAATTGCTTTTTAAAATGGTTGTACCATTTCACAGTTCCACCAAGAACGCACCAGTGAGTCTATCATCTCTTAACCTCTCCAATGTTTACTATTGCCATTTTTTGTCATCTTTGCCAATTTGCAGGATCTGAAGTGAAATCTTGGGGTTGTTTTGATTTCTGTTTCTCTTATTGTTGTGCTTTGGAGCGTTCTTTCATATGGTTGTTAATACTTTACAATTCTTCTTTTGAAAACTTTACATTCTTTGTCTATTTATCTTTTGGGGAATGGTTATTAGTCTTACATATTTGTTAATTGCTTCTGTATCATTGATACTAAACTTTTCTCAGAGAAATTTGATAGAATTTTTTTTCCTATTTGATTACTATCCTTCTTATCCTAGATATATTAATTTTGTCTTTGCAGAAGCTTATCAGTTTCATGTAATCAAAGTTATTTATTTTATCTTTTGTAATTATCTCTATCTCTTCTTTGATTGGGACTACATCTCCTACACATAGCTCTATGTGGTCTGCTTCTCTTCTATTTTTCTAATAGTAAGATCTTTAATATTAAGGTCACATATACATTTAAAATGTATTATGTAATGTGGTGTAAGGTGTTGGTCTAAGCCTAATTTCTTCTAGACTACTTTCCTATGCATTAGGTTTTGTTTATTTGTTTGTTTTGGAAGCTTTGTGAAACTAATAACATATATTTAACTTATAATTTTCAAAACTTTTGTTAGACAAACTTATGTCTAGCCATGCCAACCAAATTGTGCTTAATGAATATTGGTTGAACTGAATTAACCACAGGTTATAGCCTTCTGGAATCCAGTTGGTACCTCCAAAATCAACATGACTAAAAACAAGTTTATTACCTGTCCCTCCAAGTACACTTTTCCTCATGACATATTTCTGGCATTTTTAGAAAATATTTTGACTATTAAAAAGGAAACAAAAAATGATTCTTCCCTTATTTCTAGTAGCTCATCATTTGCTGTAATATTGAATCCACCTCTGAGAAATCTTCCTTATTTGACTCTTTCTCTGTATCCCTCAATCATGCTCCTAGTATTACCGTCAGCCTAGACTCTTGCAATAACTTCCTTAGAGGTTTTCCTACTTTCATCCTCTCCCTTTTCCAAATAAGTTTTCATATATTTCCATACTGATCATCCTTATGTATAGATGTAGTCATGTTATTCTTCAGCTAATAAACATTCAATGGGTCCTTTTTTGATTACTGAATAAAGTTCCAATTCCTTTGCCTACCATTCAATATCTTTCACAATCTGGTGATATCCTAATTTTAAAAAACTTTTTCTTGTACCTCCTCAAATTCTATATTCTTGCCACACTGTCCTACTCACCATCCCTTGAATATACCTTTCATTTTCCTAAGCCTCTGACTTTACTCCAACATAGTATGGAATAGAGAATAGAATGCTGGATTTAGAGTTAGCGAAGCTTGGTTTCAAATCCCACCTCTGACACTTAATAGTTGTATAATGCCATTCGTTTTACTTCTGTGTATCAAACAGCTCCCTAGGCGCTATCTTCTGAGTTATAGGGTGTTGCTATGTTGGGAGAGAAAGTTCCCACACCAAAAACTGACAAAAATCACAGATCCTTTGGATATTTCTATGACTTTGCTAACAATATTCCCTATCCTTAGAATGTTCTCTATTACTAAAAAGTATCAAGGAGCTAGGGAAAGATTAATCATCTTCTCTACCGTTTAATATAGCAGCAAATGCTATCAGAATGGGTGATTTAGGGGTAACCCAGCAGCCATTCCAGAAAAATGAAAACAACTCACATGTAAAATGTACCTGAAGCTAAATTTATGGTATGAAATTTTGTGGTGTAGTTATTAGGCTCTTGATCTCATATTCACATGGTACAAGAATGTAGTTACTGGAAAATAGGCCCTTGAGACATTTCCAATTTGGAGTGTAATCTACAAAAGTCTCTGGCTTTGCAATTTGGAACTATGCCCAGAAAATTACCAAACTATGCATGGCTTGTGACTCAGTTATACTCAGCTGGGCTTTTACTCCAAAGAAATCAATGAAAGAGAGGACCTAACTATATAAAAATATTTGTGTCAATTCTTTTCATGGTAGCCAAAAATTAGAATATAAAGGGGTATCTTCCCGTTGGGGAATGGCTAAACAAATTGTGGCATATGAATGTTAAGGAATGTTATTGTTTCATAATAAATGATGAAATAGTTTCAGAGAATATTGGGAAGGCCTCTGCGAATTGATGCAAGGAGAAATGAGCAGAACTAGAAAGAACAAGTTATACGATGATATTATACAGAAAAACAACTATGAAAGGCTTCAGACACTCGTCAATGCAATGAGAAACTATAAGTACAAAAAAAAAAATGAAGATGAAACGTGGAACCTGCCTCTTGGCAGAGAGGTAGTGAACTTAAAATGCAGAAAGAGTCATACGTGGCTAACATGAGAATTTGTTTTGCTAAACTATGCAGCTATGTATTGAGGGCATTCTTTTTCTTTCGTTCTTTTCTTTCTTTTATTTTTCTTTCAAATTTGCTCAATGGTTGAGGGAGTGGGAGATAAAAGACCAATAAAAATAAGAAAATTGTTTTTTTAAAAGAAAGGAAAAAAATAGCAAGCTAAGAAAGTTTCTAGTGAGATCCAACTGATTTTACCCTCTAAGTGCCACAAGGTAGGACAGAGGTCCATGAAGCAGAAGTCCAAAAAGGTGGAGGCTTCTTGCCCTTTATGTATAGGAGAAACTTTGGTTCCTTACACTATGACAGGCTTTTTTTTTCCAACTAAATTCAATTTAATTAGCTTTATATTATTTTCACATCATGAATTACTACTATGATTTTAATGCGCCATCCATATATACCCAGCAATACTTGCTCCAGAAATATTTCTTGCTTCTTGCCTCAGGCACTAAAATTGCTAGTTTAACTCTACTCAGCAGTTCTTTGATTTTTTAAAAATTTATTTTTCAATATATTTATTTCATTAAGTATTTTCTAATTACATGTAAAATTTTTTAAACACTCATTTTTAAAAATTTTGAGTTCCAAATTTCTTCCCTCTTTCTCACCTCTCCCCACTCCCTGAGAAGCAAAGCAATTTGATATCGATTATACATATGAAGTCATACATAACATAATTCCATGTTAGCCATGTTGAAAAAGAAAGCACAAACAAAAAAAAAAGAGAAAGTAAAAAAAAAAAAGTATGCTTCCATCTACATTCAGAATTCATTAGTACTCTCTCTGGAGGTGGATAGCACTTTTTATTGTGAGTCCTTTGGAATTGTCTTGGATCATGTATTGATCAGAGTAGCTGTCTTTCATAGTTGATCATCTTTACAGCAGTGCTCATACTGTGTACAATGTTCTCATGATTCTGCTCACTTCACTTTCCATGAATTCAAATAAGTCTTCCCAAGTTTGTATGAAAGCACCCTGTTCATCATTTCTTATAACACAATAGTATTCCATCACTATCATATACCACAACTTGTTCAGCCATTCCCCAATTGATGGATATCCCCTCAATTTCCAATTCTTTGGCGTCACAAAATTTGACCACAAAAATCGGTGCCACAAAAAGAGCTGCTATATATATATTTTTATAAATAGGTTCTTTCTTTCCCACCCCCACTTCTTATCTCTTTGGGATATAGACCTAGTAGTAGTATTTCTAGTTCAAAGGTATGCACAATTTTATAGCCCTTTGGGTGTAATTGCAAATTGTTCTCCAGAATGATCAGACTAGTTCACAACTCCACCAACAAAATATTACTGTCCCAATTTTTCCACATCCTGTCTAGCATTTGTCATTTTCTTTTTGCGTCGTGTTGGCCAATCTGATAAGTGCAAGGTGGTATTTCAGAGTTGTTTTAATTTGCAATTCTCTAATCAGTAGTGACTTAGAGCATTTTTTCATGTAGCTATTAGAAACTTTTATTTCTTTTTCTGAAACTACCTGTTCATATCCTTCAACCATTTATCTATTAAGGAATGGCTCTTTTATACACACACACACACACACACACACATACACACACACATATATGTGTGTGTGTATATATATATCAAATTTGGCTCAGTACCCTATATGTTTGAATAATAATCTGTTCCAAATTTTTCTCCAGTTTCCTGTTTTCCTTCTAAATCTGGCTGCATTAGTTTTGCTTGTGGAAAAGTTTTTTAAGTTCATGTAGTCAAAATTATACATTTTACTTCCCGTGATCCTCTCTCTTATTTGATCACAAACTCTTCTCTTTTCCATAGATCTGACAGGTATGTTTTTCTATATTCCCCTAATTTACTTATGATATCACCCTTTATGTCCAAATCATTCATCCATTTGGACTTTATTTTGGTGTATGGTGTGAGATGTTGGTCTATGCCTAGTTTCTTTCAAACTGTTATCCACTTTTCCCAGCAATTTTTGTCAAATGATGAGTTCTTACCCCCAAAACTTGGATCTTCATATTTATCAAACACTTGATTACTATGGTAATTTACTACTGAGTATTGCGTACCTAATTTATTCCACTGATCCACTCCTCTATTTTTTAGCTGGTATTAGATTGTTTTGATGATTACCCCTTTGTAATATAATTTGAAATCTGGTACTGCTAGACTACCTTCCTTCACATTTTTTTTTTCACTGATTCCTTTGATAGTCTTGCCCATTTGTTCTTCCAGATGCATTTTGTTATTATTTTTTTCTAGCTCTATAAAATAATTCTTTGGTAGTTTGATTGGTATGGCACTGAATAAGTAAATTAATTTAGGCAGAATAGTCATTTTTATTATATTGGCTCAGCCTACCCATGAGCAATTAATATTTCTCCAGTTGTTTAAATGTGTATTTGTGTGAAGCGTTTTGTATTTGTGTTTCTATGATTCCTAGGTTTGTCTTGGCAGGTAGACTCCTAAATAATTTATATTGTCTACAGTTATTTTAAATGGGATTTCTCTTTCCATCTATTTTTGCTGGGTTTTGTTGGTAGCATATAGAAATGTTGATGATTCATGTGGGTTTATTTTATGTGCTGCAACTTTGCTAAAGTTGTTAATTGTTTCAACTACTGTTTTCGTTGCTTCTGTAGGATTCTCTAAGTACGACTTCACATCATCTGCAAAGAGAGATAGTTTTGTTTCTAGTATTTTTTTCCTTCAATTTCTTTTTCTTATCTTATTACTATAGCTAGTATTTCTGGTACAATATTGAATAATAATGTTGATAAATGGACTTCCTTATTTCATGCCTTATCTTATTGGGAAGGCTTCAAGTTTTCTCCACTACAGATAATGCTTACTCTTGGTTTAAGACAGATATAACTTATAATTTTAAGAAATGCTCCATTTATTCCTATGGTTTCTAGTGTTTTTAATAGGAATGGGTATTATATTTTGTCAAAAATAATTCCTGCATCTATTGATATAATCACACGATTTTTGTTGGTTTTGTTATTGATATGATCAGTTATGCTGATAGTTTTTCTAATATTGAACCAGCCCTGCATTCCTGGTATAAATCCCACCTGGCCACACTAGCAAATCTTGATCAAGTTTTGAAATTTTTTAACTTAATATCTCAACCAGTAAAGAGACAAGGTACTGTTGTTCCCATTCCCAAGTCTGCATTTTGGGACCTTTATTAATTAAAATTAGTTGAAAGTTCAAATAATGGAAAAAAGAAAATGAGTGGTGCTGATGGTGGTGGTAATAGTGGTTTGCCTCATTCAATGGCCTTGGAATAGAGTCACTCCTATCTTCTTCTTAGCATAGGGCAGTAGGAATTTTCCTGATGGTTGCCCTATTTCTGGGCACAAAACTTTTAGGGATAGGAATTGTCTTAGAAATGCAAGGTTAATCACAAACAAAGAACCACTGAGGCATTAAAAAAGAAGCAGAAGCAAAATATTCATACACATTCACCCACAAATATACATTTTTCCCATTCTAATACAAATGGTTTACTAATGAAAATCAAATAGATAGTAAAGAATAGATGTATACAGAGAGTATAGGACTTTGTAAGGAGTTTGTTTTTCTATTTAAACAATCTCAAAGAGTACCACTGTCAGTTGATAACACTCAGAAAAATGAATCACAGTTTTTCTTGATAGAACTATTTTTCCACCTGCAGGAGATTGTCTCAGTGGAGAATACAGGGAAGTCAGCTCAGAGTTTAGTAAGCAAAGGAAAAAGGGGCTGGAATACTTGCCTTTTTATCCAAATGTTTCAGTTGAGTACAAAGCATGGAAACACATTATCTTTTATAAAATATACTTTTCAATGCTACTCTTAGAAGGACTTTTTTTTTTAAATTAGGGGTGAGCAAGGAATGTACTAGGAGAAAGAGAAAGGGAGAGGTAAAATAGGGTAAATTATCTCACATAAAAGAGGCAAGAAAAAGCTTTTACACTGGAGGGGAAGAAGGGGTAGGTGAGAGGGAGTGAGTGAACCCTACTCTCATCAGAATTGGCTCAGAGAGGGAATAACATACATACTCATTTGGGTATAAAAATTTATCTTACCCTACAGGAAAAGTAGGAGGGGAAAGGGACAAAAGAAGGCAGGGGGTGATAGACAGGAGGCCAGATTTAGGGAAGAGGTAGTCAGAAACAAAACACTTTCGAGGAGTGACAGAGTGAAAGGAGAGAGAGAATAGAATAAATGGGGGAGGAATAGGATGGAGGGAAATGTAATTAACAATAGTAACTGTGAAAAAAATTTTGAAGAGAATTTCTCATACCTACAGAGAACTGAGTCAAATTTATAAAAATAGGAGCCATTCCCCAATTGATAAATGATAAAAAGCTATTAGCAGTTTTCAGATGAAGTAATCAAAGCTATCTATCTGAAGTAATCAAAGTAATCTTTAGCCATATAAAAATACTCTAACTCACTACTGATTAGAGAAATGCAAATTAAAATGATTCTGTGGTAGTACTTCATACCTATTAGATTGGCTAATAGGACAGAAAAGTTAAATGACAAATGTTGGAGGGGATGTGGGAAAATGAGATATTAATGCACTATTGGTGGAGTTGTGAACTGATTCAATATTCTGTAGAACAATTTGGAACTTTGCCCAAAGGGCTATAAAACCATGCATACCCTTTGACCTAGCAATGCCACTGCTGGCTCTGTATCCCCAAAGAGATAAAAAACAAAAGGGAAAGGGACCTCTATGTGAAAGAATATTTATAGCAGCTCTTTCCTAGGGGTAAGAATTGGAAAGTGAGGGGTTGCCCATTAATTGGAGAATGGCTAAATTAGTTGTGGTATGTGATTATGACAGAATTCTGTTGTCTAAAGGAAATGATGAACAGGATGCTCTCAGAAAAACTTGGAAAGAATTGCATGGGCTGATGCAAAGTGAAATGTACTGTGTACAAAGTACTGGCAATATTTTAAGATATTCAGCTGTGAATGACAGCTATTCTCAGCAATACAATGAACTAAGACTACTCTGAAGGACTTATGATGAAAAATGCTGTCCGTCCCCAGAGAGAGAATTGATGGTATCTGAATACAGATTGAAGCATACTTTTTTTTAACTTTCTTTTTCTTGAGGTTTTTTTTTTGGTCTGTTTTATTTCACAGTGTAACTATTATGGATATGTTTTGCATGACTGCACATGTATAACCTATATCGAATTGCTTGCCTTCTCAATGGGGGTGGGAGTGGGGGTGGGAAGGAAGGAAGAGAGAATTTGGAACTCAAAGTTTTAAAAATGAATGTTAAAAATTGTTTTTACATGCAACTAGGGAAAAATAAAATACTAAATAAAAATTAAAAGAAGAAATGACAAGCAGGCAGATTTTGGAAAAACTTGGAAAGACTTACATGAACTGATGCAAAGTGAAGCAAACAGAACCAGAAGAATGCTGTACATAGTAACAGCAACATGTGCAATAATCAACTATAACTGACAGCTTTTCTCAGCAATACAATGATCCAAGACAATTCCAAGGGACTCATGATAGAAAATTCTATCCACATCCAGAGAAGGAACTGATGGAGTCTGAATGTAGATCAAAGAATATTATTTGCACTTTATTTTTTTCATGTTTTTTTTTCCTTTTGTTCTGTTTCTTTCACAACATGACTAATATGGAAATATGTTTTATGTGATTGCAGATATTTAACCCATATCAAATTGCTTACCATCTTGGGCGGGGGGAGGGGAAGAAGAGAGGGAGAAAATTTGGAACTCAATTTTAATAAAAAATGAATATTAAAACTGTCTTTACATATAATTGGGAAAATAAAATACTATAAAAATAAAAATATTTTTTAAAAAGGACAAATTTTTCCCTTACCTACAACTGCTTAATGTGACTTCTAGAATACTTATTCAATTATAGTTTTTGTGGTCCCCATGTAATATTCTGTTCCCTCCCAAATCTGGAATATGAAAGAAGGTAATTTTGGAGAAAGTGGAAGGATTCATAGGTTGCAGCTGGAAGAAAACAGATAAGCTGGGATAAGTGGAGGGTGAAATGTATTATTAAGCAAGAATTTTTTCTTCCTGTATAGTAGGCCATAGATCAGGGAAACAAACCCTGACCTTCAAGAGCACCTTCTTAGACAGCTGATCACGTCTAACATCATTCTCTTAAAAAAAGAGTGCATGCCTTCATTCATCAACAGTGACGAAAAACACCATCTGTGCCTACAAGTCCTTTAATTTCCTGTTCAGTACTTCTTAATCCCTGGAGGGTTTTCTCAGGTTTCTCCTGCATATCACCGTCCCTGTCATAACCCCTGAGAAGCTAGTGGTTTAGGTCTCAAAGTATGCAGAGGGCAAGGCAGGATCTTTTTCAATTTGTAAAGGTCTTTCATGAAGTATTGTCTATTTGGTAAATCAAATATAAAGTTGTAAAAGGAAAACTGGACCGGTGGAGGTTTCAAGGTCATTGAAAGGGAGCTTCTGTGTCTGGGTCAACCATCAGAAGGGGATACTGAACTTACACTTGTGGGCTTGGTTAATTACTAGTGCTAGGTGGCACCATAGTGCTCAGAGAGCTGGACCTGGAGTCAGGAAGACCCTGAGTTCAAATTTGACCTCAGACACACTAGCTGTGTGACCCTGGACAAGTCAATTTAACATCTTGCAGCCTCCGTTTCCTTGTATATAATGTGGGGTTAATTGTAGCATCTCCCTTGCAGGGTTTTTGTGAGGATCAAGAGAAATAACATTGCAAAGCTCTTGGAAAACCTTAAAGCAATGTGTAAATGCTAGCCAGTATTGTTTTTGTTATTCTTCTTCTTATCATTATTATTATGTAGTTATAGTTATAGGAACAATTGGGGTCTATGCCAGCCTTTAACTGTGTTTGCCCAGGCATGGCATGGAAGAACTTCTGTGCCTGTTAGGCTGGTGGCCAGAGTCCCCACATGAATCAACTATGTCAATTCAATTTCATTCATACAAAAATAATTAAGTGCCCAATATCTGCCTAAGTGTACTATGAGGAGATAAAAAGACTATGAGTCTCATTGGAGTCACATTGGAACTAGCAATTTGAGCTATCCCAAAGTGGAATGAAGATCTCTAAACAATGGCTGGTTACTTGTAAGTTACTATAAAAAAGATAACTTGTCAGGAATGACTTCTTCTAAATCTGGATTTCAGCAATTCTGGGAAGTTCCTTCCTACTTCCTTAGGAAAACAAGACATATACAACCGAAATGAAGGGAAAATAAAACAAGATAGTATAGAATAAGGGTTAAATTAAATACGGTCACGTATCAAAATGCTATGGGCATCAGGGGAGAGAGAGATCTTTGTTGTCTGGAGACATCTGTAGGCTTTATTTGGGCATAGAATTTCAGCTGGCTTGAGGATGATGGTGATAATGATAATACCTCCTCCTATTTCTATAGTACTTAGGCCAAGAATTGATCAGGAGGAGAGCAGGCGGGATTGCCTTTGGGAACCTGCAAAATTGTTTTAATGACTTCCGAACTTCTTGAAATGAAATTCCATCTTTTTAAGTCCAATATTCTTCTTCTGGTGCTATTGTATAGATGCAAATGATAGAATATAGCAACCTCTGAAGAACTGAAATGGACAGTCATCCCAAGGAGAATGGAAAAGTACATGGTCAATTTGAACAAGCAGAAATACAACAAGGAAGTACAAAGGAGAAACAGAGTAGAATATCTCATCAAAGAAATGGTATGAAAAAAGACAGTGTAGTCAGCGCTTCAGCTCCACTGGAATCTTTACAATGTCAGAAAAAAAAAAAAGCAAAGATCTCCCCAGCAGGTTGGGTCGATTGCCTGTGATGTCATAACAGATCACTGATAAGAATAACATCGATGGGTTGCAATCTACATTATTGATGAGAAAAGCCACATAAGTGAGATCAGAGATCTGCTTGAATATATGAGAATTTAAGGTTTGTAAAAGTGTTTTCCTCACAAGAACCCTGTGAGGTAGATAATCCAGATATTCTTTCCACTTTACAGATTAGGAGAAATGAGGCTTTTAAAGAGGGGTGTTGGGGCAGCTAGGTGGCGTAGTGGAGTTGGGAGGACCTGAGTTCCAATTTAGCCTTGGACACTTGACACACTTACCTATGTGTCCTTGAGCAAGTCACTTAACCCCTATTGCCCTGCCTTACTCCCTGCAAAAAAAAAAAAAAAAAGATAAAGAAGGGAAGTATCTTGTCCATGGTCTTATACTTAGTAAGTATTAGAGCTGAGATTTTATATAGGTAGGTAACAGGAGAAAGAATTGCCTCTTTCAGGGTCAATCCTAGGCTCTCTTGCAAGGCAACTAGACAAGACTCTTGGATGGGGCTCAAGCTGGTAAGAGAGTGACCAATCTCAAAAGGAGCCCAACCCTTTACACTATATATTTCTGATCTCAGGGTGGTGTTTGAATTGCTCTTTAAGGGATGGATAAGCATTCAACTGCAATAAGAGGAAGGAAAGCATTTCAAACATAGGGAAAGTGTGATTAAAGATGCATGGGTTTTAAAATATAAATGGTCTTGGAGGCGGCGAGTGAACATTCCTCTTCAAAAGGGATTAGCAATGGCAGCCATCCCCAGTTCTCCTGGATCTAAATTTTTTACTTTTATCTCTTTGATCCAGCCTCAGAAGCTTAATAGCTATGTGACCCTGGGTAAGTTGCTTACCCTGTCTGCCTCAGTTTCTATGAGGATAATAATAGCACCTATCCTCATGGTTGTCATGGGGACCAAATGAGAAAATGTTTGTAAAATGCTTAGCATCATGCCTGGTGCATAGTAGGTGCTGTATAAATGCTAGTTATTATTATTATTTTAAAAGTGATTGCTATAATCTGATATAGCTCCCCTGGCTCTGTCCAAGGAAAAGAAAGCTCCTAATCCTGGTTCCTATGGGTGTTCAGACCACCTAACTATTTTGGCCTCAATTTAGACAAATCTCTCATTCTGTTCCTTTAGTTCAAGAAAGACAAAGCTGATTTTCCTCTCCAAGGAAGAGTCAGGTCAAGTCAGCATGCATTTGTTAGGCAATGTGTTAAGTGCTGAGGATACAAATTAAGAAGAACGAATGACTGGGGAACAGGACAACCAGAA
>CM053625.1:251772273-251789811 GCA_028646595.1 Phalanger gymnotis
ATGCATATATAAGTAAATAACAAATATATTCCCCAAGCCCTAAGATTTGACAACTGGTCCAATCACTTCTGGACATACACAGGGAGAAGAAATGGAAGCAGGGTCAGATTTTATATTCTTGGGCTCAAAGATCACTGCAGATGGTGAAATTAAAAGATACTTGCTCCTTGGAAGGAAAGCTAAGGCAAATCTGGGCAGCATATGAAAAAGCAGAGAAAGCACATTGTTGACAAGGCCCATATAGTCAAAGCTATGGTTTTTTTCCAGTAGCAATGTAAGGCTGTGAGAATTGCAGAATCGATGCTTTTTCAAATGGTGATACTGGAGAAAACTTATGAGAGCCCTTGGACAGCAAGGAGATCAAAGCAGTCAATACTTAAAGAAAATAATTCAGACTATTCACTGGAAGGTTAAATACTAAAGCTGTAGCTTAAATACTTTGGCCACATAATGAGAAGATAGGACTCAGTGGAAAAGATCCTTGTGTTGGGAAAAATGGAAGGCAAAAGGAAAAGGTTATGGCAGAGGATGAGGTGGGTAGATAGTGTCATGGAAACAGCAAATATGAGTTTGGACAGATGTGGGAGATGATAGAGGACAAAAGGTCTTGGCATGTGTAATGTTAATGGGATATGAAGATTTTCCCTGCCCATTAATAGGTCTCACATGGAGCCCATTAAGAAAAGCTTTCTTAGGGGAGGCTTGCTTGGAAGAAGGCTTTCACATCTTTTGGTACTAAGTTGAATAGGCACTGAGTCATGAGGGTTATGATGCCTTCTGGCTCTGAGAAGTGTATGTATACTCTGAGTTTGTATTTTGCTTTGGGGGTTTGTGAAGGACCTTGTGATTCCCTGGTGGAGACTCTGAGTAGCCTTATGTTCAGACCCCCAACTGCTCAGATAGAAAGGCTCTTTCACTCCAGTGGTGTATGTAAAGTGTACAGCAATATTGCTTTGATTCAGGCAGTCAGAGACCTGACTGTTGGTCTAATTTCTCTGCTTGTATTTTCTCTGACATTCAGGGTGTTGACCCTTCCTAGTGAATGTAATTAAAAGTAGGATTGCTAACGCATTTTTGAGCCATCTCTCTTAGAAAAGCAGGTTAAAGAACTTGTGCTAACAGGCCATCGTGGGTACGCTAGGGTGCTTGCTGCTACAGCACGCTATGATCCATCGAGTCACAAGGAGTCAGACGTGACTGAACAGCTGGCCAACAACATACATATATTGGGAGTACATGCTCCAAACCGTTTCACTGATGGGATACCTGGTCAAAAAAGGCTGGAGACCACCACTGTTTCAGAGGACAGGGATCGTTTTTCCTTTGTTATATCCTCCACAACGTCTAATATGTCTTTTGTGTTGTAGTGAAAACATCCCTGCACAGAAAATAAGAACCACTTGAATTTGCATCCTAGATCTTGGTCTTAGTGCTAGGATTTAGAGCCTGTAGGAATCTTACATATTATCTGGTCCTGTCCTTTGGTTGTACAGAAAAAGGAAACTGAAGACCAGAAGCAAAATGATTTGCCTGATGCTACACAAATAGCATTTGAATCAGTATTTGAACCCTGATCCTCTGACTGCAAACCCAGAACTCTTTTATTGTGCTACTTACTAGCTGCGTGACCTTGGCCAAATCACTTGACCTTTCTGAACTCTGGATTACCTATCTCACAGTTTTTAAAAAAATCAAATGAGATACATGTAAAAGTCCCTTATAATACAAATGAATCTCAGTTTTAATAGTAGAGGTCAATGGATGAATTTATTTCCACTCTCAATTTCGGAACTATATTTACACTATGGCAATAGAGGCTGTGGTGCTCCAGCTCGAGCAGGATAGATAACTATGAAGAGAAAATTATCAAAGAGTAGGGGAAAAAATGTACAGAAAATTGAATAGGAAATAAATAGGAGCAAACAGATAGAGGGGCCTTGGGGGATAAGAGGGGGAAAAAGGCAGTGTTGGAAAAGGGGTGACAAATGCTGGCATAGACAAGAATTATGGCATAAGGCCAAAATTCTGTTCTTATGGGTAGTGGTAATTACTCTTTGTTGATCATTTTCTGCGTACATATTTTGTGTGTAAGTGCTTTTCCTTTGCTAGCCTGTAATAAAAATGGTACTGGGGGAAAAGGAGGAGGATCATAGGATCCTATCTCTAACGGTAGAAGGAACCATAAAGGCCTTCTAAACCCAATCTTCTCATTTTACAGATGGAGAAACTGAGTCCCAAGAAAGTTAAGTGACTTGCCAAAGTTCACAAAGGTGGTAAGTGTCAGAAGCAGGATTGAAATCTAGGTTCTCTGACTACACTGTACCACAGTGCTTTCTAGGACAATGATAATAATAATAACAGCATTTATATAACACTTTAAGATTCGCAAAATGCTTTAGATATGTTAACTCATTTGAACCCTCATAACCCGAGACGCCAAGTCCTATACTCTATGTACTTTGTCACCTAGCTTCCCTAGAAAGACAAGAAAAAAACAAGCATTTTTAAAGTGCTTATACTGTGCCAAATGCTATATATTATACACACACACACACATATATATTCTCTTATTTGAAGCTCACAACAACCCTGAGAAGTAGGTGCTACTATTCTCACCATTTTCCAAAACTGAGGCAGAAAGATGTCAAATGACTTATGCAGGGTCACACAGCTAATATATGTCTGAGGCTGGACTTGAACTCAGATGGCCTTGACTCCAGGCCCAGAGCTCTATCTATCTAAGAGCAAGACCAGAGAGGGCTTGGGAGAAGTAAGCACAGTTATTACCAAGAAAATTGTAGGAAGTCAATATAAGGTCTGTGCTGGTTAAGCTAATATAAGAGAGCTGGAAACCAAGAAGAAACCAACTTTGCAGACCACATAAGATAGACTCTTTTTTGTCTGTGGCATCCCAGGGGCCTTCAAAATGCTCCAGAACCTTTGCAACCTTCCAGGAGATTAAGGGTCACGGTTTATTTTCAGGAGAGCCTGAAATCCATGGGAGTAATATTTCATAGAGCATGCCTTCTGCAATCCAGGAATTCTATACCTAGAGATAAAATTAGGGAATAGGCCCTAAAGAAACCTTGAAGCCAAACAACCTTTGGATTCAAATCTAAATCTTTCTCTATCTAGAAGCTTAGTAGTAAATTCAAGTAGCATTGAGTCTGACTGGTTCCAAACAAGAAAGGGGCTAAGATAAAGAAAGAGGGAGGTGTGGGGTAGGACTACAAGAGGTCAGTCTTTTTCTCCCTGCACTATCATGGGAGATATGAAGCTTAAAATGCTATATAAATATGAGTTTTTATGGTTAACTTTTAACTGTGTAACTTTCTCTTTTCTCTGTTATATTAACCCCCATATGTCTCCCTGAGGGGGTTAGCAGTCAAAACCTTTATAAAACTTAAAAAGGTGTATACGCGCAGGCACGTGTGCGTGTGCGTATGCGTGTGTGTTTTATTGTTTCAGACACATCAGGACAGAGAAGCAGTAGAAACCTGCATCCTTTTCTGCAGAAGAGAACCAGGCAGGAGGGGAAAAGGCCAAAAGGATCAAGAAAGGGTAGTGGCAATGAATGACCAATATGGGAAGGGGGAGGCAAGTCAAACCCTGGTCCTTGCTGGTCATTCATTTATTTAACAAATGGCTTTTTAGCTCAGTTTTGTGCAATGCATCATACTTGGCGCTAGAAGCCCAAAGCTAAGACGTAGAATTTTTTTTAAAGTTACATATCGAATTTATTATATTTTATTATTTATTCTATTTTAAAAGAAACCAAGCTCTATATCATAAACACAACTAACTTAGTGTATAATCTTTTTTTCTTATTTGATATTTTAACAAAGAATAAAATAAGAAACTAAGAAAAATAAGTAAACCAAATGCCAAAAGGGCTTGTGAAAAATATAGTAACTGAAACCAGCAAACACTGAACTTTGAGTCAATGTTGGGAGTATCTCTCCAACAGAAGCTCGGAAAGCACTGGTCTGAGGCAAAATTAGAATGCAGGGAGAAGGGAGTTTGCCTTCTTTTCTCCTATCCTTGGTTGTCAATCTTATTCCCTTTCCCAGTTCAAGCCCAAGCCCTCCTGCTGCCAATGGAGTTACCAGTCCGGGATTGTGCTGGGGCCAGCTTCAACCGGCTTGGGAGCCCATCACTATATTGCTCTATGCACATTGCTTGAGCTCATCAGGAATGCAGAAGAAGGCTCTGAGAATGAAGTCATCACCTGATGCAGGGGCCCAGTGACTAGGCAAATAAAAAGAACAACAGTGATAATAACTGGCATTTATATAGAACTTTAAGGCTTGGAAAGTGTTTTTATACATTATCTCATTTGAGCTTCATGATATCTCTGTCAGTATTCCCTTTTGATAAAAATTTGCTTTCAAAAATTTATTTCATTCACACTGAGGTCTAAGTAACCAATAACAGCTCAGGATGTGGTGGACTTGCATTTTAACAAAGGATGATTAATATATGCTTATGGAATTAATTAATCCCTTAAGAGGATGAAGCTATAATCGTGGAATTTCAGGTATCTACCAGTGATCAGAGAAGACTTTTTTTTTGTTTATTTAGTGCCTTTCTTGGTTCTAAAATAACATATGTACTGGGCATTTTTTCTCCCTGCACTATCATGGGAGAAAGGAAGCTTAAAATGCTATATAAATATGAGTTTTTATGGTTAACTTTTAACTGACTTTGTAACTTTCTCTTTTCTCTGTTATATTAACCCTATTATTTTTATTTATTTATTCTATTATTTTTCATTTTCATGTTAGGCAGTGGACTAAAGCGCCTGAAAATGGTCTCCTAGTTGGAATGTAGCTTTTTTCCCCACTAAGTCCTAATCTCCCGGGGCCCTGTGAGAAACTCAATTTATGATCTTCTAGCAAATGACTTCTCCCTTGATGACTTATCGATAAAATCAGATAACACTTGTGATACTCATAATTGATGAGCTATATCCACTGGGCACACGGTTCTGTCTCAGAGATTATGACCCACTTTATATGAAGGTGACGAAACTGTCATTCATTAAGCAATTTGGAATCGTACTAAAAATGTCATTGTAATCAGCGTGCCCTTTGTACTATGACCAGCAGGTACAAAAAGAGACCAAAGAGGCTAAAAAGGTTCTTCCTCCAAGGATATAAACACACACACACATACACATACATAAATATGTGTATAGATAGGTAGATAGACAGATAGATAATTTTTTAGTATTCTGCACTAGCAAAGAACTAGAAAGAGAATTAGAGGCCATAGGTTGTGGTATAGCTGAATACAGTGTGACATACAACTATAATAGAAATAACAAAACAGAAACCGAAGTAACGTTTAAATATGAAAAACCAAAAGTGCCTAAGACACCATAAGGAATGCCAAGTAGATTCTTAGCTCTAGGGTTGGGAGGGCCACTAGTGATTATCTTGTCCAACCCCCTCGTTTTATAGATGGTGAGACTGAGGCCAAAGAGGTTAATCCTGGGCACTCCTAAAACCTTTTTGGCAGCTGGAACACAGGAGTTGTGTTTCTCAATCTAAAAATGGCTCAGGAGTGATGGTGACAGGTGCACTTTTGGGGAACATATAGAACAGACTTATATATAGGGGTCATTTTTGTCTCTGCAATTTACATTACAAGCTCTTATTCTAGCTTCTGGCCTTTTGACGATTACAGGATTTCCAGGGCATTAAGGCCCGTTTTGAAATACTCTGAGGGCAAAACCCCATCTGTTTAGTCTACTTCAGTTTCGTGCCTATCGCTTTATTCTTGGAACAGAAACTGTGTTTTCCTGTTGGGACATTTCATTTTGGCCTTGTTCATGATCCCAGAGAAGGAACATAGGGAGGATTACAAGTTCTTGTTACAGCATCTCTTAATCACAATCCCTTCCTGGAAGCTCTGAAATTATTTTCCATCTAGGGGATCTGTGAAATGCTTTCCAGCTTGGGCTGCTAGAGGTTCGAGGTGGTGGGGGAGGAAGAGAGGGACAAAGGCGGAGAAGGATGCTGTCCACACTGGCCAGCTTCTCAGTACCCTCGGATTTCTCCCTCTTCCAAATAGCTGCACCTCACTTCTTAATCATCCATTTGGCATTTACCATAATACCATGCTGAATCATTATATAACTGGTTGACACTTTATTTCTTTTCTTCTTAGCTTTCTGAAAGGCACACACTGTGTTCCTAACATGGTGTAATATGGGTGCTCAAGAAAAAAATTCTTGCAAAATTGAATTCACTCATAAGGTTACTACAGGTTAAACTTAGACTATATGTCCTTTGAGGTCTATAATAATAATAAGTCCCATTTATATTTCGCTTTAAGATTTACAAAGTATTTTACATATGCTAACATCCTCACAACAACACTAGGAGGCAGGTGCTATTTTTTTTTGACAGATCTACATTTGACAGATGAGGAAACTGTGACACAGAGAAGTTATGACTTTCCAAGGGTCACACAGCTAGTAAGTGTCAGTGACAGGATTTGAAGTCAGGTTTTTCTGACTCTGAATCCTACATTTTATTCACTATGGGACATTCCTACTTGAGAGAAATGGAAAAATTTAATTTTTCCCCCTATGTCTTAATATCAGATTATAGGAACATAGAATTTAGAACTAGAGGGGAACCACGGAACACATCTAGTCCAAACCCTTTGTCAGTCTAAATTAAAGAGAAGATAGCCAATATATCAAAAACTTTAATCAGAGCAATTGAGTTGAAGCTGGAAGTGCCACACAGCAAGTGCTGGGGAACCCAAGGACGGGACTGGGAACAGGGTTTATATAGGGTCCTGAGGCAGAGGGACTGGCCAAGTTGCAGGTGGGGAAGGTTTAGGCAGAGGTGATGGCCAGGATGCAGGTGGGAGGGTTACAGGTGTCTCACGGTTTCACATGCTAAGTTGTTTTGCATAACAAGCAAAAGTCCTTAGAGAAAGCTTGGGAATCTATGGAGAGGAGACTTTGAGACATTTACAAAATTAGTCAGAGGTTAGGACTGACAATATCTGGTCAGCCTCAGGCAATTCATGGATCTGGGGATGGCACAAGGTCCGATTCGGCCAGCTGACTTCGACACGGCTCATATAAGGAAAACAATGCCTATAAAAGTAAAGGGACTTTCCAAAGTTTCAGTGAACTAGGATTTAACCCTGGTTCTTTAAGTCCACTATCCCAAGAGGTATTGTGCTTTTCTTTATAACTTTCCGTAGGAAATTTGTTGGTGCTCCCAAATAAAATTAACTTTTATTTTTGTTTCTCTCTGGAGATAAAGAGTCAATGCCCCTGCTTTACACTTGGGTATTTCAAAAGAGCTGATTTCCTCATCATAAATGTGCCTCTACTAACCATCTTCCCCATGCTAGCAGACCATTCAAGGAGAAGAACTCAATAGTTCCCCTCCCCACCCTCTTAATCCCACCTTGAGCTCCCAGAAGACCAAACCCTAAAGTGACATGGCCAGATCTTCACTTCAGGACAATCACTGAAGCAGCTGTGGGGCTGCTGAACTTTCGTCTACCAGCGGTGAGAAACTTGAGAAAGGCAGACTGGTGAGTCCGGACAAGAGGTGATGAAGGCCCGAACTGCTCTTAGCTACACCAATACGAAAAATGGGTAAGGAAGTGAGAGAGGCTGCGGAGGCAGAAATGGCTAAGATTTGGCAAGTAACTGGATATGCAAAGTGACATGATTAAAACATCACTGGTAACTCTAAAGAGAATAATTTCAGATGGATGATGAGGTCAAAAGCCATAAGGCAAAAAGTTGAGGAGTTAGAGAGGAGGAGCATGGTGAACATATAGCTTTTTCTATGGGTTTTTCTGAGAAAAGGAAAAGAGCTACAGGATGGTAATCTGAGAGTATTGGCAGGGTCTAATGAAAGAGGTTTTTCTTAAAGGATGGTGGATACTTGGGCATGTTTGAGGGCTGGAGGGAAGGAATCAGTAGAGAGGTTGAAGTTAACAGAGAATGGGTTGCAATCTTCTACAGCAGAGGTATCAAACACATTGCTGGAGGGCAGACCAGCAAAGGGGTATGGTCTGAACCAGATTAAAATTTAATTGGGAAATATTTAAAATAATAAATAAAAATACAATAAACACATGGTTTTCAAAGTCAATATGTGGCCTGCAGGGAGCCTTATGTAGGGTTTAGTGGTTTCAGGTGGGGTTTTTTTGGGGGGGGGTTTGATACCACTGTGCTGGAGAATACAGAGAGAGAAGGGATCAAGTGCATATGTAAATGGGTCTCAGTGTCAGAGAGTGGGAGAAAGCAGAACAGAGTTGGGGAGGAGATGAAGAGAATGGGAGAAGAATGAGCTCATATAACAGAGCCTCAATTTTCTTCTGGCAGGAGGGAAGGTCCTTAGGTTAGAGAGGTTGTTGTGGGGAGAGGAGACGTGGGAGGTTTAAGAAGAGAAAGTTGAGAAAAACTTTTTGTGGGACACGAGATAGGGAATCAGGGAAGAATAAAAAAAATGGTCTGTGTCAAGGAAGGTCATGTTGAAATTAGATAATATGAATTCATATTGTACCCAGTCATCACAGTTTTGATACTTTATCCAGCTCTGTTCAGCCAGCACATGAGGAGGAGTAGGATGGCAGAACTAATCCAATGCCAAGGGTTGACAAGGGATGAGTGGTGTTTGGAGAGGGAGCCAGGGACTTGAGAGTAGAAGATAGGGTAGAGTTGAATTTAAGGTCAAGAGTGGAGAAGCAGAGAAGTGAAGTAAGAGCAAGGATAATGGCCTGAGAAAGTGCCAGGAATAGAGGGATTGGAGATCTCATTGAGAGCTACGAACTCATTGAAGAGTGGTAAAGCATAGGGAGAGATGAAATGATAGGGACTTAGGGTCAGATGGAATAGATGGAATTCTTGGGTTGTTATGCCTCTGAGATTTGGGATTGAATACTGATTTTGACACTACAAAGCTGTGTGACCACAGGCAATTCACCTAACTTCTGTGTCTCTGTTTCTTCATCTGTAAAATGGGGACAGAAGATAGTTCAGTTTTTCTGCAACATAGTGTTTAGGTGAATAGTATAAGGTAAACCTGGAAAGGTAGGATGGAATAAAATTATAGTGGGCCTTAATACGAGGATCAAAAGTCTTTTTTATTCAGTAGGCAATGGAAGATTACTTGTTGTTGTTTGTCCTTTGTTCTCAAAGAGATCCAAAGACATCACAAGGGTGATGCCTTGACTTTCTTGTCAATTGGATTTGAGTGAGGCAGAGCAAGGCAAAGTCATCACCTCCTTCGCTCCTCCAGAGGCATCAAAGTCCAGGGATAAGACATAAGTCAAGATGACGGGTGATGGCCCAGGATGCAGTGGGTGGGTGACCTTGTTCTTTCTAAATTAAGGTCTTTCGCAGGTCTCAGTTCATCTGAGGTAACCGCCCATTCAATGACTAAGAACTAGGTAAGAAGTGAGACGAAAGTTCGCCCAATTTATCGTCACAAAATTATCAATGTGGGAGGAGAAGACTCTTAAGCTTTCTGGCCAGAACAGAAAATAATTGCTATTTATGCTCATTCTAAGCCATCAAATCTTAAATAATGAGCCATAAAGGCTTGACTTAGAGGCTATTATTGGCCTTCCCATGAGAATCTGAGTGATTTGAGTATAAAGGTTTAGTCAAGTAGTGTCATTTTAAACACAATGGTTTTTTTTTTCAGAGTTATATTTCAAGAAATCATAAGTTAAAACTGCACAAGATAAAAAGTAAATTGTCTCAGTTCTTTCAAAAAGAACAAAATTGAATACACAAACATAATTAAAAAAAATCTAGGCCCTTAACCCCAAAATGTCTTAGAAAATACAAGCAACCAAAATTAATCACACAAATGTCATGGAAACACCATGCCAATCACACGCCAATTACAAAGCAACATTACATGCCAATTACATGTCAATATCACAGAAACATTACACCATCACACCAGTTACATGTCAATGTCACTCCAATTACATGCCAATATTAAAAATAACACCAAAATTGCACAAACATCATGATATTGTTATGGTAAAACATAACATCAATATCACACAAGTATCTTGCCAATGCCACACAATACCATGCAAGCATCATGCCAATGCCACAGCAACATCATGTTAACATTGCACAGATGTCATGCCAATGTCATGCCAAAACATTGCACAGTGTCACACAAATATCATGCCAATGCTGTGCCAACATCACATTAATGTCAAGCCAATATCACGCTGAGAACATCATGCTAATGTTGTGCTAGTTGTCATACCAACAGCACTTAAATATCATGCCAATGTCATGTTAATATCATTAAAACAGCATACCAATATCATGCCAATGTCAGCAATATTAAAAATCATGCCAATGTCACACCAAAATGCCATGCCAATGTTACCCGAATATCATACCAATGTCATGCCAGTATCACACCAATTTTGTAGGGTAAAAAGAAGGGAGTAAGGTGTTAAGAAGACTAGGAAGACAGGATTTATTAATATTATTATAATTACTACTATTACTGATGCCTGCCTACATTGACTATTCTATAAGACAGAATTGTTTGCCTTTCACATCTTATTAGTTTAATTTGCATAATTAAAGATTACATCACTTTTCCAGGTCAATTCTTGAAACTGGCTTAGTTTTGAATAAATATGCAGTTCTTCCTCAAGACAGCATTTTGTTCAAAATTTAGACTCTATATCCATACTTATATATTGAGTTATAAAGGGCTTTAAAGACAGTCAAACAGTGGGTTTTATACTTGATCCTAGAGGTAATAGAAAGCTAGTAGAGTTGATCTGAATGGAGGAGGTGACACGCTTGGCCTCCACTTTAGGAAAATCAATTAGGGGGCTGAATTGAGGAAGCATTACAGTGGGGAGAGACTTGAGGCAGGGAGATCAACCAGCAGGCTATCGAGGTGAGGGCCTGCACCAGGTTGGTGAGAATATACTAGAGATGTTATGAAGGCAAAATCAACAGAACTTGGCAACAAATTGTATTCTGTGGGGTGAGAGAGAGGGAGTCAAGGATGACGCCACATTTGGGAACCTGGATGACTGGGAGGATGGTGATACCCTTGACAGTAACAGGGAAGTTTGGTAGAGAGGAGGGTTTGAGAGGAAAGATAATGAGTTCAGTTATGGACATGATGAGTCTAAGACATCTGCAGGACATCCAGGTCAAGACATCTGACAGATATGCAGGACTGGAGGTCAGGAGACAAGGGAGGGCTGGACACTTAAATCTGAGTGTCATCTGCACAGAGACCATCATTGAAACCATGGAAACCTTCTTCATCTCCAGAGTCAGAAGAGGGCCCTTGACAGAGCCTTGGGGGATGCCTAAAGATAGCAGGCATGACGTGGATGAAGATCCCACAAAGGAAACAGAGAAGGAGCATTCAGAGAGGCAGGAGAATCAGCAAAAGCAATAGAGAAGAGAGTGTCAGGGAGAAGAGGGTGACAGTATTAAAGGCTACAGAGAGATTAAGAAGGATGAAGGACTGGGTACTGGACTGCCACTTACTACCTAAGTGATTTTAGACTAGTCACTTAATTTCTTTGGACTCCAAATCCTATGACTCTATGGATAGAATAGAGGTTATGCTGGGGCAGCTAGATGCTGCAATGGATAAATACTGGGCCTGGAGTCAGGAAGACCTGAGTTCAAATCCACTCTTACTTACGGGCTGTGTGACCCTGGGTAAGTCACTTAACTTCTGTTTGCCCCAATTTCCCCAGCTGTAAAATGAGGATAATAATAGCACCTACCTCTCAGGGTTGTTGTGAAGATCAATGAGATAATAATCATAAAGCACTTAGCACAGTGCCTGGCACATAGTAAGCCCTATATAAATGTTAGCTATTAATATTATTATAATTATTACTGATGCCTGCCTACATTGACTATTCTATAAGGCAAGATTGCTTGCATTTCACATATTATTAGTTTAATTTGCATAATTAAAGATTACATTACTTTTTCAGGTCAATTCTTGAAACTGGCTTAATTTTGAATAAATAAGCAGCCCTTCCTCCAGACAGCATTTTGTTTAAAATTTAGATGCTATATCTATAGTTACATATCTTGGCCACAAGATGGTGCTCATATAGGCAAAATAGATTTTGGTTTTTTGAGGCCTTTTTTTTGGACTTTTTGGTTCTAATTGTTGGTGAAGGGTGGGGACGGTGGGGAGATGGGAGGAAAGAGACTTGAGGATCTGGAGAAGTCAAGAAGATAAAGGTAGAAATTGATCAATGAACAGATTAAGACAGGGAGAAGTCAAAGACAGGCACATCTCCACTTAACACTGATTGGTTTACAAAAACACGGTCAAGTAAAACAGCGGGGGAGGAGGGGAGAGGCAGGCAATGTCACAGAAATGTAGACTTAGAGCTGGAAGGCACCTTAGATGTCATATAGTCCAATTTTAAAGATCAAGAGATAGCTCCTGCTTCCGGCTTATGTTCATATAACATCTAGTGCTCTTCCAGTCAGCTGCTAAGGAAAAAATTAATAATGAATGGTTTGCAGAATGACTTTGTAAATGAGTTGATTAATGTGTATAAATGATATTATTGAGAAATGAAGTTAAATCAAGGTAACTTTATGCTGGAGAAGCAATGTAATATAGTGAAAATAGCCTTAGATTTGGTAGAGGGGCACAGGTTTAATTTCATTTGCCACTGAAGGAGTAAAATCATAATCACAGATTTATAACTGGAATAGGCCTTAGAAATTATCTTATTCTGCCCCTTCTTTTTATAGAAGAAGAAACTGAAAGCCCAGATTAACAAGATTAGTAAAAGGCAGAGAGGTAGTATTTGAACCTAGGTCCTATGATTTCAAATGACAAGAGGTAAAAAGTGAGAAGGACAGATGGGTGGTGCAATGGATAGAGTTCTGGGCCTGGAGTCAGGAAGACCTGAGTTCAATCCGGCCTTAGATACTATCTATGTGACCCTGGACAAGTCACTCAATCCTGTTTGCCTCAGCTTCCTCATCTGTAAAATGAGCCGGAGAAAGAAATGGCAAACCACTCCAGTATCTTTGCCGAGAAAACCCCAAATGGGGCCATAAAGAGTGGGACACTACTGAAAAACAACTAAACAACAAAAAGTGAGAACCTCCTATAGATAATTCTCAGGCACTAAAGAAATATTTAATTTTTTAAATTTAAAGATGGATTTTACTCAGCTCATTAAATTAAATTTATTCTCCATTCCAAAAGGAAAATAGGGTTGCTACTGCCTTGATTGTGACATACTAGGACAATCAAACCCCTGGAAACTGGAATGTAGAATCTCTGGGTCTTAAATTCAAAGTCCTCACTCCTCAGGCAGAATCCAGGACATCAAATAGAATTTCTTATGAGTTCTTCAAGAATCCATTTACTCAAGAAAAATTTGTATAGCTAACCAGGAAGTTCATCTCATCTCTTTTTTTGAGTCTCTGTATGATTTTACTTTCAATATCACAAGTCACAGCTTGGAGCACAGCAGGATTTTAATCGCTGGCCTGCCATTAGCTTGGAACAGTGTGGCCTTGTCAAGTCAGTTAATCTATCTGGGTCCTAGCTTCTTTATCTACAAAGTAGGGATACTAATAACTGTCCTACATGCTTCATGGGGTTGTTTTGATTGTAAAATTTTTAGGATAAAATTTCCAAAGAGCACATGGCTCCCGGGACATGCTGTGAGGCTACTAATTAGAGGCCAAATCTAATGGCAAACACTAACTTTGACTTAATCTATCACCCCCAAGACCATCCGTAATGTCGTAGCAGAGCCTCACACCAAGATATTCACAGGGCAAGATTCCCAAGCCACTAAAGAGACATTATCAATGTCAGAACTAAGTTTCAAATGTAATCGATGTGGATGTTCACCCCTTCTGTGGAGAGATTATTCTCAATACCGGGAAAAAAGCCCCATCCTTTATGCTTATTAATTTTGACCAGGTTCCACCTTGGACATACTCTAAAACATTAAACCAGAGGTGATAAACAGTAAACAACTTTATAATACAAAAAAAAAGTTATGTACCAAATACAGTACTTTAATGAAAAATAATTGCTTCATTATGTACATATGCATGGTAAATACTATGAATTACTTCTTTTCATATGGAATAGACAGAATGGGGAAGGTTTGCTGAAAGCCTATGGATGGATACGAGAACAAAAAAAGTTTGGGAAGCCCTTTTCTATATAAATAATAAAAGTGAAAGTACTTTGAAAAAACAGAGCAAGTGCTACAAGATGTGAGGTATATGTGATGATAATTTTAAAAGATTTGTAATTTCTTTAACGAGGGTACCCTTAATGCTGTAGTAACCAGCATTCCTTTGCGATAGCGCCTCTAATGGTATAGGAATGCTGGTTCAATTGTTCATTTATGCCCTTGTTTTCATGAGACTAACTTTGTACTTATAATAATAGCTAGCATTTGCATAGTATTTTAAGGTTTGTAAAGTGACGTCCTCAGCAAAATCTTAGTAGAGAGTTTCACAACATGCCGTGGCCAAAAAAAAAAAAAACCCAATAGAAGTCACCTATGCCTAACCCTCTGAAGATGAGGCTTCTCTTCACTTTCCTAGGCTGGTCCTTGGACAAAGGACATCAAGTCTATCAGCAGGGTCCTACTCAAAACCTCACAAGCCAAAAAGAATTGGCTAATATCTATGGACAGTTGGAATAGCCTTTGAGATCTCAGAATCACTTTTATGCCATGTTGAGATGAGGCATCAGAATATGACTTTGATAAAGAATTATTAATAATATAACACTGAAGTAGCATTATTTTTTTTTTCTTTCTCCGGGTAGAAGATGATTTGGTGATTGTGAGCAGATTCCAGGAACACTTAATGAGTAGAGGGAGACAAGTCATATGTCCAGCTTCCTAATCTTGTGCTTCCATCAGCTCCCTACATCAAAGAATATTGAGATAACTGTAGAGAAGAATATAATACTTTTTAAAATAAATAATTTATTTTTTGTTTTCAACATTCACTTTTTAGTTTTCAGCACTGATTTCCACAAGATTTTGAATTACAAATTTTCTCCCCATTTCTACCCTCCCCCCACTCCAAGATGGCATATATTCTGATTACCCCATTCCCCAGTCAGCCCTCCCTTCTGTCATCCCACTCCCCTCCATCCCCTTTTCCCTTACTTTCTTGTAGGGCAAGATAGATTTCTATGCCCCATTGCCTGTATATTTTATTTCCCAGTTGCATACGAAAACAACTTATTTTTTTGAACATCTGCTTTTAAAACTTTGAGTTTCCAAAATCTCTCCTCTCTTTTCTTCCCACCCACCTTCCCTAGGAAGGCAAGCAATTCAACACAGGTCACACATGTATCATTATGTAAAACCCTTCTACAATGCTCATGTTGTGAAAGGCTTACTATAGTTCCTTCCATCCTATTCTGTTCCCCTTTATTCAGTTTTCTCTCTTGACCATGTCCGTTTTCAAATGTGTTTGCTTTTGATTACCTCCTCCCCCTATCAGCCCTCCCTTCTATCACACCCCCTTTTTTATCCCCTTGCCCTTACTTTCCTGTGGAGTAAGATACCAAATTGAGTGTGTATGTTTTTCCCTCCTCAGGTTGAATCCAATGAGAGTAAGATTCACTCATTCCCCCTCATCTGCCCCCTCTTCCCTTCCAACAGAACTGCTTTTTCTTGCCATTTTTATGTGAGATAATTTACCCCATTCTATCTCTCCCTTTCTTCCTCTCTCAATATATTCCTCTCTCACCCCTTAAATTTATTTCATTTTTTTAGATATCATCCCTTCATATTCAACTCGTCCTGTGCCCTCTGCCTATGTTCCCTTCAACTCCCCTAACACTGAGAAAGGTCTCCTGAATTACACACATCGTCTTTCCATGTAGGGATGTAAACGAAACAGTTCAACTTTAGTAAGTCCCTTATGAATTCTTTTTCTTGTTTACCTTTTCGTACTTCTCTTGATTCTTGTATTTGAAAGTCAAATTTTCTATTCAGCTCTGATCTTTTCACTGAGAAAGCTTGAAAGACCTCTATTTTTTTCAAAATCCATATTTTGCCTTGGAGCATGATACTCAATTTTGCTTATAGAGTACAGAGTCCTTTGTCCCAAGCTTTAGGGTCCAAGCACTGCTATTTTCAGAACTACTTCTACTCCATCATCACCCCAGGCTCTGTCACAGCAGTGCTCCTCTTCCCCCAAGAACCACCAACCAGGACCGCAATACAGATCCGAGCAGGGCACGGCAAGAGAATCTGCCTTTGTGCCCACGAAGCGCTCCTTGTATTCCCACCCTGATCTGCTGCTAGATTCCTCCCACCGTGTGAGCCAGGGACTGGGGAAGCAGCTGATAGTGGAGCTCTGGGAACAACCTCAGGAGCTTCCTGCTACCTCTATGGCCACCGCTGCACCACTTCCTCCACCCTCAGAGCTGGCAGCCAGACTGCTCTGAACTTGATCCTGTAGTTTCTGCTCTTTGGTGTTTGTGGGTTGAGAAGTCTGGTAATTGCCACAGCTCACTGTTTCATGGCCCCAAGGCCTGTTCTGGCTAGCTGACTCAGTGTCTGGTCTGTGCTGGTGCGGCCCATGCTGGGCTGCCCTCTGCTCTCAGCACCGTGCAGTAGACCCTTCCTGGCAACCATCCAGGCTCTCCTGGGCTGGATACCTGTTTCCTTCTGCTATTGTTCCACAGCTCTAGAATTTTTTCAGAGCCATTTTTTACATCTGTTTGGAGGGATTTGGGAGAGCGCTTAGGCAAGTACCTGCTTTCCAGTCGCCATCTTGGCTCCGCTCCTTTCCTTCATAGTTTCATGAAAGATGATATCTAGGCTCTTTTTTTGATCATGGCTTTCAGGTAGTCCAATAATTTTTAAATTATCTCTCCTGGCTCTATTTTCCAGGTCAATGGTTTTTCCAATGAGATATTTCACATTGTCTTCTGTTTTTTCATTCCTTTGGTTCTGTTTTATAATATCTTGATTTCCCATAAATTCATTAGCTTCCACTTGCTCCAATCTAATTTTTAAGGTAGTATTTTCTTCAGTGGTCTTTTGGACCTCCTTTTCCATTTTGTTAATTCTGCCTTTCAAGGCATTCTTTTCCTCATTGGCTTTTTGGAGCTCTTTTGCCATTTGGATTAGTCTATTTTTTAAGGTGTTATTTTCTTCAGTATTTTTTTGGGTCTCATTTAGCAAGTCATTGAATTGTTTTTCATGGCTTTCTCGCATCACTTTCATATCTCTTCCTAATTTTTCTTCTACTTCTCTTACTTGTTTTTCCAAATCCTTTTTGAGCTCTTCCATGGCCTGAGACCAGTTCATGTTTTTCTTGGAGGCTTTTGTTGTAGGCTCTTTGACTTTGTTGACTTCTTGCTGTATGTTTTCCTCTTCTTTGTCACCAAAAAAAGATCCAAAGTCTGAGTTTGAGTCTGAGTTCATTTTCACTGCCTGTTCACGTTCCCAGCCAACTACTTGACCCTTGAGCTTTTTGTCGGGGTATGACTGCTTGTAGAG
>CM053625.1:251790311-251838656 GCA_028646595.1 Phalanger gymnotis
CTGGGCTCTCCTCCGTTCTACTCCCAGCTCTGTGTGATAGACCCATCCCAGCGATCATCCGGGCTGTCCTGGGCTGGAGCCCTACTTCCCTCTGCTATTTCATGGGTTCTGCAGCTTTAGAATTTGTTCAGAGCCGTTTTTATAGGTGTTCGGAGGGACCCGGGGGAGAGCATAAGCAAGTCCCTGCTTTCCAGTCACTATCTTGGCTCTGCCCTCCTCTATGCTATTAATTATTTGTCTGGTTATCAGACATCCTGGCTACATAGACTCCACTCCAGGACTGGGGCAAAAATAGTCAAGGAGTTGCCAGATAGTGAAAATTTTGGATTATCTTATTTTGATTGTGTATATATTATGCCCTTCATATATCTTCTATGGTAAATTTTGAAACTGAAGATGGCCTCTCCTTCTTATCCAACATATTTCCACAGTGCCTCCTTCTGATGTCAGCTAGTATTTGCCCAGGGAAAGAAAACTAATTTAGTATTGCAGAATCATTAAATCTCAGAAACCCTATAGCTCAATAGTCTACCCATTGCTAAGTGGGAAGCTCGTCTATGATAAAATCCCCAAGTGGTTATCTAGTCTCTATTTAAAGCTCTTCAGTAATGGAAAGCCATCCAAAGGAGCATGAATACTCCACCAATGGACATGCTAATTGTGGTGAAGTTATTCTTCAAATTGAGCCCAAATCAATAGCTTCGCATTTCCATCCACTATTCCTAGTTTGCCTGCTAGAGTCCAGGAGGTTATATCTAATCTCTACTTTAATAAATATTTGTTGAAATGAATTGAATTCTCTATGAAAGACTGTCAAATGTTAGAAGACATGTTATCATCCCGCAATCACCCTGTCCTTTTCCTTGAGGTTAATCTCACCTAGTCCCTTTGACCAAACTTTCTGTGATATGATCTCAAGGAGTCTCATACTTCCGATTGCCCTTCTCTGGATATGTGCCAATTTGCCAACAGCATGTTCCTTATAATTCCATACAGACTTCTTTTAATATGATACAGCTATAGTAGAAATGTTTCAAAGCCAAGGATAAAGGCAGTTCTGTATATCGGAAAGAGACCTGGCTTCTAATCCCAGATCCGCTATTAACTAACTGAATTACCTTCAGCAAGTCATGTAACCTCTCTGGTCCTCAATAAAATGAAGAAACTGGATCAGATTACCTCTAAGCATTAAAAGTTCATGAGCAAGAAATAATTTTTGTATTATATTATTTGAGGTATTGCTTCCTTCCATTTGTATGGATAATTGAGAGTTTATTATGATCGCATAATGTCAGTCTCCAAGGAGATCATCTTTGGTTAATCCATGTTTGGGTAATCAGCAACATCCAATACCTATTAATGTCCATGGATATATAGCACTATCTCAGATCCTATACAAAGACTTTTTTTTAAAAGACTATAACTGGTAGCTCATGAAAAAGTTAAATACAATTAACACATCTGTTTCTTATCCAATTGCTCTTAATTGCCAAAGTCTATTTCTGACTTTCTGATTCATTTGACCCTAGAGTATTCAGATTTTCATCACATCATCCTAACAAAGGACAAATCACCAGAAGGGGCAGAATGTTGATTATATTTATTTTCCCAGATGGAGGTGAGGCAGGAAGTGGAGAGGACTAGGGGAGAAGTGGAAGGGGGCAAAATGTTTCAGGCTGGTAAAATGTGAATACTTATTTGCAAGGCTTACAATTTATTACCTAACTTTTTCTCTGGTTTACAAAGCTGAGTTGTGGTGTGTGTGGGCAGCAAAGAAAGCTTTCAATTCTTTGTATTTCCACACCTAGCATCACAAGAAGTATGCAGGTAATGATAGATTAATAAGTGCCTTTTGATTTGAGTTGAATTTGTAGTCGGTAGGTTTGGGGATCACTATGACCACAAGTTGGTTCAATGCTGTTCTTAAAGTAGTATGACACAATGTGTAGATAAAAATGGGAAGTCTTCCTACTCTATTCAGCCTTACTCAGCTGTTAGGATAACAGTATCTTTCTATGGAATTTTAAGGTTTAGAAAGCACTTTTCTTACAAAGAAAGAGGTAGAGCAAATGTTGTGATTCTCATTTTACAAATAAAGAAATTGAGGCTCATAGAGTGATTTCCCCAGAACATACGATTTAGGATTGGGATACAAACCTAGATCTCTCCTAACTCCACACCCAGCACTCTTTCTACTTGAGCATGTTCTTTTTCAAAAAAGGTGGCATGTTGGCTTCTTACGAAGAGTCATAGAATATCAAGAGAGTGAAAGAATCTTAGGAGCCATCTCCTTCAATCCATATCTGATAAAGAATCCTTTCTACAGTATTGCCATCTGCTGGTCATTCAGCCTCCACTAGGAAAACTTCATGGGAACCAGATGGAAGAGGGAATCCCCGATCTTTTGAAGGAGTCACATTTACTCTTGTACAACTCGAATTACTTGGAAGTTTTGCCTTATAATTTCGACAGCAAGGAGGTACAGTGGATAGAATGCTAGGTCTGAAGTTGGGAAGATCTGGGTTTAAATCTGGCCTCAGAGACTTACTAGCTGTGTGACTGGGCAAGTCGCTTAATTCTGTTTGCCTCAGTTTCCTCATCTGTAAAATGAGCTGGAGAAGGAAAGAGTAAATCATTCTAGTATCTTTGCCAGGAAAACCCCAAATGGGGTCATGGAGAATCATACATAACTGAAAAATCATTCAACAACAACAAAAACGTAATAAATCTGTCCAAAAAAAAAAAAAGAAATTAAGTTAGTTGATGAAGACATTCTGGCTCTTTGTAATCACTACTTCCTTTTCTAGATGTTTGCCGACTATCCCTTTAATGATGTGTTCCAGAATTTCCCAGGAATTGAAGTCAAGCTCACTACAAACTACTCACTTGTAGAGTTTTGTCTCTTTCTTTTTTCTTTTTAATCAAGACATTTACCCTTTCCCAATCTTGTGGCATCTTCGAGTATACTGGCAGTGACTCATCAATCACAACTGCTAGTTATTTCAAACTTAATGATGTAGTTCATCTGGGCCAGGTAAATTAAACTCATTGAGAATAACGAGGTACTCTCTTGCTATCTTCTTTATATATCTTGGGGATCAATTCCCTGTGAGTCATTTTTAATATAAATTTCATTTACCTTTGTAGAGAAAAACAAAGGAAGCTCTGCTTTCTCTCCTTTATCAGGTTATTACCCTCCTATCTTCAACAAGCAAAAATTCTCTTTTCTCCAAATATGTCTAAAAAATAACAGACACTAAGTGTAATTTGATCTGGAAGTTAAACCAATGCAAATTAATTTTTATGCCAGGGGCACCAAAAAGACCAGAAAATGTCTTAGTCCATGAAGTTTAATTCATTTTGCCGAATGGAGAGAGGCAGCTTCTGAAAGCCAGTTTATGATATAGGCCCATCTGTAGGGAGAAGGATGATGGATACTTATGAGAGTACCACTTTATAAAGCAGAAAGAAGTAACGAGCTGGAGAAGGAAATGGCAAACCACTCCATTCAGCCTCACAGACTATTTCTCGAACTATTTCTCAAACTCCTCATCTATTTCCTCTTTCTTGCTCAAGTTTTCTGTAGTATACTCCAATAACAAAGTATTCTCCATTATGTTTTCCCCCTCTCATTCCTAGATTTCCTCATATGAGTATACCTTCTTCACATACAATGCTACTCTACCTCCCCCTTTATCTATCCTGGGGCTTGGGGGTTTTTTGAGCCATAGTACCAAAAGTGAGGGGACGTGATTGACCTATGTCCAGATTTCCTCTCCTTCATCAGAAAATTGAGGGTGGAGTATTTATTTCTCAAGGTAGTTTTCTTCCCACCAAGTTTCAATGAAATGTATGAGATCAAATTTGTTCCCTTGAGTTAGGATTTCTAGTTTCTTGTTTGTTTTCTAAATTTTGGATATTTGTGTATCGACACTTGTATCCGTGGGTTTTACTACCTGCTCGTTTCTTGGATCTTGTCTTTAATGAGTTTCTAGGTGTTTCATTTGGTATTCTTTCTCCTCTGCAGCTACTTTCCAACATATTTGCCTTAATTAGCAGCTTTCTCTTTCCATCATTTTTTTAGTTTAAATTTATATTACACTTAAAAGACATTTTGCAAATATATTCTTAGCAAAATTTACTCAGCCAGTCCACAATTAGTAGGATCCACCTATAAGGTTTACAATTCTTTACCACTACAAAAAGAGCAGCTATAAATATTTTGTCTACATAGAGGACTTTTCTCTCTTTCCTTTGATCTGTTTTGGGGTAGTACTGATATTACTGGGTCAAAGGGTATGACAGTTTCGTTACTTTGGGGGCATAAGTTTCAAATTGCTTTCCGGAGTAGCTATAGTAATTCTCAGCTCCACCAACAGTGAAGTAATGTACCTGTGTTCCAATTGCTCCTCCAATATTCATCCTTTCCCTTATAAATCTGAGTCAGGTCTTTATGTATCTTAGAAATGGGACTTTTATTAGAAAACTATTTACAGAGATTCTGCTCCCCCCACCAAGTTAACAACAGTTCCCTTGCTAATCTTACTTAGTGTTTATGTAGTATTCTAAGATTTGAAAAGTGCTTTAAATATATTGCCTCACTGGATCTTGGATCCTCACAACCCTGTGAGAGAGATGCTATTATTATTGCTCTATTACAGAAGGAGAAACTGAGGCTAAGAAACATTACCTAACTTGCCCATGGTCACAGAGCTTGTAAATATTAGAGGCAGGATTTGAACTCTGAGTTTTCTGACTCTAAGTCAAGCATTCTATCTAATGCACAACCTACCTGCCTCTTAGCTGCAAAAACTTTTTCAAATCGTCCATTCTATCTTTTGTGATTCTCTCTAGCCCTTTTTGATCATGAACTCTTCCCCTAGCCATAGATCTAAAAGGTAATCCCACTTTCTCCTTACCTTGTAGGTCTCTTATTTTCTGATCATTGATTCTAAAGAAAGCCCATCCCACCTTGGAGAAGAATTGGGCTAAATCCTTAGTTGACCCTGGCACCCAGAGATGTATGACTTCCTGTTTTCAAGGTTCTGAGGCCTTTGAATGATTGTCTAATTTACAGGAAGCCCTCGAGAGACTCAGCAGAACTGAGGATTGTTGTAGATTTTATAATTTTGTGAAGTATTTTAATATGTCATCTACTTGGATTTTCTGTTATGATGTAATCTCATCTATTTGGAACACAAACAAGAATGAGGAAATAAATATAAAAGACACTTGGTGTCCTTGTACAACATTTTTGGAATTGCGTATTTAAAGTCACACATTAAACTCACTTTATTCATAAATGTTTTGGACCAATCTTCAGAGCCTGCTTACTCTCATTTTATATACCATTCTAATAAACCTGTTTATTATGTGCCTGAGGCCCAGCAGAATAGAAGCCCAAATAAAAAATGGAAGAAAAGCAAGCATAATGACAGTAAAATGCTAACAGCGATAAATATTTGTTATGAATTTGTCATATGCAGAGAGAATTATGCTACTTCTGGGAGAGATATCAAGTTCAAATAAGACATAGACTCTGTCATCAAGGACTTTACAGTTAATATTTGAGTGATAGGATTTTGACACATATAGGTAAGATACATAGATACACAATAATAATTGTAAAGAAGTGCAAATGAAGTACCGTGTGAGCACAGGAAAGTCAAGTCATTATTGTTTGGGGAGCTGGGGATCAGAGAAAGTATTATGGAAAAGGTGCCATTTGATTTGGTCTATAAAGGCCAGATAGGTATTCAACAGGGAAAGCATTTTGGGCATAGAAAACAACATGAGCAATGGTATAGAAGCATAGGGGCTTGTAGTGTATTCAGACAAAAGGTTGTCCATTTTGGCCAGATTGTAGAAGGCATGAAGGTGGAACATAATATAAGACTGTAAAAGAAGGGTAGTATCTGCTCATGGAAAGCCTTGAATAGCTTGGAAATAGAGTTACATAGTATTTTTGAACAGTAGAATGATGTGACTCTATCTATGTAAAAGAAATACTTATTTTGGTAGTTTTAGATCTAGACAAGGATATAAAAAAGGGAGAAAATAGAAAAACTACAAAAAGCAGACACAAGAAATAAAAAAAGCACAGTGGTTTTGGGACCAATTAGTGCAGGAGTAAATACCTAACACAGGGCTGTCCAACCTTAGGTTTTTATTGAAACAATAGACAATATCTTTTGATTTGCCATTTTAGTGAGAGCTCTGCAGTACTCTGCTTTGTTTACTAAAGCACTTATATAAATTTCTATGCTTGTAGGCAGGCGCATAAATCACACTGCAGGCTGCATGCAGCTCCTGGGCTGCATTTTGGACAACCTTGACCTAACAAGTAATACCTAGTAATACCTAACACACCTCTGTAGGCTCTAGGAGTATCTAATTCTCTAATAGCACTAGAAAATAACTGATGGTCATTATGATGATCCTGAGTCATCAAGAAAATATGCTCTGTTTATGAAGTCAAGGAACTGTGTAATATGTTTAAATATTTACTTTTGAAATCATTACTTCAATATTTCTCTTTGTCTTCCATGTATGTCTTTCCTTAATTTCTTTAATCTTTTGACTCTAGATATTACATTTAGAAGTTTCCCTTTCAACTTTAAAAAATCATTTTCCTAATGCTATCTACATCCAGAGAAAGAGCTATGGAGTCTGAATGCTGGTCAAAGCATACTATTTTCACTTTTTTGTTGTTGTTTCTTTCTTATGGTTTTTCCCTTTTATTCTGATTCTTCTTTTACAATATGACTAATGTGGAAATATGTTTAACATGATTGTACATGTATAACCTATGTCAGATTGCTTGCTATCCCGGGGAGGGAGGGAAGGAGAAAAATTTGGAACTCAAAATCTTATAAAAATGAATGCTGAAAACTATCTTTAAGTGAAATTGAAAAAAAAATACTATTAAGAGGGGAAAAAATATTTTCCTTCCAATAAGTCAAATTCTGTCTCTTCTGCTGAAGTAAGTAACTAAGATCAATCAATCAATAAACATTTCTTAAGAGCCTATTTGGAAAACCCCTCAGTTATCTGGAAACCTTGAATATCCAGAATATTGCATTCATCCAAGGCTTTGCTTTAATATTGGGACCCCACTGCTTAGAAATCATCTCAATGTTAGATCATTGATTATTGTGTATAATTGTATATAGGGTTTAACAATACAATTAGTTTTCACTATGTTTATTTTGTTGATGTGTAGTAGTAGTAGTAGTAGTAGCAGTAGTAGTAGTAATAGTAGTAGTGGTAGTGGTAGTAGTAGTAGTGGTGGTAGTGGTAATAATAGTAGTAGTAGTAATAGTAATAGTGGTAGTAGTAGTAATAGTAGTAGTGGTAGTAGTAGTAGTGGTAGTAGTAATAGTAGTAGTAGTAGTGGTAGTGGTAGTAATAGTAGTAGTGGTAGTAGTGGTAGTGGTAGTAATAGTAGTAGTGGTAGTAATAGTAGTAGTAGTGGTAGTAGTAGCAGTAGTAGTAATAGTAGTAGTGGTAGTAGTGGTAGTGGTAATAATAGTAGTAGTAGTAATAGTAATAGTAGTAGTAGTAGTAATAGTAGTAGTGGTAGTAGTAGCAGTAGAGGTAGTGGTAATAATAGTAGTAGTAGTAGTAGTAGTAATAGTAGTAGTGGTACTAGTAGAAGTGGTACTAGTAATAGTAATAGTGGTAGTAGTAGTAATAGTAGTGGTGGTAGTAGTAATAGTAATAGCGGTAGTAGTAGTGGTAGTGGTAGTACTAATAGTAGTAGTAGTAGTAGTAGTGGTAGTGGTAGTGGTAGTAATAGTAGTAGTAGTAGTAACAATAGCTAGCCTTTATATAGAAGACAGCTGGGTGATTCAGTGAATAGAGCACCAGGCCTGGAGTCAGGAAGATCTGAGTTCATATCCAGCCTCAGATACTTACTAGGTGTGTGACTCTGGGCAAGCCACTTCACCCCTCTCTGCCTCCGTTCCTCATCTGTAAAATGGGGACACGCTGGAGAAGGAAATGGCAAACCATTCTGCATCTTTGCCAAGAAAACCCGCGGCCAAGTCCGTGGAGTCACGAAGAGTTGGGCACAACTGAATAACTGAACATCAGCAATACGGAGGTTTATTTGTACATCCTTTTAGTTCCTGGAGAGCAACGCTAGAGGAAAGTGGTCGGTGCTCTGGACAGGCTGTTGTCCACGGAGCCGAGAGGTCGGTGTTCAGAAAATCTCAGGAGCATCGACTTAGAGCTGGAAAGGACTTTCAAGGTCATGTGGCCCCCTTTTTATTTCACTAAAAAAGAAAACCTGAGGCCTAGAGAGGTGGGTCCCTCAGGCTTGTACCGTTAACTATGCAGCACCGGGTGCACCTTCGCCGCCTGCATCGACCTCAGCTTTCCTCATCTGCGACAGGGCGGTCCTAAAGACCAATGAGAAAACAAGTCAGATAATGTGTAGAGTTAGGCAGCCAGTGGTAAGCGGACCAGACCCTCTGAGGATCATTTGAAGCCCTGGGAATATTTAACCAGGAAAGAATAAGACTGAGGAGGAACGCGACGGAGATCTTCTAGTTTCAGCAATATATATAATAATAATAATTTAGAAAATAATGCTAATGATATTACTGCTATGCACCAGGCCCTGTGCAAAGCATTTTACAAATATTATTTCATTTGATCTTCACAATCCCCTAGGGAGGCAGAAGTGCTAGTATTACTCGCCCCCCCCCCAGCCTGTCACACTTTCCAGATAAAGAAACTGAGGCACGCATAGATTCAGTGACTGGCTCAGCAGCTAAGGAGCACCTGGGGCTGGACCTGAACTCGGGTCTTCCTGACTCCAGGCCCATACTCTATCCATTGCGCCACTTAGAAGAATGATTAAGGCTCGTTCTGCTTAGCCCCAGGGGGAAGAACTAGGAACAAGTGCTGGAAATTACAGAGGGGCAGTACTTAGGCTCAGTATTCGAAAAAGCTTCCTAATAATCAGCACTGTCCAAAATGGAATGGGTCATTATTGTTCACTCATTTCGCTCGTGCCTGGCTCTCCATGATGCAATTTGGGGTTTTCTCAGTAGAGATACTGGAGCGCTTTGCCATTTCTTCCTCCAGCTCATTTTACAGATGAGGAAACTAAGGCCAACAGTGGTAAGTGATTTGCCTAAGGTCACGCAGCTAGCGTCTGAGGCCACATTTGAACTCAGGTAAATGAGTCTTCCGGACTCCCGTCCTGGCACTCTATCTACCCAATGGTTAGAACTTAGATAAGTCTATCGGGAGTCGGGGGTGGGGATGGCTTAGAATCAGGTAGTGTGTATATGTCTTGGGGAAAGGGGGGGAGGAAAAGAGGAAAAAAATACTCCTAAGTAATCAATTTCACCTTCTAAATTTATGAAGTAAATTGATGAAGGGTGAAAATGAAGGGTGAAAACTTGCATTGGAAACTAGCAAGAATGCTTATTTTTAAAGGGGAATGTCGCCACCTGCTGTAAATGTTGCGTTACTGCAGCTGGCAGAAATCTAAGGCCTGGGATCTCAAATTTCATTTCTGGATTATAGAGGAAATTTCTTTGGGCAAGTAAAAGACCCTGTGAACTACCTGCTTTCTTTGCCACTATAACCCCCTTACCATCTTCAAATCCATTAAAAAAAGAAATGACTCAGGAGAAACCAAGTTCTATTGAGTTGAGTGTTTGGGACAATTAGATATTAGGGGGTTCTCTCTCATCAGTAGGGGAAACGCAGCTCTCTGGCTAGTATTTCAAAGCTGAGTGGTGTAGCTCCTTCAGGTTACTCGGGACGTTGCTCCTTTAATCATTGGAGGACTTTGCAAATCAAACGAGAGAGGGAGATTTATGGTGGTTAAAAGAATGTTGTGTAATAGGAGCTCTGGGTGCACTGTGTTCCAATTAGCAACCACTGTTTTGGTTACATTGTGAAAGGTTCATTTTGCACTTTATAACAATTTCTTCCCAATATAGATTTAATGCTGCACTTCTTTAAAAAGAAAAAAAAACAGCACAGTTATTAAATGACTGCATTTTGGTTTGTTTGGGTTTTTTTTGGAGGGGGGAAAACAGGGCAACTGGGGTTAAGTGACTTGCCAAAGGTCACACAGCAAGTAAGTGTGTCAAGTGTCTGAGGCCGCATTTGAACTCAGGTCCTCCTGACTCCAGGGCCAATGCTCTACTCACTGCTCTACCTAACTGCCCCTAAATGACCTGCATTTTGGACCAGGCTGAACACTATCTGGGGAACTCAGAAGCAACGTCAGTCTCTAATGTAGTCAGAATCACGTTACCGCAACAAGCAATTAAGTAATTAAGAAATTACTATGTGCAGGGTACCATGCTTAGTGCTGTCAGTACAAAGAAAGGCCAAAAGGGTCCATGTCTCCAAGGAGCTTACATTCTAATGGGGTAATGACATGTAAATAACTACATATATACAAGATTTATTATAGGGCAAATTGGAGGGGGGTAGGGCAGCTAGATGGTGCAGTGGATAGAGCACTGGGCCTGGAGTTAGAAAGACTCATGTTCCTGAGTTCAAACCTGGTCTCGGACACTTACCAGCTGTGTGACCCTGGGCAAGTCACCTAACTCTGTTTACCTGGGTTTCCTTATCTGTCAAATGAGCTAGAGAAGGAAATGGCAAGTCACTCTAGTATCTTTGAGAAGAAAACCCCAAATGGGGTCACAAAGAGTTGAACAGGACTGAAGAGCAACAAAACAATTGGAGGGTACTCTCAGAAGGAAAGCACTGCCTCAAAGGTGGCATTTTAGGTGAGACTTGAAGGAAACCAGGGAATCTAGGAGGTAGAATAAAGGAGGGGGAGTATTGTAGGACTAGAAAACACACAGGGTGAGATTTTGAAACAATAACACATCGCTCCCATCCGAGACCCCTCATATAAAATATTTCCCTAACACTTGTAAATAATCAGTGTAAGCTAATGAATAAGGAAGAAAACCAACATTTTACTTGACAAATACAAAAATGATTTTTGAATACTCATGAACTAAAATATGGACTTAAATTCCATTCTGTTCTATTCCACAATCTTTTATAAATTACTGTTTAGGTGTATGCTAGGCACACTGGGAAAAGAAAGAGGTGAAGAGACCTTAAATAAAGATGGTTGGTTGTGTGAACAGAGAGAAGGCATGGAAAGGAAAGAAGTGTTGTTCCTGTAGAAATGACAATATTTGGCAACTGGCTGTGCGGCATGACGGAGAGTGTGACAGCGAGACTGAAAAAACGAGTGACTGGAAACAACAAAGTTTCAAGCTGCTTACATTTTAGAGTAATCCGCAAATTAGTATAATACTAGGTAAGTTGAGGATGTCAGAGACATCAAGGATGCATCATTGGAGGTAGTCCTTCATTACTTCTCAAGATCTTTGATTTTCTTAGGGTTGGAACTCTCTCCTCCATACATTAAAACATGGATTCATGAATTTCTGTGGCCAAAACATTTATCACATGCTGGACATCTTCTGTGCGTCATCTCTCCTGAGTTGCACTTTCTGGTCATAAGACTCCGATTTTACCGAGGCTGGTCTTTTGATTACAATCCATTGCCAGGCGTATACTGGAGCCATTCTTGCTTGGTAAGCCCTGCTATGGGTTGTATTCTCTTGGTATAGACTTTGAGAACCCAGCATCACTTCCTCATCTCTTGTTAAGAATGCAGGGAGACTTCAAATGATTTTAATTTACAGCAAATGCAAATGACTAATGTTCTTTCCATAGAGGAAGGTTTTTATTGGTGGGGTGGGGAGAAGCACACAACTAGTAAATGTCTGAGGACAGGTATTTATTTATGACTTCAAGCCCAGCACTTGATCCATCATGCCAAATCACCTCAGGAAGAAATCTCACAGGAGATTTTAGTTCAGCCAAAACGTGAGAATGATGTGTGATCTGAGGAACTGTGTCCTGAGACAGTTCAATTTATTTGGGGGCATCTCTAATTATTAGGAAAATCTTCTTTATTGAGTAGAAATCTGCCTCTGAGAAACTTCCATCCAAAAGGCATAGACTGAAGGTTGGCTCTATCTAGAAGACAAAATTGTACGATATAGGCAGGAAATAGAGATGGTGGGGCTGAATGGGGAGAAGCAGAGCAGATCTGAGCTAAAGCAGAAGGTTGCTGGCCTTTTTGACTGTGGCACTTAGCCCTGGGAGTAGGGGAGTAGAGAAGAGAAGACTCTTGGATCAGCCTCTTTATGAGAGGTTGGGTGGCATAGTGGATAAAGAACTGGACTTGAATCCAGGAAGATCCGGGTTTAACCCCTGCTTCAAACACATGCTGTATCACAAGTGTGTGTAAGTCACTTGACCTTTTCTCCCAGTTCTCTCGGCATCTCTCTTAGACTCTAAGTTGCAGAGACTCTAAGTTTGTTAATAGAGGCAGTTTGTTCATCTAGGGAGTCCTCTATGCAAATGAAATCCACAGGTCTAGTCAATATCCATTATCCCCTGAGTAATTATATCAGCTAGGCAAAACCAGCATCCATATAGAGAGCATTCATCCACTTAACAACAAATGCTTGTTCTGATGGAAAATCTTTTTTATAATTTGTGTGAAAGGAGTGCATAATCATCTAGCTTTTTTTCTCCCCCTTTAGGCTGTTCCCTTCTGATACAGTAATCTTTCTGTATCAGGAAGCCTGATATTTGTATATTGAAACTGGCCTAGTTGACCTAGGTCATAATCAAGCTCCCTCCTATTTACAATGGTCAAAAAAAAGAACAAAGGAGTTTCTTCCCAGATATTTGCACACTACTAGAGATATACATTATACATTCAAATACCTTGACATATTAACTACAGAGAAGCACAAAAACTCACAACAGATGTGACGAAGGAAGAGGAACACAAGATGACCATGAATGTAGAAGCCACTTTGAATCTTCAATTTCATCCCAGTCTATGATCTTTTGCAGTCCACACCAGTGATGTAATTTGTTCTGGAATCTCCCAAAATAAGATGGTTTGTAGCCTCCAAAGATATATTCCCAGTAGGTCACAGCATGATACCAAAGTAGCTATGACTTGGCCCCAAAGAGTAACCAGAGAGTAAGATGGGTTGCATCCCTCTTTCCCCTCTGGGTATCCAATTGTAGGGTCTTTTTCCAACCCAGCCTTTCCACTCTGTCTCCTCCGACTGAGTAAGCTCCCAACCCAGGCCTGTACAACATGCAGCCTGCCAAAGGATTTTGGGCAGCCCATGAAAAATGTAGAGAATGTAAAAGAAAGTAAAGATATAATAAGCACTCTTTCTGTGCCCCCCCCCATAACCCACCTTTCACTAGTCACTATTGTGCCCATCATGTAACTTGGTGGGTGGGTTGCCACTGCATACTCTCTCCTGTTTATCATGTGACCCATGGCAACCTACCATTGTTAGTCTGTCCCTAGTCTGAGAGGAGCGAGAGTTATCTTCTCGCTGTGTTTTCAGTCTACTGGCATTGAACACAGACAAAGTGAGTGAAGCCATGCCCCAATGCAGCAGATGCTCAGTATGCAATGGGCAGCAACAAAGTGAAGGCTTCTTCCCCTTCCACATGTACACTATAAAACTAATAAAAATGGAAATTGAAAAGATGAAATAATATTTGATCAAAGAGTCAGCAGGGAGCTGTTAGAATTTATTGAGAAGGGGAGCTATTACTTATTATTACCTTGTGTAGCCAGCCAATCCGGCCGCCCTCCGAGTTACCTAAGTGTCTGGCGCTCTCTCCAAGGTCAGACACTCAGTGCAGTGTTTCTTTGTACGTGAGCAGTTGATGTGGAGATTTTTTGGTTCTAACATTAAAGTTTTTGGGGTGACTTTATAAAATGGGTGATAAAAAGAAATGAAGATTGAATCAGAACATAGAGTGTTTAATCCAGAGTGGACAAATGGATACTAGTTTACTTACGAGAGAGACAAAATGTGCATCGTCTGCCAAGAAGTAATAGCCATTCTTAATGAATACAATCTTCACTATTTCAAATCAAAACATCCTGACTTAAACAAATTGGACACCAATGAAAAACAAATTAAAGCCTCCAAAGTGTTGAAAAATCTCAATGGGGAATGTTTTTCAAGAAAATAAACTCAGAAAATAAGGCAGCTACTAAGGTTAGTTTTCAGATTTCTAAAGAAATCGATTTCAAACATGATTCCGGAGTATGATAAACTGATTGTTGACAAGTGTACCATGTCCTATTAACTAAATGTAAACAGTAAGAAAACCTGAAAAATGTATTAAAAATTGTACCACTTAGCAAATTTTTAAAACATTAATGTAATTTTATAATAAATAAAAATCTTAAGTGAGTGTAATTAATTAATATTAATTGAAATTTCCCTTTTTAAGAAATATGGTTTATTTGCAAAATAGTTTAATCATTAATTATACCTTTACTTGGAAAATGAGCTGCTGAAAAGCTATCTGCAGCCTAAAGAAGTTTAACTTTAATCTAAGCTTAATTAATTTAAGGTTTATATTAAACTTTATTTAAGCTTAAATTTAAGTTTAGTTTTAATTTTGGCCCCTACTTACTGCCAAGTTGTGTAGGTCTGTCCTAACCTCTCTTCTTCTGCTCTGGGCTTAGGTCTCTCAAGTTGACCCTAACACTAGCATACCAACACCCTGCAACCCATCACCTCAGCTGTGGCAGGCTGTGCTCCCAGGATTGGCTTGCTATACAAGATAATAATAAGCAATACCTCCTCTTCTCAATAAATTCTAGCAGCTCCCTGTTGAATCTTTGATAAAGTATTATTTCATCTTTTCAGTTTCCATTTTTGCTAGTTTTATGATGTATATGATTATTACCTGTGTATGTACCTGTGTATTTTTGTAAATATAGTAGGGTATAAGTAAAATATCTATATCTATATCTATCTATCTATCTATATATATACATATATATATATATTGATGGGGTGATCAAAAAAATTTGGATACCACTTATCTAGAAGGTCTCCAGCATCAATGAATTTTTGGCATTACCATTAAACATAATTTTCAATCATTTCCCAGTTCATAATTGAAGGGGCCATTAACTGTGGACTACAAGCTTGTATTTTCCTCAGGTTTCCATACTCATTTTCTTCATTGATAGCTCCTTATACTAATATGAGGGTATAGCTATCCCTGTCTCCAAGGAGCTCTGTTTACTTGAGTCACCAATGTCAATTTTTAATTCTTCTAAAAATGTGTTTGATCATTAATATGTGGTAATTTGAACTATCATTACCAAAAATTAGCAGGGCGCTTTTCTTAGTGAACTGGAATGTTGTTTGTTGTTGTTGTATTTGCTAAGCTCTCCAAAACCCTCAAATGAAATTTACTATATGAGTATGACTGGAATCTCTTTCTGTTAGCTTGGGTAGTATTTCTAAAATAAGAGAAGGTTCATTTCTCTCCATATTATAATAATGACATCATTATAAATATACCTTCTGTCGCATCTTTGAAAGGTTCTTCAAAATACGTTTGAAAAGTTAGGTCCTAAAATAGCAGCTAGGTGGATAGAGTTCTGGGCTTGGAGTCAGGAAGACTCATCTTCATGAGTTCAAGTTTGACCTTAAACACTTACCAGTTGTGTGACCTGGGCAAATCACCTAACTATGTTCGCCTCAGTTCCGATCTGTAAAATAAAACAGAAAGGGAAATGGCAAACCACTGCAGGATCTTTGCCAAGAAAACCCCAAAATGGGGTCATGAAGAGTCTGACATGATTCAAACAACAACAAAAGATTGCATATCATAAAAAGGCATCTCTTTTATCAGAATTTCTAATAAAATTCTGATGGTAGTTTGTTTCCCTTGAAAGAATGAAGCAACATTTAGTATTTGAGGAGGAAAGAGGAAGGAATCTTTCTCCAAACAGTTAATTACAGTTTATTAATGTTATAAGCTACATAATTTCAGGCTATAAAATGCTTCTGAAAATAATCTCAGTGACTACACAAGCTTCTGTTTCGGAATTCTAAAAATAAAGTTGCCAATTGTCTCAGTTCTGTGTTTCCTTTACATTTACTAGATGTATTGTGTATTTTAAAGTCTTTACCTCAAAGAAAGAATAATCTGATAAGGTAAATATAATAGGAAATTACTTTTTGGAAATTGAGAACATGGTCTCCAGTCCTCTTACCTTGCTGGTAATCCTTTCTCTGGATGTCTTCTAGCTTCTCAATGTCCCTCATAAGTGAAGCCTTGAATAAAATACTCTAGATGTCATCTGACCAAGATGGTGTCTTCTGGGTCTGTCACCATTCTTATTCTAATCACTATTCGATGCTTTTTTTTTTAAAAAAAACTATAAATCATGTTAGCTTTCTTGGCTCTCATGCCACCCTGTTAACTAGTAGAGGCTTGCAATCCTCTGATAACTTATTTTTATATAATCTTCCCTGAGTCTATTTTCTTCTAGTATTTTTATCTTTTATTGTCTATGCTTTCTCGTAAGTCTCTCCTTTCCTCCCTTCTCTTGTCTCTTTAAGCAGTTTCTATGTATCTAAATCATCTGGCCCTTACCTCTCTCTTTTACTCTTCCCTTTCTACTATCATTCTTTCAACCTAACTGCCCATACTGTGAAAATGCCTATATCAATCAGCAAGCATTTATTAAACACTTACTCTTGTAGGTTGTAGCTTGTAGTTCAGAGTTAATGGCCTTCAAAAACACTTGACCCTTCGAAATAGCCCTTGTCCTCAAGAAGCTTATAGTCCAGTGGGGAAAACAAACATGTACATATATAAGTACATGCAAAATAGATAAAGTTAGATGAAAGGTCATTTTGTGAAGGGGGAGGTAATAATAGTGGCTAGTAATTATATAAAACTTTAAAGTTTGCAAAGCCCTTTGCAAATATTATCTCATTTTAATCTCATGACACCCTAAAGGTTAGGTATTACTATTATCCCCATTTTACAGATAAGGAAACTGAGGCAGATAGCAGTTAAATGCATTAGCAGTTGGGAAGATCAGAAAAGGTTTCACATAGAATGTTGTGCTTGAGCTGAGATATGAAGGAAACTAGGGATTCCAAGAAATCAGAATGAAGAAGTTTATACTTTTGATGTACTTGTTAATTTTATGCTGCTTGTTATAAACATTTTAAAGGCTCATCTGTATATTTATATTTCTCCTACAAACACCTCCCCCCACAAAAAATCTGAAATCAAAGCTGCTTTTTATTTGGCATATTAGATTGTTCTCTCCTCCTTTTGTGGGCTCATGGTCCTCGGTAGAAAAAGGAACCCACATCCTTTTTCTTAATTTTTATTTGTTTTCATTCTGGAGAGAGATAATTTTTATATATATATATGCACATATATACATGCATATATATGACATATAATATACATCAGAACCCCAAAACAAGATTTTTTTTATGAAACTGAGTCTCCATTTAGCACTGCATGATTCAGTAGAAATATATGTATAATAAATTCTACATTATTTTCAAAATTGTCATGATTGTTTGTGATTCCTTCTGAACTTCCTTCTGTTCTCTGTGGATTGTTTTTAAAGCACAGCCTTTTTCTACAAAGACCAGAAGCCACATTGAAGAGCTTTGCATTTTTTTTTTTTGTATTTAAATGAAGCAGCTGTAATTTCACATTTGGGAAGCACTCATGACTCAGACATAGACCTTAGAGCTGGAAGAGGCATTAAAGATCACCTATACCTCATTTAATTTTATAGATGAAGAAAACTGAGGCCTAGAGAGAAGAAATTTCCCAGGGTCAGCTGGGTAGTAAGTAGCAAGCCTAGAATTCAAAGGAGATCACCTCACTGAAAATTCAGTGGTCTTTTTACTACTCTGTTAGGTCACCTGTTCTCCAAAATGGGTGATTTCTTCCATCCTGTCAGGACATGGGACTCCTACCCTCTTTCATCTTTCATGCATTCATTTATTTAATAAGCATTAATTGAAGGCCTCTTCTGGCCATTACACTGTGCTCTGAGGAATACAAAAATTCAGGAGATCATACACGTAGCAAGTAAACAGAAACATGATTTAAACTGAGGCCTTCTAGACACCAAAGGCAGCATTCTTTCCAATGCGCTAAACTGCCTCTGTGATGTACTGGTGAGATAAAGAGTATATGTTGCAATACTTGGTATGGTAAAAAGTTGACTGGATCTGGAGTCAAGGATCTTAAGATTCAAATTGTACGTTTTAGATTTGGTGCCACAGACAGGGGTTTGAATTATGCTTTTCTACCTTTGTGACATCTGAGCAAGCAACTTTCTCCTCTCTGTGCCTCAGTTTTTCCATCAGTAAAATGAGGGGTCTACTAACCGCCCCCCCCCAGATGCACTTTTGTTTACCCTTAGCTCTAACCCTCACACCTTCTGCTCCTGGCCTTTTCTGGAGGTGGGGGGATAGCTGACTAGCTGTGCCTGACCTATACAATTTCAAAGGGTCTTGGAGGTAGGCGGCTTTTCTAGTTGGCTCCTTCCAGTCTCTCCTGCTCTAAGAACCAGGGCATCCCCTGACTCCTCGCCACCCTTCCTGCTCCCCAGGGAGGCTGGGGCTGAGGAGTGTGTGTTGTGTGTGTGTGCGGTAGGGAGGGGGGATAAGGAGCTCCCTGCCCTCGCAGCACTGAGGCATCCCCCGTGCGTCTGCCCAGGTGAGCACACACGTGCCCTCCTGAGCCCTCTCAGGTGAGGACATTCAGCTTCCTCCCCCACTTCGGGTCAAGTGCGCATGGAGCGGGCAGGTCGGGGTCAGGACCGCAGTCTCTCTGGGCCATGGACGGGCAGCTGCTGCTCTCTCCGCCTGGCCCTTTACCTTTCCAGGGCACCCCCCGGGCTGAGGTGCTGGAGGAGGTGCTGAGGGAGCAGTTTGGGACCCGGCCCCAGTTAGCAGCCATCAGCCGGATGAAGAGGCAGCCGTCGGGCGCCTACACCTCCACGGAGGACTTGAAGGAGGTGCTGGAGAGGCGGCAGGTGGCCAACGCCAAGGAACGAGAGCGGGTGAGGGCTCTCCCACTGGGCACCGCGAGTCACCCCCTTCTCAGGCCTTCCCCGTCACCTCCTGCCCATCCCCCCAAGAATCAACTCGTCAGTTTCTCACTTCCTTTCCCCGTCGTCCCTCTCCTCCCGTATGCCATGGGGTGTAGTGAAGGTGACGGTCTCAGTGAGTCTAGGAAATAGAAAGGGGCCTGGCTTCGTGGTGCCCCGCCCTTCCCACTTTTATTTGAAGTAGCTTAGAAGGTGCAGAGCAGTCTGAAGGGCTATAGCCCTTCGATACCCAGAGCACCAGCCTCAGACTCCTCCGATAGGGTCATGGACACCGTCCTTTCCCTCATAAAGTCCTTGAATTTGTTTGTAAGCTCTCAGTTGCTCACACATAGCTAGCTGTCCCAGTCTGTGACATCTCTCACTTTGGGAATCTGAGAGGGCTCAGAAGTACCTCCCAAAGACTGATATTTCTCAGAAGTGTTGATAGATAACTGCTCATCTGGCTACCGGCCCCTGTCATCCCCACTTCTGCAGAACCACTGTTACCATGGCTGGAGTATTTTGTTAGCTAGTTTAGGAAGAGTGGGAGGGAGAAGGGTGTGGGTGTGCAGATGCTTCCCAGAATTTCCTTGGAAATAGTTTACTGTGTGGGCTTTCCTTTTTTTTTTTTTAAGAGTTTCTCAGCCCACAGAGATTTTCACTTAATGCTTACTCTGATTATGGAGCTGCTAGCATTCTGATAGCCTACTGGGTGTGTTTCTGCCATGACTCCCCTATCCTCTCTAATTCACTCCCACAGCAAACACTCAATGAGATTGGATAGAGTACACCATTATATTTCCTTTTATGGCAATAAGTAATCCCGTGGCATCAATATAGCTCTCTACCAAATCTTATGGGGGCGAATGAGAACCGACATTTTTCTAACCAAGTTGTTTCTTTAACCTGTCTGGAGTACCTGGTCTGAAAACAAGAAGGTCCCCCTAAGTAAAGTTTGGCAGTGGGATATAGCATTATCCCTAGGTCGAAAGACTTGGCAGGGGACTAGCATGGTCTAATAGTCATGTTCAGTGACTTATAAATTTATGTCATATCCAAGGGGCCATGTCATTTTCCTCTGTTTGAACAGCTTATCTGGAAATGGTCATATTAACTTTCAAACAGCATTTACAGATAAGTTATCTGGGTTAGACATTAAAAGCTATGAGAGCTTGGGTGGCCTCTGCTACGAACAGGTTTGACACCCAGATGCTTGCTCAATCTGCTTCCCCACCCCCTTTTTTTTTTTAAACAATCATTTTCATTAGTCCCTAGAGAAGCTCCATTCCCACCCCACTTTGGAAAGGAGAAAGAGTGGGGTGAGAGGAAGAAGACCAAAAAAACATTCCCTTCTTGTCTGGGGATAGGCCCACTAAGGAGAGCATGATAATTATTGAGTGTCAATAATAAACATTTATTAAGTGCCTACTATGTGCCAGGCACTGTGCTAAGCGCTGGGATACAAAAAGAGGCAAAAGATGGTGCCTGCTCTCAAGGAGCTTACAATCATATCTGAAGCTATCAGGGAGAAGAAAAACTTAATTTTCAATAAACTAGATTTTGTCTTCTTAGGGTTGCTGTGGTTCCATCAGTATAGATAACTCCCAAGTGTGGAAATTCCTTCTGACCAAAGCAGATAGGAAACGACTCTGTAACCTAGAAGTTACATATGGTAGAGGTCCAGTAACTTGCCTGTGGTGAAACAGCCAGGGGGAAAACTTAAAACCAGATTTTCCTGACTCTGAGACTGGCCCCCTAAAATTTGTGCCAAACTTCTGCCCTCAACTACAACTTAAGTTATAAATGTTTTAGGGGAAAATATAAGAGAAAAGAAGGACTTGAGAAGAAGCTGAAGGACCAGGTTGGAATATTGGAAAAGGTGAATTTTAAAAAGCTCCATCTATGGTTTTTCTAGTGTGGAATAGGATTCTCTGATTTCAGAATGAGTCCCTGCTTTTGGACAGGAAGATCCTTGTGGTCTGAAGCAGATGTTTTACCATACTATCATAGCTTATTTGAGAAAACCTTTAAAATATCTCCTATCTGTTGCAGTTTGGGGTGCTGGGAACCCTGAAAGAGTATGGGGGGAGTGGGGGGTCTGCCTCAAAAGAATTCCACCACTCAAGCCTTCCAGTCAAAGTAGAGAGTTTGTCATGCCAATAGGAATGGGGAGATTCTAAGAATTTATGAAATTTAATGGGGTTAAGATTGGTACTTCTATACAAGGAAAGACTGTGAGAAGACCTCGATGGGATTAAGGAGTGGTGAATAGCCTGGGATGGGCCAGGTACTGACAATGAAAGGAGTTAAGTGGTCAGAGAGCCACCCAGTTAAAAGGATTATTGATTAGGTAGAAATGTGTGGTAAAGTTTAGGGGCTGAGTTGCATTCAAAGACATGGCCTTTTCCTTTTAGGGGTCCAGCGTGAATCCCATAACCCCATCACTGTCCTCTGATTTGGTATTCCCCAAATTCACATGTTTGATCTATAATATGATCTCCCGAGTGGACCTACTGACCAAGAGAGTAGATATAAATACTCCAAGCGCCTTTCAACTTTTGGTTCTAATTCCTGATTCCCCCCTAAGAGCATATATTTTATTTGAGGCCTATATATCTTTGTGCTTTTAATCAGGATTAACCATTAAATGAGCGGCTAATACTTGCTTTGAACTTTTTATTCTGGTTTATGTACTATTCCAATAGGCTCTGAAGACAAAAATATCGAAAATACTCAAGCTCCAAGTGTTTTTTTTTTCCCTTTCCCCCACAGACCTCACATAATGCTTTATTTTGTACTTCTCTGAAATATTCTAAAGGTAAGGCCAGACTCAAATCTCAAAGTTTTGCTGTCACATATACATATCAAAGACAGGAATGTGACTAGGCTAGTATGAGAGACAATGGCCTTGTACCCCAACCCTCTACCCCCGGATTTAGCTTTTCCACTGTGCTAACTAATCCAAATGAGAGAGAATAGAAAGTGTCTTGGAATTAAGAAAATTCAAGACCCTGAACCTTACATATTATTAGACAAATAGCCCCCTCATGCCTTATGATTTAACCTGCTCTAGCCTTCAGAGAGTAAAAATGTGGTGTATGGTAGCTTTGCCTTGAGTTAGAATGATGTTGCCTCCTAGGAAGTTCAATTTAAAAGAGAAACATGAGACTGTGGGCACTAGATATTTAGCTAAGAATGTATTTGCCATTTCTTATAAAGAGGTAAAAATCTCCTGCTGGAGATGAGAAGAGGCTGCCTAGTCAAGACTATGAAAACTGAGTAAAACTGGCCATTCCATAAGGGGAAAAAGCCGTCTCTTCTCTTCCTCCCTCCCCCCAAGATGGATTCTTGCTGGACTATGGTTGAGTAAAGGACTACTTTTTTGGAAGCCTCAGGGCTTTAACCTAAAAGAGTATAACAGAGCTCGTTCTTTTCTTGAAGAGAACTTTTTAGCCAAAGATTTTAATCCAAACAAAGAAGCTCAGAGAAGAGAGATGCTATAGTTATGTACCCACCATGCCTTATAGCTTCTGGCAGATATGAAGTGACAAATAGGTTATATGTCAAGGGGCACCTGCCAGTACGCGCTATACTCCTAGTGGGAAAGGATGTCATTAGAAAATGTCAATGGCTTTGCCTCATGGAAGGTATGAATTGCCCTTCTGAAATGCATATTCCATACACATTCCTGCATGAATGCCCATGAAAACATGTAAGTCTATTTTCTATATGTCATTAAATGACATATGTGGGTTAATCACATGTCCTAATTGATGCTTAAAAGTAAACATATCAGTGAGGAATAGCTTGAACCATGAGTAGTCTTGTCTGAGGGACCACTATTCAAGCTGAGGGGTGCCCCTAGGTACTACATATAGTATTGCTAGCTGTGATTTATACTCCCATTTTAGTCTGTAAGTTCCATGAGCTCAGGAATCGTGTTATCTCAACTTTGTACTTCAGCCAGAAGACAACTCTGTAGTAAATACTTAACATCTGAATTGTTTTCTAGATTAAAAATCTGAATCGTGGATTTTCCAAATTGAAGGCCATTGTGCCACTCCTTCCCAAAGACAGGAAGCCCAATAAAGTTGACATTCTTAAAACTGCAACTGAATATATTCGCCTTCTCCGAGAGATTTTAGAAGATACCAAAGACTTTGAGGTAAAGGTATGACAATCTCAAAATGACAAAGACTTCATTATCATTTTCTCCCTCAATTAAATTCTACTTCCAAGCTATGTTTCTTTTAAAAAATTATTTGATATAGTCAATTTGCGGATCACCTTCTTTCATCTCCTGCTTGCCTTCCTGTCACTCCACATCCAGGGCTAGATGGGAACATGGGTTCATACCAAGATAAAGACAAGCACAATTTATGATGGGTAGAATTTTAGGGGAAATAGGAAATCTTTTTATCTCTTAATTTTCCATTAGAAGAAACAGACCCAGAAACAGTGATTTTTGCCCTGAGGCTATGGAGATCCTTAATAGTAGAGATAGGATTACAAGGGAAGCTGTGTGGTGTAGCAGATAGAGTGCTAGGCTTGAAATCAGGAAGACTCATCTTGCTGAGTTCAAATCTGGCCTCTGGTTACTTACCAGTTATGTAACCCTGGGCAAGTCACTTAACTGTTTCCCTCAGTTTCCTCATCTGTAAAATCAGCTAGAGAAGGAAATGGCAAAACACTCCAGTATCTTTACCAAGAAAACCCCAAAATGGGGTCCTGAAGAGTCAGACACAACTGAACAATCAATTTTTTTTTTTTTACATCTTTGGTATCTTCCATAAAGTCAGATTTAAATACATGAACATTTTTCTTTAAACAAGAGGTAAAATGTGCAAAGTTTATGTTAAGGGTTTTCTTCCCAAATTAGCCTCTGCTGGGAATGAATTGCATCTCTGGTTCTTGGCCTACTTCCTTCATGGTACATAGTAGGAAGGAATAATGATTTTGGAGTCAAAGCCTGAATTTGCATTTTTGTAACTTCTCATTATTCCTGATTCTGCCTTATGGGGCCAGACGGAAAAAGTCTAAACCCTCTTCCAGATAGCAGCCCTTCACAAACTTGAACACAGTTACCAGGCCTCCTCTCCTTCCAGTTCTTTCACCTGCTCCTTCTACACCATGAACACAAGTCCCTTCATGGCCCTGGTTGCCCTCTTCTGATGCTCTTTACTTTATTATTGCGCTTTTTAAATGAGGCGGCCCAGAACTGAAAACAATAATGCCGATGTTTGCTTAGGCAGAGCACAGCAGCAATAATGCCACGCTGCTCTTGGAAACTGATACTCTTAATGCAGCCCAAGACCACATTAGCTTTTATGGTCGCCCTATCACATCGCTGATCCCTAATGAGGCTCCATTCCACTAAAACATCTTGATAATTTTTCCCCTAGATAAACAGTAACTAACCATGCCTCCACCGCCCTGTATTGTAAAAGTATATTAGTTCTAAGACTGCATTTTATTCCAAATGACTTTCGTTTTATCAGATTTAGCCTTAAATTCTAGCCTATCCAGATCTTTCTGGATCCTGTTATCTAATGAATTAGTTTCCCAGCTAGACTTTGTCATCTAACTCTGAGAATGCTATCATAGAGGCAGTTAGGCAGAGCAGTGGGTAGAATGCTGGATCTCAAGAAGACCTGAATTCAAATTCAGCCTCAGATGCTTATCAGCTGTGTCACTGGGCAAGTCACTTAGCTTTTGCCTCAATTTCCTCATCTGTAAAGTGGGGATGATAAATTGTGAGGATAAAATGATATGAGGTTTGCAAAGCATTTTACAAATATTAAGGTACTACATAAATGCTAGCTATTATTATTATTATTTATCGGTCATTCATTTAAAATGAAACGGAAGTTTGAGGAAATATTACTAGCTGTACTCTTGAACTGGTGAAAATTCAGAATTAAGGAGGAGCCACTAGCTGGCTCCCGATCTGGGTCCTGCTGGTGCTATATAATAGCTTAGAGAGGCCTTCCTCAGCCTTGTGGCACAGTCTAAAACAGTTTTTTCCTAATGTCTAATTCACAGCAGTAGAGAACCCCAAGAGAACTAGGTAAGTGGCCAGTCCTAAGGACCGTTCTCTTGGCTCTTCCATACCCAAAGGACACAAAATCACTGCGTCACTAAATCAGCCCAGCACTCAAATGCCTTTTAAAGAATAATTCTTCAATATTTCCACACTAGCATAGTAAACTGTTTGGTTGGCATGAGTTGGCATGTTTGCCGAGCCGAGTAAGATTGAAAGAGCAGCTTCTCCTGGCCTCTCTTCTTTGCTCACATACACACGTTGGTGCTAGAGAGCTTCCATAGTCTTCCGTGGTTTTGTGTTCTGCTTATTGTCAAGGACGAATTACTTTCCTCTGACAAAAGACTAATTAGGAGGTTGTCCATAGTCTATGTGTTGAATGATAAGGGCCTGAAATAAGTAGGTGGCAAGGGGAAGGGGGGAATTAAAAAGTGTCCTACATTCAGTGTTAAAGGACCTGGGTTCAAATCCATGCCTGAAAGGACAAAATATATTATTTCCCTTCTTTAGGCACCCTCAGGGATGGGGAATCTGTGGCCTCAAGGCCACATGTGACCCTCTAGGTCCTCAGGTGTGGCCCTTTGACTGAATCCAAATTTCACAGAACAAATCCCCTTAATAAAAGGATCTGTCTGGTAAAAACTTGGACTCAGTCAAAAGGCTGCACTTGGATTCAGTCAAAGGGCCACACTTGAGGACCTAGGAGGCCACAGGTTCCCCACCCCAGCAGCCTATAAAATATTCCACAGAGGCTTGCAGCAGGATTTTTACTTTCTATCACCTACATTCTTTCCTTTGTACTATGATGACTAATGACTTCCACTGTCAAACAAGTTAGTCCCTTTAAAGTACATAGCATATTTTGCTGTGTTGTTTTTTAGTTGTGTCTGACTTTTTGTGACCCCATTTGGGATTTTCTTGACTGGAGTGATTTGCCATTTCCTTCTTCAGTTCATTTTACAGATGAGAAGCTGAGGCAAGCAACTTGCCCAGGGTCATGCAGCTAGGAAGTATCTGAGGCCAGATTTGAACTCATGGAAGAGGAGTCTTTCTGATTCTATGCCCAATGCTCTATCTATTTTGCCACCTAGCAGCCCACATAGCAGTTATTATAGTGTCTATTTTAGGGTACAGAGGAGGGGAGGCATCTTTTTAAGTAATCCACCTGGTATACTTTCATTGTACTTTAGGTTCAAAGAGGAGAATGGATTTGTTTGGTTGATTTTTTTGTAGCCAATAAAGATGACCAAAAAATGGCCTATAGTGTATTGATTCCTGATTCCTTGGACAATCTTCTATGCAAACCCGATATTTCTCCTCTCTTGAACCATATTTGTTTCAGTGGATATTTGTTGATCATTTATATTGCATAAGTCCTTTTGCAAAGTAGTTGAGGTTTAAAAATGAGTATATCTGCTTATATGCCGTATTGCCCCCTCCCCAACGATGGAATATCAATTCTTCGAGGCGAGGGACTGGGTTTTGTTGTCTATTCCCAGTACCTTGCTCATAGTAGACATTTAGTAAGCTGTTGTATTGGAAAGGGTTATCCTTGCCCTAGGCACCTATAATCTAGTAGAAGATAATGTAGAGAAGTAGGGGAGGATATAGTCAGTTAAATTTAATGGAACTGGATTATGGTAGGCCTTGAATGTCAGCTGGAAGGGTTACTGCTTGATTGTGGAGGAAATAAGGAAATACTGAAAGTTTCCTAAGAAGGACAGAAGCATTTCAACAAAGGTAATTTGTGTTGCATTTGAATCTGAACTTCACATTTCTATAGGGTTGGAGTCAATTACTATATTTTAGATAATTGTAATGTCAAATAGTATGAATTCAGATAAATGGACATTTCAGAGGGTTCATTATTTGCACTAATTGGGACCTAGCTGGTATGGCAGGCAAGATAAAATAGATATGAAAATAATGTTAATATAGCATAAAAAGAAATTACAATAAAATAAAATGTTAATGGGAATTGAGCAGAGGAGAAGGGTTTTTATGTCAGAGAAGCTTCACCAAAGAGGTAGCATTTGAATTAGGTCTTGAAGGCTATTACTCATAAACTGATCTGATCATACATTCTTTCCTGAAAACAAGCCAAAAACCTCCAATGGGTCTCAATACCCATAAAATAAAGTCCAAACTCCTTGCCATCCATTGCTTGTTTCTTGTACATCCTATTTTTTCTTTTGGACCAGACCCATGATTCCATCAGCACATGGAGCTCCTGATGAGAAGTTTCCTGTACTAATGCAGATCAATTGATAAACATTTATTGAGTACCTACTATGTGGCAGACACTGGCCTAAGCACTGCAGATACAAATACGAAAAAAGACAGTCCTTGCTCTCAAGGAGCTTATAATCTAATGGGCAAAGACAGAAAATGGAAGCTGAAAAGTGGGGTGGAGTGGTGGTGGACTTGGAAGCATGGTAGAAAAAGTCTGAACTCCCAAAGCAGATCAGCACAGCCTATGCTCTGTTTTGGGCCCTTTTCTCTTTTCATTCTGTATTATCTTACTTGGTGACATCATCAACTCCCACGGGTTCAATTGCCATCTCCATGAAGGCGATTCCCCAATTTACATATCTGGCTCTGGCTTCTCTAGTCTCAGCTCTAGTCCCATATCACTAACTGCCTTTCGGCCATCTCAGACGAGATATTCCAAAAGCACCTTGAACTTAACATGTCTAAAACAACTGATTGTATTTGCTTCCAAACCCTCCTCTCTCCCCAGCATCCCTATTACTCTTAAAGAAAGCATCCATCCCCCTTCCTAGTCTTCTTGGATCAAAATCTTGGTGTTATCCTGAACTCCTCACATTCGTTCCACATATCCAGTCCATTGCCAAATCTTTTCGTTTGTACCTTCATGATGTCTCTTGTATGTGCCCCCTTCTCTCCACTCACACAGCTGCTATTCTAGTTCATGCCCTCATCACCTCTTGCTGGACTATTTGAATAGTTTCCTGACTGGTCCCTCTGCCTCAAGCTCTTCCTTACTCCAATCTGTCATCCACTCAGCTGGATTGTGATTGTTCTAAAGCCAAAGTCTGACCTTGTCACCATTTCTCCTTCACCCCCAATGAGTTCCAGCATTTCCTTATTACTCTAGGATCAAATATAAACTCCTCTTTAGGGGTGTTTGTGGTGCTTCATAATCTAGCTTCTTCTTGCCTTGTGTTTTATTCTCCATACTCTCTATGGTCTAGCTCCATTGGCCTTTTCTCTGTTCATCAAACATTTTGCATCTCTGTGCCTTCACTTTGGCTGTTCTCCCTTCCTGGAATGCTCTGCCCCCTTACGTGCAGTTATGGCCTCTTTAAAGACAGAAGACCCTTTCTAGTACTTTACCCCTCAATTCCCAGCTACTAGTTGCCTTCCCTTTGGGATTACCTTCTATCCACTCTGGATCTCTCTCATAGGTACTTATATGTTGTCTCTCCCATTAGACTGTGAACTTCTTGAGGGCAGGGACTGTTCTTGCCTTTCTTTGTATCTTTGGCACTTACCGAAATGCCCGGTACATAGTAAATGCTTGTTGACTAGCTATACATCTTGTAGGACTAAAAAGTTGCCTGAGGTTAAGTGCCTTGTCTATGGTCACCAAGCAAGGAGACATGTCAGAAACAGGACTTGAAACCCAAGTCTTCATGAATCTCTAGACAACAGTTTCCACTATACCAAGCTACTATTTCTGAAATAGTCATGCCTTGGCTTATTCCTTTTTCTAGAAATTCTCATTCACCTCTACCTGTCTAAACCTCAGATATCCTTTATAGACCAGCAGCCTTTAATGAAGCCTTCCCTTAGCTAAAGCCTCTGAGACTTCCCGGGTAGGAACAACCCCTAATGCCTCAATGATAGTTTCCATTCCATTTTACTTAATTTTTCTATATAGACAAATGTTTATCAACCATGTATTATGTTTAAGGACAGCTGGGTGTAACAGTGGATAGAGTGCTGGGCCTGGAGTCAGTAAAACCTGAGTTCGGATCTGGTCTCAGACACTAGCTGTGTGTCCCTGGAAAAGTCACTTAACCTTGTTTGCCTCAGTTTCTTCATCTGTAAAATGAGCTAGAGAAGAAAATAGCAAACCATTCCATTATCTTTGCCAAAAAAACCCCAATGGGGTCACAAAGAGTCATACACAACTGAAACAACTAAACAACAACAGCAATTATGTTCAGGGCATTGGACTAATGAAACAAACACAAAAAACAATCCCTGACCTCAAGGAGCATATAGTCTTCTAAGGGGACGTATTATACACACAGTAAAGTATACTACAAGGTAATTTGGAAAGGAGAGTATACTAGTGCAACTGGGAGGATCAGGGAAGGCCTCATGGGGGACAATCTGTGTGAGGGTTTGGAGAGAGGAGATTGAATGATTGATCCAAGGACTATCTTGAGGACTTGTTTAACTGGAATGTGAAGATTGTGTAAAGGAATGTGGAATAGGCAAGAAAAGCAGGTCGTATCTAAATTGTCAAAAGTCTTACCAGTCTAAGGCATTTGTAATTTATCCTCCAGGGAGTGATGGTTTTTGAGTGAGGGTAGGGAGAGATGTGGCTAGATTTGCCTCTTAAGGAAATCCACTTTCACAGAACTGGCAAAAGAAGTTCAAGAGGGGGACCAATTAGGATGCAATTATATAGGTCCAGCTGAGAGATGATGATGGTCTGAACTAGGATGGTGGCCATGTGAATGAAGAGAAGATAGGAGTGTACAACTGATTTGATACAGGGGATGAATAGAGAGGAAAGGCCAACATGATGATTGGGTATGTGAGAGGATGATGGTACCCTAAAAAAAATAGGAAATGTTTTTATCCAGGTAAAAAATCTCTTGATTGTATTATGGTGGTTTTTGTACCTATCATCTCCCTTATCACATTGTAAGTCTAGTAGAGCTATGCAAGATGAACTGGAGAAGAAGAGAGATTGAAACAAGTAGTTATGAGGTTAATGCAGTGGTCTAGGCAAGAAGTAATGAAGAACCAGGATTTTTGCGGTGGGAATAGAAAGGAAGGATGAGTTAGGGAAAGATTGCAAAAGTAGACTTGATAGAACTTGTAAATATATGTGTAAAGAGAAGGAAGAATAAAAAGACAACTGGCAGGTCGGTGACCTAAAGAAGACAGGAGAAAGAGTTGGGGTGTGTGTAAGATGAGTTTGGTTCTAAACATGTTAAGCTTGAGACGCCACTAAATGTTCTGGAGATGACTGGTAGGCAGTGTGTCTGGAGCTTTATGCTATTGTAGTAATTTCTTTGTGAGATGGTAAGTGCCAAAATGAGGATACATGTAGAAACACGATAGAAAGGAGAAATTAAAGAGAAATTTCAAAGAAATAAAAGAAAATTACTTGAGAATTGCTTGGATGGGGATGGGGGACAGAGAATGAAGAACAAATCAAAGATAACTTTTCCAAAGTAGAAAAATGGCATCACAGCTGACAAATGGGAAATTGGGAAGGGCAGTAAGTTTGGAGAGTGTGTGGAGGTGACAGTTTCAATTTCAAACATGTTTAGTTTGAAGTTATAGGAAATCATTCTAGAGTATACTTGGGGATTTGGATATTGTCTATGTAGAGATGATTTCTGATGGCATAAGAATGGATCATCTCTCTAAAGAAGAAACAATGAAAGAATTGCTTTTTGGGAATGTCCTATGGGCAAGAAAATTGAATTCAAGGTAACAAACATTTATACTAATTATATGCAATGCACCATAAAAAGACAAATAAGATGAGGTCTTTTCCCTAAAGAAGTTGGGAAAGAAAGAAGTGCATGGGGTTTGTAGTTAGAGAACCTACATTGAAATAAATATTGGCTCTGCTGGCCATCTATGTAATCTTGAATGAGTCATTTTAACTCTTCTAGCCAGAGAAGGGAGAATTTCCTAAGCAATGAAATCTTGAAACCTACCCTCCCATATAAAAAGAGGAATTTGTTAGGCAGTACTAACCTAGGGTTTGGTATGTATTTCCAAATTTGGGGGTATAGGGATCCAGCCTTCTATCAAAAGGAAAACTTCCTGGGTTAAATGCCTTTTGCTAAGAGAAAAGTATTCTTTTGCACGTGACTCCTAGACTCAGAGGTAAGGAACTTGGGTCATAATATAGAGGAGCAGTGGAAGTAGACTTTCTACTCTTCTGTTATATCACTATATTATTATATCATATTAATTATTGTTATAGTGAATTGTTTGGGCAGCGTGGGTCTGATGGGAAGTGAGGCTACACATCTAGCAGCCTCAAGGGGTGTTAAATCCCTCAGAGATTTGCTAGCTGAAAGCAGGGCACATTGGAATGTTACCTTATTGCCTGCCAGCCACCCCAAGATGGCCTTCTGAGGGGAGTCTGAAATGTGGGGCAGTGACATGAGTTTGGAGGATTTTACAACCTAGTAGAAAGTAGGATCATGTGAGTGAGAAGATTGTATAGATTTTTTACATGGCCTACTGTGAGTCCTTTTATATCTTTGCATTTTCTGTGGGATATGGAATAAAGGTGTCCTATGCCTAATGTGTGCGTTTTTAGACCATGTGCTTATATATAATCTGAAGGACGCCTTTACACACATTTGCAAATACTTAGGCATACAGATCTATATTCTGAGATTTCCCAGAGTTATCTCTGGGTAGCGGCATAACAAGGATCCAGTTAACGTAAGTTTGAAATTTCAGGCATGGACTACAAAAAGGAGGGACACAGATGAAGAAGTTCCATGAGTCCAGAAAGGTAGAAGAGATCACTTCTGGCCAAAGGGCTCATGGAAGACTTAGTGGAAGAGATAGCTTTAAAGGATAAATAAGATTTGGTCGGGTAAAGACACAAACAAAAGCACTCAGGAGGATAGGGGAAATTATTTTAATAAAAGGGATGATGTGAATAAAGGCATTTAAAAAAAGGAAAACTAGGTTGAGAGAATTCTGAGTAGTCCATTTTGGCTAGAATATGGAGTATTTAATAGAGTAGTATGAGATATAAGGCTGGGAAGGTAGTTAGTAGCCAAATTATGAAGGGACTTGAATGCCAATTTAAAGAGTTGGACATTTTTTTTCTTAGATGTTAGGGAGTTAGTGGAAAGTTTTTGATCAGCAAAGGTGATCAAATGGTCAGAATGCTATGTACATGAGGAAGATTAAACTGTTATCAGTGAAGAAAGGTAGATTAGCAGGGCAGAAAAGACTGGAGGAAGGGAGGCAAGCCAATGTTGCAATAGTGCCGATCAGAGGTGATGAACAACTGAATTAAGAAGGTGGCAGCCAGGCTGGAAAAGAAGGCATGAATTAGAAAATCGAGTGAGGGGTCAATGGACCTGATGCATGCCTGTATTTCAAGAGTAATTAATTGGAAATGATCATACTATTTAAAATATGGATGGTAAGATAATAGAAAGATTTAGGTAGAAAAGACAATGAATTTGGTTTGGGACATGTTGACGTGTTTTAGAGCTTGAGCTGTACGAAAGGGACATCGAAGTAAAGTTGTCTAGTAAGCAAAAGGAAAAGCAGGTATGTAACGTGAAAGAACATTTGGGGATAGTGATACAGACTTATGAGTCATCTTCATATAGGTAATAATATGAGACATTGGAAAGGATAAGATCACCAAGACATTAGAGCATATATAAATGAAAATGAGAATGCAATCAAGGACGAGGCTTATTTAGGGAGTGGGAGGAAGAAAAGGAGACAAAGGAGGTAAAAAGGAACTATTGGAAAGAGAGAACATGATCAAGAGAGTGTTGTGTTAAAAGAAGCCAAGTGAAGAAAAAATGTCAAGAAAGAGAGGGGGGTGGTCAATGGTGTGTCAAATATTGTGAAGATGTCAGAGGATTACAACCAAGAAAAGACAATTGGATTTCACAACAAGGTGATAGTTGGTAACCCAGAAAGGTTTCTATAGAATTGAAACAGAAGCCAGAATAGGCAGTATGTGTAAAATAATTTTTTTTTACAAGTTTGACAATGAGAGTGTAGATTGGTAGGTGGGGGCAAGGTGGTTATAGAATGAAAAAGGGGCAACCTTTTTTGGATGAGGAAGTCAATGGAAAAGAGGTTAAAATTCTAAGAGAAAATTTGAATGATTGCTGAGCAAGTTTCCAGAGGAAGTGAAAGAGAATGTAATCAAGGATACAGGTAACTTGGTAGAGAGGAGGGCTATTTCTCTTGCCTCCTCTCTATTGCTTAAAGTTAAAGGAATATGTAGGTTTTAAGTTTTACTGAGAAATTAGGCAAGTCACATTAGATGGCCTTTATCATCCTGAAAAAGTCAATTATATCTGATGAGTGAGGGGAAAAAGAAGTGGGGTCGATTTGAACTGAACAGATGCAGGTGTGTGTGGAGGGGTAAGAAATGGAGATTGTGATGGAAGTTTATAAGAGTAATTATTTACCTTGACCTTGTATAGGCTCAGAATAAATAGTAAACCTAGTCAACACAGTTTTAAAAGTTTTTTCAAAAGCCAGAATTGGCAATCTAGGAAAATAAGCATTTTCTTAGCTGAGTACAATTGACAGAAGATGAAAGGAATGAAGTCTTCTTAGGATGTATGTGAGTATATGGTTGTCTGTCACTAAGGTGGCAACAAGGACATTCCCCCAAAATGTTGAAATTTAGATGGTAGTAATAGCACTCACTGCACTTAGCACCTAGTTAACAACAACAGCAACAACAAAAGTTAAAATGGGCAATTTCCAGCTAGTGGTTTCTTCTGTCACCCAGCCCTGACAGTAACCTCCTTCCTGGTGGCTTCCCAGTCTCTTGGGGTTTCCCCCTCTCCTTAAAGCTAACATGCTACAGGCACCAAAATTGGTAGTTTAACTTTAGAGTCTTGGGTTAGTGCAAAGGCAGACTATGCTATTCAGGCTTGGTTGGAAAGAAAAGTGAAGCCAGAACAAGTCAATAGACTGGGAATATAAAATGAGGATTGATGAGCTACCATTCATAATAAAGATAAAAAAACAGGTTTATAGGATCATGAGATTTAGAGCTAGAAGGAACCTCTGATATTTTTGGTACAAAAAGTCAGTTTTCTTTGACTCTTCTTTCTCCATCATCCCTGCATCCAGTTAGCTGCCAAGTTGTATCATTCTACCTCAACAGCATCTCTTTGCTTTCCATTCATACGGCTACCACCCTGATTGATACCTTCATCATATTTACTTGGGCTATTGAAATATGCTCCTAAGTGTCTCCTGGTCTCCAGCGTCTTTCCCCTCTAACCTTTTCCTACAATTGCCAAAGTGATGCTTCTAACATACAGAACTGATCATGTCATTTCCCTGCTTAGTCCTTCACTCTTGCTTCTCAGATGAAATAACTCCTTAGTCTATCATTAAAGAACACCTACAATATAGCTCCAATTTACCTTTTATAGCTTTATTTCCCATTATTCACTTTGAGGCCTGCTAAGTTCCATCCAAATGGACCATTAGTAGTTCCCTAGTCACAATTTGATCTCTTGCACTACATAATCATGTACAAACTAGATGCCTAGAATGGACTGTTTCCTCATCTCGACCTTTAAAAATCCTTCTCTTCCTTCAAGGGAAAGCTCATTTGCCATCTCTTCCATGAAGCCTCCATGCACCTTCATAGATATTAGCTCTCTCCCCATCTCCTTCTCTGCCTTTAAGCTTTGATTTTTTTTTTTACTTGTCTGGATACATATGTTATCCTCCCAATCCTCTTTAAAGGCAGAGACTGTTTTGTCTTTGCATCCTCGGTACCTTAGTAGGCCTTTAATGAATATTCATTAAATTGAGTCAGATTATACCAGATGACCTTTAGGATCCCTTTGAGGATATGAAACTTCAAGATCAGTCTGTCATTTTGCTTCCAGATTTCAAGAAAGAGAGGAACAGAAAGATGGCATGAAATGTAATTAAATTTTTTTCAAAGGGATGGCAGATTGGAGTATATTTGAAATCAAAAAGGAAGAGCCAGTACAGAAGGAGAATTTGGGGCTGCTGGAAAAGGAGAAAAGTCAAGATTGAATTTAACAACTGGAGAGTTTATGATTAAAAATACTCACACCATGTATCAGAGCCCTCGAATTTAGATTTCTGTTACTTTTTTGCTCTAATCAGACTCATAGGAACATTGATTCTACAGTGAAGTCAGATGGGTAATTATACTGGTTAAATTAAACAATTTGGCTCTAACATGGTATAACTAGCTGCATGTGGGTAGGCAGCTATATTCTAATTTTCTTTGATTCAGGCTAGATCTTAAGTGGAAGCGCTCTCATAGTCTGTGGCAAACCTTTAAAAATAATGTTATTTGTCCCACACAGTGTTGAACTTAATGCAGTAGCAGATGTTTAGAAAAAATGTTACTAGTTTACAGAGCAGCCAGTGTAAACGTCCTTATACTTTTGTTTTCGTCTCTAGTGTCACTAAGCCTTCAAATATTCTCCTTAAAATCTTTAAAGGCAACATAATGAAATTCATCAGTTAAAACTCAAAAAAGCATTTATTAAATGCCTATTGGGTGTGACACTGTGCTAAGTGCTATAGAGACAAAGTAAAAGCAAAAAATAAAGTCTTTGCCCTTGAGTATCTTATGCTCTAATGGGAGAGACAATGTATGTACGTAAATTGGTATATATAAAATGTAGTCCGAGAAAATGGAAGAGGTTGTGTGTGTATACAGTATATATAAATGTGTGTGAGTGTGTGTAAAGAGAGTAAATGTTTCTGTGTGTATATATGCATACATGTATGCGTAGATATGTACACACAATAAATACATATATAATACTGCCCCTTTCAAATGATAGCAATTTGCTGAAAATTGTTACTCTCCTTGTGGAATAAAATCTCTCAAAATGTTTAAGAGAAACATAGACTGTTCTGAGGACTAGAGAACTGTCCTTCAGATGAATGTACAGAAAGGCTCTATTTGAAGGTCGAGCAATGAGTGAGGTAATGATGGCTTCAGCATATTGTCCATTAGTTCATTTGCATGTGACCATTTTTAGGTTTTTAAATGTCGCAACTGACAAAATTATAGCTCAAATAACTGTTTGAGGACTTGGGGGACTGTTGGATTCATACTTGACAGGTAGATTTTTCTTTTTAATTTTACCTCATACAGATGAGTCACTAAAAGGAGTCACTAATTTTGAGGCATTGGAAGATCTAAGAACTACAGGAGAAGCTATAAGAAGAGAAGAAGTAGGAAGGATTGTAAATTGAGCACTGGAGGAGTCACAAGAAGCCGAGGACAGAAGACAGATGGTTTTCAGCTGAGCTCCCTGATTCTTCAGTTGCTTTGCTGGGAACATGCTGATTAGAAGAAAAGTATTGCTTTGTTGACTGGCTAGATAAAGGTTGAAGCAGCTGCCCAAAACAAATAGCAATGGAATTGAATCCTGCTGCTCTGTGAAGAATTTTTGGTGCCTTATTGCTCTCATGTCATCTACAGCTCGAGAGAGAGAGAAGGTGCCTGTGTGGTCCTAGGTGCTTTGATTTTGAGAGGGGCAGGGGAAGTAACAGACTTAGTGTCTGTTTTGCTCGTCTTGGAGCTTATTGGACAAAATTTATGGTGACATTTGCAAATCTGAAGGAGCATGGCTGTTCTTTGACTTAAATAACTGGCTTGTGACTGAAAGAGCACAACCTTTTCCTCAGCATCCTGTTAAGGGGGTCTGGGGATGAAAAGAGCTTGTCGCTGCTTCATTTGCTCAAAAGCTGGAGAGAAATGACTTTGTTCAGCAGTAGAGTGGTGAAAAACCAAAGAGTGTTGGTGTTTCATATATAGATAGAAGTATATTCGTGTGGGTGCAGATTATTCCTAGGGTAACAAGGGTATAAGACCTGCCATCCAGAGTTGTGAGTTGACGCAGGCTGATGGGTTTTCTCTACTTTTGTGACTCTCTAAGTTTTTATATGTATGTGCCTACTCTTTTGTGGACTGTGTACATTGATGGGACAATGTGACCTAGATTTGTGTGTAGATAGTGCTTTGATCTTGCTTTTGCCTTTTTTTGAATAAATGTTATGGTTATTCTTTTCTCTTGTCGTTTAGTTTATAAATGTTTTCTATTTGAGTTAAAGGTCTCGTGGTGACTGATTTCATGTAAATGGGAAGTGCACCAATGGGGGCTCAGGAGCTATAATGACAACTAGCAGTAGGAGTGTATTCTCTTCTCTTCCTCCACCCCCTTACATACATACACATACATCAGGGTTACCCCAGGACCCGAGAGGTAGTTGCAAGTTGTATTGGTATAATATACCTCTTCCCATTTCTTCTTCCCCTCAAAACTCCAGACCTATCAGCATAAGTATAGGCTAGAACAGGGCTGTATAACCTTAGGTTTTTATTGAAACAATAGACAATATATTTTGATTTGCCATTTTAGTGAGAGCTCTGCATAGCTCTGCTTCAAAGCATTTACATAAATTTCTATGCTTGTAGGTGGGCTGCATAGCACTTTGGATAGCCCTGGGCTACAACAAGCCAACTTAGAGAATAAGAAAGGAGAGGCATCCATTCGATGTATACACAAACATACATGCATATATATATTATATACTTTTCTGTATACATAAATATATATAAACATTAGTGTATTTGCATCTTTGTATATCTGCATATATGTTTCTTCAAGAAGGTTTTGTATTTCTTGAGGGCAGAGGTTGTGTCTTTCATTCCCCTACCCCCCAGCTTAGTCTATACAAAAGAAATGCTCAAAATATGCCCAGTTAAGAAAATAAACAGATTACTTAGCCATTAGGTTTAATTCTATGGTGATCAGAATATAAGGAATGAAGGGTTTTATCTAGGTATTATTCCAGCCTATACCAGTAGCCTCTCTCATCAGAAAGAGAACATTGCAATCACTCCAGGTGTCAGTTTTCCCATCTTTAGGAGGATGCTTGATGTTCATAAGTCTACGTGATGGTCCTTGAGGTGGTGGTTTTTGTTTAAAACACACGTGCCTTACCTTCCTCCCCCATATTTTGGAGTTCTTGAAATATGGCATTTTGTAAGAAACAATGCTGGGTTTTTATGACTATTCCTACAGATAAGAAAGACAGCATGAAGTAACAAGACAGCCTTTCTTTAAAAGGCACACTAATGTCCTTGCCATCTGGTAGAGTTTCAGACAAATGGGACATACTCTACTCTTCCAAATCCCCTGGAACAAGGTTAGTTTTTGTATGCTGGCACCCAGTCTGCCTGTACATCTTGTCCTAATCACAACAACAAAAAAGAAAAATAGCTCTTTTGCTAATAGTTGTCTGACCTTGGACAGGTCGTTAAACTGCTCTGGGTCTGCCTTGCCTCATCCAAGCAATGATCTCTAAGGTACCATCTAGCTCTAACATTCAAAGTCCCAATGTTCAGGAAATCCATGGAATTAATAATTAGAAACCAGTTCTTCTGACTCTGTCTAGTACTCTCCCTTGACAACATACCCCACAAAGGAAAAAATGAGGGACGCCAAAGAAAAACTTTTTCTCCTTCAATTTTGTTGTTTCTCTCTTTCAAATTATAAATTATGCTCCAACTCTTTCTTTCCTAGGGCCTTCAGGCAAATTGCTAACTACTGCTATGGCCGAAAGACGCCTCTGTGCTGATTAAACAAGTAAGTGACCGTTTAACACCAGAATATTTACCTGGGTTTGCAGCTGATTTCTAGGTAGCCAGCACTGTGTAGTTGCTGAATGGTTGATCTCATCCTTCTCTTCCATAGCATCTTCAGCATCTGTGTTAACTTGTGGAATCAATAGTATGGGAGTCAGTCTTTACGAAGGGAATTGCAGTGCTAATTGATTGACTTCACTGTTTCCTTATCCTGCTGTTGCTTTTAGAATACTTGGGCTGTGGACTTCGGTTTCCTCATCCTGCAAATGGTGGAGTTGAATCAGATGGGCTCCAAGCTTCTGCAGTTCTGTCTTTCACATAATAACTTTTTGATATCCTTAGTTGGGCACCTTAGTGAATAGTGGTGTAACATTGCTAACAAGCCTGGCCAAAACTTATCATTGATTTTCTCGCTCTCTTTCAGACTGCTCAGAATTTGAATGTGTACAGTGCTCTCCATCTAAGAGATCAATAAAATCTTTTTGTTTATTTTGCTACTCTGATCTATCGTTTCAATGTTGTGAGTTGTCAAATAGAACCCTTTGGCACTTTCCCAGCTTCTGAGACTCTTGTCATTTGTGAGTTTCCACGAGTCTTCAATAAAGATGTACCCAAATATATGGGAAGGCTTCCTATGGATCTTTTAACATCGTAAGGGTATCAGTGTAGGACTTTAGCTGTTTGTCCGTTGTCCCTTATTCTTGCTACACTCTGGCCATCTTCCTACTGTGACTTCGTCTTCAACTGGGCTTTTCAGCTCTCATCCCTGCAGTCCTGATTGGCGAGAATTCAATTTATTGTTCTGTGACTACACTCGCCATCCCTGCCATATTCTAGTCAAAAATAGCCCTCACCCGCTATTATTGTTATGTTCCTCTAATTAAACTGTAAACTGAAAAAGGGCAGAGATTTGATTAGTCTTTACACTTTGATCCCCAATGTTTAGCTTAGTCCCTGGAATGTAAGTGCTTAAACAGTTTTTCATTCATTATGTAAAGGACCCATTTCCTTTTCCAGTCATATATGCCCTCACTTATGTCTTTTGTGTAACTTCTTATGGCAAAGTCGTCATGTATAATATGCTGCATCCTTTGGACGATTTATACTTTTAGTCTTCCATATGACCGTGAATCATAGCATCCCAGGATTCACAGCCATATGGTAGCACAACACATTATGGAAAATATCATGTTGACTTTTCTCCAGAATAACAATGGGGGTAGAGGGAGGAAGGAGCAAAGGTAAGGACCATTCCTTGAGTTTGGTGGAGTGATGATAGATGGATGAAAGAGAGACTGCTCAAATCTACATTTTATTTGTTTTCTGCATCAGAGAGTTGTTTTGCTTTGCTTTGGGACTGGAAAGAACAGTATAAAGATGGTTAATAGGGACTTGAAACCCAAGACAAATCACAATATAAGGCCTGGATAACCTGTCAGTTCAAGTCACTAAGCTTGGCTGAATTCTACCCTAGGGAACTGAAAGAACCAGAGCAGAGGCCCTCACTGTAGGGATTCAGCTCTGGGATGAACCCATCTCTTATTCTCTTCCACCCTCAAGTTCCACAGAGAAGATCTTTCTGGAACTTCAAGCTATAGTGATCGTCTACACAATTCTTCCTTAAAGAAGATTCAGGCAGTTGGCTAAATCACTAATACTGGTAGTGTCAAAGTGGCAGGAATAAATGAGTAAGCTTTATACTTTCTCAAAAAACTACATAGACTGTGGTAAAAACTGAAATTTAAAAGGTAACTTGGCTGGAATCGGTTTGAAACCTTAGAATCTGAAGAGGAGGAAAATTTTAAAAGCTGGATATCTATTATAGGTCGAAGTCCCGGATGTTCGGCGGAACTATAAAAGAACTCACAGAAGCAATAAAAGAATAACTCACAGAAACAAATGGTACCTTATAGAAGGGAGGGGGGACAGGTCTGTCCATGCACTGACACTCCTCCCCCTCCCCAACACGTTTTCATAATGTTTGTGGCTGAGAGAGCCTCGTTTATTGAGGAAATTCTGTTTCCTCATTGTGGAGCTGTCACACACATGACTTATCGTGTGTGTGTTTTAGCATGCGCCATTTAAAAATGGCTGAGTTTTCTTTTGTAAGTAAGGCTCTAAAGGAGGTCCTGTGTATTTAGAAATGATTGGTGAAAAGATAAGAGATATCAATAAAATGAGCTAGTGGTTATGATGGCTTAGCATCGGTGGCAGTGATCTTTGAGAAAAGATACTATGAAAGAGGGATTTTTGTTCCTAGCAAAAATTCTGAAGTAATATCATTAAAGGGAGGGGCTAAAAAAGGCAGTAATGATCACAAAGAGGTGATACCACCTTCATCAAGAATAGGTCCTACTATTTCACTCATGCTACGTTCTTTTTTGAGGTGGATCTCAGATCAGTGGAATGCTGTGGTTGTAGTTTATCTTTTAGCAAAGCATTTGACAGTCTTCCATCTATTTGGGTGATTTGCCCCTAAAAGTAATCATTAATGGCTTCATATCAATTTAGAAAAGGAAGATTTCCTTGTCTTTCCCTTGTCTTGTGTTATTCAACCCTTTTATCTATTACATGAATGAAGGCACAGGTTAACATCTATGAATATGCAACATATTTATAAATGAGGTAAAACTAGGTGGCATGCGATAGAGTGCTGGGCCTGGAGTTCTGGAAGATATGAGTTCAGACATTTGCTAGCTGTGCGACTCTGGACAAGTCATTTAACCTCTGCTTCAGTATCCTCATCTGTAAGATGGGAACAAATAATAGCACCTACCTCCCGGGGTGGTTGTGAGAATCAAATGAGATAACATTTATAAAGCTCTTAGCACAGTGCCTGGAACAAAGCAGATATTATATAAATGTTCTCTCTTATTTTCATGCAATTCTAAAATGATACAAAATTTTCTCCTTCCTACTATGAGAGAGACACCATAGAGTACAATAATACCACATGCCAAGAGGCTAGCCCCAGAGAGGCAAATTTGAACTGTCATCACCTACCACTCTCAATGGATGTCTCTCCCTTCACTGATACTCTGCCTGGACTTATTGACCCAGTGGTTAGAATACTGCCATCCCTTCATAATTTCCCTATGCAAGTGATTCTGAATGCTGCTCTCCCCTGCCTCAACCACTGCTGATAAACCCCTTTCCATAACCCTAGCTGTCAGCTTTCTCATTCCTATGTACCTCAATCCTGCTCACCTCTTTCACTGTGCCTCTCAGAACTTTGGCTCTGTGAATAACAATTTTGATTCTAAATCTACTCATTCCTCAATATTTACATCTTCTGGGAGTTATTGAATCAAGGTTTTTTTCACATGTCACTGTATCCCCAGCACCCTTTCAAACACTAGATACTCTTTTTTTCTCATACCCTTACACATCAGGCACAGTGGAGAAGTTATAATATTCCTTGCTCCCCATTTCTACTTCCAAGCACTCCCTCTTCCACTATTATTCAGAAAACTTGAGGTCCAATGAAATCCAAATTTATCAATCCCAATCATGGTGATTAACTGACTTTAGGGGTCAATGGTTAACATTCTCCTTCAATGAGTTTAGTGCCAGTCTCACAGAGTTTCTCTCCACCCTAACTGGTCTTCATAATAGAAGACTGTAGTATGCACAATAATAGCCTCTTAATCATTCAAATAATCTCCTAATTATTCAACCTATTCAGATCCTGTGATCCAACTTCTCCACTTAACCCACTTAGAGAGATGGTCATACCATTTATCTTGTCAATGCCTTCTACTCCTCTACTTTCATATCCTTGAATGCAACTTCTTTTATGTGAACATAATATTGTTTCATCTTTCTCTGTGTCTTAAGACCTCTAACCCTGTTCTTTGTCCTCATTGTCACCTCTGTTGGGACTTCAACCCTGCAATACTTTCCCAGGCAACCCCTCCTATGCTGGCAACACTTTCCTCTCTTCCCAATCTCAACCCTTTGTTAAACTCAGTCCAATTCTACACTCTCATTTTGTCTTGAATCCTTTTTCCCTTGTCCTATAACTGATCATGCCTTAACTCCAGCCTTGGATTATGCCCTCCATTCACCTCATTCACTCCTATACACATGCTGCTGAATGGAGCTGGAAAAAGTCACAAAACTGCTGATTGAGCCCACAACATTTTTTAAAATCTAATCTGTCCACTAGGCCTTCACTGCAGCCAGGCAATTCTACTTCTCCCTTATTGATTCTTTATCCTTTTCACCTCAGTGGCTGTTCTGAATCCTACTCAAGCCACTTATGGTATCCCCTCTGAAACCTCTCATGAGGATCTCACTAGAATCCAAAAGAAATTTTCTGAGAACTCTTTCTTCTCACCTTCTCTTCCCACATCCCTCTGACATCATCTGCCACGATATCATATTTCATTACAGTCTCTGATGAAGAGGTGACCCTTTTCCTGGCCAAGGTCAACCCATCCACATTCATCCTTGATCCTACCCCTTCCACATTTTCTTCTACTATTACCTGTACTCTCTCTAAACTTTAATCTCTCCCTCTTTTCCTATGTGTGTTAAGGATAGGAGCATCTTTTAAAGACTGTCAATTTTTCATATCATTCCTGCTAGCTATCGTCCTATATCGCTCCTTACCTCCTCAGCTAAACTCCTTGAAAAAAATTTTCCACATTCGACGTCTTCATTTACCTTCCTTTTCATATCTCATAGCCTTCTGCAATATTGCTTCTGACCTCAGGATTTAACTGAAATTTCCTTCTCCAAAGTTACCAATGAGATTGCCATATCTAATGGCCTTATTTCAATTCTTACTCTTCTTGACCTTTCTGTAGCATTTGACACTAGTGAGCACCTTCTTCTCCTAGATACTGTTTTCCTCTGACAAGTGTTTCTATGACGCTATTTTACGTGCCATGCCTACTAACTATGGGCATGTCCACCAAGGCTCTCTCATGAATCTACGTTTCTTTCTCTATGCTCTCACTTGGTGATCTCATCTGTGGCCATAGGCTCAGTAATTTATGTGCATATGATTCCCAGATCTATATATTTAACCTTAAATTCTCTCCTGAGTTACAGTTCTGTGTCACCAACTACACATTAGACAACTCAAACTGGATATCTGCTAAGCTTCTCAAACTCAACATGTTTAAAAGAACTTATCAACTCCTCTCTCTCCAACCCTCCCCTTTTCTGAATGTCTTTCTTATTGGGAGCATCATCATCCTTCTAGCCAGGGAAGAGAAAGGGAATAAGCACTGATTAACTGCCTACTGTGGGTCAGGCACTGTCTTAAATGCTTTACAAATATCTGTTGATTCTCACAACAACCATGGGAAGTTTATCATTATTATCATCCCAATTTTATAGTTGAGAAAACAGAGGCAGACACAGGTTAAGTGACTTGCCCGGGGTGACACAACTAGTAGTACCTATCTGAAGCTAGATTTGAACTCAGTCTTTCTGACTCCAGCCCCAGTGCCTCGTCTACTGTATCACCTCGCTGCCTACTCACAAACTTACTGTCATCCTTAACTCTTCTCTTTCATCCCAGTTATCCGTCCAGTTGTCAGATCCTCTCATTTATTTCTCTAGAACATCTCTCTCATGTGTCCCCATCACTCCACTAATGGAGCCCCCTCCCCAGTTCATGCCCTGACGATCATCACTTCTCGTTGGACTACTGCCATAGTCTTTCCATTGCTTTCCCTCCCTCAAGTCTCTGCCCATTCCACACAGTTTATATCTGACCATGTCATCCCCCTACTCGATAAATCCCAGTAGCTCTATGTTTCCTTCAGTCTCAAACTTAAAGTCCTTTGTTCGGCATTTAAAGCCTTCCAGACCTGGCCTCTTCCAACATCTCCAGTCTTCTTATATTCTACACCCTTCCATACACTCTTCTGGACAGGAAGCTGACAATTGCGCTGTTCACTGCCCTAGTAAATGCCCACAACTAGAATATTTTATACTATTTGAGGGCACTACGTTTTAGCAAGAATGTTGCTAAGTTGGAGTGTCCAGAAGAAGGCATGCAGAATGAAGAGGGGACTCGAGATATATCATAGGAGGATCCCTTGAAGGAACCGTGGGGATATTTAGCTAGAAGGAGAGAAGATTTAAGAGGGGACAATATTGCTGTGATCATGTACGTGAAAGGCTGTCGTGGGGAAGAGGGTTATGCTTGGTACTTGAAAACAGAACAAGGAACAATAGATTGAAGTTGCAGACAAATAGGTTTAGGGTCAATGGAAGGAAGAAACCACCTTTCGATAGACCTATTGAAAAACAGAATAAATAGCCTTGGGAGTGAGTGGCGAGCAGAGGTTAAGTGACCTGTTCAAGGCCACACAGCTACTGAGCATCTGAAGCTGGATTTGGGCTGGAGTCTTCTTGATTCCAAACCCAGTGCTTTACCCACTGCCCCACCTAGGTGCCCATAAATGTGTATCTATGTATGTCTCAAGAGTCTACAGCTAAGGTTTCCCAGGGAAGTGCTGTTTCTATTAAATAAATACTGACTCGCTCCAGGAGGGACATACAAATAATTACAATGGGAAAAAAATGAGGTTAGTAGTTTTTATATTAGTACCCTCAACCTTCTCTGCCAGGCCACATTTATTAGAGATCTTTGAACAAGGGTAGAGGATCACTTACTAGGAATGATGTAGGTCAGTGGTATCAAAATCAAATAGAGAGGGGAAACTAAATCATAGTAAGGATCCCTGCATCTAGATATCATTTTAGATAGCTATACATTCATGTTCTATTGTACTTTTATTTATTTTGTTAAATATTTCCCAATTATATTTTAATCTGGTTCAACTGCTTTAGAGAATGTTGGCCCTTGGACTAGTTGCTTGACACCTTTGAGGTAGATAACATTCCCATTCAAATACAGATTAAAATTGATGACTTTTGAGGTCTCTTCCAGATATAATATCCTACAATTTTATAACAACTAAATAATAGTAAAAATAATCACTCAAGCTTGCTCTAACAGAGGGGTTGCTATTAAAATACAGTGACAAAATGGAAGCAATGAAAAGATTCTCAGGAAAACCTTTCCTCATTCATTTTTAGAGGAGATAAGATTTTAAGTTTTATGCATTTATTTACACTATTTGACACTTTCCTGATGTTAGACCAGATGGCTCTCAACTAGGGTCTTGGCAGAAGATGTAGAACCCCAAGATTGTTGATGAAAATAGGAGAAATCCAGGGCAGCATCATTGCACTGGACATCTTGAAGGGATAAAATATTGCCTGGCAGAGATGGTTGGGGGTACTAATAAAGCACAATTAATCTCATTTTTTTAAATTATAATTATTTGTATCTCAGCTGTATGCCCCTCCTGGAGTAGGTCAGTATTATTTAATAGAAACAGCACTGGGCTGGGAGAAATTAGTTCTAGTCTCCTGAGGTATAGATGAAGTTCTTTCTCTTTATGGGCAACTAGGTAGCACAGTGGATAAGAATGTTGGGTCTGGAAGACCTGAATTCAAATCCAGCTTCAGATAGCTGTGTGACCCTGGGCACTGCTTCCTTCAGTTTCCTTGTTTGCAAATTGGGGATAATTATAGCACCTACCTCCTAGGGTTGTTGTTGTATCCAGTGAGGTATTTGTTAAGTGTTTGGCATATAGTAAGCTCTATATAAATATTAGTATTAATTTTCTCACCTCTAAAATAAAAGGGTTAAACTGAACATTTTCTGAATTTGCTTTCAACACAACATTCTGGAAGCCTATTATCCTAACATATAAGTTCTATACAGGCAAGGACTAAAGTTGTTTTAATCTCTCCCAGTGCCTAGAATAGGGCTTTGTGCAGAGCAAACCTTTATTGTCACCAGACCTAAGTGACCTATTCAGGGAATGAAAGAATTGGCAGATGTGACATCTTGTGTTTCTGTCAGTGAGGAAAGGTTATGGAGAATAGGATAAGTGCCACAGCACTAGAGAGCATAAATGTCCTGATTCATTTAATTTATTTTTTAAGGGAGATAGAAGAAAAGAAGGCCTAAAAATTTAGACTAATTAGCTTATTTTTTCTTCTTTATATTCTTATGCATTATTAATGGGATGACTTGTGAACATTTTAGTAGAAGAAGCACTATTCATAAAGAGGCAGCATTCAATCCAATTTAATTTACTAAGCATTTATTAAGTAGAAAAAATGATAAAGGACAGTTTCTGCTTTCAAGGAGATTACAATCTAATGAGGGAGATAACATGCAAGTAACTATGTACAAACAGGCTATATTTAGGATAAATTGGAAATAATCAACAAAAAAAAGGCCCTATAATAACATGGCTTTGGAAAAGGCTTCCTATAGAAGTGCTATTTTAGCTGAGACTTGATGGAAGCCAGGGAAACCTGCATCAGAGATGATTAAGAAGAGTGAGAGACATCATGAAGGCAAAATCAGCAGGCCTTGGCAACAGTCTGAATGTGGGGGGCGAGAGAGTGAGGAGTCTAGGATACCTAGCTTGTATGCCTGGGGGACTGTGAGGATGGTAGTGCCTTTGACAGTGATAGGTAGGTTCACAAGTAGGGAAGAAATGGGGAGAAAATATTGAGTTCAATTTTGGACACATTGAGTTTAAGATGTCTACTAGACATCCAATTTAAGAGGTCCAATAGGCGTCTAGGGGTGTGAGACCAGAAGTCAGCAGAGAGGCTAGGGCTGGGAAAGTAGATTTGAGAAGCATCAGCATAGAGATAATAATGGAATCCATAAGAGCTGATGAAGTCATCAAATGAAATATTAAAAAGGGAGAAGAGGACCCAGGACAAAACTCTATGGGACATCAATGGTTAGTGGGTATGATCTGGATGAAGATATAGCAAAGGAGACTGAGAAGAAGTGCACAGTTAGGAAGGGAACCAGGAGAGAGGAGTGTCACAAAAACCTAGAGAGAAGAGGATGTTTGACAGTGTCAAAGGCTACAGAGGTCAAGAAACACGAGGAGTGAGAAAAGGGCATGGGATTTGTCAATTAAGAGATTGTGAGTAGCTCTGAAGAGATTTTGTTTTGTTTGAATGGTAAGATCTGAGGCCAGACTGTAGAGATTTAAGAAGCAAGTGAAAGGAAAGGAATTGGAGCCATTTATTATACATGGCCTTCTCAAAGACTTTAGCCACAAAATGTACAAGACATAGGAAGATAGCAGGGATATGATAGGTGAAATATGGGAGGGTGGGGTTGAGGATCAACATGGTCATGTTTGTAGGCAACAGGGAATCAGACAGTAAACAGGGAAAGATCAAAGATAAATGAGAGTGTGATGATGGAGGTATCAATCTGTTGGAGAAGACAGGACGGAAAGGAATCACTTGTGTAGGAGGTTAGCCTTACTTAGCAAGGTGAAGGGCCACATCTTCACGTGAGACGGGTTGAAGGAGGAGGTAGTGGCAGAAAACTGACTGAGGTGAGGGGAACTGAAAGGGTCAAAGATGATTGCTAGGTTGTGAGACTAGATGCAACACATGGTTTCATCCAGAATGTGTTATACCAGAATAACTTCATTTTAGGGGAATTTTATAGATAGTTTATGTAGATTTCAGCAAAGCATTTGTTTCCACAATCTGGCTAGCAGCTCCTGTGGGGGTGTAAGATCCACCCACAGCCAGCACCCAGAAAGCTGCCAGTACGCCGCAAAAACACAGGTTCTTTTGATCTGCCTTAATAAGGAAAGCAAGGTTAAGGGG
>CM053625.1:251839156-251856036 GCA_028646595.1 Phalanger gymnotis
AAATTTTGCTATTATTGTAGAGAGAATTCTCAGTCAGGCAAAGACAAGACAATATCATTTGAGGTTCCTTCCATCTCTGAATTCTCTCTCTCCGTGAAGTGCTTTATGTTGTTGAGTCATTTCGGTCTGACTCTTGAGGTTTTCTTGGTAAAGATACTGGAATGGTTTTCCATTTCCTTCTCCATGAGGAAACTGAGGCAAACTGGGTTAAGTGACTTACCCAGGGTCACATAGCTAGGAAGTGTCTGAAGCTGAATTTGAACTCGGAAAGATAAGTCTTCTTGACTCTAGGGCCTGGCACTCTATCCGCTGTGCAACCTAGGTGCCCTGAAATACTATATAAATATATATAATACTATATATTTATATATACTATATATAAATACTATATAAATATAATCTGTTATCAGGAACTTATTCTCTGTTTTCATTTTCTCTGTATTCAGAGTACAACCTAGGTGCCCTGAAATACTATATAAATATAATCTATTATCAGGAACTTATTCCCTGTATTCATTTTCTCTACCAGTTGTTTGGATGTCAGAGGAATGTGTGCTAAATGGTATGGATGTTAGTAATATTATTAAAGAAATAAGCCAAAAAGTGATGCATTTTAACCTTCATCAGACTCAGTCAATAACTGTCACTGATATTCTTGAATTTGGGGGGGGGGACCCGTGATCAGTAACTTATTTTATGGCACTTTTCATGTAGTTCACCAGAAGCTAATCCATTTACCTCTGGGATAACATAATCAGTCCTGGACACCATAGTTTAGGAAGGACGTTAACAAACTGAATTGTGACCAGAATTTGTGGTGGAACAATGAAGCTGGAAACCATGTCATACGTGGATCAATTAAAGGAATCGGGGACTTTTTAGCCAGGAAAAGAGGAAATTTTGTCAAGCTGCGATAACTGCATTCAAAAATCTAAAGGGCTGTCTGGTTAAAGAGGGAGTATATTTATTTTGTTTTGTCTGGAGGGAGTAACTGGAAGCAGTGTTGTCAGTTTTAGAGATGGGGAAGGGGAAGGGAGTAAGCATCTGTTATATGCTGGGCACAGTGCTAATGCATAGGAGGCTTAGGTTTGACATACGGAAAAGGAAAAGAATTTGGCAAACCCCAAAGCACTCCATAAATATGAGCTGCAATTATTGCGATGTGAGCCTTTTATCTTAGGTGATCTGGGAATGCACCACACTCCATTACGTTATTAAGCAGTAGTGACTTCTCCATCACCATAAGTCTTTGGACAGAGGCTGAATGATCATTTTTAGGAAAGTTTTAGAGGGAGTTCCTACTGAGCTTGAAGTTTGATGAATTCCCTTAAGTCCCCTCCAATTTTGAAATTCTATGACTTGGATGAAATCGCCGTGTGCTTTCCTAGCCATTTGCAAATTATTTTTAGTAAATTTTAAAAATTTTTAAACTTAAATACAAAATGAGAAAAGAAAAAAAAAACATTGTGGTGTATACAGCAGGCCATAAGAGAGGATTCAATGTAAAACAATAAATTTCCATTTCAGGGAGACCTATATAATAAATACTATACATTGTTTTCAAAGCTGACCAGCTTTTCTTTGCTTCCTTGTTTGTTTTCTTTGTTCTCTGCTGTGAACTTTTTATTTCTTCCTCTCCCTCCCCCCACCATCCAAAGAAGGCTACAGTTAAGCATGAATATATATATACATGTATATATGTTCATATATATTTACATTTATGTAGATATCTATAAACACGCAACATAAACATATCTATAAACATCCACATATATACACATACACATGTACGTAAGACTGTAGTATGCTTATTTCCTCCCATCATCTGACTCTCTGAAGGTGGACAGCATCTTCTTTCATAAGTCCAAGTCTTTCCATGTTTTTCTAAGTCAACCAGCTCATCATTTACACCACAGCTGTATTCTACCCAATCACATCCTATATGAGAGATTTCCTATGAGAATTTTTTTTTCCCAATTTTCTGCATTCCTTCTATTCCTGGCTACATAGGCTTCATTTATATAAGAAAATTTTAACTTAAAATAGTCAAACTTATACTTTATACTTCAACAATGCTCTCACCTTTTAATATAGCCTAAGGTCTGATACTGATAAATCTGCTTCTTTTACATCCCCCCCCCCCCGCCCGGTTTCTTTTGAAGTTCCTGACCTTTTGTTCTTCCAAATGAACTTTGTTATTATATTTTTTTCTAACTCAGTAATATAATTTTATTTAGTAATTGAATTGGGATGACATTGAATAAGTAGATAAGTTAGGTAATGGTGATTTGGAAATTTTTAAAATAATAAAACAGAGTTTCAACCCACCATCATGGAAGGCACTGTAGTATACAGAAAGAGCAATGGATCTGGAGAAGACTGGGCTTAGAATTCTGGCTCTGTCATTTATTACCTGTGTGACCTTTGAGCATCAGTATCCTTATCTGTAAAATGATAGGATTGGAATAGATGATCTCCGTGGTCAAGTCCAACTCTAAATCTATGTGTAGTGAAGGCTGTCCCCCACATGTACCATAGGGGTGTCATCATGTAGTTCAAAAGGAGGCAGAATAGACCTCTCTAACCTCTTCTCCCATCCTTCTCCAAGGGAGACTTTAATTCCTGCCAGGTGGGAAAGAAGGAAGTTGGGTCTAGAAACTTGGTCATTCTGCTGTCCTTAGAAAGAGGGGAGCATGTTCTACAGGACTAGAAATATACCTGACTGCTTCCTTAAATATAAATATTATTATTCTAGGGCAGGGGTGGGGAACCTGAGGCCTCAAGGCCACATGTGGCCCTCTAGGTCCTCAAGTGGAGCCCTTTGACTGAATCCAAACTTCACAGAACAAATCCCTTAATAAAAGGATTTGTTCCGTAAAACTTAGCCTCAGTCAAAAGGCTGCACCCAAGGACATAGAAGGCCACATGTGGCCACAGGTTCCCTACCCCTCTTCTAGGGGATATAGATTTTGGATTCAAACTTAACTTCTGATCATTGTTAATTAATGGGGAAAGGGAGCTTTCCCAAGCTTTAATTCCAAGGTCTGACTCCATTCCCACCAAATACTAGTTCCACAATGAACATCCATAACACATAGCGAAGAAACTCATTTATCCAAATTAATGGCAAAACAGAAATCAGATAAAGAACACATGGAAGAGAATGAAGGAGCTCTCCCATTGAGAGTGAGGTAGCTCAACTCGGATGAGAGAGAGAGAAAGAGAGAGAGTCAGAAAGTGAGTCCTAGATCTCATCCGGGGGGGAAATCCCCTTAAATCTCTAGCAAACTGGGGATAGTGACATGATGGAGACTGCCAGCTCCTCTCATGTCGGCTTTGTCCCAGAGTCTTTTTTTCTCTTTGACAGCCTGAATTGGGGTTGGCATCATCCATCTTTTCTTTTGAAACTGGAGCCGGAAGCACCCCAAAACAGTCTGAAGAGACTAAAGGTACATAAAGAGACTAGAGAGTCTCTCCCACTCTTGCCAGTTCTACCCTGCTCCTCACTCAGGTGTGGGTCACTAATCTCTACCAAGGAGGAGAGAGTCCCATACTAATAGTCTTTGGGGTTACATGTAGTAAGCTAATATTTTATGTCACGATAAGATGATTGAGTTGATTGCAGATTGGACTAGATTATCTGAAGGTCTCTGTCACTGTTAAGAATCCACGAATATCAGAGAACTTGTTTAAACTGTATAATAGAGGAAAAGTACTAAGTTCTCTGGAGTTCTCATTTAATCATGAGCATTGGTAGTATGGTGTAGAGCATTAAGCTAAAGACAGATCTGGGTTCTAGTCCTAGCCACTAAACTAGCTGTGTGACTCTGGGAACATTACTTCTCTCTTTGTCACAGTCTTGTCATCTATAAAAGGAGGGAGTTGGCATAGATCATTTTTAGGTTCCCAGCTTTGACAGTTTATAATTACAATGTAAAGCTTATTATTATATAGATGGATTGTAGGTCAGGTCTTGTTTCCCCAAACATAATTCAATTCAACAAATGGTTAGTCAGGGCTTACTACTTAGCCAGCCCTCAGCCAGGTGTTGTAGGTATTATAAAAGAAATGTAGTCCCTGACTTGTAATTGCCTCTACACGTTAAGCAGAAATCACAGGGTTTGTTACCTAAAAGATATTATGAAGGAGTTTCCTCTTTATCTGGCTTCTAAGAGCTTTTCATTTTATCATTTTGGTTTTTAGATGTCAGGATCCTTAATTTTATTGTTTAGTCATTTCAGTTATGGCCCACTCTTCGTGACCGCACATGGGGTTTTCTTGGCAAAGATACTGGAGTGGTTTGCCATTTCTTCCTCCAGCTTATTTTATACATGACGAACTGAGGCAAACAAGGTTAAGTGACATGCCCAGGATCACATAGCAAGTAAGTGTCTGAGGTTGGATTTGAACTCATGAAGATGAGTCCTTGTGATTCCAAGACCAGTACTCTATACACTGTGCCACTTTGCTGCGCTGGGGCCTTAAACAGTCGGATTAAAAGGAGTAGGGGTAGGATTAGGGCAAAGACTTTTTTTTAACTTATTGTGGAACTGTATTGCAATTAGGAAAAGAAAGGATGGTTCAATGGAAAGAATATTGGATTTAGAGTCCAAAGACCTACACTTGCATAAGACTCTGCCACTTATTACCTGTGTAACCTTAAGGAAATAGCCTCTCTGGACTTGTTTCTTCATCTGTAACATGAGATTGGACTAGATGGCCTTTAATAAGCTCCACTCCAATTTTATATCTTTGATCCTATGACCTTTTTTAGAGGACAAGGTAAACTCTTCAAGCCTTAATGTCCTCATTGCAGGAAGCATGCCCTAAATAATTTTACTGAAGGGTGTGTCAGGTATGGCCAAAGGTATAGTGATGCCTGACCTTGTGACTCAGTCACAGTTGCCCTTTGGTATTTTCTGTATCTACAGCTTCAGGCAGCTCAAAACCCTGCTCAGTACTCAGGCTCTCCCATCAGACCCAGGAAAAACCACTCCAGAAACACAAGACCCCTAATCCCCAGCTGCACTGCTCTTCCACAAAGGGGTCTCTACTGTTTCTCTTATTTTCCTTCTGTCAACAACTCATCTCTGCAGCCACAGTGTAAGGCCAATTTAGAGGCATCCACCTACAGATTCTGGGCCTCCCAGCTTTTATCTCCTGCCAGCAGGCATTCTTAAAGTGGGAGAGAAGCTGATTGGCAGCCGTTGCCTTCCTGTTCCTACAGCTCCACAGAGTATCCTCCACACCCCCACCCCCACTCCTCTCCTGGGGTAGCAATGGGAGCAATCAAGTGCTGAACTCGAAGTAGAAAGATTTGAGCCTGAATAAAGCCTGGGACGGTTAGTAGCTATGTAATCCTGGACAAGGCGCTTAACCACTTGTTTTTAGTTTCCTTGTCTTTCAAATAGTCGTAATAATAGCACCTACCTCATACGGTTGTTATGAGGCTCAAATAAGAATATATGTGCATGTCTGTATGCATATATGTACATATATATATCTTTGCCAACCTTAAAAAACTATATAAATGTTAATTATTGTTATTATTATTATTTGCAAGGTACAAGTTTCAAGGTACTGGGTGTTGAAAACACAAAGGCAAAAATGAGGTGGCCAATGAACTAAACCTTGAAAGAAGAGGAAGATTCTAATAGGTTGAGATAATGAAGTAATGGGTTCCAGGAAAAGGAGATAGATAACTGAAAACCTGTGCAAATGAATCATCTCTAGTGAAATGTCAACTTAGAGAAATAGCTAATGGTCCATTTGGCCATAAGATACAATCTATCAAGGAAACTAATATGAATAAAGCTGGGAAGGTAAAATGGAAGAACGTGGTTGAAGGCTTATGATGTTAGGCTCATGAATTCATATTTTATTCCAGATGCAACTGGGAACCAATCAAGGATTTTGGCAGGGGTGTGAGAGGGCCAACCTTGAGATTTAGGAATATTACTTTACCAGCTGTTTGGGAAGAGGATGGGATGGAAACTAGGGCAGCTATTCCAGTAGTCTTGGTGAGTGGCGATAAGAGCCTATGAACTAAGGTAGCAGCCAGTAGAGAAAAAAGGAAGGATACAAGAGATGTTGTGAAAGTAGAGTAGACAGCTCTTAGCAACTGAATAGATATAGGTTGTAGGGCAAAAAAAGGAAAAACCTAGGATGACCGACCTTTTGAATCCCGATTACTGGAAGACTGTGGTAACTGAAACAGGAATTGGGAACTTTGGAGGCAGAATAGGTTTGGGTAGTTATAGGGGAGAAGATAAAGTTCTGCTCAGAACATGTCGATTTGAAGGGCTGGTGGAAATGTCCAGCAGAGTTGGAAATCAAGAGACATTAGATATAGGGATATAGAGTTAATCATCATTTTGATAGAAGTGATAACCGAACCTGTAGGATGTAATGAAATCATTTATGGAGAGAGTACAGAAAGAAAAGAGAAGGACTATGCTTCAGAGGCAGGTGATAGATATGGAGCCAGCAAAGGAGAATGAGGGGAGTTCACATACGTAAGACTACTAGGAGAGAATGTCATGGAAGCCAAGGAAGAAGAGTGGGGATAGGCAATAGTATCAAAAGCTGCAGAAAAATTAAAGAGAGATCAAATTTTCTTTGTGTGTGGGCAGGGTTTGGAGGGAGAATAATAAGAATATAGAATAAAGAATCTTAGAGAAATATGAATTCTTATTAGAATTATTAATTCTATATTAGAATAATTAATTAGAATTAAATTCTTTTACAAATAAAAATAAAGGAAGAACCAATAGCAATCACTGGAAATTGAAGAGGCAAATTTAGTTTTGTTATCAGCAAAACTTTAACCATTAGTACTACCCAAAAGTATCACTGGGCTGCCTCAAGAGGATTAGTGGATTTTCCCTTTAATGAAGGTCTTCAAGGAGAATTTTGATAATCACCTGTCAGGTTCAGGGCAGGGGTTTTGTTTGACTGTAGGTTAGACTAGACAGCATTTGAGGTCCCTTCCAATTCTAAAATTCTGTGATTTTATGAAAATAAGGGCTGATAAGAATTCATTAGATTCATCAGTTAAAAGATAATCGTCAACCTTGGAGAGAATTATTTCAAATGATTGGTGTCAAAAATCACATTCCAAGGAGGTGGCGAGTGAGCAGTTAGGAAAGAGAAACTACATGGAAAACTTTCGAATAAAAAAGATGGCAAATGCAAGTTGCTAGGATGGCGAGATCTAGTATGATAGACTTAGTGGATGCCAAGATTAAAAGATGCAGTGAAATTTTTTATAAGGATGTAGTGGAACATATTTTCATACACAAAATACTGAATAGATAGGAAAGAAAGAAAGAAAGAAGAGAGGGTATGATAAAGGGAAAATGAGAATAATTAATTCTTAAGGAGCATACTCCCTAAGAAGATGGAAGGAGATAAGATCAAGTACCTAAAATGAAGATTTTGTATAGTACGTTAAGATTTACTAAGCAATTTCCTCACATCGGTCTCTATTTTATAGATGAGAAAAGTGAAGCTCAGAGAGGAAAGTGACTTAGTATAACAGCTCATAAGTAGAATTTCCTTACATTTGACCATATTAAATTGCCTCTGCTAACAAAGCTCCAGTTTGAGATTCTGACCCCACCCCCTCCCAGAATAAAACGACAATATTGGTTACTGGTTGTAATTTTTAGTCATTTTTTTTTAAGCGGTGACACCTGAATTTGGATGAAATGTGAAAAGTTTTTTAAATATTGTTTTGCCGCTAACTTGTTTCAAGACTTCAAATCGCTTCCCTTGGGCCTCAGTTTCTTTTCTTGTAAAACGGGGAGCTCGTATTAGAGCATGTCTCCGGCCTCTTCCAGCTCGAACAGCCCAGATGACATCAAATCTGGTCTGTTGCATCATCTTCCAGACTGCAGCAATAGAGAGTAGGTGGGGATTGCAGCAAGGTTTCTTTGCAAGCTGCACTGGGGGCTATAACCCGCTAGAGGGGGCTGCGTATGCACCCGGGGTCCTTCTTTGTCAGTATAGGCAACAGTAAAGCGCTCTCATTCCTCTGAAGCCTCATGCGGGAGATGGATTTAATTTTGAGCGCAGGGTTATAAGGGAGGGGACTGGAAAGAAAACCTTTGTCATCCAGCAGCAGCCTCTGTTGTCTTTAATTACCGTTAAAGTGAAGGAGCTGCGTGCAGGAGAGGGCAGTGCCAGCCAGGTGTGGGCAGAGGAGGCATCCTCAGTGCTCTGACAAGTGTGGGGCTGAGGATGGATGGATGAAGGCTCCTCTGCAGATTACTGGGTGGACTTCAGACCTACAAATTGGCCACAGCGGAAGATCACTTATGGATAAGATGCTTTAAGGAGGTAAGGTGGCCGTGGGCGTGGGGATGACTGGTCTACGTATTTATCTGTTTTGAATGTTATCTTAAAAATCTCTCGTGTGTTAGGTAGATGTTGAGCTTCCATATGTGGACATCTGGCATTTTACAATATTCATTTGTGATGTATTTCCTCACCGTCACGGTGTTTGGTGCCTATTCACAGAAATACCAAAAGATTGATGATAGTCTAATTTCAGTGGCCCTATGAAATGAACATCTCTGGAGTATAATCCCCTAGACTAGTCTGCATAAAGCAATAATAAATAATTGTACTATTACAGAAGGGTTGATGAGTGCTTATTTTCATCCACGTTTATCTCAATTACAGGTGAGTTTTTTTTTTTTTAAAGAAAAGAATATGTTTTCTTTTTCCCTTCTGCCCTCCCCCATCTTTTAGACGGTAAAAATTTGTGTTCAGTCTGGCTTGTGGCTTCATGGTTTCTGCGTAATTTACTCTTGGGGGATACCTCCTGTGCGCTTGGTAGCAACATACACAGAAATACACTTTGCAGCTATTTCACAGACTAAGGGGCAGGGTAAGGAGGTGGCTGATCTGGAAATATTTTGCTAAGAGAGACTGGCATATAATTGTGTTCTAAGCATGTTTTCATTTTTCAGGGCTCTCAATCACTCAGGGGCCAGCGCCTATGAAAGTCATGACATTTTTGTTTATTCTGGAGAGCTTACTCCTCATTCTCCCCTTTTTTCTTCTCCCTCCTCTCCACCCCCTTCCTCCACCCCCCCTTCCCCATTTGTTCCCCTTGGTGCATCTGTGAGGCAAGGACAAGTATAGTCTTGTTTTGAAGCCAACGAGTGATGTACCTGGGGCCGGCCTTCTTCAGAATGCTTGCCATGTAGTCTTCAGTCTCTCCTATTGTCTTGTTTTCTTTCTTCCTCCCTTGTCCAAGTCCTTACCCGCCCAGTCAACACCCCGCCCCTCCAAGGAGAAAGGAAAAAAAAAGCCATCATACAAAATAAAAAAGAAACTATCCTTCATTTTTGACACATGATCAGTAGCCATCTGTTTGGTCTCTTTTCTCTGACTCCACTTGTGGTCTGCGTTGAAAAGGTTTCACTGTCTCAAAATTGCTTTGTAGATAATATAAATTCAATTTCAATGCACTAAATTGGCATTTTAATGTTTTCTGAGTAACCCCAATGGAGGGATCTTGATATCCTACTCGGACAAGAGGCTTTTGCAAAAAAACCACCACTTTAGAGATGTCAAGTTCAGCTACCTTCATGTTTTGTGTCAATACTTTAGAATCTTTGGCCGATAAAAGTGTAGTTCAAGCCTGTGTTTTTGGAGGCCTACTAGGTATTTAAATTGTGTGGTGATGGGTTTTGCTTTTGTTTGATTATTATAACTGAAAATTGATATTGTTTGGGGCATGAATCAGTTGTTCAAAAGACCTGAATGAAAGTACTTCGGATGAAAATCAAAGGTCCCTGTGAAATTCCAGACTTATAAGGTCTTCCTCTGTCATCAAAAAATTTTCTATTAAGTATTTAAATGTATTTTTCTGATTGTGCTTGAATAGATTGCCTTTTTACAATTCCACCTGTTTTCATTCTTAATCAGGAAAGGGTCAGAGTTTCACAGTACTCACCACTAAATATTTATCTTTTCCTTATATAGTCTAAAAAGAAATTCAATTTAGATTATTTATAAATTAGAGCAAAGCAAATATATGTGTGTAAGCACATATGCAAAGCCACCAGAAAATATGTGATCTTTTTGGTTCTATGACTATAATAATTTTTATAGAAAAGACTTCTACACATAAATCTCCCCCCCCAAGTTCCCTCTCTAGCCTCCCCCCCAAAAAAAACCCCAAAACAGTTTTTTTGCCTACCTAAGTTAGAAACAACCTAAGTCTGTGATAGTCTATCTCTGTGCCTATATTAATTATAAAAAATACAAAGAGTGAGCAAAATAAAAGTTATTACATATGCCTTCTAGTCTTATAAAGTTAGAATTTACTTTAGATGTTGGTTCACTGACTATATTAGTTGGGAGAAATCATCTATATTTAGGTTCTTTCACATCAAATTCCTAGTTCAGCAGTCATTTCTTAGAAGACTAATAAAATTTTTAATACAAAAGATGGCTTATTCCCGATAGGCTTATGTTGAACTATCTAATCAGAATATCATTTCAGGGAACAGATGATCTATTCCCTCTGAATGGCTATTTCCTTAAAAATTAGGTAGTCATATTTTTTCCCCAAATAAATTTCTATATGGCAGACCTATCCATTTCACAGATGGTAAAATTATACATTGTTAGAACTGGAAGAGGACTTGGGGGTCATGGTCATTTAGTCCAACTAACTCATTTTTCAAAATAGCAGACTGACACTCTGGAATTTCAAATGACTCCTCCAAGGCCACACAGATGGATAGGACTAGAAGCCAGATCTTCTAATGTCCAGTTCATTGCTCTTTCAGTTCTTCCATATTGGCTCTCTAATGACTAAATTAAGACCTTCTGTAATTAGGCAGTATGTAACACAAGTCTCAAAAATTTTTAAAGTTTAGAAGAAACCTAATTTTAATTAGTTCAGCCCTCTCATTTTAATTAAGTTTAATTTTGATTTTTTGTTTTTTACTAATGCAGAATGTAGAGTTTAAATGGCTTGCCCAAAGTCATACACGAGAGGGACAGGTAAATGAGCATAATTAAAAGTGACCCTTAAGAACTGAGAATTGGTAAAGGAAACTGCCACTAAAACCAAGTATCCACAAAATAATTCCATATATTAACATCTTGGATAAACTGCATGTTATTTGTGAATTCACAAGTCAGACATTTGAATTAGTTACTTCTCATCACAAGGCTCAGTTTCACCTCTTCTTAAAATAAAGTGATTGGATCAGATCTCTAAGGCTCCTTCCAGCTCCAAATCTTCCCTTCCTACATAGGACTGGGCAGATTAACTTCTGACTAAGAATTCATCTGCACAATGAATCTATGCAAAATAAACAGAATGGAAGTTTCCATCTGTCAGGGCCCCATGAGAAGCTCAACTTCCAACACTCAGGCAGAGGGATAATCTCAGGAAGATTCCTGTGAATAGAAGAGTCAAATCCAAGATGGGGAGTAGGAAGAGAGGAGAAGAGCTGGGCATTTTAAGGCCCTAAAGGACTGTCTCGGGGTGCATCAAACCCAAGAAAATACAAACAGGGAAGATCTGGACCTGGGGTTGTAGAAATAAGGGCTTTACCAACTCCAGGTCTCCATGCAGTCCCTGGCACAAAACAGGCAATTAATAAAAGTTTATTGATTGATTGATTACCATAGGGCATTCACAATTAAGATATTAGCACCATACGTGGAAAAATCACCATACCACCAAAAGGCATTTCTACTTATCTAAGTAGCAGCAATCATAGTGATAGCTAGCATTTGTAGAACGCTTTAAAGTTTGTAAAGCACTTTACAAATACTAAATCATTTTATTTTCACAACAACATTAGGAGGTAGGTGCTATTATTATCTCCATTTTTCTAATGAGTAAGATGGTTTACGTGACTTACCCAGGGTCTCAAAGTTGGTAAGTATGTGACGCAAGATTTGAACTCAGTTCTTCCTGGCTCCAGGTCTAGCACTCTATCTGCTCTAGGCTGTCAATCATTTTTGTTGTTGTTGTTGAGCCATATCTGACTCCTCATGACCCTGTTTGGGGGTTTTCTTAGGAAAGAGGCTGGAATAGTTTGCCATTTTTTCCTCCAGCTCATTTTGCAGATGAGGAAACTGAGGCAAACAGGGTTAAGTGACTTTCCCAGAGTCACACAGTTAGTAATTGTCTGAGGCCAGATTTGAACTTAGGAAGATGAGTCTTCCTGACTTTAAACTTGCCACTCTATCCACTGCACCACTAGCTGCCAGTCATAACTGTCTTTAAAGGCCAAGTTGTAATGGTATATCCATTGGCATCAAATGTAGATAAGTCTTTCCTTATCCACTAGGAGGAAATGATATGTCTCATTATACGTATATATATATATGCCTATATATACATATACACATATATATACACACATATGTATATGTATGTATACATGTATGTGTATATATATATATTTAGGTATTTGTCATATCTTATTTTATATTTAGACATTTGGACTTGTATCTTAGTTCTCCTACTAGACTGTATGGTCCTTGAAGGTGGCCACTATGTTTTCCCTATCTCTTGCATCCCCTAGCATGGTATCTTCCATATAATAGATGCATTAATAAGCATTGAAAATAAAAATTGAATAAGTGCACTTTAAGATTCAGAGGGTCATGAATAGCAAAGCCAATCTTGGAGTCAGGGTTCAATAGGGTTCAATTCCTGCCTTTGACACAATAGTAGCTGTGTGACCATGGGAAAGCCTGTAGAGGGCTAGCTCTGAGGAAGTCCATTCTGGGATAAGATACAGGCCAGAGGCCTGTTCTTGCCCTTGGGTTGGTAACTCAGCATGTGGGCTCTCTGTCCTCCTCTCAGCATACACGTGCTGCTCAGGATGAAGGCTCTTCAAGCTTCCTCGGTACACACATGCTCTCTCCAAAACCCCCACGGCACACACTGTGCTAAACACCACCAGTGGACTATTAACACAGTATTGTTTACGGCAAAAGGGGGACAGAAGCACAAGGAATTCATGCATTATACAAGTGCCTTGCACGTGGATTTGTTGATTCTGCTTGCCTAAAAGGTATATAAGCCCTATCCCTCAGTTAAATAAACAGAGCTGTTCTTTACTCTTCCACCTGGCCGTGTTTTGTGTTTTTCTTTTCACTCTCTGTGGCATTCAGCCATCTCCGGTCATTTCGGCACCACAGCCACTGGCAGCAAAAGCCCACTCAGCTTCTCAGTGCCCCGAGCAACCCTTTAAGATTATGTTACAAATGAGTTGCCAACTTGAATTGGTGGAGTGAGTTTCCATGCCAGAAGTTCCACACACTGATAAAACCATTGCTCTAGAGCCCTCCCCAGGTCCCACTAACCCTCCAGTGATTGATTTGAATTCTAGTTCCTTTTGCTTCTAAAAGTCTAGTAGAAGAACTAAAAGGCTTTCACTACTTTTCTTAGTTTCAAGTAAAATGACTCCCAAGGGGAGTCATTAATGGCCACATATAAATGAAAACCTGTTTGCCGTTAAGAATGTAGAACCCACAAATCTTTTGTGGATGTGTGTTCAGTTACATATCATGTGCTAGTCTTAAGAGGCAACAGGAAGGATATTGGAATAAGAATTGGCCTTCTAGATATAATCCTACCTTAGTCACTAGCTGCATGACCCTGGGCAAGTCACTCAATCTTTTTGAGCCTCACTTATCAGTATCTGCTTGAATACTTTGAGCCATCTGGATGACAGGACTACTCTACATGTGATTGTAAATTCCTTAAGAAGTGTCTTCTCTGGTTCATGGTGCCGTGTTTCAGGGTGCTTGATAGATACTCAGGGTCAATGATAAGATGCCAACATTCCAGGGTGTGTTATATCTACATATAACATAATGTAATATTTCCTACTAAGAAGTTTGGGGTTTGTTTACTTCCTTGCTTTATCTGTTTGATGTCTCCTCATCATCATACAATGCCATTAGCCTAATGTTGTGGAAACCTGCTTCAACTGAGAAGAACCACAGACAGGGACATTAAAAGTTTTCCTAGCATCTTTGGGGTGCATTGGGGACTTTTTTGTTTTGTTTTTTGCTTTTTGAGTACTACTCAGTTGTAAGCTCTTTGAGGGCCGAGACCATATCTTGTTCATCTCTGTACTTAGCTTAACACAGAGTCATGCACATAGACATTGGGGGTGGAATGAAAGCAGAATTGAGATCACCAGCAGTTTTTGTCTCCTGGGCTATTTATTCACTCTTAGGGCTTCTTGCATTGTTAATCTATCGATGGTTCTTAGAAATGGAACATATCTATCTACAGTGTCAGTGTGCTTCCTTCCCTTTAAATCACTTTAAGATTTAGATATTCGGTGCCTTTTTTGAATGCCACAGTTACTTCCCAATAACCCACATTCTTATTTCACATTGTACTTTTTCTTATGACATAACAGCAATAACAACATACTTGAACAAAATCATTCTAGATAGCTGCCTCTGCTGACAGAGCATATAATATTTGATGATCATTTAATATCATTTTTGTAACTTTAATAAGGGCCAGAGACTGAACTGATTAACCAGCTTCAAACAAACAACCTCTTTGTTCTCTGAGTGAGCTCAGAGGATGCCCTGTATCTGATCTTAGAGGAAGGGAGATCATGAACACTCAAAACAAAAAAGAGATCAGACACAGAAGCAAGAAGTTCCATGAAGAGAAAAATGTTATCTCATCAGTCTCAAAAAAAAAGAGTGTCATAGAGTCACAGGGAGGACAGTATCAAGACAGCAGTGATCAACAAGGCCAGATCAGGCTGACTTAAGAGCATTCTTTCCTCCTCGAAGGCATTAAGGATGAGAATCTTGACCCCAGACACTATCTTGAATAATGTGACTTTTTCTTATCTTAATATTTTATGGGCATATACTATGTTATGGAATGTTGATGGTAAATTAAACACAGAGATCCTGGGTTGTAATTCCAATTGATACTTTGTCCACTATCTTGACTTATTGTATTTACAACCTATTCCATTAAGGAAAATCCTTGTCTTGTATCATGGTTAAACATACATGGGGATCATAAAAGTGAAGTAATGCAGGCATGCAGAGTTGGGACTGAAAATGTATTTAAACCTCATTTCTTTGTTCAGGCAGTCAGACTTTGGCTTCCATACATGTATATATCTGCTACCTTTAAGGGAATAAATGAATAAGTAATATACAGTTTCTATCACCTAGCTTGTTTGCCTTCTTCAGCCAAACTTTAAAGTCAATATATTCCCCATTTGTCGTTCTTTACCACAAAGAAAGAAGTTCCATTAGTCGTCTGGGAAACAATAACGTTCATTGCCTTTGGTTTAAGTTATGTCGTCTTTTAATGTTGTCTTCTGGTTCTACCTTCTTCACTCTGCATCAGTTCACACAACTCTAATCCTACTTCTCTGAATGCCTCACATAAGTTGTTCCTTCAAATGCTATAACATTCATATACTACAATTTGCACAATCATTCCTAAATTGATGGGTGCTTACTTTTTTAAAAAAGCATTTTGCACCTACAAAGAGAGCTGCTATGAATATTTCAATCAATCCATTAATCCATCACAAAGCATCTTACTGTGTGAGAGACTTTGTGCTGAGCTCTAGGGATAACAAAGGTTTAACAACAGTGGTCTCTGCCCTTGAAGAGCTTGTATTCTAACAAAGGAGAAAACATAAATAATTAGGTAAATACAAGATATTGGGCCGGGGTTAAATTTCAGAGGTCCTCACAGGGAGTGAGGGAACTAGGAAAGGCCTATAGAAAGTAGGATTTGAGCTAAGACTTGAAACCAAGATATAGATAGAGATGAGAGGACATTTTAGGCGTGAGGGATGGCCAGTGCAAAGAGAGATGGATTGTCATGTTTGAGAAACTGCAAGAAGGAATTATTATGGATAATAATCTTTGGATTATAGAGTGTATGGAGGGGACTCAAGTATAAGAAGACCTAAAAGACATACATTCTCAAGGAAAGTGAGGAAAGAATTGGTTATGAAAAGTGTTAAATGTCAACCAGAGGACTTTTTATAGGGTGTCTCAAAAGTCTGAGCTTTAATGACTTAATGTTCCACTAAGGCTTTTGGGATGCCCTGTATCTGATCTTAGAGGAAGGGAGATCAGTTTCAAAAAAGAGCGTCATAGAGTCACAGGGAGGACAGTATCAAGACAGTAGTGATTAATTAATTCAGCAACATAAATACTTTGCCCAGCTCAGAAAACCAAGGAGGTAGTTTTATAAAAATCTAGAGAGAATATCCTATGAAGAGGTCAAAAGCAAAACAGATTGAGAAAGAGTGATTTGTTAGTTTGGCCACTAAGCTAGTCGGTCACTTTGGACAGAACGGTTTCACTTGAATCATGAGCTCAGAAGCTAGATTGCCGAGGGTTTAGAATAGAGTGAGAGGAGAGGATGTGAAAATGTAAAAGATTTTCTCAAGGCATTTAGTCCACAAGAGAAGGAAATAGTGGGGATGGTAAGATGGTATGAACAGGGAAAGGGTAAAGGATAAGGGAGGGGTGGTATGTCTGTAAGCAGCAGAGAAGGAGCCAGTAATCAGGGTGAGATTGAAGATTAGAAAGAAAATAGTGTTGATATTGAGGGCAATCTGCTCAAAAATGCAGGAAAGGATGGGATCAAGGGTGCATGCAGCAGAGGAATTGCCTTTGACAAGGAAAAGGGCCACTTCTCTACAAGAAACTTCAGTGAGAGAACGAGGGAGTATGTCTGAGTGGTGTGAGATGAAGAAGAGGGGGGAACGTGGAGTTTTCAAGGAATGGCCTCATTTTTTTTTGCACAGTATAAGGTGAGGTCCTCAGCAGAGAGGGTGCCATGGGAGGCTTGCAGAGAGACAAGAATATTTTTTTTT
>CM053625.1:251856536-251879254 GCA_028646595.1 Phalanger gymnotis
TACCACTATCTAAAAGCTAAGTAAGGCTAGCTGACAAAATGATTCTCAGTTATAATCTTGAGTGAAAGCACATTAATGGAGCCTGGAGCCAAAGTCACTAGAGAATGCCTCAGGTGTACCCCCATACCTTCCAAGTTGGCAAAGACAAAAGATAAAATCAGCCAACTTTGGAAAGATTGTGAAAAGTTAGACACATGAATATAGTGTTTGTAGAATTGTGACTTGGTCTAGATGTTCTAGTAATTAATTTGGGATTATACTCCCCCAAAATTACTAAATAGTTTATAGACGTTGACTTAATGACTCCCACTATTTAACATATATCTTACAGTGTGTTAGAAGGAAAAGAGTGGTCTCAGCTCTAAGAGAGAAATGTAGCTAGACAAGTTTTGGGGACCCAACTCACCCAGTGGGAGCAAAAGTTGGGACAAGGATGGTCTCAGAGTTTATGTAGGCTACAATACAAATGTGATTTTTTTAAAGTGGACCTGATCAGGACAATTTTGTGGTTTCCCCAACCTCCTTTTGGCAACAGGTGAATAAGAAAGAAGGAAGTGATTGGTAGAAATAATGCAGAATTGGGGTTTGGTAAGGTGGTCCAGTGGTATAGGACATAGAGACAAGGAATTTTAGAGAGAAGTATAGTAGTAGTATAGGGGTTTGGCTCACCAAGGGGTCAAGATAGGGAGAGTGCAGCCAGTCCATAAGTGATGGCCTAGAAAAGAACTGGGGATTGGAGTGCATGGAAATCATGGTGAAAACAAAAAATAGAGTTAGGGATCATAAGACATAGGAAAAGAGAGATTGTTCTTGTCCTTATAATCCCCTTCTCTGAGGTATGTTAAGTAGCAGGAGTCATTCAGTCAAAGACTATTACTATGAATTAGTTTATTTTTTGGCATAGTTCCAAATTGGTTTCCACATCATCGAGATCAATTCTCAATTCTACAAACTGAACACCCACAAGAATGAATTGTGCCTGACTTTCATGTATCTGCCTTCTCATAGCCTTTCCAACCATGATTAGTTTTATTCTTTGTTTTTGCCAACTTGGCATGTATGACATAATATCTTTGAGTTGTTTTAATTGGCATTTCAATTATCATTAGTGATTTTTAGTATTTTTCACATAGTTGCTAATATATTTCTTCTTTTTAAAGCTTTTTATATCTCTCTCTACTTGTCTATTGGAGAATATATTTTAGTTTTATAAATTTATGTCAGTACCTTACATATCTTGGATGTCAGACATTTATAAGATACTCAGTGTGATTTTTTTTTTGCCTGAGCTCAAGTCAATTGTAGAATTGTGAATTGGCCTAAATGTTCTGGAAATTGATTTGGGATTATGCTCCCTGCAAAATACTCTGAAACATAAAATAGGACATTGAATAAGGCATTGAATCTCTTAGTACTGCTTAGGTAACTTTCTAAAATGTTGAGTTTCAAAAAAATTGGTCATCCAAATTGGTGGAGAGAGTTTTCTTGCTGGGATTTCCCTATACAGATGAAATCTCAGGTCAGGATAATATTATTAATAATATTGTGTGATTTTTTTCTCTGCTTTATCACTCCCTGGTTTGGGAATCGTTACACCATGTTTTTCTCATAAAGCACCTTCTTTTTAATTGTTGAGAATAACTTTGGTAATATAGTTGCTCTTTGAATGTCTGATAGATTTAATTTTTAAATTCTTCTGGATGAGGTAAGTATTCTTTCTTTAAGGCAATGAAAAAAATTAATTAAAAGGTGTTCTCTCATGGTGTTGTTTGCTTTAACAAAATTCTCACTTGTGAGGGATTTAAGTAAAAGAGAAAAAGATTATCTTGATCCAAGAACACAGATGTTTTCCTAAGAACTGCTTATGCTTTCCTTTTTTCCTGTTTCTATTGAACTGATAAAAAATTTTGAAAGAGGAAAGATAAGAGTGTGGAAATATATTTTTAAATACAATAATTTATTCTTCAACAACTATTTGTTAAGCTCCCACTCTTTGCCATATGATGATCAGTTGAAGCAATCTGGATATGTGTATTATGCATAAGAGAAGACTTAGGGAGGGACTTGATAGCTGCCTTCAAATGTCTGAAAAGACGTCATATGGAAGTTTAGGTTAGACTTCCTCTGCCTGGATCCAGAAAATTAGGAGCAGTCAGTGAAAGTTGTAAAGAAGCAGATTTAGCCTCCATCAAAAAGGTGTACCACTGACCATGTGTACCAAGTACTCTAAAAGAAAAAAAAAAGCTTCCTAATAATTAGAGCTATTTAAAAGTGGTATTAGATGCCTTGGAAAGTTTCTACTCACTGTAGATATTCAGATAAAAGACAGATGACCAGTCATTGGGGACATAGTAGGGCGTATTGTTGTTCAAGTACTGTCTGAGATTCTGTGATTCTACAAAACCTCTCCACTAGGTTTTAGGATAGTTGTAAATGTTCTTATTGTTATCATAGGGATAGGTATCTTCAGTTGTATCTATACAGGGAATTCCCAGATGAGGAAACTCTCTTCTGGAGCAAATCAGCATCTCCTCTGCCTCTTACTGTCTTAGAAAGTAACACAGCACTAGGAGGTTAAACGACTTGCCCAGGGTCACACAGAATGTGTCAGAGGCAGGACTTGACCAGAGCTCTTCCAGGCTTTGAGGGCAGTGCTAACTCTGATGCGGAAGGCCAAGGATGGGAATTAAGGAGCTTACAGCACACCTGACAAACTGGTTCATAGCTTCATAGTATTTGGAACTGAAATGGATCTCAGAGATTACTTAGTCCATTTATATTCCTTGTTTTTGGGGGAGTCACCAGAGTCCCATGAAAAATAGCTAAGTTTTTTTGGTGCCCATTGAATATCTCTTTCTAATCCCTCTGTTATCTTCAGTTTAGTTCAATGCCCTTATATTGTTCTCTGCTGCCCAAAGTCCCCTTGAAATGTCTGGTCCTCTCAATTATCTCCTTCATAGTTATCCCACTCACATTTAAAGTGTATTAAGGCTTGCAAAACATTGGTCTCACAACCCTATGAGGCAGGTAGTATCTGTATTACTACACCCATTTTACAAATGAAGGAACTGAGTCCAGGAAAAATTAAATAACATTCCTATGGTCACACAGCTAGTAACTTAGAAACACTGACCATGTGTACCAAGTACTCTAAGTCCAATTTTTCTTCCATACCACAATGCCTAGTTAAAAAAACAACAACTAAGAAATAACCATCAAACAAAGCTCTAACTTCTTCAATGCCAGGTTGTCAATTGGATGGTGGGAGGGAAACAATCCTATTAAACCAACCCACACTATCTGTACCAAGGTCCCAGATTGCCACAGTCATACTGGAAGCAAGGAGTAGCATGGCCTGGTTACCAGGTTACCAAGGGCCTTTTAGTTCCTTGGGTGCAGCCTTTTGACTGAGTCCAAGTTTTACAGAATAAATCCTTTTCATAAGGGGATTTGTTCTGTGAAGTCTGGATTCAGTCAAAGGGCTGCACTTGAGGACCTAGAGGGCCACATGTGGCCTTGAGGCTGCAGGTTCCCCACCTCTGTCCTATAGAAAGAGTTCTGGCTTTGGAGTTAGATTGCCTGAGCTCCAACCTTCATTCTGTCTTTGTTCTGTGACATTGGACAAGTCATTCCTCTCTCTAAAACCTCAGTTTAATACTCTGTAAAACACTGGAGGCAACTGGGAAAGAGAGGGAGAAGAATGGAACCAGACGATCTCTAAGTCCCTTGCAGCTCTAAATCTAAATAAATTTGTAGGGCTCTCATAAGAACTCAGTGAACACTTGAACACACATGCGCACCCTTTCGTTAAGGCAAAACACGTGGGACTGAACTTCTTTGCTCCCACACCCCCTCAGGTACCTTTTTTGTAACATTTCTTTTTTCCTTCAAGGTTGTCTTTGAAAAGCTGCACAAATCTGGCCTCCGTGTGGATGTTGGCTAAAAAGCAGGATTTATATCCAAAGGGAAATGAGAGATTGGTCGTAATGGTTTCAATTCATTTGTATTGGGCCCCATACCCACAGGCTTCAGTCTATCGATGAGAACTGAGAGAAGGACCAGTGCCCCAGATTATTAAAAAGAGGTGACCTTGGTGCTCAGGGTAAGAGCAGTGGATTTGGAGACTGAGGACCTGCATCTCAATCCCAACTTTGCTGCTTATTACTGTTGTGATACTGGTCAAGTCTCATTTTACAAATGAAGGAACTGAGACCCTCTGAGGTCTTAATTTTTGTCTATAAAATGAATGTTAGAATTCATGATCTCTAATATTTTATTGATTTCCAAATTCTAAGAACAAAGAACTTATGAATCAGCAAGATGTTCTGCCGAATAAATAGCAAATTTCCCCTCATATTTAAAACCATCGTTGTTTTCTGTCCGCTGCATGCTAGCATCCATATCAGCAAACAATAAATGGTGCTGATATACACGCCAAAAGCCATGCATCTATCACCAGTGCACTGTTTGATTTGACCATGGGGCTAAAACCTAGCAAAGAAACTCACCTTACCAATCTCAGATATAAATTCATCTTCCCTTAACTTTCTGAGGAAAAAAAGTCTTACCTGCTCCTCATCCTGCCAATTCCTTTAATTCAGTTTAATTTGTGTGATTGGAATCAGAAGACCTGGGCTTAAATCATGCGGAGACACCTAATAGTTGTGTGACCCTGGGCAAGTCACTTAAGGAATCAGTGTGGTACTGTAGAAGGAGTGTTAATTTAAAGTTATAGAAAGCGGTTTCGAATCCCATATCTGCTGCTTATCACCTGTGTGACTTTGGATAAGTCAGTTCATCTGCCTGGGTTTCATTTTCCTCACTTGTGAAAGGAAGGGGTGGGACTTGACCTCTGAGGTCTCTCTCTTTTATCCCAGGATCCTAATACCCTTTAAGCCTCATTCTTTCATCTGGAAATGCACAGACACCCCTCAGAGGTCACCTTTGTTATGTTTCATAAATTAGCAATTAATATGGAGACTTTTATAAACCAATCTTGTTTGAAGTTTAGCACATTTTGGGGGCATTTACTCATTGTTTGTCTAATGAACCATTATTAGTCATAAATTAATATAATTTCTCCATCTCCCTAGACTCTTAAAGTTATTTAAATTTTTCAAAATGGGCTGCTAGTAATTTTATTTCATTTTTTCATTAGATACTGGCAAGCATTTTTTTTAACAGAAAAAGAATAAAAGGTGCTGGTTATACTTCATTTTCTGTGATGTCATGTCTCCTAAGCAAATTTCTGGGGATATTTTCTCATGCACCTTAGTGTAACAATTTCTCAGTCCACACATTCTCATCTTTATACTTAAACCAGAGGTCTCTGTTCCACTTCTGTAGCCACATTCACCTATCATCCGACTTTTTGGCTTATCTTGTGATATGGATACATTTGGGAGTCAGAGCTCTGTTTCTTAGAACTCGGGTCTCAATGTATCCGCCTGTGCTTTGGTCCTCAAGATTTCCCCACAATTGTCTCTAGTCCATTTATGTCATGCTCACCAATTTATACAGACAGACCAGTCTGACCCAACAAGTAGTCATTAAATGTGTGTACTTATGTTCAAGGCACGGGTGCTTGGTGCTGGGTTTACAGAGGCAAAACAAAACAAAACATAGACTCTGCCCTCAAGGAGTTTATCTCGTATTAGAAGAATGAAACATATAAAAAAGATAAGTTTATTTGTGATTATTGGAGGAAAGAGAGAGAAGTAACAACCAAGCAGATCAGGAATGGCTTCTTATAGTAAGCAGAACATGGGCTGAGCCTTAAAGGAAATCAGTGATTCTAAGAAGTGGAAGAGAGGAGAGAGAGAGCTGTCAAGGCACAAGAGAACCCCTCTACAAATGTACAGAAGCAAGAAAATGTTTGAGGAATATTGAGTTTGAGGAAGTAGACCTGTTTGACTAAAATGTAGAGCATGCGATGAAGAATAATGTGAAATAGACCTGGAAAGGTAGGTTGGGTCCAAATCCAAAGGATTTTAAATGTCTGAGGAGTTAGGTGGCACATTGCGTTGAGGGCTATGCCTGGAGTCAAGGAGACCTGAGTTCAGGTCCAGCTTCAGACGCTTACTAGCTGTGTAACACTGGACAAGTCTTCTTCAATTTTTTTCATCTGTAAAATGGGGATAATAAAAGTATCCACCACTACCCCCAGGGTTGTTGTGAGGATAAAATGAGATAATATTTATAAAGGGTTTTGCAAAACTTAAAGTATTATATAAATGCTAGCTATTACTATTACTATACTCAGAGTCAACTGAATATTCTCAATGCGGGGAGTGACATCATTAGACTTGTGCTCTAGGAAGGTTATTTTGGCAGCTTTGTGGATGATGGATTGGGAGTAGGGGAGAGACGGGAAGTCAGGTGTTCAGTTAGGAGGCTATTGTAAATAACCTAAGCAAGAGATGAGGAAGGCCAGAACTAGGATTTTTACCATTCGAATGGAATGAAAGGAAAAGATGTCATGTCTCTTAAGACACGACATAGGTTTCTCAATTCTTTATTATTTCAGTATATTTGTGGTTTCATCTGTTTGGCTTCTGTGTCCACCAGTAGAGATCATTACCCTTCCATGCTTTAGTAGTCTCTTCATGAGTGGCTAGGGTCAAGAGAAATAATTGCTGGGTTGGCAGCTCTTCTAGTTGCAATCTTTCTACGTTTATTCAGGGTGTTTTTTGGACAATAGAAGGGCAATCCGTTGCTGGGACCTTTGTAGGAAATTTGAGAGCGTAGATTCCACTGGCCTAAACTTTGAGAATCCAGGATCACCTGCATGCTCCCCAATGAATGTAGATACTTAGAGCTAGAAACCAGGATTTTAAAAAACTCAACAAAAGGTTTATGATTTGTTAATATTAAATTTCATCTTCTTAGATTTGGTCCAATATTATAACTTGTTGAAATATTTTTGGATCCTAACTCATCCAATGAGTTAGCTATCTGTCCCACTTTCATGTCATCTACAAATTTTATGAATACACCATCTATATCTTTAACAAAGTCCCCGGTAAATTGTTGAACAATGTAGGCTAATGCTGTAATGGAAAGATTAGTGATTTAGAGACTGAGGATGTGGGTTCCCAATTCTAGCTCTGTGGTTTATTGCCTTCATGACCTGGGGCATATCACTTAATTTCACTGGGTGTTAGCAAAATGAATGAGTTGTACTATATGGCTTCCATGGTGTTACATCTCTGAATCTATCATCCTAGGGATTTGTTTCAGTGGTCTGTGGCTAAATTGTCATTTAGCTCCATTTTAAGTTTTTGAAACTTAGTTCTTTGGATTCCTACAGGGAATATGGATTTTCCAACTCATTTTCTCTTGTATTCAATACCAGGTAAGAGGAGGTTTTTTTCATTCCGTTTAAGATTATATGGAAAGTTTTTAAACTTTCCTGCTTTTGAAGGTCAGTCTCAGGTATAGTATTATGCTTAAAATTCATACCTGTGGATGCAATTAACCTTCCCAGCAATCTAGCTGCTGTCACTGATCATTGGTTTCAATATGAGGTTGCCTCCCCCCATTCCTCCAAAAGTAGACATTTGAAAACCTCCTCATATCATTTAGTATTACTGTGTAATTTATTATTTATTATTATAATTCTCTGTTCTAAAGATGTCCAGCAGACATCCCTCAGGATCCCAGTTTGTATCTCTTTTTTTTTTTTTTTAGTGAATATGGTGCTGAAGCTTTCAGAGTAAGATGTAAAAATCGTCTTAAAGATACTTTGAGTCACAACAATAATAGCCCCCCAGGAACATATAATCTAGGACAATACAGTCAAAATCCACAAATGGAGTATAAGTACATGAATACATAAATACTTTAAGAAGTGCAAACAAAGTAAAATGCGAAGTCTATGGGGAAAAAGGAGATTATCCCTGGTTGGAATAGGGCATCTAGGAAGGCTTCCTGGATGGTGTAGCACTTGAGCTAGGATATAAAGGAAGGACACATGGTGAGAGTAAGGGAGAAGGGCAGTTGACAGTGTTCTAGACATAGAGAACAGTGGGTGCAAAGACCTGGTAGTGGGAAAGCCTGGAACATATACAGGGAGTCGGGAGCAGTATAGTTGGGTGAAATGAAGGGAATTATATGAAGTAAGCAAAGTAGGAAAGATAGACATCCTATGTATAGGGCCTTGCGTACTACTGAGAAAGTTAGATTATTTTCAGTAGACAAATGGGGAGCCATTAGAGGGTTTTGAGCAGAGTTGCTTTGTGAACAGATCTGTTTATAAGAAAGATGAACCTGGTATAGACGTGAAGAATGAACTAGAGAGGGTAGAGGAAGGAAGATCTGTTAGGAAATTATTGCACCAGTCCAGGTGGTCATAAGGACCTAAATGGTGCTGCTAAGTGGGGACAGAGATGAGCTGATTTGAAATTTGAAAGGGAAATGGAAAATAGATGAAATTGCTTTTGTAAATTATTACAGTCACTGTTTCTTAAAAACGAGATCATATAATTTTGGAATTGGAATGGACTTCAGAGGCCATATAATTCAATCCATATCTGAATGAAAATCCCAGCTATACTATCCCCCACAAGTGTTCCATAAATAGGATTCTTTGCATGAAGAGCTGCAGCGGGAAGGGAAGGGAATATAATGCCTGCTGTGTACCTGCTATGTACCAGTCGCTGTGCTAAGCATTTTTACAAATATTGTTTCATTTGATCCATACAATATCCCTGCGAAGGAGGTACTATTATTATCATCTCTATTTTACAGTTGAGAAAATTGAGGCAAACAGAGGTTATATGACTTGGTCAGGGACAAACATCTAGCCAGTGTCTGCAGCTGGATTTGAACTTAGGTTGTTCTGACTCCAGACCAAGCACTTTGTCCATTGTGCCACCAGCTGACAGCTATAGATATGATCTGCTTATAGCAGAATACAATGGGACTCCCACCTTCCTAGTCCTAGACACTATACTTTTCAATTCAGTTTAAGAATGCATTAGCTTTCTTGCATTTTATCATATATTATATATATATATGTTGGTCACATATATATGTGATTGATATGATATATTCTATATATTTATATCCTTTATATTTACATCCACATATATGTATATGTGTATGTGTGTGTGTATATATGTATACACACATATGTATATATCTCTCTATATCTCTATCTCTATCTCTATCTCTATCTCTATCTCTATCTCTATCTCTATCTCTATCTCTATCTCTATCTCTATCTCTATCTCTATATCTATATCTCCTTAAAGCCATCCAGGGAGCAGCGTCCTCTTTTAGTTGTCTTTCTCAAAACAGTCTAATTTATAGATGCCATTATGCTCATAACTTTACTGTTATTCCACAGTTGGTTGAAAGACTATATTGAATATATTTTTATTTTAAAACAAATGAAGAATCAAATGCTTTTAACTGTTCCTTGGATGTTCCATCTTTTGGTGTTTGTAGTTCTTTTAAAAATAGCTTAACTGTGTTCACACTTGCCTGCAGAATATCAGAGAATTCCCAGGGAAGTGTGAGGACTTGAATATTTAATTCAACAACTGGCTAAAAGAATGTGCATTCCTATTTGATTTTTATGTCTTCCTTCATCTATTCTTGAAACATTCATTCTAGAAGTATTGTAAGTGCAAAAGGGTACATAATCCTCATTAAGATCCTTTTGAAATAAAAAGGTTAACTTTTAATAACAGGCTGTAGGATAGAAACAAAACCAAATCCTTTCTCCATAGATAATATGTACTATAATTCCCTCCATCCTCCCTATGGCACTAAGGATTTTTTCACATACAGAAGCTATATTTCAATTGCCACCAAATCTGAAATGAGAATACACTGAAATGAGAATGACTAGTTGTCCTGAACTTTATTTAATAATTTGCTGCTTTCTGTATTGCAACTATACAAGTCACTTTCCATTCTCTGGGCCTTGGTTTCTCCAAATGAAAAAAAAATGAGAGGTTGGACTACATGATCTCTAAGAGCATGTTATAGCTAGATCTCTGACTTTATCAAGACCCCTATGCAAAGAATCATAAAGGTCACTCTTCAACTCATGCTATGTCCACTTAGGCTATTCAGTGAGTGATAAAATTTCTCTGTTAATTTTCTACTTTTGGCATGGGACTTATGTGATATTTCTTTAATTTTTACTGTTTCTGATCTTCAGGGTGTACACCATGGTGACAGCTCAGAAAGACAACAGGACTGGATTTTAATCAAAGCATAACATTTAGAAAGAAGGACATGATAGTCCCACTATACTCTGTCCCGATCAGAACATATCTAAAGTATTATTTCAGTTTGGGATGCCACATTTTAGCAGGGACATTAACAAGTTGGGAATTATCCAGTGTAGAGGAGGTGAATCAAATCCATCTAATATGAGAACCAGTTAAAGGAACTGGGAATAGTTTAGCCTGGAGAAATAGAGCCTTGGGTGAGAGCTGGAGATGGAGATTTCTGTCTTCAAGTATTTGAAGGGCCGCTAACATATGGAAAAGGGTTTAGCAATAGAGCTTTTAAGCTGTTTTTGTGTGTCTTAACATGGACCTCTTTTCAGACTTTTTAAATGCATAAAATACACAGATTAAAAATGAAAGTCATAATATAGACCTCGTCTCATAATATTTTTAAGTGCATAAAAGAAAATACATGGATTACAAACAAAGCCAATTATATTGAAATATAGTTTCCAAAATATTTTTTAAAAAGTTAATGTGCACCAAGGATATGAACTCTTATTTTTAAGAGCTATTCTGTTTGTCCTCAGAAGGCAGATTGAGCACTGATAGGTGGAAGCTACAGAAAGGCAGACCGTAGTTTAAACTAAGAATAAAACTTCCTAAGAATTGGAGCTGTCCAAGAATTAAATGGACTTCTCTGAGATAGTGACTGGTAATGTTTACTGTCAGTGAAGGTGTTTGAGCAGTGACCAAATGACACTTTGTCAAGGATATTTTGACAAGGGGTCAAGGGGGATTCTTACTCAGATACAGGTTGGACTAGGTAACCTGTGAGATACCTTTCAGCTTTGTGATTCTCTTCTATGATTCCCTGCCACTTACTTACTGTGTGTGTGTGTGTGTGTGTGTGTGTGTGTGTGTGTGTGTGTGCGCGCGCGTGAGTGAGTTCCTTCCCCTTTCTGGGGCTCAGTCTCCTAACCTTGAAAGTCAGAGGTCTTTTCCAACTCTAAATCCTCTGATCCTACAATGCTATGATTATATGAACCAAGAACGGTAAGGGTGGGAGAAGTTACTCTTATCCTTTTTTGGTATCAGATGGTTGATTCTTCATACTAATTATCTCGGCATCCCTTTATTTAGAATTTATCCTCCTTCATTCTTTAACACCATACTTCTGAGATTTTCAACATGCTCATTTGCCTCCTAAATTAGCTACATCTGTTACCATAGTTATGTAGCACCCAGTTTAACTCCTTCCATGCTTGTTGCATGCTTGTTCTTAATGTGCTCACATTCATTTTTTACTTCTGCCATAATCTTCGACGGTAGCCAAGACTTCTGGAATATTGTAATTGTAAGGAAATTTTTTCTATATGTTAAGCAGAAATATACCTCTAAGTAATTTCTATCCATTGGCCCCAGTTCCACGTTCCACCTTCCCCCACCCCAGGGCCAAGTAGAACAAATCTATTTCCCATTTAATATTTCAGTGCCTCACACTTCTAGCCCCAACCCCAGAACCCCCAACCTAGCCTTTGGTTCCTTTATATAATCATCGTGGTTGGCTCCCTCTCCTGTTGCCTTTTCTGTAGGTGGAACAGAAGGGTTCTTAACTTGGGATCCATGAATTTGTTTTTTTAAACATATCTGTCTATACACATATAGATAGATAACTATTCCAACATAGTTGGTTTCTTTTATAATCTTTTGTATTTTGTGCATTTAAAAATATTATTCTCAGAAGGGGCCCATAGGCTTCATTAGCCTTCTAAAAGGGTCTCTGATGAAAAAAAAATGAAGAACTACTGTTCTGGATGTATTCTGAAAGGGGAAATGGAGAATGGGACCATCAGCTCCCTGGTTTGAGACATTAGGCTTTTATCAATACTATTCAAGATTGCATTATATTTTTTGGCTACTACATCATACAGTCAACTTATTTTGTGTTCGCAATCTTCTAGAACAGGGGTGGGGAACGTGCAGCCTTTGTTCTGTGAAGTTTGCATTCAGTCAGAAGGGCCGCACTTGAGGACCTAAAGGGGCTACATGTGGCCTCAAGGCCACAGGTTCCACACTCCTACGCAAGAACAATTTGTCTTTTTACATGAACTGCTTCCTAGTCATGTCTTTCAATCCTGCTTTTGTGCAATTTGTTTTCGAAACCAAACATAATTCTTCACTAATGCCATTCTACTTTTCTAACCCATCAATACTTTTTAAAATTTCAACTCTATTATCCAATTCTGTAGCTATCCCTCCTAGCACTTGCAAATTTGGTAAGCTGGCCATCTCCACCTTCCCCAAGTCAGCTGTTATCATTCTAAACCAAAAAGTCCAAGAATGCTCATTAGAAACATTTCTACAGGTTGATGCCAGCTCTTTAATCATCATTTGTTGTTGTTTGGTCACTTCAGTTGTGTCCAACTCTTTGTGACCCCATTTGGGGTTTTCTTGGCAAAGATACTGGAGTGGTTCACCATTTCTCCTTCTCTGGCTCAGTTTACAGATGAGGAAACTGAGGTAAACAGGGTTAAGTGACTTGCCCAGGGTCACACAGCTAGTAAGTGTCTGAGGCCAGATTTGAACTCAGGTCTTCCTGACTCCAGGCCTGGCATGCTATCCACTGCACTACCTAACTGCCCTATCACCACTCTTAGGGTCAATCAGCCAGTCCTCAACTAATTTAACTGTACTGTCATCAAGCCCATATCTCTCCATCTTGTCCAAAAGGATATGGTGAAAGACAGTTTATCTGACCTTCAACAAGAGCTTTGACAATGATCACAGCATTCCTCTGAATCTATTAGGTCTAATAAGAGAAAAAGAAAAAAAAAGAAAAATGAAGTAAATTGGGCATGCCTTATGCTGTTTCTTATTAATTACTACATCCCTTTTTAAGAACTCACAATTTTTTCATTTCCTGTTGAGTCCTATAACTTTGCCAATAATTGAAGTCAAGTTCATTGGCCTATGAGTTCAAAGAACATAATTTATTCCCCATTTCGAACACGAGGATAGCATTTCCCCATCTCTAGTCCTCTGACACTGCTTTTATCCATCATAGTCTTTCAAAGATATAGATAGTCATTTGCTAGCCACAATCAAAAGTTCTTTCAGCTGGGTGTGGTGGTACACGCTTGTAATCCCAGGCATTGGGAATAATGAAGTTGGTGGATCTGTTGAGCATCAGCATTACAAACTATAAAAATTGGGTATCCACATTGTTTGGCATCAATATAATGAGGCTCTGGGAGTAGGCAGTAGGTTCCTAAGGAGAGGCAAGCCATCCCAGGTCAGAAGCAGAGCAGGTCAAGCTTCTATGACAATCAGTAATGGGATTGGGTATGTTCACAATCCCTGCACTTCCAGACTGGACAAGATGGGAAGACCTAATATTTTCTTTAAGGCTCTTTCAGTACTGTAACATACAGTTCATTTGAGATTCTCAATGTGAATGCATTAAGGGCATCTAGATACTTCCTTACTACTACTACACTCATGTTGATTTTTAATTCCTTGTTAACCATTTTTGTTTTATGCTTCCCATTCTGAAGGTTCTTCTCCTTGGTAGAGAAAATTTAAGGAAACTGAGAATTGAGCAAATCACCTTTCTTTCTATCATTCGTTATCAGTCCATTGACCCCCAAGCCTTTCCCTTCCTTGAGTTTTTCATGTCCCTAGCATAGTCTTTGCTTTCCACTTCTGTACCTATCTTTGAAAAATCTAAGTTAATTAATGAGTTTGCTATGTGGGTGTTAGCTCTTTATATACTTCCCTCTTTTCTTTCCCATTGGGATAATTTATATTTAAGTAGCCAGTATTGTTATTGAGGTCCTTTTATTCCTCTTGATTGGACTTCCCTCAGAATTTTAGGTCATGGGATCCTTTCTATTATTTGTATGAATTCTGAAATCAGTTTCCCAAACTCCTTGGTTCTCGATCAAACGTTGACTCCTTATCTATCTTGAATTCTTAAGACAATGTAGCCACTTTCTCTGAAGGTTCCTGAAATTCTTTATTAGCTGGGGGGATGAAATGACAAACTAGACAACTCAAGAATTTTTCAGCTGTTCATATGATAGACATAATTGTTATTGCAGTACATGGTAACTGGCCATAAATGTTGAAGATTTCATGTAAATAACTATAATTAGTAATACTTTTATACAGCCAACTCAAATGTTGAGGGTTGTTTTCTTATGTTTAGTTCTCTACTCTCTGTAATCAGCTTCAGTCTCTACACTTTCCTCTTATACCATTTATTGTCATCATCATGCTTGGTAAAAAAAAATAAAACAAAAGTCCTGGATCTTCCACCAACGGACCTTCCCCACTTTTCGGTGTCTCAAGGTTGATGATCTCTGGTCTTCAATAAGGAAATTGATTGAGCCCCAGAGAGACGAAATGACTTCCCCAAAGTCACCTAAATAATAAATAGCTAAGTTGAGATTCATACCGAGGTATTGTCATTGCCAATCCACCCTGAGGACTGGTCATCAGATGGTTATGTGGGCCCCAGTCATTCAAAAAGGGTATTAGGGCTTGAATGAGTTCCTGTTAACATATGCCAGAGTACCCACATCAACTGGATCAAAAATCTTTTGGCATTAAAATGAACATGCTCAAATAAATGAAGTTCAGTTAAATTTATAAAAGGATATAAATTTCTTTCTGTTTTGATAGAGGAAGAGGGTTGAAACCAGAGCTATGGAACTAGGTATCACAAGAGGTAGAGAAGGGGTGCCTTGGAAAAAGAAGAGAGTGAGACCAGAGACATTCATAGCTTATTCTTAGATTCTGATTTATTCCTTGTTATTTATCTCATATTCTTTTAAGTAAATGACCTTTGCTTTACTATACTCTAACATGAGTTTATTCTGGCTGGGTTGGGTGAAATTCAAGAGAAGTGGAAATTTATGAGCTGGAGAGTTGGGAATAGCCCAAAGTTGGTGATATTATGGGTTCCTCAGGTACTACAAATAGTTCAGTAGGTTCAGCTTTTGTGATGCAAGGCCAATTTGCCCTGCTTCCTTTCTTCCTATAAGGATTGCCACAACACCTTAATTTTCATAGGGACTTTACCTTATCCGCCCTCCTAGCGCCTGTTAATTGTAGGGGATATTTGAAAAGAGAGAGTCAGTTAAACATTTATTAAGTGCTTACTATTTACCAAGAAAAGCAAAAACATGGTTTATGCCCTCAAAAAATTGACATTAGAGTAGGGGACACAGCATGCAAATAACTGTACATATAAGAGATGTATGGGGGCGGGGAGAGAGAGAGGGAGAGAGAGATTGAGCTCGATCTCAGGGGAAGGCACCAGGAGCTAGTGGGATGAGAAGCCTCCTGATGACAGTGGGATTTGATTTGAATCTTAAAGAGAGCCAAGAAGCTGCAAAGGTGAGAAGGAGCTTTCCAGGCATGGGACGCAACCACTGAAAAAGGCACAGAGTCAAGAAATGGAGTATCTTGTGCAAGGAATAGGATGTCACCAGGTGATAGAGTACATAGAGGGGAGGAAAGTATAAGAAGCCTGGAAAGGTAGGAAAAGTCTAGTTCATGGAGGGTTTAAATGCCAAAGACGGGATTTTTTATTTGATTTTGGAAGCAACTGTGGGAGCTCCTAGTTTGTTAAGTAGGGGGATGATGTGGTCAGAATTGTACTTTTTTGGTAACTGAGAGAAGGAGACATGAAAATGAGGAGTGACTTGAGGCAGGGAGAACAAGCAGAATGTTATTGCATTAACACAGATGAGGTGATGGGGGCCTGCACCAGGTCAGTGTCCATGTGAGTGGAGAAAAGGGGACATAGGAGAGAGAAATTACAAAAGTAGATTCGATAGCACAAGGCAACAGATTTGCTATGGGGGTGAGTGCAAGGGAAGAGTTGAGGATGACACTATGGTTTTGAGCCTGACTGGGGGGGATGGCAACGCTCTGGACAGAAATAGGAAAGTTGGGAAGAAGGGAGAATTTGGGGGAAAGATGAGTTTTGGGAGGGCGTGTTGAGTTTGAGTTGACCGAAAGGTAGTTGATCATTTGGAACTGGAGCTCAGAAGAGACACTAGTGCTTAATATATAGACCTAGGAATCATCTGCATAGAGATGACAATTGAATGCATGTAAGTCGGTGATAATAATACCTGACATTTATATAGCTATTTAAGCTTTTGCAAAACACTTGGCATGTGTTACATTGTTGGATTCTCACAACAACCCTGTGAATGGCTTTAAATTTTCAGTGCCTTAATATTTTGGAAGCATGGATCAAAGTCCTCAGCTTAGAGAGTGAAGATGCCATGAGAGGCATGAGGCAGAATGGAAAGATTTGTAGTACTGGGTGTGGTGAGTGGAACAGTGAATCTACTAGGATTGCCTGGCTTCAGTTAAGGACCAGTTGAGATTATGTGACAATTTGTAGTAAACCCAGTTAGCATGGCTTTGTAATTTTCTCCAGCCACATTCAGCAGCAGGTGGAGGATCCTGGGAATAATCCAAGCTTAGAGCTTGGTGAGGTATGATTGGTAGTTGGGCAGTGGACCAAGGGATTCTAGTGTGGAAGATAGTAGAGTTGAACTGATTCACCGTGAGGTAAAGTTAGGGAAAAGAGGAGAGTATGGCCAGTACAGGAAGGATCACCTGGGAAAGAATTGAAATGTGGAAGGATTGGAGAACATGATAAAGGCAGAAAAGTTGGTTAGGGGTCATGAGGCAGAGAGAAATATGGACTGGTAAAAGATAATGAACACATAGAGGCATTTTTTTGGATCTCACGAAGAGGAGAGAAGATGGGAGAAGAAAGAGAAAAGGGAAGGAGGAAGCGAGGGTAGCCATTTCAAATGGAGTGATTAAAGACCACATTAGGAAAGTGACATTCCTAGATGTAGTCATTGTCAGATTGAAGACAGATTTCTCAACTTCAGGGATCCCCAATCAGGTGTGCTCTCTCTATGATCATAATGCTTCTACTTGTAGGTTTATATAACTCCTCCAGAAGTCATTTTTAAACTGATTATCTGTTCTTTACCACTTAATTATATTCTGCTCTCTATTGTTGTTGTGGTTGTTGTGTATAAGTCTCATTTTCTCAAAGAAAGTTCATTGAGGGTGGAGCGGTATATCAGAAAAGGAACCCTCTGGTATGTGGTGTATAGTTGGGAGGAGAGAAGCTGGCCTTTTTGAATCCCGGCTCTGCCAATTACTTAGCTCTGTGACTTTGAGCAATACATTTACCTCTCTAGTCCTCAGTATCTTCATCTATGAAATGAATACAATAATATTTACAATCACTACTTCACAGCGTTGTAAGGTAGACACTTCATTATTAGCCTTATATAGCTGTAGAAATATGAATTGTTGAAGGGTTACACAAGTACTGCTTTTTAAAGTTACTCAAAAATTCCTTATAGATTTGAGGTCCAAACTAAGCAAGCTGATTTGTCTTTTTATAATCTTATTTCTTTCTTGTGATGCCCATTTAGAATAGAGCATACATAATTAGAGCTGGAAAGGACCTTATAGATCATTGAAAAATGAGTAAACTGAGCCTTAGAGATTATATGATGAGTCCAAACTAGTAACATAGGGGCAGAGTTTGAACTAAATCCCCAGGTCTAATTTAGAGCCCTTTGGAGCAACGAATGTTTTACTTAAAGACAGAGGACTGAAGAAAAAAGTGGCTGGATTACTTTGGATTAAGAAGCCTTCCAGGTCTAAAAATTCTGTAAGTGTGTTCATTGTAGGGTTTCCTGAACTCAATCCAGCTCCAAAAAGATTTAATGGGTCATTTCAAAGGATTTACTGTTGGAAGGGACAGAGATAATCTGTCTAACCCTCTCATTTTGTAGGTGAAGAAACCAAATCAGACAATGAAGTAACTCGTTTAAGTTTGAGCAGGTAGCAAGAAGTAGCGTTGGAATTTGAACACAGATCTAGTGCTTTTCCCCTTCATACTGTGGCATTTCTCTCATACTCTGAAGAATTGGGATTATTGCTTATTTATGGATCGATGAAGCTGCTTGATTCTGAAGGAAATAGGCTAATCACTTGATTACTAGGGCCAAGTTTCAGGTGAAGAAATTCCAGGTGTATACTTTCCTTCTGTTGTTTCATTGGGAGGGTAAGATGAGTCTTCACTTTTCACCCGGAAGGAAACAGGCTTTCATTAGTACTTCTTTTTTCTTCTAGTTTGTGAGGATGCCAAAGGAGGCCAAGAGTTTCTCAACACATCAAAGTATTTTAAAATAAGAAAAATTATAAAGATACAACCCACAATAATATAGCCAGGTCAGTGGCCATTTCATTATAAGGTCATTGTGATGTTTCACCCAACCTATCTATAATATTGGTGTGTTGTTCTAGAGAGTGATAATCTTAGCTGCTTGTATTCCAGAGAACCCCTCCACCCTCTGACTAGTAGAGCTTTGCAAGGCTGGCTACTCAGAAAATATTTGCTGGAGTTGGGGAGCCCTGAGGGAGATGCCTGCCACTTTCTTCCCCATTGGCCCCTTCCCCCTTCCCCATTCTTGAAGTGCCTACACCTGATATGAGGACACAGGAGGTTTACAGATATGTCAAGAATTGAAACCTGTTTTGTAAAGATTTACACACACTGCATTGTGCTTTTGTCCTGTGTATTCTGTACACATGGCTTTGGAGCCTGTCTTTTCCAATATTTATGAGCTTTCTTTGGAATCAAACTGAGAGCAGACGGGTTCCATTTTGAGTGGGGATAGGATGTGCCCTAACGACCCTAAAATGATACATCTTCAGGTGAAAATTGAAATAATCAACAGGATGGGAGATTGAAAGACAAGTGTAGCAAACTGATTTATTAGTGATGGGATTAGAGACCCTGTTCCACAATTATTTCTTTAGAAAATGAAACTTAATTACAATCACCATGATGATGTAATAAAACAGAGACTGCCTGTTCTAGTGCCTTGGAAAGGCACCTTCTCTTTGCTGTTGCTGAATTGAGTTCATAGTAATTTTACACATGGATGAATACAGCCACAAAGAGAGCAGCTCCAAGTCAGCAAGCAAACTGGGAAGTAAGGTCAGGACACACACCATGCTTGTTTTTGCCAAGCAAGCCCTTACAGTCTGAGGACTGGTCTGTGGCTCTGGGCATTTTATTGCTTTCTGGGCAAACTCTCCCTTCAAATTTACTTGCTAAAATACTCTTTCTGAAGCTGGTCAGACTCTGGTGAATATTTATAAAAGAAAAAAAATTGATTATATTTTCCTGGTGCTTTCTAATTCCTTTCCAGGTCATTTAGATTATATTTCAGGACTGCTGTTAATGGGCTTTTATGTAACTAAAATCAATGTTCGTAGAAGCTCATGTCTAAATTAGGTTGACATATTGTGTAGTTTGGTGAATCATTTTATCGTGAGCAGTATGTCCAGTTATCAAATGTTTCAACTAAATATACCCAATTTGTGATGGTTTGAATCTTGATTTTTATAGTTTAATATTGTGAAAATCTATGATATCTTGTATGTATGTCTTTCCTTCTAAGAATGACTACAAATTTTCCAAGCCTTAGTAGATAGGTTTTTATGTGCTGTGTCCAGGAATGAGTCTCTCCAAAGTTAGTTATTTTGGTCCTTGGGCAACAGACCTAGAGTTCATCTCCGAGCCCTTATTCAGAACCTTTCCAACCTGAGAGGGCTTGGACTCCACTGGTCCAAGAGTCAACCTCCATGCTAGAAAGAAGCATCAAAGAAGGGCTTTGGGAGGATGCTTGACTTAGATGGTAGTTGGGCTTTACAGGGTCCATCCATCTATGTTACAGGATTGATTGTGTTTGAATTAATATTTGGTGGTTGTTAGTTATGATTCATCAACTGTCAGATAAGGGAAGTATCTAATGAGGCATGACTACCACTATGTTCTCTCCAGAACCCAGTTACTTGTACTTTTACAAAAGTACCTCTCTCTTACTGACTCTTATGGAAATGTGGGAAGCAGAAAAGGCTTTCTATCTTGATAAATTTTATGCTTTAAGTCAGAAATTTCTGTAATATTCACCCAGCCAAAGTCAGTGACAGCTAGATGGTGCAGTAGATAGATTGGGTATCAGGAAGTCCTGAATTCAAATTCTGCTTCAGATCCTAAGGAGCTGTATGACCCTAGGCAAGTCACTTAACCTCTATCTAGCTCAGTTTCTTTACCTATAAAATGAGGATCATAATTCTCTCAGGCTTGTTATGACTACCATATGAAATAATGTTTGCAAAGCATTGAGCACAGTGCCTGGCACATAATAGGCACTTAATAAATGTTTAACCACTCCCTCTCTAACCATAAAATCCCAGTGAGGGGCATACTAGCACATTTCTAGCTACAATTGGTAATATGAGTGTGTTGCATATGAACTAATTTTAGTTTCTTGTCTCTTTTCTACAACTCTCTGCCTTGAAGGTCTTTATCATTATTTTCTATGAATGATCCTTATCCCTTTCTATTTTGTTTATTTTTTCAACTATCATTTATTTTTTTTTACCCTCTCAACTCCCTCAACCCCACCGAAAAAGAAAAGAAAAACCAAACCCTTGTAACAAATACACATAGTCAAGCAAAACAGATTCCCATATTGGCCATGTCCGAAAATGCCTGACTCGTTGGGCCTATTAATCCATCTCCTCTGTCGGGAGGTGGGTAGCACTCCTCATATCATCTTGCCCGTTTCCCTTTATGCCTCTAGGGTTCTCATACTTCAAATGGTTTTGTGATCTCACCAGTAAGGGGATCTTCATCCATCAAAGCAGATCATAACCCCTCCAAGCCTTTCCATTTAATGTGATTCTTGTGTAGACCTTCCCATGAAAGGAATCCATAGAGGGTCCACCCAGTGCACTGACAGACTTCCTCTGCTTCCTTTAGTATTTCGTGGATGCTCGTTCAGCGCTCAGACTTTCCATTTTTCTATCATTCTCACTACCTAACTGGTTCATTTCCTTTTCTACTCATGCACCTACTTATCAATCACTTGATCAGTAAGGGTTTATAAGGTGCCTGCTGTGTGCTAGGCACTGTGTTAGGTGCAAAATAAAATAGTCCCTGCTCTCATAGAGCTTCCATTCAATCAATCCATGTAAACTCTCATAGAGCTTACATTCAATCAAACAACAAACATATATACACAAATGTAAAGGAAGGAAAGAAGAAAATAAGCCCTTATTAAGTGCCTGTAATGCGCCAGGCACTGTGGTAACTCATTTGATACTTACAATAGCCCTGTGAGGTAGGTATTATTATTACTATTATCTGCATTTTACAAATGAAAAAACTGAGGTAAGCAGAGGTTAAGTGACTTGTCCAGGGTCACACAGCTAGTACGTATCTGAGGTTGTATTTGAAACCCAGTTTGTCTGACTCTAGGCTCAATGCTCTATACTCTGCACCCTCCAGCTGCCTTAATATGCAAAATATATACAAGGTAATTTTTCAGGAGAGGCACTGGAAGCTGGGAAAGGGGCACAGGGTGGAGATCAGGAAAGGCCTCTTAACTTCATACAGAGATGGGATTTGAGTTGAACTTGGAAGCAGACTAGGGATTCCAAGGAGGAAGAACATCTCAGGCTTGGGGAGAGGGGGTGGGTAGAGATGGACAGCCTGGGACAAAGATAACAAACGTAGGAAATGAAATGCGTGTGAAGAACAGACGAGAAGGTCACCTTGGAAAGCCTGGAGAACCTGTGTGTGAAGGGGTGTTATAGCACGTAGACCTGGAAAGTCAGGCTGTGCAGGACTCTGTCTAAATGCTAAATGGAAAAGTTTGTAGTTGATACTACGGGCAAAAGGGAACCCAAGAAAGACCCCATCAGATCTGTGCTCCGGAAATACCACTTTGTGTGTAAGTATGTGAAGGACAGACCGGAGAGATGGGAGGCTGGAGCCAGGGAGACCAGTAAGAAGGCTGTTTGCCATAGTCTGGAGCCCAGACAGGAGGAAACAAAAGTAATTAGCATGCTTAGGGTGTGGCAGCATAGCCTGGGAAAGCATTCCCTTTGGCCCTTCTCCTCAGGGTGAGGACCAATGGGAATGCACCTTCCAGCCCTGCTGTAGACACACCTGTGGTGATGACAGCCTGAAGGTCCTTGGTGATGTTTCTTGTGTCCCTTCTCATTGGTTCTTATGGGACTTCAAAACTAAAATGAGCCTTGGAAGCTATCTGCTCCAATCTATACTTGAGCAGGATTCTCTTCTACAAGAGCTAGGTGCTGTAGAATAAATTGCTGTATTTGAAGTTGGGAAGACCTGAATTCAAATCCTTCCTTAGACACTTGCTAGTTTTATGAACCTGAGCAAATCATTTAACCTCTCTTGGCCTCAGTTTTTTCACCTGTATAATGAGACTGATAAAAGTGACAATATACTTGTGAGGATCAAATGAGATTATACATGTAAAGTGCTTTATAAACTTTAAAGTACTATGGAACTACTGGCCATCCCTGGTGACAGATGATGAAACTTCCATTTGAATGTCCCCAGTGACAGGAAAATCACCACCTAAGGGGTAG
>CM053625.1:251879754-251912017 GCA_028646595.1 Phalanger gymnotis
CCCATGCTCCGCTCTGCTCCACTCCCAGCTCTGTGTGCAATAGACCTCATCCAGCGACCATCCAGGCTGTCCTGGGCTGGATCCCTGCTTCCCTCTGCTATTTTGTAGTTTCTGCAGTTCTAGAATTTGTTCAGAGCCATTTTTTATAGGTTTTTGGAGGGACCTGGCGGGGAGCTCATGCAAGTCCCTGCTTTCCAGCTTGGCTCCGTGCCCCCAGCCCAATCCATTTCTAGAGTGCTATATTTACTGGGAACCTTTTTATATTGACTCTTTGTAATTTCTCAAATTGCTCCTGTCCCTCCCCTGACCCAGGGGGCCATATAAAATCTAACTCTTCTACTTGATAGTGCTTCCTGTCTCTTATTTTATTGGTAGGGCATAGATAAGAGATAGGGATGTTTCCTTAATATGAGGAACCCCCAGGTGAGGAAACTCTCTCTACTAATGCAAGTTAGTATCATCTCTGAAAATTATAGTTTTACACAGTTGGCTTAGGGCACTGAGAAGTCGAGTAATTTTCCCACAGTCACTATCACAGTCACTTTGTATCTCAAATAACCCCTTTACACACTTAAAAATTATCAAGGAGCCCAGAGCTTTTGTTTATGTGAATTATATCTACTGATATTTACCATATTAGAAACTAAAACCAAAAAATGTTAATACTAATTTTAAAATAACAATAAACCTGTTACATGCAAATGTGAATAACACATTTCTATAAAAAATCTTTCTAAAACAAAAAAAATAGTGGAGTGGCATTATTTTACATTTTTTCAAAATTTCTTTAGTGTCTACTTTAATGTATTTGCTTTTATATCCAATTTGTTGTGGCATATCATTTTGGTTGATGTATATTAAAAAAAGTGGTGCAGTGGATAGAGGGTCAAGCCTGGAGTCTGGAAGACTCATCTTCCTGAGTTTAAATCCAGTCTCAGATACTAGTTGTATGACCCTGATCAAGTTACCTTACCTTGTTTGCCTCAGTTTCCTCATCTATAAAATGAGCTGGAGAAGGAAATGGTAAACCACTCCTGTATCTTTGCCAAGAAGACCTCAAATGGGGCCGCAAAGTGTCTGACACTATTGAAAACATCTGAACCACAACAATAACAGCACATGAAGAAAATCCATCGTCATATAGATACATAATTTAAAAAGGAAAGAGTAATTTAATGCTGTTTTAGAAAATTGCAGATATTCTTATTTGATACCACACTCAAACTGACAAATGATAGTTTTTAAAAGATTAGTTGCAATGTAGAATCTGAAACCAGATCAATGAACTTTTTGTGCTCTGTTATATTAAAATCTGTTGTTCTGTCTTGCCCTCTGAATGATCTTTTTGCATGACTTTGTAATATTGTGCTTTGGTCATTTGGATGATATTGGTTCACTGAGTTAGGCAGATTTTCCAAATGGTGACACCCTTTATTATATAATATTAAAAATCACTTTTATTCGTATCACTACCAATCTCATCAGTATTGTAAAGTTGTCACAGTGTCGCAAGTTTTCCAAAACTCTAATTTTTTTTTCCTGAAAGCTTGAATTTTATCTTTGGCAACAAATACTGTCAGTTGTTTTCCTTGAGGTGACAGGCTTATTTTGTTCAGCTTTGAGAAAATGTCTGCCAAATACCCAAGTCTGAATAACCATAGTTTGTTTATCAGTCATTTTTTCAAGTAAAAATGGCAATCTCTAACAAAAAAAAAAAGCACCTAGTTCAGTTCATCTCATGTCCCAATTGCACAGTTATGTGCCAGAAGCACTTTCACTGGAAATTCCATTTTATGACACAGACTAATAAAAAAAACGTTTTAAAAAAATAAAATTTAGTAATTTATATTGCTTTGTGTAGGACATTTATAATGAAAGTGGCATTTTTGTGGGTGATAGTGGTAAAGAAGCCAGTGATGACTAGTACACTTTTTTTTTTACATTTTTATTTTGGAGAGGGGAAGGTAGGGCTATTGGGGTTAAATAACTTGCCCAGGGTTACACAGCTAGTAAATGTGTCAAGTGTCTGAGGTCAGATTTGAACTCAGGTCCTCCCGACCCCAGGGCTGGTGCTCTACTCACTGCGCCACCTGGCTGCCCCTGACTAGTACACTTGGATGCCATTGCCTTGATTCATGTCAAGGTACCAGCAGCTTGACCCATCATTGCTTCTGCACCATCGGTGCAAATGTCAGCACAATCATTCAGCGTCACTTATATGGGCTGCCAAACATTTCCGTAAAAGAAGATTTTCCTCAGTGAATAGTTGGTGTTGATTCTGGATGAATACAGGCAAAACAACAAGTGCAACCTCATAGTCTATAGATTCATCTGTTTGCAAGGCAAAAGTACAGTTCTGCTAATGAGATATTAACTTGGTTTTCGTATTTCCAGCTAATTATAATAATATTAATTCATAGGTCATGCAGCCTTTAAAGACCCCACTGCATACTCAAAAGAATGAGACTGGAAAAGGCAAATAACATCTTAGTATTATTATGGAAATAGTTTTACCCTTAAAATTCCCCTTGAGTACTCCTGAAGGTTGGTCCCCCACACTCTGAGACCAGCTAGTGTTAGATGCAGGGCTCGAACCCAGCATTTCTTGGCTTCCAGGGTGACTTTCTATTCATTTTGTTAGGTCGCCTCTATTCATAGTGACCTTTAATATACATAACAAGCCTATATTAATTATATATCAGAATTTATGAAAAAAGCTATGTCTGACTGCTGATCTTGACTAACTCCATCACAAAGGAAATGTGCCTTGAAGCTGTGTTACTTCTGTCCTATTAAATGCAAAATCTGAGCAGCCTAAAGTTCAGTGTTCATAGCTGTCTGGTCCCTATTTCTCTGCCCTCAACTCACTTCTACTATTTAGGGCTTCTTTCCCAATGCTTATGTGCATTTTCATTCCCAGACCCCATCTACATATGTTTAAGTCCAAGTGAGCTTTGCAATCCTTAATGCAAAAAGGAAAAGAAAATCCATAAATAATATGCTGGGGGTAAGCAATATTAGAGGACCGAAAGTAAATTCTAACCCAGTGAATACCAGCTGACTCTACAATTGTAAAGGTGTTCTCTATAAGAACATGCCTAGTGCTAGATTAGCTGTGCTATTAATCCTTCACTGCAGTACAGGTCTGATCACTTGGCATCTGTCATTCCCCCTGACCCTGGCCTGGAGCTCCAGCCAGAAGTGTTTATTTTCCCACAAAGTGTCCAAGACCCAGGAATTCAATTCAGTAAACAATTATTAAAGATCTACTATGAGCCTGTGTTAAGTGCTGGGGATACTAAAAAAGGCAAAAGTGTCCTCAAGGAACTTACAGTCTAATGGGAGAGATAACATACAAGCAGATAGTTACTAAGCAAGCTATATATAGAATAAATAGGAAATGAAAAATAGGAAGGCACTAGAATTAAAAAGGGTTGGGGACAGTAATGGCAATTATTCTAAATGCTTTCCAGATGGGATAACTCCAACCAGTTCTGGTTTCTTGGGCTTTATTCTATTAAAAAAACCCCGTGTCCTATGGCTTTGGTCAATTAGTGGCTACCACCACCTTGTTGGTCTTTCCCAGGATTGTGAAACTGATTTAAGAAAATTCCTCTTGTGTGTGATTTTTAATTTTGTTTTTTGCATGTTTTATGTAAACTGCATTTTAATTGTCTAAAAAGGTAATAATTAAATCTCACTAGCTTTTCTACCCTTAATGACCTTCATAATGAAGGGTTATATGAACTTAAAAATCTCCTTTTCCAAATTGACATGTTTAGGTGGTTCAGCGCTGCAGTCTCTCCCTTCAAATCAGTGAGACATATGTGCCCGAAAGAGGCTGAGCTTCCACCAATCAATAACATAATTGCATTTTGAGTTATCCATGGAACTCTGTAAGCATGATAAATCATAGTTCAGAGGAGCTCTTAGAGAACATCTATTTTCATGTCTTTCCCATGTGACTCTTCCCCATGCCTGGAATGGTCTCTCTCTTCACGTCTGCCTCAGCTTCTTCTGTGTAAACATTACTTCTCCTACCTTCCTGCTCTCCCCTACTGCTAGCATCTAAGAGTACTTCACATTGATCCTACATATCTTCTATGTATGTGGTTGTTTGCGTGTTGTCCCTCCCATAAGACTGTGACCTCCTAAAGGGCAGAGGACAGTGTATTTGCCTTTCTTTGTTTACTCAGTGTCCAGTACAGTGCCTGGCATATAAGTAAGCACTTAATCAGTGCTTGTTGACTGACTTTATGCATAGCAGGACACCCAAGGGCCAGAATTCAATTCAGTAAGCATTTATTATGTGCCAGGTGCTGAGGTTATTAAGGACAGAAACACAATAATGTCTGCTCTCAAAGACCTACCATTCTACTGGGGAAAACAGTAGATGTTTTGTCCTCTGATACAGTAAATGTACTCTCATAAGTAAATACAAAATTATATACTGAATGAGCTGGTGTAGGAGGGAGGGCTTAGAAAAGGGAGTGGCCCTCAAGTGCAGTCTTGGAGGGATTCCAAGAAGAGAGGGTAATGAGGGAGAGCCTTCCAGGGACAGGGGACAACCTGTTCAAAGGCAGATGGAGGAGATGAAATGTGTGAGAGGTGCAGCAAGTGGGCTCGTTTGGCTAGATCGTGTGGTGGTTTTGAGGAGGTGATATAAAATTAGTCTAGAAAGAAAGAGTGTAGCCAAATTGGAGAGGGCTTTAAATTCCAGGCTAAGGAGTTAATGGTTTATCTTAGAAGCCATAGGGAGCCACTGAAGCTCCTTGAGGAAGACCAGGCATGTGAGTTCAGAACATCAGTTTGACTGCTTTGTGCAGGATGGATTTGAAAAGGAAGAGACTTGAAGCCAGGAGACCAGTCAGAAGGTATTGCAATAGCCCAGGCAAGAGGGATGAGGTCTTGAACCAAGATTGGGGTCGTGTAAGGGGAGAGAAGGGGGGAAAGGCTAGACATGTGGAGATTATATGAACAGATGTGGTATATCATGGCTGCCCAAAATGAAAGAACACCAGATTTCAAGTCAGAACACTTGGCTCTGGCACTGACTACCTGTGTGATCATGGGCTTAGCCTCTCTGGGCCTCAATTTCATCCTCTGTAAATGAAGGATAATTTTACTTACCTTATATCATGTTGTTGTGAAGCATTTTTTAAAATGTAGGTAGACCCATAAATTGTTATTCTTAAAACACTGTCTTATTTTTTAAATTATGTAGGTCCCAGCTCTCTTTGGTTGGTACCACATTTGAAAATCATCGGGAAACACTTCTGTGAAAATCACTTTGGTATCTGTTTTCAAAAAGCGTATCATAGTGAACGGAGATCTGTCTCAAATCCTGTTTCTGATGGATACTGGCTGTGTGACACTGGGCAAATCTCTTGACCTCTCAGTGCTCTCAGGTAATCCTCTCTCAGACTACAGGTTATGGATGAGCATTACTGATCTATATGAGTAAAGTGAGTTCCTCAGCCTAATAAAAGCACAGGTACAGGCAAACAAAAAAAAATTATTCTCTTGGTTGTAGTTTGAAAGTGACATCTGCAAATGTCTCATTTCCCAGAAGTATCTAAATAGGGCTTTATTTCCTGGCATCATACCTATTTGTGTATCAGTTATGGGGAAACCAAGAGACAGCCATTAAAAAGTTCATTTCCTGTTCTTTGTGGAAAAAAATACAGTGCCCCCATTGTATGTGAATTGCTCTCCAGCATTTGGTGGTACCGCAATTTGAAATCCAAATTTTTGCACTTTGCTAATCTATCAAAAGTTATGTAACATTAATAGGCAATGTTATGCAGTTATATTGGTGAAACCTGTATATGTAACTACCACTAGCTGGCAGGTGTGTGGTGGTATGGAACATTTCTGTTTCTTTATGTTTTCCCATTTATAAAAGAAACCAATCTGACATCCAAGAGTACTTTGTTATTGACTCAGTGCTTGGCTAGAGGAGAATGATTTTGCCTGTGTATGGGAGCATGTGATAGTCTGAAATGGGTTTCTGAGCTTTCATGGCCCATCTACTTCCTACTAAAAAAAGGAAAAAAAACCCACTCTTCCCTGTGTCAGGTGCTGTTAAAATGACTGCTCGTTCTCTATGTTCTTTAGAGGCAGGCAAGCCCCCAGAAGGCACGTACCCAGGCCTCAATGAAAAGGAAACGTCTTCTCAGCTCCACTCCTGGCTAAGTGCCTCTGTGTGTCCAGCTAACTTTCTGAGACTGTTGTGAATTTGAAGGAAGTCATAGATGTAAAATTCTTTAAAGTTCCTCAGAGAAAGGTACTTATTTTCAGCATCCTAGTGGTAAGGACAGGGCTGGATGCTGGAGATCAGTGGATGATTAGTGGATGCAAGAAACATCAGGCTCTGTGGAAATGGATGGGGAGGGTGTGGTCCATGGAGTGAAAGAATGTTAGAACTGAGAGGGAATTTAGAGATCATCTACTCTGATTTCATTTAAAGATGAGGTTGAAAGACTTCACCAACGTCTTAGAGATAATGATGACAGAGCTGGGACTGGACACTGGCTCTTGGTTCAGTGAAATGAAAAAAATTAGGAGACTGAGCAATCTTGAGGCCAGGGGCATCCAAGGTGAAAGGGATGTAAGACTGAGAGATTGACACAGAAGGAGAAAATGGGAAGTGTTCAGTAAGGCTAAAGTTAGGCTTACGAACAACTTTATTTAGCTGAAGGCCATACACCTATAAGGCCTGGTAATAACTTTCAGGGGCAGCAACAAAGGTGATGTTTATAGCAAAAATTGCATCTCTCTCTCTCTCTCTCTGTCTCTCTGTCTCTGTCTTTGTCTCTCTCTGTCTCTCTCTCCCCCTCTCCCCCTCCCCCCCAAGAATGGGATTCCTTTCCATTTTGTGGAATGAAAAGCTAACATTGGAGAAGTGTTTGTGTCCGTTAGTGGGCCGCAGGAAGAGAAATAATGTGGGATGTACACTGGTTTTAAAGACGACCCGGGGGTAGTCCCTGCTCTACCCCTTATTGTCTGTGTGACCTTAGGCTAGACGTTTCATTTCTCTTAGCTTCGGTTTCCCCATCTGTAAAATGGAGTTCATGCTTGTAATATCTATTTAGGCATCTAGGTGGTACATTGGATAAAGGACTAGACTTGGAGTCGAGAAGATCTGAGTACAAATTCGACTTCAGACACTAGCTGTGTGACCCTGGGCAAGTCATTCTACCTCTGTTTCCTCATAAGTAAGATGAAGATAATAGCAGCACCTACCTCCCAGGGTTGTTGTGAGGATTCACTGAGATAGTACTTATAAAGTGCTTTGCAAACCTTAAAGCCCTGTATATGTTATTACTGTTTCACAAGATCGTTGTGAAGATTAAGCAATTAAATTAGATGACATGGATAATGTGTGTCGTAAAATCTTAAAAGGGCCGAATGTCATTTATCTTTCTTGTTGCTAATCTTGTACCAAGAACTCGTGTTTATAGCATCCAGAAAAACATTTTGACATAGCTTAGATTTATTTACTACTTTAAGATTTGCAGAGTGATAACTCCTTTGCTCTTACCATTATCCTACCCATGTTTACAGATGAGAAAAGTGAGGCTCAGAGAGGCTAAAGTTATGTAGCCATGGTTCATGGCCGATGTTTCTATAGCCCTTGAAGGTTTACAAAATACCCTTCTCACAACATCCCCGTGAATAAAGGTAGTACGAGTATTATTATCCTTGTTTTACAGATGAGGAAATGGAGACTCAAGAGGCCAAGTGATTTTCACATGGCTTCACAGCTAAAGTAGGAGCTAGGATTTGAACCCAAATCTCCTGACTCTAAATTGAATGTACATTCTGCTGTACTGTCCTGGGATATAAAAGTATTTTGCAAAAAATATTCACATTGATCTACGACCTTTCTCGTAGCTCATAAACAAGACCAACATCCTCATTTTACAGATGAGGAAACTAAGACTGGTGAAAGCTAAGTGACTTGCTTAAAGTCCCAAGTGAGTAAGCATTAGAGGTAGGAGTTGAACCCGGGTCCTCTGACTTTATAGCTAGTGCTCTAAAAGTAAAGGAAATAATAGCAATAGTCAAATGGACTCGAAGTCTAAAACATGGGTTCAATCTCAGATCACCTGTTTATGTCATCTGTCATTTTGATCAAATTTCTTAACGTGTATGGTTTTCAGTTTTCTTATCTGTAAAGCAATCGTCTCTGACTAATTGGATTATATAATCTCCAAGGTCCCTTCCAGCTCTAAATTTTGTGATTCTAAAATAGAATACTTCTTTCGTGTTGCATTCATGGGTGATACCCAGGAGCCCACAGACTCCTGGGAATGATTATTGAGGATTCTAGGATTAGTTTTAGATTCCAGAACCCCTGCTAACAGAAATACCACCTTAATAGATAAGGATCCAGTATTTCCTTGGTGGGGGAATATTCTTTTGTGAAGATCATTATGAATGTGGATTGTGTAGATTCTGATTCTGCCATCTTGTAATATAACAGTTCTCAAAGTATGGTCTGGGGATTCTGGGGGAGCCTGAGGACCTTTTCAGGGGCTCCATTAGGTCAAAACTATTTTCATGCTAATACTGAGACATCTTAATTTCTATGATGGCAAATACAAATAGCTATAACACACATCAACAAAAGTCCTTTGGCTTCCTCAATAATTTTTAAGTGTATAAAGGGGTCCTGAGGTTAAAGATGTTTGACTGCCATAGTAAATGGTTTTTAAAGTAGTTGTGGTTAAAAACCATCCCTTAGTAGAACTCCTGGCATTGAGCCCCTCCACATAGGGTTGGGTTGGTCTTCAAAAAACCGAGCCCTTCACCACATCAGGACTTGAACCCATAAGAGCTTTCACTCTGCTGCCCTTGGGTGAAAAACCAGTATCATTTCTTTACCTTAATAAGCCATTAGAAGTGGATTAGTTGGCATTCTACATTAAAAATAAAGAACTTTCCAAACTAAGTTTGCCATGAAACTTTTGGGGGTTGAATAAATACTTACTGAATACATAAAAATCTATCTGGGGGTATGGGATACCCTAAGGAATAAATAGTGTCAGGGAAATTGTGGCACAAAATAGAGGAAGTTAGACCTTGATTCCAAATTGGAGATGGCATAACTTTGAAAGCAATGGGAGATTGTTTGCCAAAAAAAAAATCACAGGGAGTAGAAGAAATCAAAAGAAGGCAAGAAAAAACTACGGATGGTACTACTTCCAAAAAAAAGGTAATCAAGAGAACATTAATAATTCCTGATCCATGTACCTACTTTGCTTTTTAGAGCAAAAAACACCCTTAAATGTTTTCCTCCAGCAAGATGTCTCACATGCATATATTAGTAACCACAGAGATGTTTACTCCATGACTTTCTGTATATTAATGTCAGGTGAGGTACAAAATAGCAATGATAATTATGACTTCTTATAGTGCTTTAAAATAACAAAATGCTATATATACACATTATTTCACTTGAGCCTCACAACAATCCTGTGAGGTGGTAATACAGGTATTATTATGCCCATCTTATAGATGAGAAAAATTGAGGCGCAGAGAGGTAAATGGACTTGCCTATGGTCATGTGGTTGGTAAATGTCAGGCAACATTTAAACGCAAGTCTTTCTCCCTCTGTACTCTGTTCAGTAGGTCATACTGCATTCCAGAGAGACATTTTGCTAAAGGTATTCATAACTGTTACGGAGGATGTTTTTGGAAAAGTCCAAACGGAAGATTGAGGTCCTACAGACTGTGAGCTCTTATGTTGCTCCTGCCTCATGCAACATCGTGCCGATTACATTAAGCCCTAGAACATTACAGTGCCTCGTCAATGAGATCTATGATTACTCAAAAGAGATCAATATAACAGTCCATGGAAGAAATCTAAATATGTGAAAAATGGTTGGTTTAAATTATAACACGCAGTTGGATGGTTGGTCCATTGAATTAATTAATCAGTACATATATTTGGAATACGTATCATAGATTGAAAAGGAGCTAGTCCCAGAATTTAATAGGAGGAAAAGAGATGAATGTCCTTTGAGAAACTGTTTAGTGCTTTCAACAGTACCACACAACTATCTTAAAAAAATGTCTTGGTGATGTTATATAATTTTATGAATCTTGGAACACCACCGTCTCTAAAGAATGAAAGATGTGAGTGATCCAAAGGGCTGTGAAGAGACACAGGCCTTCTAGATGAAAAAGAAATTGGTGTTGATGAGCCTGTCCAAAGCAGAGAGTAATCCACTTGCCAGTGAGTTTATATTTCTTTTTTAATGTGAATTTTTTTATGTCAATATAAACTTAAACATACAAATTACAGAAAAGATTGCATCTGAAACTGTGAACCTCTGTTCTTTATATCTTTTGGTTTTTAATTTTTTGTGAATTTAACCAACTGCAAAAATATTTTCATGAAGAAAGTATAACAGAAAGGAGGATTATATGTGAAATAATAAACCTCCATTTTGTACAGTTTGCTTTTTTAAAAAGTATGTACTAAATTCAACATTTTGCTTTCAGAGCTGTCTTGGTGGTCTGTTTCCTTTTGAACTTCCTTCTGTTTTCTTTTGTTCATACATTCAAGTTTTTTGAAGCATATATCATATTTAAGATGGTAGTAACAAAACTGTCCTGCTTGTCTGGTCTCCTAAACTTCTCTTTCCTCTCTTCGGTTTATTTTCTTAATGCTTTGTTGACACTTTTTTCTTTTTCTTCTTTTTTTTCCATCACTCATCATTTACCAACTCCTTCTGAAAGCTTATGTTACAGTGATTACTCTGTCCCCTATTGCCCAAAGGCCGGCTGTGTTACATTTCACCCCTTTCCCAGGGTTCTCCCCTACCTTTAAGGAGTTGTTGGGGGTGCTCATCTCTGTGATTTACTATAGCCGCCATTTTTGTTCCCCTAGTTTTAGTAATGCAAGCTCTCAAACTCCATTTAACTGCTTAACAATCAGTCTAGCTATCATAAAGGAATATTTACTTCAATGATACGGCAGAGAAAACATGCATTTTCCACAACACATGGTGAGGTATAATTCCCTCTATGCTATTTTGGTCTTTAGGGAGAAGAGGGAGATTAGGTTTATAACTTAGGCTCAGTTCCTACATAGCATTAGCTGCATCAAGTTCCAAGTCAAAATTCTCCCCTGGGCGTGAATCCTTCTCAGGATTTCCTTTCTGGTCTGGCTGCAAGATCTAATCTAGAATTTTGGGCTTCAAAGTACCTAATATACAATTATCCAGTTTGGGCACTATACTCCCTGAACCTAGAACTGAAAAGGACAAGAAAAGATCAAAACTCCAAGCTCATGTCTTGTAGCTACAGGACTTAAGGGCAAGGAAAGTTGACCATTGGGGTCTTTAAAGCTCTCAGCTTATTACGTGGTGTAGGAACAGTCTTGCTAGCAGCTACTGTGGCTGTGTAAGACCAACAACAACCAGCACACAGAAAGCTGCTAACACAGGTTATTTGATCTGCTTTTCTAAGGAAAACAACTTTAAGGGGTTAACAATCTCAGTTTAATTAAACATACATATATCATTCACTTAGTTCTGGGGGAAAAGACCATCCCTCTGAACTTCAAGGCAAATATAAACAGAAAGTACAAACATTAACAGACCTTGTCTGATTCAAATCACAATTTATAGTTACCAGAGAAGCACCAACATCTTATCTGTCTGAGTTACAAAGCCAGGACGGGATTGGGGGGAGGGTTCAACGGCTTGCCAAGAGTCTCATCACCCACATTCTTTCAGTGAGTGTACCCCCCAAAAGTCAAACTCGAAGCTCCCCTCAATTATATCCTGTCTGGAGCCCTGAGGGCTCTGACCTCACCCAACTTGGGTGTGTGAAAGTTCCCCATCCCCAGCATCACATCATATACAAGTCAATGACTCTTGATTGTCTTAATGCTGAGAAACATTCCAAGAGAAGATACCACTTTGCCAGCCCCATTCAAACAAAGAACAGTGAAAAGTCCCATTTTGCTTGCCATTACACATGGTTCCCTTGCTGTAAGTGAATGAATCCCTCATCCCTGAATGCTGTTGGAAAGAGAGAGCATCATGTAGATTTAAAGATAGAGACAGCTCTGGCTATGCAGCCAATGGAAAGAGTCTGGTCCCAATTACATGGTAGGCCAGCATAGAATGTCTTCTTTCACAAGCAAGTCTAGCATCTCCCATATGTGTGTCTCCATCTTAGGTGGTCTGAGTAAGTACCAAACACCTGTTAATAAATTCCCATTATATAGAGTTTATTTTTCTGGGGGCAACTGAACATTCTTTAATTGATGTCTAGTCTGTCCTTGGAGTTGGTACAACCATGATACTTTTTTTTGAGCTTGGCAGAGTAATAAATTATTTCTGTTTAGTCTTTGGTTGCTAAGGCTAATTGTGCTGATTTTGAATGTCACATAGGGAATAAATATGTTAAACTGCAGAAGGCTGAGAACAAATTGTCATGCTCTTAGTCCATAGCAGGCATCCTGTGACAGAAAGAGAAGTCACAGATAAGACTAACGTGTACAGCTTCTGTTGAACCTGAAGGCAGACTCATCACAAGTTATGTGTGAATGGTGTTAGCTGTGACTGGGTTCTAGAATATCCTGTCACCATAGCCACAGGCAGATGCGGCCACTTCAGAGGATTATACTCTCCTGGTTTCTTTTTCACAAGAGTTGTTGTAATAACAGAAGCAGAGCACACAAAATGCATGTAACCAGATGAAAATAGAATTTTAAGTCTCTCTTTTCCTTCTTTCATTACACCAAAATACATTGTGTTCTTAGAAGCCTGGGAGTTGGTCTCATACACCTGCAAAATCACATTACATTTTCTATTTAAATATCATAGTTGAATGCATGCTTTTTTCCAACAGAAATGTATTTTGACCTCACCTGGCAAAATGTTCCTGCTTCCTCCCTTTTCTCTCCCACGGCCTAATGCACACATAAGGCAAGCATAATCTGTTAACTGTATTGATTGCTTGATGGACTTCAACCATGACCTTTTTATCCCAGCAATTATTTAGCATCTTGTATACTCTATCAGTAATCCAGGAGACCGTACTCTCTGTCTGGAATTGTAGCTTTTCTTTTCTTTACAGAAGTCGGTGGAGATTTAATTTGAGAAGCTAATTTTAAAGCAAAAATAGATTCCAGAAATGACAAGTGCTGCATGATGTTTGACAAGATCCCATCTGTTGTCATTATGGACACTAAAACAGGATCAGCACGTAAGGCTTTTCTAATCCCAGAAGGGCCTCATGTAGTGCAGTGTGGTGAAAAGAACTTTGCATCCGAAGCCTAACATCTATGCAATAGGGTGTGCGGTAGCAATTTGACTTGGTGGTACTTTATCATCTGTTAGGACCATGGACAGGGGCAAATGTCAGTCAGTTCTTGTCCCATACTGTCAAGTCACCCTTTATTACTTGCTGTGTAAGAGTATGATTCATTTTGTTAACAGTTTATGACCCCATCTTGCAGTTAATGATTCATAACTAGGTCCTCACCTTGTGTTTCTCCCCAGGGCTCTATGTCAATCAAAACCTATGCTCAAGGTGCTCATAACCTTAGCAAATAGTTTACTTGGATTTGATAAAAAGGTAATAAAATATACACATGCATCACCAAAACTACAAAAACTTCAAGTCCACCAACCTCAGTATACACTGTCATTCTTACCAGATCCCACTGATGGAAGATAAAACATAATGTTCATATGCTTAATGCTTAACTTCCCACCTGAAAGGAAGAGGTAATGTCAGTTACTCATGAGAATCATCTGGGAGATAGGTGTTTCCCTCTGGTTTGAATAACTGTAGAAAGCTTAATCAAAGTACTTCCTGGCTTTCATTCTTTGCTCATAGGCTCTACTGGACAAAACTGGGGAGATCAGGAAAGACTTCACATAAGAAGTGGTGGAAGAGTCGAGCTTTGAATGAAACTAGAGATTTTTAAAAGACAGGTTAGGAAATAATGCATTGTAGGCATGGATGACAGCCTATGTGAAGTTTCAGTGGTGGGAGATGGCATGTCATGTGTGAAGAAGAGTAAGAATTCCAGTTTCATTGCATTGAAGAGTGTGTGAAGGGGAATAAAGTTGGAAAGGTAGGTGGGAGCCACATTCTGAAGGGCTTTAAATGCCAAACAGAGATGCTTTCTTAGGGGTGATGAGGAGTCACTTCGTTTTCTGAGCAAGGAAACAAGATGGGCATGTTATACGCTTTAGGAACAGGAGGTGGGGAACCTGCAACCTCAAGACCACATGTGGCCCTCTAGATCATCGAGTATGACCTATTGACTGAGTCCAAGTTTTATGGAACAAATCCTTTTTTTAAGGAGACTTGTTCTGTGAAGTTTGGATTCAGTCAAAGGGCCCCACCCCTCCTTTATGAATATCACTTTGGTACCTGCATGGAAGATGGATTGAAAAGGGAGGGACTTGGGGTAGGGAAGCTCATTAGAAATCTATTGCAGTAAGGTTGTTGTGGAGGAAGCATTTTGCAATCCTTAATGTGCTTAGAGAAATGTGAATTGTCATCATCATCATCATCATTTGCCCTAAAGCATAGTTTCCCAAATTGTGGAGAAGATGAGATACATGAAGCAATGGCCAAAATTACTAGACTTTTTAAAGTAAAACTCCAGCATAAATACAGGTACTTTTTTCGATGAAAAATAAAGTTCAAATCAAAGTCAACAAAAGCAGGATAGCTCAGCAAACTCCAACTGACAGCAAATGCAATATCGTGATTATTTAATTCAGTATGTGAAAATGAGGTTACATTTGAATCAGAGCACTCAGTCTCAAAGCAAGTAAAATCTGCCACCGTCACTGTCAGTTGGCATAGGCTTATGACACATATGAGTTATAATAAATTCTGAATTCTATTTGAATAAATCATGAGTTAAGAAAATCATTTGAGCAGATTGTTTTATGAAAGGTGGATGTGACAATTTTTTATGTAAAAATGTGCAGGAATGTGAGACCACGTTATTTACCTAAAATTTGGAAACCACAAGCCTAAGGACCATCAACACTGCAGCCCATCTCTCCTATATGTGTTGCCTCTGCCTATTGGAAGGTGAGCTCTTTGAGAGCAGAGACCATCTAGTATTCTCAGTCTTTAGCACAATGTTTGACAAATACTAAGTATTTGATAAATGATTTTTCATTCCATTTCTTTCCCCTAAGCTGCATACCAAAGAGTGAAAATATGAAGTAGGTGATATTTATCTTTGGTATCTAACAGCCTCAAGTTTTGGGGTATCCATTAGTAAAGACAACTTAAAATATGACTTTCCTTTTCTCTTTATACATTTTTCAAGAGATTTACATTTTAACTTGAATAAAAAGTGCAAGTTAAAGCATTGAAACTCTTGACAAAAGTTTTACTTCATCAGTTATAGGATGAGATTGAAAGTGAGAAAAATCTCATCTTCGCTGTGCCTCTTAATCTCACTGGGCAGGCAGGTCTGCTCAAGACCCTTCCTATTGAAGCCATAGCGTGATAGAAAGTGTGTTGGATTTTGAATTATGGGATCTGGGTTTGAATTATGTCATTTACTTTGGGCAAGTCATTTAACCTGTCTGGACCTCAATTTCTGATCCCTTCAAGACCTAAATCTAGGATCACATGCAAAGCTTTTTAGAAAAGATTCCTGGGAAGTTTGAGGTTCTCCTTCTAGGTCAAGCCTTGATTTGTGAAAGTGTCAGGGTAATTGAGAATTAAGTCAGCACAAGGTACTCTCTAAGTGTCCAGCCGGCCACTTTGAGTGTATCCTGGGCCTTGGTGTTAACTCCTCTAGAGCAATTATAGCATCTGACAGATGGGAGGTAACTGAATAGCATATTTCTGAGCTCTCAAGAAGTTTGAAGTCTAGTAGGGTGACCCGCAAACTACATTCATATAACTATCACAAACACTCACTGACTCATAACTAATACTTTCTCAGCTTCCACACAGTTGTGTTAACTAATCATTCATCAACTCCATTGTTTAAACCAAAAACTAATTCTACCTCCTTACCACACTCAAACACTGTTTTTACCACACTGCATCACAAACACCCAGGGTCTGACTTCCAAATATGCTTGACTCCATCAATTGTTTGCATGAAGACAATGTCTTGAATCTCTTTTATGCAATTAATGATTGCATACACTTGCACTAATGCTGTCTTTCTCGCACAACTGTCTGCCTTCCCCTGGGGTTCTCATTGAGCTGGGGTGAGGCAAATGACTACATCAGATCACCAGCATCAGTCCTCTGTTGCTGGTTCTTATCAGTAAAGCCTAACCACCTCCAAATTGAGAGAACAGCTGAGAAGAATGTCTCAAGTATACAGCCAAAGTGGTTCTTTTTCTATGACATACCTTTGTTCTTTACTCTCTAGGCCTTTCTATATTTGACAGCCCTTTTCGCTAACTCTTGTTAATGGTGAGAATGGGTAGTGCTAAAAGCATGTGGATTCATTTTCTTTCTGTCAGGCATGTGTATTTCCCTATCACATGCTGTCATGCTATTGATAATATTATTGAATTAAAAAAATAATGAGCTTTCTTGAGTTATGTTCAGTTGATAGCAAAAATGAGGCAGATCAGAACAAGTGTCTATACTACTTCCTGTCTTTCTCAGAAAAAATGTTATGGAGACTAATGGAAAGAGCTAACTAGCTTTAGAGTCAATGACTCTGGCACTAAATCAATGAGTGACCTTGGTCATTTGTAGGACCATATGATTGAGAACAGTAAAGGGCCTTAGAACAGAGATCCTTAATCTGGGATCTATTAACTTGGTGTGTGTGTGTGTATAAATATAAATATATATGTATATTTTAGTAGCTATGTTTCAATATAATTGGTTTCCTTTGTAATCCTATGTACTTTATTTTATGGTTTTAAAAACATTATTCTGAAAAGAGGTCTCTAAATTTTGCCAGACTTGCAAAGGGGTCCATAAAAAAAGAAAAGAAAAAGAAAGAAGGAAAAAGGTTAAGAACCCCATCAGTAGATGCAGATTCAAATCCTATCTCTAATGCATACCACCTGAAAATCATTTAGCCTCCAAGGCCTCAGTTTCCTCATTGGTAAGATAAGGAGATAAGACTAGATATCCTGAAAAGCCCCTTCTAGCTTCAAATCCGTGGTCCTATGTGTAGGGTTAGTCCAACCATCTAATTTTACGGCTGAGGAAATTAAGGGCCAAAAGTAAAGTGATTAGCACGATTGTGACAATGCTGTTGTTAGTTTTCTAAATCAGATGCTTTCTCTACTATGTCACGCTGCCTCTTTATCCAGCCCTTGGTTTCTTCACCTATAAAATTAGGAGATTGCACTAGACCATCCCCAACGCCCTTTCAAACCTAAGTCCCATAATACTTTGACTCTCTGTATAGATTCACCCATACTTCATCAGTGAAAGTAATTTGCTTACCACTTGCCTTTGTAGAGATGTTGTGGGCCTTGACCGTCCACAGTCCAAATCCTTGGTGCAAGCAGGAAAGCTTATTCTAATTTATGTTCCATCTGGTTTGTTCCCCTGGCCCTGATTTTTCAGGCCTCACGTCTCAGAGATGAGAGCAGTTGCTGTTTTATTCATGTGTGACCCTCCTCTGCCCAACATGTATGCATTATTAAAGGCTCTTTGCCAGACAGCCAGCACAGACCTTGGGGGAAAGAGGCTGCAGAAATGATTTTTCTTCCTCCTAGGAAGAATTCCCTGGCCCTGGAAAAATTCATCAGAGAAAGATGCTGCAGAAAAGGCCCATATGGAAGAATCTTCAGGGATCCAAAACACTGGTTCCATAGCTTTGGGCTTCTTGCAAGCCCTCCCCCATGCTATGCAGCCTGTTATCTCCTTTCAGAGACTTATTAATGTGATTGCATAGGCCTCTGAATAAAGGAACGCAGATTTAGATAGGGGTAGTACATATGACTGAATGCTAGAAATGTAAAACAAATGTAGAATATTTAGATTGGATTTCTTATAAACTGCCACAGAATTTTTTAGTGAGATGATTGAAATGAAATTGTGGCTTCTGAACCTAAATTACCTAAATTCAAAGTTCTTGAACGTTGAGCCAGCTGGGTTATGGTGAGGAGACTGCTTTGTAAACCCTACAGCCTAGAAAAAAAGCAGCTTTGGATATGGAAAAGCTTTTTTCCCCCTATACTATAGGAGGTAGTTGTTGTTTATCCTTCTATCTGGAAGAGGACCATGACATTAGGAAGGTGCCGCCATGACATGCAAGTGAATTGGATTTAAGTGAGGGGGTGCTGTGCAAAGTCACCAGCCTCACTTTTTCCTCCAGAGCCATCTGGGTCCAATGATAAGATATGCATCAGGACAACTGCATGCATTGGGAGCCGTTGGCCTTTTTAAGTTAAGGTCTTTAATAGATAGTATAGTGCAACAGAAGGAGACGTGGTTCTGGAGTTAAGGACCTGGGTTCAAATCCTTCCTTCTTATATGACCTTAGGCAAGACACAACTTCCTTGAGCCTCAATTTGCTTATCTGCAAAATGAGGTTCAGGGGGAGGGGCAGCAGGGCAGACTGAACTCTTTTCCATCTTGATCCTGTTAGTGCTGGTTCTAGAGGTGGAAAGACTTGAGTTCAAATCCAACCTCAGCCACTCACTAGCTGTATGACCCTGGACAAGTCATTTAATCTCTGTCTCCTCATCTGTAAAATGGAGATAGTCACAATACCTACCTCTCAGGATTGTTGTAGCAAATGGATAATATTTGTAAAGCACTTAGCACAGTGTTTGGTCCACAGTACGTGCTATATAAATGTTAGCTATTATTAGTATTATTATTATCTGAGCAAAGCTAATATGTGGAATGCAGAATGAGAATGTTAGGCCACGTAACCTGAATTCCATTCCTCCTGCTCTCCCCAGGGAGCTATCGGACTCCTCAGCTTGAATTTGAGGTGGTAAGGGAAATCCCTTTAGATGGGAGTCAGTAACAAAAATGAGTGAAGACAAGTATCTAACAGATAACTCCAGCAACCTTTGAGAGAGAAGTCAGTATAGTAATGGATGAGGAATTGCTGGACACAGAAGCCAAGAAGGAACGTGCTGCAGGGGGAATAAAGGGAACTGCAGACACACTCATTTTTCTAGCTCTCTTCCTCCAGCTGTAAGGCACAGATGTGCGTGCATGGACAGATGGGATAGTACAACACCCCATCCCTCTCCACTCTTTCAGCTGGTTCAGTGACCTTATCTCCTCTTGCTGTAAGATTCCTAGGGTTTTATGGGAAAAGCAGCCCCTGTAATTCCCTCCTTCCCCTCAGTAATTAAATAGGAGAGGAGTGGGAAAGAGAGAACCTAAGACACACGTCCCATTGTTTCCTGCCTCCTGGAATCTAAAAGAAGGTAATTCCAGTCAATCCAGCAAGCGGATCATTAAGTATACTAATGCAAGGCACTGAGGATGCAAAGATAGAAACATAAATTCCGCTCTTTAGGAGTTTCTGAGTTAATGGAAGTGGGGGAAGGCAACACCAATTATTATGATACAAGAGAGAATAAGTGCAGAGGAATGGTTTCCAGTAAAGTGCTCCAGGAAATGTGAGGAGGGAGAGATCATTTTCACCAGGGGAGTGGGAGGATCAAAGAGGATTTCACAGAGGAGATTGCACCTACCTTGAAGGAAGGAAGGAACGTGATCAGACAAAGAGAGGGATGGGAAGAACTATATTTTAGGCATGAAGAATGGAATGAGCAAAGGCATGGAGAAAAGGGGAGGCAGGACGAGAACAGTAACGGAGAGCAGTTTTATTTTTCTAGAAGGTGAAGGGAGGTAGTTAATATAAGATAAAGCTAGGAAGACAGGCTCCAGACAGATCAGAGGCTCATATACTTGTTAGGCGCTAAGGAGCCACTATGATCAGGCTACTGCACCAGGGAGCTTGTTTGGACAGGATGTGAAGGATGCATTGAAAAAGGGACAGACCAGAGCTGGGAAAACCAACTAGGAGGTATTTCCAAGGGATGAAAGTACAATCAGACAGGCCAGATATTTCAATTGCTCCTTCCAAAGCGTGTCTTTCTGCCTGCTGAGACATTTCAGCTCTGAATGCTACTGGCAGGCAGCTCACAAAACTTCTCTGCCTCCCTCCTGGGGGAAGTCACATTGTCTATAAGGCAAGTAGGAGAGGTTGAGTCAAGCTCCTGAACAGAAATAGGTCACCTGATACCCACTTCCTTATTTTCTGTTCTGCCTTTGTCACATTAGGAAAGACACCAACCTCCTTGTGCCTTAGTTTTCTTCAAGGCAATTGGGGTTAAGTGACTTGCCCAAGGTCACACAGCTAGTCAGTGTCAAGTGTCTGAGGTCAGATTTGAACTCCAGTTTTCCTGACTCCAGGGCTAGTTCTCTATTCACTGTACCACCTTGCTGCCCTGTTCTTTAGTTTTCTAATTTCTAAAATGAGAGGGTGGGACTAAGTGATCTCTCAGCTCAGATCTTCCAGGTCTGACATTCTAAATTTTAAGATCACACGAGATCATAATTGTAAAGAGCTTAGCATAGTGCCTGGCACCTAGTAGGTGCTTAATAAATATTTGTTCCCTTCCCTTTCCCTTCTTTCTAAGATGTTCCCTCCATCTAACACGGGAACCTAGATCTGGAAATGGAAGGGACCTTAAAAACTATTTTATCCAACTCCTACTTTTACAGAGTCAGAAAATGAGGTACAAAAATGGGAAATTCCTTAGCTGAGCTCATTTAGGACTGCAATCTCAATCTCCTAATCCTAATTCATTATAATTTTCAGATAGCACCAAAACATTCTGATATCTCGATTCCACTGTCAATTATCCACATCTATCGTTTCAACTGGACCCCTTGGGATCTAAAGAAATGTCTGAATTGCCCTTGATTGATACAGTTTAACAAACCATTGTGATCGGATTCTGTACACTTTGACAAAGTTTACTGACTATCTACTACATGATTTAGCACTATACGGTATACTGTGAGAGGGAGGTGATAATAGTAATGATCCCTAAACTTTGTCATTTGATATGAAAGTATGGTGAGATGGTTGCATGGAAAGAGCCCTGGTCTGGAAATTCAAGGACATGGATTTTAGTCCTGGCTCTGCTTCTTACCCACTACATATTTCAGCCTCTTATAAGTGGAGGACATATATAAGTCAGTTTGCTCCTCTGAGCTTCAGGTTCCTTATCTATAAAAGGAGGATAGTAATATTTGCCAAGTGTTGGGGCGGGGGGTTTGGGTCTCTATACAATGCTTTCTATCCATAAAGTGCTATGTAAATGTTGTCTATTAATAAACAACAGATTGCTAAATTGAATATGATGTGTGGTAAGACATCTATAAGTGAAATTACTTTGCAAAGTGTGAGCCTTTTTGTAAGATGGAAAAATATCCAATTTCTTTGGTTGCGATCTAGATGTTCATATATTGAATTTCCTTAATGTAAAGAATACCTGTATCATCTCTTATAACATTTGTAGTCAATGAACTTAGAGCTCTAAGTTTCTTTCATAACCAAGAGAAGTGAAGAGGCTGATGGAGAAAAACCACATGAGTCCAACAGCGTACTGGAAAATACATCTCTCTAAAAACCCAAAATGCACACATGATACACTTTTACATTTAATCTGAATTATTAACATTTCCCTATCACTTTCTTAAATCTAGACAATCATCAAAACAGTAAACCAAGATCTGATTGTAGCCTTTGTCAATATCTGAAGTGCAGATGTTTACTCTGAAAAATTTAACAGTTGCCTCTCAGGAACCTATTTGAGCTCACTTCATCATATCCCAGGACAGAGCTACTCGGCTGGTCTTCTAGCCAATGTCTGTCCATGTGGTGACCTCATTTGGCACAAGGGGGTATTGGAGTCTCAGAAGCCCTCAGTAGTAAGAGCTCCTTCTGGTATTTCTAATGCCCAAGATTTTCTTCGGGTAACATGACTTGGCTGTTGACAAATGGTGAAGAATCTAAGCAGTATGGGAAGCATTTGGGATGGGGTCTGGTCTTCCCAATACTCTTAAATCCAGTACTCATTCCATCTCTGCATGAGAGAGACCCTACTTCCCAGACTTAATGGAACTGAGTTAGTTTTATTCTAATTAGCAGTATGGTAGAGTAAAAAGAACACTGGATTTAAACTAAGGCAATCAAGGTTTGAATATGGGATCTGACATTCCCCATACTCATACTACCTACCTATCTCACAGGTCATGTGAGGAGAGGGCTTTGTAAACAGAAATCAGGAAAGTAGCAGAGTAGGTAGTGGAAGGGACAATGGACTTGGAGTCCTGGGATATGAAGCACTGGATTGGGTCAGAGGATCTGGATTTAATCAGGACCTCGCTAATTATTACCTCTATGACCTGGGGCAAGTTCATCTCTAGCTCTAAATTTTGAGATCTTGTTACTATTGTTGGCTCATTCTCACATCGGGGGTGGGGGTTGTGTCTCAGTGTTATATGGTACTCTTCTTGTCAATTCAGCAACCATTTAAGAGCCTACTGTATGCAGTTCACTGAGTAATACAAAATAGAGCCGAGCAGGATCACTGCCTTCGTGAAGTTTATAGTCTAGTAAGGAGATATGTCATATACACAGATAATGCTAATAAAAAGTAATTCATAAGTGCATAAGAGAACTAGAAAATAAAATGTTATGTGAAGTCAGAGTGTGGAAAAGTTATTACCAACTTAAGGTTGGGAGCCTAGGGAAGTCATCCTGGAGGAAGTAGAATTTGAATTTTGGGCACTTCCACTACCTATCTCTCATGCCTGGAATGTTCTCCCTCCTTATCTCTATGTCCTGGCTTCCTTCAGGTCCCAGGTTAAAATCTCACTTTATACAAGAAGCCCTTCTTAATCCCCATGAATTCTAAGCCTCCCCTCTCTTAATTATTTCCAATTTATCCTGCGTATAGCTTGTTTGTACGTTGTACATTATAGTCGTTCACATGTTGTCACCCCCTTTAGACTGTGAGTTCCTTGAACTGTCTTTTGTCTTTCTTTGTATCTCCAGTGGTTAGCACAGAGCCTGGCACATAGCAGATGTTTAATAAATGCTTATTAGCTGTGTTTTAGAGGATGGGTAGGCATTCAAAAAGCAAAGAATCAGAGGTGGGAGATCACTGGGTATCAATAGGATCCCTCAAGCAATCTAGTTTGACCGGAGCCTAGAGTATGCAGAGTGCAGTGTCTATTCCTGCCATGGCTCTGATTCTTATTAAGCCTCTTTTGGGATCTTCTATGTCAATGTTACCACCACAAATTGTGATGGATCTATTAATTCGTCTCCCCATCTGAGTGCCTGATGGAATGCAGAGCACATAGTGACAGCAGAATTGCTGTTGTCCTTTTCAACTAACACTAGAGGAATTATACTAATCTTTTTCCACTCAGTTCACAATAGGGTGAAGTAGATGAGAGATTTCACACACACAGTCAGAGGGCTGCAATTTGGGAATGAAGCAAGATTCATTTTCTTCACATTCTCTTGTGTCAGAGGCGAAATGGAAACAACTGCTGGTGAGGCTCTTGAGAAATCGTACAGCGTTAATTAGCAGACGTACCGGGTGTTTAAAATACATGGCATATTTAAACAGCTATTAAATTAAACCTACTTTGCAGATTGGACAAACCATCTGGCTTTTTTAAAAAAAAATCTAGTGAAAAGGATTTTGCAGTATTTTTAGGGGTTTTGTTGTTGCTTATAAATCTTTCAGAAAATGATAATTTTACATCATTTTTTATCTTTATATATCTTATGTTCCACCACTAAAGACCTCTTCTCAGGCCTCATGGTTCCCTGGAGGTGACCCCAGGCTCTCAAAGGTTCTTCCCACAGACTACAAGTTTTGGCAGGTCCAATCAAGTTGGAAATGTTTCAAGTCCAAGCCTGGCAACAGACTATACGTGTCTTCTGTTGGAGTGACTACCAACCTGGCTAAGTAGGCAGAAGCCCCTCACCAGAAGCTCGGTAATGGACTTTTTTTTTAAAGTAACAGCAACTCAGGAAGACCATTAAGAAAGGCCCAGGAGCTACACTCTGCAGATGGAGAGGGTGTCCCCATGTCATGGAAATCGGGGCCCTTTAAAGCCTCATACTATTTAGGGAGCATATTTATTTTTGTAGGATCATATGCTCATATGTTTAGAACTTGAAAAGGACCTAGGGGCCATCTGGTCCAACTCCTCCTCCTCCCTCTCCACCCATTTTACAGATAAAGAAACTGAGCCCAAAAGAGTTTTGGGTAACTTGCTCAAAGTTTTATAGGTTGTACAGTAAGAAGTAGAGGTGGAATTTTAATTCAGTTCCTCTGACTCCAGATCCATTGCTCTTACTTCTGTACTGCTCTCATCTTGTATAACTCTCATCTTCAGGTGAGGTAAATTGGGCAGGTGGAAACCCCATTTTACAGATAGTGATACTGAGGTTCATAAAAGTTAAGTAACTCAAGGTTTCACAGCTAATAATTCGTTGTCTTTTCTATTTAATAGGTGATTAAACTGAAGGAAAGAGATAGGGAAGTGACTTTTGTTTTTTTGCAGGGGAGAAGGCAGGGCAGTTGGGGTTAAGTGACTTGCCCAAGGTCACACAGCTACAAGGAAGTCACTTGGTCAAAGTCAGGTGACAAGTCTGGCAGCATCAGTGCCTGTAATTCAAAATCTTCTGACTCTCAACTTTAGGCATTTATTTCTTAGGTCCCTCTTGTAATAAAAGTAAGAATACTTTCCATTTCTATGGTACCTTAAGCTTAGCAAAATGCTTTTCCCACAACAATACTGTGAAGTACTGTCTTTTTCTTCCATAGTTCTCTGCATTTTACAGCTAAGAAAACTGAGGGTCAGAGACATAAACTGACTTGCCTAGGATGACAGAGATAGTAAGTGTCTGAGCTGGGATTCAAACCCATGCCTCTCGCCTCAAAGTCAGCGCTTCCCCCCGCCCCCATACCACACCACTTTGTTTTTTGGTCTAGAACGAAGTTCACTGAAGTCCCCACAGCCTGAAATTTTTGCTGTCCCTACCTTGATTACGATGGATCATGGTATTGTTTATCTGGGTGGAAAGGAATAGTATTTCCAGGTCAATACTGAAGTGACTATAGAAAAGAACCTCAAGATAGTTCTACAGGTGATGTCACTGAATATCCTGAATTTAGATTTAATAGCAAGAAATAGTCCAGTGTAGCAATAGTCAGTCAATAGGGAGTCAGCAAGTGTTTATTGTGTTTGCTTTGTGTTGGAGCAGTGTGCTAAGTTCTGGGAGTACAAATAAGAAAGACAGCCTCTATCCTTAACAAAATTACATTTTAATGGGGGATGAGAGCAGATGAAAGGGAACTGAAAAGTAGCAGGACTGGAGGTCCAAGAGACAGAAGGGATCTGAAAAGACCAGAGAGTCAGGAGCAGAGAAAGGGAGAAAAGTAAGCTGTTGGCCGGTCCAGGCATTTTAACAAATGGAAGTTCCAGGTAGGAGCTCTCTGCTGGGAAGAGATAGTCCATAAAGAAGCTGAGAGGCATCTCTGGGGCGGGAGGTTAAAAAGGAGCAGAGCTGCTGGGTCTAGGAACCAGGAGTTTCGAACAGGGTTTAAATCCTAGCACTGCTTCTTAGTAGTTGTGTGACCTTAGGCAAGTCGATTAATCTCTGTGATCCTCAGCTTTTCCAACTGTAAATTAAAATTATTTAATTTACACACAGGCCAACTCGTTTTGTATGATTATTGAAAGGATCGAATAAACTAGTAGATGAAAAACATGCTTTGTAAATTGAAAAATGCCATACTCATGTTGATAATCAGCATTGTTGGTAGATAGAGAATCAGTCTCTGAGCCAACAACCCACCTCTGACTGTATGACCTTAGGCAAGCCATTTAAACTCAGGGCTGCAGATAACTCTGTGATCCTGTGTCTGTGGTTTGAAAAATGACCAGCCTGACTTAGTACATAGAGGCCTCTCACCAGATGATAAGGTGCAGAGAAGTTGCTGATCTACATTGGTAAGGCAGGCTCTTCATGGGAGCTCCCAAAGTCACATGTCCAGCCCCCTCACCCTCTCCAAATCACATAAGGGATTGTTATTATTAATAATAATAACTCACTTTTCTATAAAGCTGTAAGCTCCAACGGTCTTTCCACTAGCTACGCTGCTTTTCTCTGTGGCTGTTCTTGAAACAGGAAAGAGGATGTCATGGAAAAGAATGACCTCTGGCCTGGAGCATTCGAAATCATTCTTTCTGGGCCTTGGTTTCCTCACTTATAAAATGAGGGGTTTAAACCATATTGTCTCTAACATCCCTTTCGGCTCTGAGTCATGGAATTATGATTCTTATTGCTTATGCACATCCATGGTCATTGTCAGAAACAAGAGCAGAAGGAAGGTCTCTCTTGAGACCTTTTTATTCCAACATCAGAAAAAAAATATTCCTAATGAGGTCTTATCTTTTGTGAACTCAGCTGGGCGGGGTGGATGGAGGGAAGCCAAGGCAAGAGAGAAACCATCCTTAGGGAGCGGGGATTGAGGCGAGTGATTCCTTCTGTTATGCAGACCCAGCCCTAGATTTCTCTGTGGTCCCAAGCCAGACAAATGTGCACTACCCCATACATCAACCAGGCAGACAGGATGCCAATTTGAGAGGAAGGAGCGAAGATGTAGGCAGAAGGACTTCCTGTCTTCTCTTCTGCTTTTCATTGATTATCTTATGAGGGAATATCTTCATCCTCAACTTCCTGTAGCAAATGATGGACTGACCACTCAGTGACCTGAGCCACACATGCTTTAGGTCATGCCATCCAGCTATTGGAACATCCCAGCATGGCTTCCCTGTTCCTTGTAGTTCAGGGCAAGGGTGTCATATAGGAGAGAGTAGGGCACACAAAGGTGAAAAATTTGGGTTTAAATACTGGTTCTGACGTTCTGAGCAAATCTCTCAAGCTCTGTCCTATTTCCTCATCTATGAAATGAGGACCAACCTTACAGTTTTGTAAGCAAACCACTTTGCAAACAGAGCACTACAGAAACACGAGTTAGGAGTCAGTCAACAAGCATTTATTGAGTGTCTAGTATGTGCCCAGGAACTGTGTGCCAACACTGGGGAATATATAGAAAAGTTTAAAAAAAAGTGTCCCTGCTGTCAAGAAAAGTACATTAATTAGTGTTTTTGTCATTGCCCAAGTCAGAGATTTCACCACTTCAGCCCTCTTCTTATTCCTCATTGTGGTATGGCATCGAGCAAAAACTTTAACAGATCCTACCTAGCCATAAAGTCTTCGAGAGAACAGGTAGGTGCCTCTTGTGTTTTAGGACCAGCCCATTTAATTTGGAAGGGCTTATCAGAAAGGCTGCAGGCAGAATTCTTTGGTGACAGCAGCTTTTGAACATCGTCTCCTAGGTTATAAGTCAAAAGTCACAGAAAGGTTGCAATCTGCATCAGTAGAGAGAATACCCCCACCCCCCACCCAAGTGTTCTGCCTCCCCCCACTTCTGCCCTCCTTGTAACCACAAAATCACAAATCCTGGAAGTATTGAAGTAAGTAAGGGATTAAAAGATTTGGTCTGTGCTGATTAGCTCCCTGGAGAAGGATTAAAACCCAACAGACTGAAGATGCTTTTTAAATTTGAGAAGTTTCATATTCCCTTTTCAAACATTTGAAATATTTCCACTGGGCCAAGTCAGAGAAAGAGTCCTTTGTCTAGCAAGAATGAATAAGTGCACGGATGTAACTTACTTGAAGCAATCTTAATATGAAAGTCTAGAGTCATAGGATGGGACAAAAGGATTTATAGCTGGAAGAGACTTTAGAGACACCTCATTTTATGGATGAGGTCACCAAGGCCCAGGGAAGGGGAGTGACTCGCCTACAGTCACAGGTACTGTAAATATCACAGCTAAAATTTGAATCCTGGACTTTGAACCTTGAATCTCAAGCTTTTTCTGCAACATGATGCTACCTTATGCACATGAATTAGAAATGACCATTCTTTGTGCACAACGATTCTTTACTACAAAAAGATGAATCTTTTAAATTTCAAGCTAACTTGGAAATTTTAAATGATTTAATGTGGACACATCTGGGATTTAACTTGTGAGAGGCAATGGAGTCTAGTGCAAGGAATTTTGGATCTGGAGTCTGAGGGCCTGGATTTGAATCCTAGCTCTGCTTCTTACTGGTTGTGTCACCTTGGGTAAGTCACTTTACCTTTTGGGCTTCAGTTCCCCCATTTCAAGTCAGCAAGCATTTATAAAGCACTTACTATGAACCAGACACTGCGCCAAGGCATTGGGATACAAGTATAAGCAAAAACAAAGATGGTGAGAGAGATGAACAAATGTGTTAAGGTTCCATGTGCCTTCTAGCTTTAAACACTATGATGTTGCTGCATAAGACATAGGACACAGCGGTAACCAGGTGCTATCTCCTAACACTAAGCAGGGCTGCTTAGAAAGGTATGTGACAGGGGCTCCAGAGGTGAGGTTAACCACAAGCCAGCATTTTCTGAAAAAGGAAAGAGGAGCCTTATTTAAAATGTAAATTGGACCCTAAGAGACGCCCAAGGCTAATCCATTTGATGCTTTCTCTGGGGATCTTGGGGCTTGGCTTTCATGAAATGTTTTGCATATGCAATTAAAAAATACGTGAGCCCAGATGGGTCCCAGGTTTACATGATTTATTATAGGATACATTTTTATTATTATTTAAATAAATATTTTTATTATAAAAATTAACACCCTAAAAAATCACATGTATAAAAAAACAGAATAAGAATTATACATGAATATAGAAACTACAATCTACAGTTTATGAAAAAGGGGAAAAGTATATTTATTATCACAAGATAATTGCAACGACATCTAATTTGCCTGTTTCCTCTTCTGCTCTCTTTCCTTGTTACTATTTTTCCATTCCCTGAGCTTGTCCTGATTATACTTTCTTCATTTTGCACGCAAAAAGTCGTTGCAAATTTTTTTTTTTATCGTTTTCCTTCCTCTAGAATCTTTTCTCCCTGTTTCCTCTAGGAGAAAATATAAATTATTCTGCCATCAAAAGCCTGTCCCTCTCTGGTTCCTGTCTGTCTTAGCAAACTTATTTCCCCTTTCTTAACCTCATATGCTCCAAGCTGTAGCTAAGCCAGCCTATTGCCTCTTCCCATGCCACCGCACCACACTGTATCAACAGCAGAGGCTGTTCTCCAGGCTTGGAGTGCTCTGCTTTATTTCCACCTCTTGGAATCCCTAGCTTCACTCAAGGCCGGGCTCAGCTGCCAACTCTTAGAGTAAGCCTGATCCTCTCAGTTTCTAGTGCTCTTCCACCTCATAAGCCCCAAATGACTTTATATGTGTTTTATATTTAATTATCTGAGTACATGTTTCATTCTCCAAGATGAAGCAAGTCCCATGAGGGCTGGGACTGTTTTTTATCTTTGGATCCTGAGCACCAAGCAAAGCATCGTGCATGAAGGAGGCACTCAATCCATGCTTATTGAATTGAATTTCTTTGTATTCTTTATATTTGTCATTTTTGTGATAACAATAATATTTAATTACATTAATATATGAGAATTTACTCACAAAATTGTTTGGCATGTTCAGTTGTGAACTTCTTGAGGGCAGGGACTGTCTTTTGCTTCTTTTTATATCCCCAGAGCTTAGCAGAGTGCCTGGCACATAGTAGGTCTTAATAAATTTTTATTGACCGACACATATGTTGTTTCCTGTTTTTCTCCCTATTACAAACAAAGTGACTGTGGCTTTTTTACATATAGAAGGGTGGTTTTTTTTTTCCTTTTTGGTAATCATAAGTACCTTTAACCATGTATAAAGCATGAGACATAGTCAAATGGAAAGCTGTTTTCTAGCATTGTAGGTGGTAAACGTGTCCTGTCTTAAATAGTTGGTCTATGAGGACACATACAGCAAGCTGGTGGAAGATTTGGAGGTTAGAGAGGAAGTCAGAGTCAGAGATACAGAAACCTTCCACATAGAGATGATAGCAAAACAGCAATAATGACAAAACCAGTGGTAGATGAGATGAGACAACTAAGAAAGAATGAAAGGGGACAAAGGGAGACAGAGAGAGAGAGAGAAACGGAAAGAGAACTCAGAGAGGTCCACGAAGAGAACTTTGGGCAATTCCCATGTTAAGCAGGTAGAATGAGCAAGATGGGTTAATGAAGATGACAAAGAACGAGCAAAGAGGTAGGAAGAGATGGAAGCTAAGGAAGGAGAAAGTGTCAAGAAGGAGTGGGCGGCCAACACATTCAGATGCTCTCTCCTTTTTTCCACATCAACCATATATTATGCCTTAGACCTTATCCTTCCAAGACACAGCTTGATATCTTGAAGGATGGCTTGAATTTCAGAATAGATTAGAGAGGCAAAATTCTAGCCAGTCAAAGGAATTATTGTGAGAAAAATCATGAAGGTGACAAAAAGGAAAATGAATACAGAGAATGACAAGCAATCCAATTTGGCCTGCAAATACATAAAGAGTGAAATATGATAAAGTGGGTATTATTTTGTTGGAGAACTTGAATGCCGGGTTAGGGCATTTAGATTTTCCTTGTTATACAATAGGAAACTTTTTGTGTGGGTTAGCTCCTTCATTTATAGTATCACCCTAGGTTATTTCATATCTTTTGGATGCATTCATTCCCTAAACCCAGACTACTTCCATTTGCTTTCTCCAGTACTGCCCTCAGGGCCACAGAATAGTAGTGGAAGAAGGTACTAAACTGTGCAGACCTCTATGAAGCCATGCTGTACAATTGTCCATTGTATTTTGTTATTACTCAGTAACACCTTTTTCTCATCACTCATAGAATCCTAAGATCATTCCCCAGAGTAGCCCAGACTTTTTTCCTCTCTCCTTAAGTTCTACCAACATTCATACCAACCTTGCTTCTTATTAAAGAGAGAAGTTCTAATGGAACCATATGAGTTCTTGATATCTAATAGAACCTATACGAATCTGCTCTTGCCTTGGCCTACCCTTAGCCTCCTGGCAATATTATTCTCATCCTTGTTCCTAATCTCAGAGGAAAACTGAAGAAAAGCTGTCTCTTCTCTCTAAAACTGTCTGTTCCTATGCTTGAGATCCTGTCTCTTTCCAACTCTTAACCCTTCCATAGATAAAAAATTTAATCTCATTCTATCAGTTGGCTCCTTTCCTTTCATACAGGTCTCCCTTATCCTCAAAACAACAACAACCCAATAAATAAAATAACTGCCTCTATTCTGCTACCCACAGCAGTGCCTTGAGACAGGGGAGAATAGTTAGGAATGTCTTGAGATAAGAAACAGCAATTTTCTCTTGAGAGGAGATAGTTTTCATTTTACTGAAGTTGAAAGATCCTGGGGCTGTGGATATGAGGTCAAAGAAGAAAGGAGAGTCTGGTGGAGAGAGGAGTAGAGTGGCAGCAGTGGGCATAGAGATCTAGATTGGCTGTGGTATGTGAGATACATCGGGAGAAGTGGGAGAAGAGACATTGGACAATGAATGAACCTTGATTATAAGAGGCAGAGGGACTATTCTAAGCTCGTTCTATTCATCCTTAGTACTTTGGGCTTGTGTTTTAGAACCATTAGCACACACTCGCAGGCAGAGCCCAAAACCCAACACAAAAAATAACCAGGGGACCACCCGTATGTCTTTTTATTGCCTCAAACTCAACACATCAGACATTGAATTCATCTTCCTCCCTGTGTCCTGCCAACGTCATAGGACTGTAGCTTTAGATCTTGAAGGGACCTACTTCAGAGATGATCAAATCCAACCATCTCATTTTATAGAAGCAGAGAGAAAAGAAGTGGTTTTCACAGAATCCCATGGCTAGTGTCTAAGGCCAGCTTTGAGCCCAGGTCTTCCTGATCCTGGGTCTGGTGCTTTATCCATTATATCCTGATGCCTCTCAATAAGATGAACCTTTATGAAGCTCGCGATATACAGCTTCAGCCCTTCTTCACTATATTTTAAAAGGGTTTTCCGCACATGGAGAGTAAAACTGTTGCTTGTAGTAATTAATTTTCACTCATTCTCCTGGAATTGTACTTGCTAAAGGATGCTTCTCCTTTCCCCGACTGGTAGAATGCATCTGCTTTGGAAAGTGCAGGTCCCAGATTGACCATGTTCTTATTTCTACTGATAGCACCAGCATCCTCCTGGTCCCCCAGGCTTTAAGCCTTGCTTTGACTCTTACCTCTCCCCCAACCTATATATCCAAATTAGTCTCCAAGTCCTGCACATTCT
>CM053625.1:251912117-251953265 GCA_028646595.1 Phalanger gymnotis
GCTGTGTTTTTATTTGTTTTGTTCGGTATTTCTCAATTACATTTTAATCTGAATCAGGCGGCTCTGGGTGGGGGGATCGTAGGGCACATGGGTTCAGCGAACTGCATGATGGACATCTCTGGCCTACAGGAGCAATTCAATTCAACATTTATTATTGGGCATGTGTAAGGAATAGCAATAGGTGCAGGGGACTCGGTGGAGATGGGGGCCCTGGGCTCTCATCCTATCACAATCACCAGTGCTAATCAGAAATTGTTCTGTCATTCATGGTCTTTGAGGAGGGTTTCCTGGGGGGCGCTTAAAGATTATGTGATCCGCTTAAGATCACCTAGGCAGTGTATATCAGAGATGGGAATTGAAACAGGTTTTTCCCAACTTTTAGCCTAGCTCTCTATCCACCACATTATTGGCAGCTAGGTAGTGCAGTGGTTAGAGTACTAGATCTGGAGTCAGGAAGACCTGAGTTCAAATGTGACCTCAGGCATTTAGTAGCTGAGTGATTCTGGGCAAGTCCCTTAACTCCTGCCTCAGTTTCCTCATCTGTAAAATGGGAATGATAATAATAGTAACAATACCACCTACCTTCCAAGGCCGTTATAAGGATAAAATGAAATAATTTTTGTTTATAAAGCACTTTGAAAACTTCAAACTGCTCTATAAATGCTGGTTATTATTATATCATGTTAAGTACTAGAGATACAGGGATAAAAAAAACTTACATAATCCTTGCCTTCAGGGAGGTTCCATGCTACTACTTGGAAACTGACTTTGTATTTTTAAAAATATATTTTGTATATGTTCATTTTTGTACATAGTATCTCCTCTTTTAGAATATGAGCCCCTCGAGGACAAGACTTCTGTCTTTATCTTTGTATCCCCAGCACCTAGCACCATGCCTGCAACATAGTAGGTGCTTAACAAATACTTGTTGAGGAAGTAATATCATTGTTTTTCCTTCCTTCATTTTTGAAGAGCACCAACGACACCACAATTTCGAGGTCAGGGTAGAGTGCGTTTGGCTGTGGCTGATCAGTCCCCTCAGTGTTCAGAACGTTCTACCACAGGTCAGGCACGAGTAGTCCATTAGAACATTTGGGTTGGAGATGTGTCTGGATTTGTGCAGCTCGTGCTTCCTTTGTGTTGCTGAGAATCTATTTCGCTCGTAGAGTATGGTGCCATCTTTGATGATGGGATGCCATGCTGGGTGGTCCTGTGCCAATGTCTCCCAAGTCTCACAATTGACAAACTGAGAAACCTTGAGAGTGCCCTCGTACCACTTCTTCAGACTACCATGTGAGTGTTGGCCTTATGCAAGTTCTATGTAAAATGATCTTTTAGGTAAGCATGCGTTTGGCGTTCTGGATATGTGACCAGCCCATTGGAGTTACGCTCTCTGCAGTAGAGCCTGCACGCTTGGCAGGTCCTCGAGTGTCTGGTACCTTATCCTGCTGGGTCATCTTCAGAATCCTCCTAAGGCAACTCAAGCAGAAGGAGCTCAGTTTCCTGGCATGGTGCTGGTAGACTGTCCAAGTTTCACAGGCACACAACAATGAAGTCGTCACAACAGCTCTGTAGACCTTCGGTTTGGTAGGCAGCCCAATACCTCTTTTCTCCCATGCTTTCTTTTGGAACCTCTCAAATGCTGAGCTAACTCTGGCAATGCATGCATCAACCTCATCATCTATATCAAGTGATATAGATAGAGGAGAGAGGAGGCAAGGAGGGCCAAGAGACCCAGAGTGCTCTAGGAATATTTGAGAAAGAAGAGAACATTTTCCCTGATGCCCTTATTGAGACCAGGACATCAGGGAAAGCTTTACCTACAGACCTGAGTTTAACCTTGCAGAAAGAGAAGGGTTTTCAAGGTGAAGATAAGGAGGACGTGAGTTTTAGGCATGAGATGCCCTAAGTAATTGCACAGAGATGGGAGATAGCATGTTGAGTTTGGACACAGTTAGTAATTTAGTTTAACTAGAATGTAAAGTACGTGGACAGGAAAAATATGAAGTAAGCTTGGAAAGGTAGATTGGAGCCAGAGTATGGAGGCTCTTAGATGCTGCCTAGTTTTCCTAAAGACAAAAGGGACTGAAGAGTGGTCAGACCATATCCACGGAAAGACTTAAAGAGAGCCAAGTCAGCAAAGCCAAGGGAGGAGAGAGCAACCAGGTTGGGACCCTCAGCAGTGCTGAATACTAAACAAAGGTCAAGGAAGATGAGAACTGAGAAAAGACAATTAAATCTAGCAATTAACAGGTCATTGGTGACCTTTGTGGAAGCAATTTCATTTGAGTGGTGGGGTCAGAAATTCAATTACAAGCCTGACATTTGAGGCCTTCCACAATCTGGCTCCATCCTACCTTTCTAATTTTATCGTATTCTATCTATCCGTTTCATGAGCTTTATGTTTTAGACTAAATGTATTTACACAAGTCATTCCCTATATCTGAAGTATAGTCCCTCCTTATCTCTGCCCCTTGAGGCCCAGCCCAGGGCCATATCCTTCAGGAAACCTTCACCATCTATTCAGTGAAAGTATTTTTTTTAAACCAACACATTTTCCTCCAGCACTTTTTTCAGGTCTCTCATTTGCTCCTATCACTTTCTATCTTGTATTAATACTTATTATGTAAATGCTATGTTCCTAGCCTGCTCCTCTCATTAGATTATAAACTCCTGGGAGGCAATGACTTCTGTTTTTGCATTTGCAATCATAACACTATGATTGGCACACAGAAAATAGATGTTTGTTGAATTTAATCAAATGCCTTCTTCACATACCTTCCTTCTCTCCTCCCCCAAACCTGAGTATACACCGAGAGAGAGGCTTTTCTCTAGTTGCCTGATTTAATACAAGCGTTGGGCCAATGTTCAGAAACACCTCATTTTTACTTTACATTTACTTTACGCTCTATAATTTCAATGGTATCAGATACTTCTGGTAAGAAAATTCCAATTACCAATGAAGACCAGCACCCAGTCTACAATTTACAGTCTCAGAGAATTAACTGAGGCACTGAGGAATTAAGTGACTTGTCACAGAACCACTCAATGTCCACCATTCTTTTGCCATGCTGCCTTTCCAGAAACATCTCATTTGTCTAACACCCTCACCTAGCAAAAACTACTGAGAATCAAGGGTAAATCAAAGCAAACAAAGCATGTGAGTAACCCAACATAGATATTGTGTTGAAACATTTACCATAACAAAGACTCTCATATCCTCACCCAGGGCCTCTTGAATATTATTTTAGACATAAGTATAACAAATGTTTCTTGAATGAATGAATGAAGTTCGGCTTTCTCTTTTTATAAGCTCACAGCTGATTAGAATCAGCAAAATAGAATTGGAGAGAGGAGTTACTCAAGGCAAGGCCCATTGTCTGCACTGTGGCATGACTGTAGACAGTCTAGCAGCGGATGAGAAGACCAAAAAGCAGACGTTAGAAGTTCCAAAACCTAGCAGGTTGGGGCCACTTACTATAGGGGCAGAATGCCCTAGATGCCTCCATGGCGCTTGAAGGTATCATGGTATGATAACATGTGGTGGCCATAGGAAGGAGAGTCTGGTAGGCTATTTTTGTCTAAGCCTCATGGGGTGACTTTTCTATTGGTGAGATCACCACAAGTCCAGAGTCTAGACCTCATATTTGCTGGTTCAGAAAATATTTTATCAGTTTACTCAGGAATGAACAGGAGAATCTACTCATGATAACAAAACCTACATGAGACAGATGTATAAACTAGAAGAGAAATATATTCATTTGCAGTGGGAAGTGTGTCTGGTCTGGGGACTGGCACTGAGCATATGTACAAGGAACTCCTTCTTGGTTAGGTGCCCCTTTAGGAAACCAAACTTGAAATTAGAAAGATGCTTAATGAATATAGATTTAGAGCAAAAAGAATTGGATGTTAAGGGTTGTTTCCTTCACATGTGATTAAATATCCTTTTCTATATTCAGAGATTTAGTGCCAACTCTACAATAATAGTAACCATAATACATTTATACATTTCTAGATTACTTTAAGATTTATAAAGTCCTTTTATCTATCATAACACCTTCTATGGGGTAGGAAATACATCATCTTCATTTTACAGATGAGAAAATGAGTCTCAGGAAAATGAAGCGGCTTGCCCAGAGTCTCATAGAATTAGGTGAGATTTAATAAGGATAAATGTAATGTCTTTATACTTTGGTTCAAAACTTCAAATTTACAAGAATAAGATGGGTCTGTGGGACTAGGGAGGAGTTCTAAAAAAAAAAAGATCTAAGGGATTTAGTGGGCTTCAAATTCAATAAGAGTCAGCCGGATGATACAGCAACAAAGAAAGATCACATGATCTTGGCCTACAAGAAACAAAATTGTAACTAGGAATTCTGGCACCTGGAGCAAATTCAATTAAGATCACAGTGTGGGTAGGAACCATCTCAGATGGCTTGGCCTGTTACTCCAGAAAAAAGGCCCAACTGTAAGGTGTAGTTATGAGAGAAAGAAGGCAGCCCATCTCTTAGGAAGCTTGGTCTAGTTCCAGAATACTTCTTCTCTTTTGTGTCCTTTTTGGCCTCTTATGCAGTCTGGTGAAGCCAATGGACCCTTTTCACATGCATAAAATAAAAATGGGTATGAGGACTGACTTGTTGTTAGGCCCTAGATGACAGAAGTGACACCATGTTCGACCTCAGATTGACCTGTCTTTACCAAGGAGTCCTTATTGTACCCACTAACTGGCTTGGTCAGCTATATTTAGGCAAGGAATGCAAAACTGGCAAACTATCAGTTTAGCAAACTTCATCTAACCGTGTATATAAGGTTAGTGAATGTTCCTAATCATAATGCCTTTGTGGTTGATGAGAGTCTTGGGGGACGTTTTCTGGATGTTTTCACAGTCCAGACCACCTGTTGATTGACTTCCGCTAAGGTCTCCCTCCCCCATTCATACCTGTGAGTAACACATTGCCTGCCTTCACCCAAGATTTCTTCACAAAAAAGATTACAAAGGAAATCAATTGTAATGAAATGCTGCTATTAAAATATTTCAAAAATATAGATCCCTTGTAATTTTAGGGGAATCTGTGGACCCCAAGGTAAGATCTCCTAGTACAGTGGATAGCATGCTGGCCTTAGAGTCAAGTCACTTCAAATTGTATTAGCCTTGGGCAAGTCACTTAATCTTACTGATCCTTAGTTTCCTCATCAGTATAATGAGGGAGTTAGAATTAGATGGCTTTTTGGTTTCCTTCCAGCTCTATTAATGATCTGTGATCCTTCTTTCCCCCAATCTCTGCTAAAAGCAGGTCTTGTCTGCTTTTGTAACTACCATCTCTTCTGTTCCCAGGCTTACCCTCTCTGACAATCCCTCCAGAGATGTTGGCCAGCGGTGGAACTAACCTATCTCTTCACCTCCTTCCCCAACCTCTGGCACCCTCTGATCTCACTCCTTTGATCTCTCTAATGACCCTAAGACATGAAATGTGGAGACCGTGATCAAGGAGGAAATGTTGCCCCCCCACTCCTCAATTGCCCCATCCTGCTTATATCTCTCATATTAAGAGTAGGAGAATAAAGAGGGGATAGTCTCACTGCGCTTTGCCCAGGTCAGACCGTATGTGGAGTGTTGTGTTCAGTGGAGCATCATATGTTAAGAGGGATATTGATAAAGTGGTGAGCACCCAGAAGACAAACGGAGTGAAAAAGGGCATCAATTCATTCCATATAAAGAGCATTTGAAGGAACTGGAATTAGCCTAGTGAAGGAGAGGCTTAATCAATAACCATTTATTATGTACCTACTCCGTGCCAGGCACTGTGCTAGGTGCTAGGGATACAAAGACAAAAATACAACAGTTCCTACCCCTAAGGGAGCTTACATTTTATTGAGGAGGCAACAGATACATATACATGCACATATATACATATATACACATACATACACGTGCATACACGTGCATACATATACATATATACACTTAGAGCTGTGGAATGCATTGGTTTGGCACTTGTGGTATCTTTCTCATCTGAGGTCATTTTGTCAAGGTTTGATGACTTCATGTCAGATTGTCATGGTGATTCTGGTTCAGGTATGAGTGGTATATATATTTATATACATACATGTTATTCCCTCTGCCATAAAACAAGCTATTTGAGGTCAGGGACTGATTTTGTCTTTATATCCTCCTCACACAGCACAGTGCCTGACTCAGATGGAGCTTTATACAAGCCGATTGATTAATATTAGATGGTCACAGAGGATACTTCTAATTCTGAGATTCTGTGATTTTTGGACTGAAATCCAGGCAATCTGAATCCCATGCTCATTTTACTTTATATCATATCTTGTCCCCTAGGCATTTCTGGAGACACATAGTCTAGTCTCTTACAATCTAGCTCTCCTTTTTTGATATTCCTTATCCATTACTAAAAGTTTTTATTGTTGTAGCATTACTTCGTGAGACACATGTACACCCTCACATACACGCATGCTACAATTAATTAGATTTTAGCTTATTTTGTTATTTGTAATTTAGATAGATGTTTTTCCTGACAAAATTTTATGAACAGATCTTGGGCTCTTTGATGGAAAACACCATCACTTACAGATGGGTTATTTCCAGGAATATTTCCAAAGATGGTTAATCTTATCCATTTATATGAATTACTGTTATACCAATATGAGTATCATTTCTTAAACTTCCCTTCAAACTCCCAGGGCTTAAACTCCCTCTGTTGGAACTATAGCTTGCTATCCACAACCGTACAGTTTATATAGCATAATATTGTGGTTGATAATTCATAATGATGATTCTGGGTCATCAAAAAAGAACCCATTCACTGATAAAATTGTATAAATCAAATTTTGTACTTCAAGTAACACTGTAATCACGCATAGTTTTTGGTTTCTTGGTCCAAACTTGCAAACCCAGATCAGAACCCCCAAAATATCTTTAAAACCATCCCAAGTACAGTATCTTTGCCTTTGCTTTGCTTGTTCATCTGTGAGCAATATTTTCTGAAGTGGTCCAGCAGTAAGACCAATAAGACAGTGAAATGAAAATGAAACTATCATTCTTTCTGAAATCATCAAGATTAAGAAATGTCATCAGTTCAGGTGAGTTAAATGAATACTTATTCATTTATTGTTTACATCCTGTGTAAATGTCCTCACTGTGATATGCAGGTGACCCTGGATTCTTGAAGGCTGAGATAGTGACGTGCAAACTCAGAAAGGCCTTACCAAACTGCAAAGGTTTCTCTTTTTTTTTTCATTTTATTTCTAGTTCCAGATTCTCTGCCTCCTCCCCTACCCATTAATAAGGTAAGAAATATAAAACACATTACAAATTTAAAATTATACAAAACAAATTTCTCCATTAGCCATGTCCTGAGAGGGAAGAAAAAGAGAGAAAAAATATGCTTCAGTCTGCTCTCTAAGTCGATCCATTTCTATCTGGAGGTAGATAGCATTTTTCATCGTGAGTCTTTTAGAACTGTGATGGGTTCCTGTATTGATCATAGTTACTAAATCTTTCACAATTTATTATCTTTGCAATATTGCTGTTCAAAGGTTTCAAGTATGAATCCAAACCAGACTATTTGTCTGCTATCCAAGGACCAACCTTGCTAAATTATGAAAGGCTTATCACCAGAAATTTGGCCATTAAGTGTTAAACTTTTTTTTTAACTATGAAACCCATGAAATATAACAAAACACAGAATGGCCCTTGATCTTGTTTAGTCTCCTTTACATATCATCCTTGGACAAGCAAATTAAGAGTTGATAAAGTTGATTTTTTTTGTGAACACAAGGACAATAAGAACCATAACTTCATGGGACACTTGACCATTTCACCTTGCAGCTGTCAGTGATGAACATTTGCAAACAGGCCATTATGGAAATAACTGCATCTTCAATCCCAACAACTACTTCAGAGTATGAAAGAAATAGAAAAATTCTATGAAGAATTTGACAAAATCTTCCAAACTAAGTCAATAAATACATTGGTATATGGTGACTTCACTGTAAAAGTGGGCAACATGGTAGGCTGGCAAAAAGTATCATGAAAAATAAGATTTAGAATGAAGTAAGAAAAGAGGTTAAAGGTTAGCCAATGTCTCACAAGCTTCGCTTTTATGCATCAGAATACTTCTTTTAAGAAGAGAGTTGTGTGGTACAGACATGGTGAGAACCATTATAAGGGATATAGATTATCTTCTAACAAATAGGAAAATAGCAATCACAGCCACAGGGGTAATTTTAGAACCATCTGCCTATGTGCAATGAGATCATCAATGGATCAGTTGGAGCAAAGTTCAAAGTAAATGCCAAATTAGAAAGATAAGGATGAAAAGAAGCCATGTACAGTTAGAGCAGCTCAGAATATTCACCCTGTCTTAAATAAGGCTTTTCTTGATCTGCCCAGCTCCTAGGGCCTCCTCTACAAAATTTTATTATTTATCTTTCGTATATGTTTTACAATGCTTATATGTGTATATTTCCCCTTAATAAAATGTAAACTCCTTGAAGGCAGGTGATACTTCATTTTTTTCTTTGTATCACCAGTGCTTAGTATACAGTAGGTGTTTAATAAATGTTTGAGTGATTGAGTGTTTGAACTCAAACTAAACGAGCTGTCAAATTTGAAAAATGGTATAGAGATAGCAATGAAGACATTCGCTGGAGCCACTATCATTTCCTAGAAAAGTTTAGCTGATTGAAGACAGCCATCACATTAAGGGGACTGAAAGAGGCCAAAAATATCTTCAGCCAGTGAATACCTAATTTTCTTGCTAAATGGAGAGATGCTCCTATTTTCAATCAAATCAAGAGCAAGAAACAAACAGAGACAGAACACGATATAAAAACTGTATTGAGAACCAAACTATTGGTTGACAAGAAGCAGAATCAAAGCTCTCATTTATTTGACTATTCTGATTAAACATTTAGCAACTTTATGACACTGAATGTTGTATTATATTGTGTACATAACAGTAAATGTCATATAGTGAATAAAAAATTATTTTACAAATGGAGAGATATGGTCGCCTAGGGCAACCTCAATTTAGAAGTACAAGTTTGTTTGTAAAACATTACAAAGGAGAACCATGGAAGATGATGAGCGTCATGGCATCACAAAATACCAAAGAGAAATTGAGGGGAAAACTAGATTACAAAGAACTTGATGTGAGAACCTATTAAATGAAATCACCCCCAAAGCATTTGTAGGTGCAACTGCAAGAAACAAAACAAATAGTTCAATAGGTCAGGTCTTCTAGATTTCTTTTTTTTTTTTTTTTGTAAAACATCAATCTTGTTTAATTGATTTTATTAGGGGAATCATATTTCAACTCCAGTGACTCAGCATCTAATCTAATCTAAGAAGATAAAATCAAGAAGAGTGAGTAGACCTGACCAAATACAAGCAAATGAAATCAGTTCTGGAAACACTGCAATTTGAAAGGCAATGGGGGATTGCTTTTCATGATACCCTTCAAAAGGAAAATACCAGCAGAATGGAAAAGATCATAGACAGGGTTTTGGCTTACTTTCCCCATTCTCAGTGACCAAAAAGCTATCATAACTGTTGTCGTTCAGTCATTTTCAGTTGTGTCTGACTCTCTGTGACCCCATTGCAAGTTTTCTTGGCAGAGATATGAAGTGGTTTGCCATTTCTTTCTCCAGCTCATTTTACAGATCAGGAAACTGAGGCAAACAGGGTTAAGCGACAGGGTCAGGGTCACACAGCTAGTAAGTGTCTGAGGCCAGATTTGAACTCAGGAAAATGAGTTTTCCTGACTCTATGAGGCTCTGTACTTTATTCACTGTACCACCTAGCTGCCCATAACTACTGAAGCATATTCTTTTTTTCTTCTCTATTATAATCTTCATGAACATAGTCTAAGAAATATAACATATATTTGTGCCATTCTTTAAAGCTTACAAATCACTCCATTTATATAGTTTCACTTGACATTCACAGGAATTCTACGAAGTACATAGTGCATTATTATTCCTACATATCCTCATTTTACAGATTGCAAACCGAGGCTCATTGTGGTTGACAAAAACGGTATGGCGCAGTGGAAGGAGCCCTGTCTCTGGATTCAGAGGATTTGGATGCCAACCTTACCTCTGACATCTGTGTCTCCTTGCACAATTCACTTAACTTTCATAGATCTCAGTTTCCTCATCTGTGAAATGAGAACACTGGACTAGATGGTCTCTGTGGTCCCTTTCAGCTCTTCCATCATAAGCAAGTTGTCCATAACTAAACATAATCCTCTAGGTGAAAAATGACAAGTACGGAATACAATGGGACCACCACTTTTATTCCAGCAAATTATGCATCTCAGTACAGCCAAGATGAAAACTGACTTTTTTGGGGCTACACTCATTATATTGTATTATATTATACTCTATTTTATTATATTATGTTATGTTATATCATATCATCATATTATGTTATATTACTCACTATTTCTGATCTCATGATCCACTCAGACTCCCAAAACTTTTTCCATACAATCACTGTTTAAGCTTACCTCCCCTGTGTTGTACATGTGAAGCTTATTTTTTTATACCCAAGTGTAAGACTGCATTTATGCCTATTGCTTTCCTTCTTATTCTATTCAGCGTAGAGTTAACAGCCTGTCAAAATCTTTATGGATTATGACTCTGTCATCCAGTGTGTTAGCGATCCCTCAGCTTTGTGTTTTCTGAAAATTAGAAAGCATGCCATCTTTATTTTTATACTAGTTAGTTGATTTCTCTGGGTCTCAAATTTCTCATTTGTAAAAAGAACTAAGTGATCACTAAAATTCTATGATTTGTGCATGTTTTACCTATTTTTTCTTAGGATATGCCCCCATAGTCCTCAACTTTCATAATATGTGATTTCTTCCAAGAATATTAATCGACTCACAGTCAAACACACACTACGTGCAGCTATTCTAGGGCCTTTACTTCTCTTTCAGCACATATTTTATCTCTGTCTTCACTCTCATAGACTATAAGCTCCTTGGGGACAGAAATTATATTTATGATTATCTTTGGCTTCTCAGTTCCTGGCACATGTAGTTACTTAATAAATCCTTATTAAATGAATGCTAGCAAAGGAACTTTGGACTTTAAAATTCTTGGGAAAGGTTTGGTAGTTGGAAAAAACAACAACTACAGGTTAGTTTTGGATTATCTTGGCATTTTCTGTATCCATGTACAATGGGGGTAAAGACAGATAGGAAGTTATCTCTCCATTTTAGGTCTACTGAGTGGTCAGCTCTTCTGGCTCAGTGGTCGTTAAGATGATTGGTTCCTCTTAACATCCAAAGTCCTTCCCCACTGAGCCAGAGTCTGCAGGGCCCAGTGGAGGTGACCCAGGGTCCTGTAGATCAGACTCACTTGTTTACCCCCATCACGCATGAATAGGTGATGGCTTTTTTAAAATGTTCTTTCCCTTCCATTGCCTCTCCAGGGCTGCTTCACCTCATCTCACCTTACCCTGGGTTTATAGCAATATAGGCCCAGCTTGTGGTAAATGGCCAGCTGTCAGTATTTCTTGAAGGCCCACAGTCAGCTGTGGTTGATTGCCACTGTATTCACACTCAGTATTCAAGTTGCTAGCTTCAAGGATATGCGGTAGAAGGTCAAGAATGGCCCATTAAGCTTGGTCTGGGTGTCATGTTTTAAAAGGCAGAAGCTCATCCAGTGGAGGCTGATCCCAGTGGGACTGTAAATAATGAGGGGACCAGGAGGAAGAGGAAGAGGAGAAGCACAGGACCTACAATATCCACACCCTATTTAGCCAATTCCCGAAGAAAAGAAAATGGAGAACTGGGGAGGATTGTCTAGAGAAAGACAGCATAAGGTGGAAGATATATGATAACTATTTCCAAGTAATTGAGGGACTGGCAGGTAAAGAATGATTAGGCCTATTTTGCTTGGCCCCCAAGGGCAAGCCTATGAGCAATGGGTGGGAGTTACATGTTTCAGCTTAGATATAAGAGGAACATCTTAACAACTAGAGCAACCTAATAGAGGAATTAATTGCCTCAGTAGGAGATTTCCCTTCAGAAGATCTTTAAGCAAAGCCTGGCTTGCCAGCTGTCGAGGGGTGAGGTAGAAGGGATTCCTACTCAGGTAGGAGGTAGGATAGAGCGCATCGTAAAGACTGGGGGATATGGAGTCAGAAAACATGGGTTCCTGCTCTGCCACCTACAATAGTAGGTATGCACATATGACTACTAGCAAGTCACTTTCCTCTCTGGCCTCAGTTTCCCACTCTGTAAAGTGAGGGGTTTGGACTTGAAGCCTTCTGGAGTCCTTTCCAGGTCTAAAACGTTATCGCCCTATGAACCTCTCTGATGTTCTGTGATTCCTTTTATAATCTTCCTGCTGAGGAGATGATTTTATACACACACACACTCTTATCCACCTCCACCCTATCTATGTATTTCAACACCTCCATCACTAAAAGGAGAAGGGGAAGAAAAAAACAACTTATTACTTCCTTCATAGATAAATGTGCCAAGGAACAATCTCAATTGACAATCTGTCTAATTTCCTTCATGAGCTTGGAAAAGCTTCACTTTTCTCCCTTAGGCTGGGTTGATTCTCCTAAAGCTGGTACATGGTGCAATGGCCATCTGCCATTTCTGTCAGATTTCCAACGGGCTGCACACCGTGCCCAGTCTGACTGTGTTGTAATGCACGGACAGACATGCCAGCCGGAGAAGGCAGTTTCATTATCCTCCCCGCGCTGGCCAGGCTCCTTGGACAGTCCACAGGCTTTCAGCCCGCACAGTAGCTCATTGACCATGGTGCCCTGACTGAGTAGCCAAGACAATGTTTTATTGTGCCCCAAGTTGCACAAGAAAATGCATGTGTTTGCCGCAATATGTGCTCCCGATGGTGCTTTTTTCCTCCCACTCTAAGGAAGAATTTGATGCTTATTCAGTGCTTCAGAAGACAAGAGATTGAGAAATATTTAACTTGTTCTGGCTCTGACAATTACTAGCTGTGGAATCTTAGCCAAACCACTGAGTCCTTATTTCCTCATTTATAACACAGGGGTAAAAATACCTGTACTAATCACCTACTGTGGTTTTGTGAAGAAAGAATTGTTAACTTTAAAAGCTATAGAAAGATGAGTTATTGTTATTTTTATTAACATATATGACAAGTTCTTTTGTAATTTTGTTTTGCCCAATACTTCTTAGATTCAAGAAACTCTGCAATGGCTCAGCCCCCATCCCAGGAGTAACTGCTTCATCTTAGGTCCAGTTATTAACAGATCATATGGATGTCATAGCACAGTAAAGCAAAATGTGAATTACTACTTGAATTCTATTTGAATTTCTAAGTAGCCCAGAGACAGGGATTATAAACTGCAACAGACAGAATCTTTTCTAAGGGGCAAGGTTTTCTTCTTCTCATCCACACTGTTTCACTCAAATGCCCTGAGTCTCATTAGTGCAACATCCTTCGGGCAAACTATAATCACAGAAGTGCCCTCAATCTAGGGAAAATGGATGAGGCAAGATTAGGACTTTCTCATCACCATAAGAACACTGGCGCCTTCATGCTTTGCACACCACTGATGAGCATAGGAACATTGCTCCCATGAGGGAGATGAGGGCTGCTCAAGGTCTAACAGGGCATCAGCTTCATCAAATTCACCAGCCAAGCATCACAAGGAGCAATGGCAGCCTGACTATCCGGTACCCAATGTCTGAACTCAGCAGAGGAGGAGGGATAATGTCAGTTTCCAAATCCTATGGCGGTGTAAGGCACACTATGCCATTTTCTCTCCTGCCCTCCATTTCCACCTTCACTTTTGACCTCTTTCCACCATTCACTTAGAAAACTCCCACCACTATGTGTTTATCCAATTCAATTCAACAAGCATGTATTAAGTGCTTACTACATACCAGGCACTAGAGATTCAAAGACAAAAATAAAATATTCCCTGATCCCTAAGAGCTTGTTGTTCAGTCATTTCGGTCACGTCTGACTCTCTGTGACCCCTTTTGGGGTTTTCTTGGCTAAGATACCTGGAGTGGTTTGCCATTTCCTTCTCCAGCTCATTTTATAGATGAGGAAACTGAGGCAAACAGGGTTAAGTGACTTGCCCAGGGTCACACAGCTAGCAAGTGTCTGAGTCTGGTTTTGAACTCCAGGCCCAGCCCTCTATCTACTTCATCACCTAGCTATCCCCTCAGAGAGCTTACATGCTATTGGAATGCAAATCCACACCCCACAGACACTTAGCATCCTAGGAAGAAAAGGGAAAAATACTAAAGTATCAAACACTCTTCTTTTCAGCAATAAAAATGCTATGAACAATTATTAATAATTAACCATTATTACTTATTTTAAATATTACCTGTTATCCTATTTAACCTCTAGGGATCAAAAATAAAGTCCTGGGTTTGGCTTTTAAAGCTTTTTATAGCTTGGCCCCCTTTTAACCTTTGCAAACTTATATTTTCCTCCAAAATCCAGTGGCACTTACTACACTGGGGTTCTTTGCACAAGACACTCCATCTCCTGGCCACAAATGTTTTCAGTGGCTGTCCACCTTGCTGAAATTCTCTCCCTCCTTATCCCTGCCCCCGGCTTTCTTCAAGTCTCGGCTAAAATCCTGTCCTCTCGAAGAAGTCTTTCTCAGTGCTGGTTCATCTTCTCTCTGAGGCGATCCCCATTTCTCCAGTGTATATCTTGTTTGTACATAGTTTGTGTGTAATCTCTGCCATTAGACTGTGAGCTGCTTGAGAGCAGTGACTGATTTCACCTTTCTTTGTATCCCTATCTCTCAGTGCAGTGCCTGTCACATAGTAGACACGTAAGTGCTGGCTGCCTGCTCGCCTGAATTTAAATGTCACCTACAAACATGCAACTGCCAAGGAGTTGTTTGGGCTTGGCTCTGCCTTTGACTGTGTGACTTTGGGCAAGTTGCTTTACCTCTAAGAGCCATAATTTACTGATCTATAAAATTAGGATGTAAGATCAGGTAATCGATAAAGTATCTTCTAGCTCCAAACCCCGTGATCTTTGTTACAGTGAAATTGTGTGGCTTGGCAGCTGGAGAGAAGGCCTCCCCCACCAAAACTCATGAAGCCTCTCTTTATTTAGCACAGAAGTACAGTGAGCTTTTCAGTTTAGCCAACATTCACCTTGGAAAGAGGTGAGAGTCTGTGTCAGGGGAGGTAAAGTGTGGAACAGAAAGCAGTGGTGGAAGAAAGAGGAAGAGGAAATAAGCATTTATTAAGCACTGACTATATGCCAAGCACTGTGCTAAACTTTACAAATATTATCTCATATGATCCTCACAACAATCTTGTGGGGTAAGTGCTGTTACTATCCTCATTTTATAGTTGAGAAAACTGAGGCAAACAAGGTCGAAGTGACTTGCCCAGGGTCACACAGCTAGTAAGTCTGAGGCCAGATTTGAACTTAGGTCTTCATGACTCCAAGTCTAGCATTTTCTCCTACTGCACCACCTAAATGCCTCGAAGGAGGAGGGAAGGGTCACAGTAGAAAGGTCTGGAGAAGAGGGAATTGTTGTCACATGGGGTAATGATCAAAAAGGGAGAACACTGTGCTTTGGGCAGCAGATGGGAGAGATGAAGAAATCCAGACCAGAGTTTCATCAATATCCAAAGCCTGAGATTCATTGTAACGAGCAATATTTTTGTGTGTCCATGAGGCGAGTCAATATGCAGGTACAAAGTCATTTATTTTGGATAAAGGGCCCCAGGTACATACTTTAAAAACTGCAGGAGACTCTGAGAGCTATTGGTTGTCTACCCTGGCTTTGCCCATAACCTAGCATTAATCAGTAATTCTATTCAGAACCATTGATTAGATCCCAGGGAGAGCCTCTGAGTAAAAGCTTTGTATCCATTCCTTAGCTGTCAGACAGAAAAGCAAGCTTTTTCGATGTCAGGGGCCCTAGAATAGTTTCCTACTTAGGTCATGGGATTTAGACCTAGGAAGGACCCTGGAGATCCTCTGGTCCAGATCACTTATTTTACAAAGGTGAAAACTGAGTCTTAGCAGAGGACTTGTTATGCACCTTCCAGATGATGTCACTTTTGGTACTAATGATCTATTATAAATTGTTTCCTGCTGTACAACCCTTTTCTGTTGCAGTATTCACTTTAGTTAGCCTTTATGCTTATGTATTAAGTTAACATGCATTAATTAAGCACCCACTAAGTATAAGGCTGTATACTAAGCACTGGAGATAAAAAAGACAGGCAAAAATAGACCCTGCTTCAAGTTGCTTCAAGCTCATAGAGGAGAAAGCATGCAAACTACTACGTACAAAAAAGATACATATATATATACACACATGCACATATAACATGCCTATATATACACACGTGCACATGTGTATGTTATGTATATAGTATATATTACATACATGTGTGTCTCTCTAGAGATATCTATATCATGTATGCCTATGATAAATTGGAGATCCCCTCAAGCAAAGGCATTAGAATTAAAGTGGATTGGGAAAGACTCCTTGCAGAAGGTGGAATGTTCTATTCGAAGGAAGCCAAGGAGGTAGAAGTGAAGAGGGAAAGATCTCCAGGTGTGGAAGACAGCCAGTGAAATGCACAGAGCTGGGAGATGGAGTATGTTGTTCAGGAACAGCAAGGAAGCCAGTGTCGCTGACGGAGGGGAATGAGATATAAGACTGGAAAGGTAGGAAGGGGCTAGTTTGTGAAGGGTTTAAATGCCAGAGTACCTAATACTCAATGCTGAAGGTGGTCAGGAGCTCCTGAAATTTGTTGAATTGGGGAAGGGGAAAAGAGGTTGACATAGTCAGACCTGAACTTTAGAAAGATCATTTTGATAGCTGAGTGGAAAGAACGGGAATGGGTGGAGACCCGAGGGAGTGATATATTCAGTTGTGTGCGCGTCTGTATGTATATGTGTTTAATACGAGAGAAGAAACTGAGAAACACATCCTTAGCTGTCAACAAGAAAAGAGACACATTGAAGACGTCTTGCCCAAATCCACTGCTGCGTGTTAGTGTTGAACTGTTAAAGGCTCCCTTGTGGGCAGAGCCATCCGTAATAGAATCGAGCCAAAGCACGACTGCGCTTTCGGCTCCCGCTGAGCACCGCCAATCAGCCACTGTTCATTGACCCTGGATTCTGTGGTTGTTAAACAGAGGGATGAAGGGTGCGCCGATAACCTCGCGTGGTATTGCAGCCGCACCTATTCAACCCCTTGGTCACTAACCCTGCTCTGAAACAGGTTAGACTTTGCATCCCTGGGTCTGGTTGGAAAAAGAAAAGATGAATTGCTTTGGCCGCAGGGGTTGGGGGTTTTGCTGATTTTTGCGGATATTTCTTTGCTATCAGTATGTTTGCCTTTTTAAGCGAATTGTTCTTGGCGTTCATTACTGGGAAAAAAAAAAGAAGAAACAAGTTAGATCTCCCTCAACCGGAGTCAGGGCAAGGTAATCTAATTATTCTTCCTGTCTCTTCCTACTTCACATCTCTTTTTCAGCTAACTAATATGATAATAATTGCTTGTGTTTATGTAATGTTTACTGTGTGCCAGGCACTGTGCTGAGCACTTCACAATTATTAACTCCTTTGATCCTCACAACATTTTTTGGTTGAGGAAACTGAGGCAAACAAAGGTTAAGTGACTCGGCCAGGGTCACACAGCTAGTAAGTGTCTGAGGCTGGATTTGAACTGAAGTCTTCCTGAATCTGGGACTGCCACCTAAGGGTGCTTGCAGAATAGAGAATTTATGTGATTCTATAGGTAGCTTGCTTTTGTGGAACCAAGGACCCCCATGGAACTCTACCACTGCAGTAACTGGGATCTCTTCCTCGACTGACCATTTGTGTGAATTTTGCTGGGTCAGAGACTCTGGTGTTTGTAACAGGGAGACGCATAAACCTGGATTTGTGAAACATAGAATTTTAGAGTTGAAAAGGACTTCAGTGACCATCAAGTCTAACCCATACCTGAAAGAGAAGAGGTGAGGGAACAAACATTTATTAATTACCTACTGTGTGCACTGTTCTAAGTGCTTTACAAATCTTATCTCATTTGATCCTCACAACAACCTCATGAGGTTGGTGCTTTTATAATCCCCATTTTACATTAGAGGAAACTGACGCAGACAGCAATGAAGTGACTTGTCCCGTTTCCATTTTGGATAGATCTAATTATTAGGAAGATTTTCCTGATAGTAAACTTACGATTGCCTCTGCAGCTTCTACCTGCTTATCCCTGCCTTATACTTTGAGGCCAAGTAGAATAAGTCTAATCCCTTTTTCCAAGTGGTATTTGATCTACCCTGAGTCTTCTCTTCTCCAAGTTGAACACTACCCTTTGGTTCAACTAGACCTCATAGCTAGGCGGTGCATTGTTGCTAGGTAACTAGGCGGTGCATTGTTGCTAGGTAACTAGGCGGTGCATTGTTGCTAGGTAACTAGGCGGTGCGTTGTTTAGACAGCTAGACACAGAGTCAGGATCTTGAGTTTCAGTCCTACCCTGGACAACCAATCACAAGCTTTTTGACCCTGGGTTAGTCACTCAACCTCTGTCTCCCTCAGTTTCCTCACCTATAAAATGTGCGCTGCTTACTCCTCTTGAACTTACAATCCACTAGAACAAGACTGTGCCTATGTCCTCCTGTCCTTGTGACACTGAGTTTTTTAATCTAAGACGACAAACACATTTATTGCTATTAATCTCAGCTCCATCACAGGGGTATGCTGGAGTCATGTCTAACCTGTGAAGCCAATTCTTAAATTTTCAGCATGAGCATCTACATCTCAGAAATTGGCAAATTCCAAATCAGGGCTTGATTATTATTCTTTTGTGGTTGCCCAGACTTAAGAAAATAATAGAGAAAATATTAATAATGTAGATTAAATTCACGTAAGGCATCTGGTTGTTAAATGTTTAGTAGCACAACCTTAGCTCTACAAGCCTGTTGTTGCACAAGTCCCAACATTACACCTACTTTTTTTTATTCTGAACTTAAGAAATAAAATAAGCATCTCTACAGCATAGCAGAATAGGAAAAAAAAGATGATTGCACATGAAACTGCAAATCTATTATGCGCAATTTGCTATTCCTTTTAAATATGTAATAAAGTTATCATGAAGCTTTTTTTCCTTTTTTTTCTTCCCTCCCCCTACCCTAGAGATGTCTACCATTAGACACAAACGTGTGTGTGTGTGTGTGTGTGTGTGTGTGTGTGTGTGTGTATGTATAAAATCATTCGATACATCTATTTATCAGCTCCTTCTCTGGATTCGGATAGCATCTTCCTTCATAGGAACTTTGTAGTTAATTTGGGTATTTATAATAATCTACACCTACTTTTAAACATCTTTGCATAATTTGGCTCTTTGGATACTTTTTCGTTTAAGTGTAAATCATTGTTGCCTGTTGATATGATGTCTGGCTTTTTTTCCTCTGGAGATGAGTAGCACTGAGTTTAGCACCAAGCCTGGGGCTATACCCTTAGCTAATGTAAGTTGTACCATCAGTGATAGGCTTGCTTGTTTCATTACATTACTTCCCTGAGGATATAGTGACTGTCTAAATCCAGTGTATTTATGTCTTGATCATTACAATCATTTCATTTCATTTCACCTAACAAAGAAAACCCTGATATCATAGCCAGAGAGGTATGACTTAGTAGGTAGGAAAGAAGTGGTATTTGTTTTTGTCCAGAAACCTCAAGGGTCTCCTCCTCCCAGATTGATTTTGTTTTTGTTTTTTGTTTTTTGCTTTTTTGACTAGGTAAAAGAAGCCATTCTTTGCCTTGTTTCTTACCTAGTCTTAATAACTGAATGGGTATTGCCTTAGTCAAACTGAGACCCAGAAAAGACCTTAGCTTAAAAAGGCCAACGTCTTCCACTACATCCAGGGCCATCTCCAGTCATCCTGATCTATGTCTGGGCCCAGATGGCTCTGGAGGAGAAAGTGAGGCTGATAACTTTGAACAGCCCTCCCCCACTTAAATCCAATTCACTTGCAAGTCAAGAAATCAATTTCCTATATCATGGTCCTCTTTGAGAACAAAGGATAAACAGTGAACCATCTGCTACCTTAAGGGAACCTGCTTGGTAATTAATGGCAATAACCATTGTCCAAAAGAAGACCCCACCTGAAGACAGAGAGTTTGGTCCAAAATATAATCAGAGAAAGAAAGCCAGAAGCCAGGTAGGGTCAAGCCAGAGTTCATTTGGACACAGGACTCAAAAGGGTAAAATGAGAAATAGAATGGAATTCAAAGCAGGGATCTCCAATTGCCCAGCAGAGAGTCAGAGAAGATACACCACATCAGCGTAGGTGAAATGGGAATCTGCTTTACATCTCTCTTTTACATCTACTATGGCAGGATCCGTGGCTTCTCCTTGCTTTGCTGTGTTGGTGTTCCTGAGGCTCAAACAAGTGGGACCCATCCTCACTTTGCCAGTATCCCCAAGACAGCCTGGCCAAGTGTCCTTGCTTCTTTTCCTGGGTATCTAAGATGCAGGGATCTTCTAGCAGTATCTAATATGATGAAAAAGAAACATCACTGGGCTCGAAGTCAGATGATTTGGACTCAAGCCTCAACTCTACACAACTGACTCTCTGATGTTGGACGGGTTAATTCACCTCTGTGAGCCTCACCTTCTCTGTAACACGAGAATAATAATCCCTCTGTAATCTTTATGTCACTGTGGCATTATAGGAACTGCCCATCTTGTTTCCCAGTCATACATTGCTCTCATGACATCCTCAGAGCTGCATGTCCTGCACAATTCCTTGTTTGTCATGTGCTGTAACTTGTTCATTCTGGGAACACAAAGACAAGAACGAAGAGTCCTAGCCCTCAGGGGGCTTGGAAGAGTTCTGGGTTCTCAGTTTTACAAGAAGTTCCTTACTTATATGCTGTGTGAAACCTAGGTGAACCACTTAATTTGCAGCCCACGGGCCTTGCCCCCCATTCAATCTCTTGCTCTGCACACGGTAATAAAATAAATACTAGCATTGCTTCTGAAAAGGTTGCCCTATGGATCAACTCACCATACCTGTCACACTCCAGATCAAAGCTGCCTTCCCCAGTCTCTCCTATTAAAATGTAAGCTCCTTTAGGGAAGGGGATTTTTTATCCCCAGTTCTTAGCACAATGTCTGGCACATGGAGATTACTTAACCTGCTGATATTGAATCCTAAGGTCCCATTGGCCTTACTTTTTACTCTGCCTTTAGAGAAGGGAAGAGAATGTGCATGGTACTGTGCTAAGTGTTTTTTTATAAACATCTCATTTGATCCTCACAACAACAAGGGAGGTACTATTATTTTCCCAATTTTATAGTTGAAGAAATTGAAGCAAATAGAGGTTAAGTGACTTGTCCAAGGTCACACAATTAGGAAGTATCTGAGGCTAGATTTGAACTTAGGTCTTCCTGACTCCAGGCCCAGGGCTCTATCCATTGTGCCACTATCTACTTCTTCTTTAATCCCATTTCTATTGATAAAAGCTTATCTATTGACCCATTTGATAAATGCCAAGGGTTTTGGTGTCGAAAATTTTCTTTCTGGGTCCTCAATAGGTTACTAAGGAGATGAGGGGAGGGGCACTGTGCCTGCGGAAGAAGTTGCCAGATCACATTTCCACAGGGGTTGCTTCTCAGGATGATGGCCGTGAGGGCTGACCAAGAAGCAAGTGGCCTGGGAGTACTGCCATTCCTAAGGCTCTCGGGGTTTGCCTGCCTACCTTGAAGCATCAGAAGGAGATTCAGAATTTAAATCTAGTCCTCTTTCCACCACATCCTGCTTCTTCAAGTTTAAAGGGGAGCCCTTAGTTCTAGAGTTCTGAGATTTAATTAACATATCCAATCCCTTTCCTAGGAGACTTGATATGTTCACAAAACATGTATACCTTTTGTGATTTTTGAGGTCCTGTAGTATAGAGGCATCAAACACAAATAGAAACAGGGCCACTAAACTATACATAAGGCTCCCTGCTACCACTACTCAGGAAAACACATACCCTCAATCCTCAACTTTTGTGAGGGCAATTTTCCTAGAAAATGTCACAAAAGTAAAAAGCATGAATGTTGATACATTGAACCTATGGAAAATAAAGGGCTTGGGTCCCACAACCACTAAAAACTGTATTCTTTCACTAGAGATTGCTGAGAATATACTTTTCTGCCTACAATTTTTATAATAAAGCATTAATTCTGATAATATGCATTTTTCCCGACAGTAACTATGAAATAAAATTGGTAACATGCAAAACATTTTTTCTTGCTAGTAATTCCCTAAAATTCTGTGATCTTTTGTGCTAACATCTTAATAAAAATTCATTTCAGACAATATTCACTTTTCATAACACATGAAAAATCTATAGTACCATAAATACCGTACAGCAAATAAAATTCTTAAAACTAAAACATTTTATAACCTGAATCATAGCTTCTGCTGAATCAGATGACAGTGTGAGAGCATTGTACTGTATACCATACTGCTGTAAACCTCTCTACCTTAGCTGCCCTCTGAAAAGCAAGGGAGAGGTTGCTGGGACTTTAATCGATGCTACTGGAAGATGCTGAGACTAACGAGGTCCTCAGTATCACCTCAAATACTCTTGTCCTTCATGGATGGTGGATGTCATTGAAGATCTCTGCTTCATGGTCTGTTTGAGATCCCTAAGAGTCTCCGAGTATGGGAGCACTGAGTCTGATTGACAGTGGGCTCAGCAGCCTTGATCTCTCTAGCCAGCTGGTTGATCAGGCCAACAGTGGCTGCAAACATCCCAGCACGCAGTTTATCTACCACCTACATGATTAGGAAGAGGATAAAGAAACATTTGTTAAGTACTCACTCTATGCAAAGCACTGTGCTAAGCATTAGGGATGCAAACAGGAGTAAATGATGGGATGGGATGGGATAGGGTAGGGTAGGGTTGGATAGGATAGGATGATATAAGAAGGAAGAGGATGAGCAGGGGCAAGGTGATTCTGATGATGTTTAAGAGACAACCTGGTAGTGGGTGGAGAGCTGGTTTCAAGTCCTGCCTTTGATATGATATGTACTGGTCCCGTGACCCTGAACAAATCATTCGGTCTTTTACCTAGGCAGCTCTCTAAAACTGTCGCAGAATATCTGCTGATTTGCATCCGTAGTTCCCTAATCAGGGTTTCTCTACATCAATACAATGGACAAAAAATAGCTATAATTGCCTTTAATCGCATCTTCTCTCAATGTTCATCCTTGAGGATGGAAGAAAACTCATGATTTTCATCTGTGCTGCAGAAAACATGAAGCCTTCTCTGGGAGGGAAGCATTTTGGTCAGATAAGCCACTGGTTTACATGCCTGCCTACTCATTAGCTGCGTGACATAAAAAGTTAGAGATCAAGAAATTAGCAGGAAACATACATAACGATGCTCTACGGCTAGAGTCATATACACAGTATCATAGACAAAGTTGGAAAGACCCTTAAGAAATCATAGATCTCAGACCTCTCATTTCACCAAGGAAGAAATAAGGCCCACAGATGGAAAGGACTCGACCAAGGTCACCCAGCCAGTCCGTGGCTGACCTAGGTCAAGACTTCAAGTGTCTTTTCCTCCAGCCAGGGCTCCTTACCCCACGTGTAGAGTATGTTAAGCCATATGATGAGAGGCAAAGAGCACCAAGGTTGAAATCAGAAGACCCTGTCTTTAACTGTTGGATTTGACATAAGAGGACCTGAGTTCAAATTCTACCTCCATTACTTAATGCTTGACTTAAGGCCAGCCACTTTGGCTTCTCTGAGTCACTGTTTCCTCTGAAAAATGGATTGGATAGTCTCTATGGCTCCTTTTAGCTCTAAATCTGTGATCCTACGGATTGTAAATGGGGCTGATAGTAATCGTAAAGCATCCTCCAAAGGGTTGTTGTTATGGAAGAATTTACTAAACCCTAAGTTCTGTTTAAATATCAGTTGTTGTTAGGTGAGATTAAGATATCAGCCAGCTAATGGAAAGGCAAATGAGAATAGCTAGTATTTATAGTATTTTAAGGTTTGCCAAGTGCTTTATGATGACACTGTCATTCCCATCTTATGGATGAAGAAACTGAGGCTGACAGAGGTTAAGTGACTTTCTGAGGCCACATGACCCTCTCTGTGTTTAAGGCCAGATTCAAAGGTCTTTCTCACCCCAAATTCAGTATCATCTCCCTAGAGTCACTAACTACCTCTACTGCTAGAGGAGTGAGATAGATAATTCCCAAATTCTTCATATCTGCCCTTAAAATGTTATGGCAATACAGCAACTAACTTTTCTCCCTAATTCTGTCTTGATCAGCCTAACAATAATTGGTGCTTCTGGGGCACACATCAACTGACAAGAGGATGCATCATCAAAGCATAGCAGTACACAGGTGACTTAGTTTTTTTAATTGTCCCAGAGAATCCAAAAAGACAGTGATATACATGTGGAAAATCAACATTGATCATAGGTTTGAAAAGACATCACTGTCTCACTTGTGCCACCAAGATCAGGCACAAGCATCATTTTTTTAAGGAGAGGCTTTTTTTTCTTTTTTCTTTTTTCAGATATGTGCAGGACCAGATAAGGTGTTATCCTAATGTCTGCACCAAGGCTCAAAGTTCACTATCTAAGCTCCACACCCAGACAGTGCTATAGGCAAGATCTGGTGAAGGAGAACTTTGCCTCCAGGCTCTGCCCTTCCAAGGAGCTGTCTTCCGTATCTCCACCCCCCCCCCCAACAATTCATCTGTTGCATGGAATTCCTTACCCCACCTTGCCGCCAATCCCCAAGGAAATAAGAAACATCTGGCAAAACATCGGTGCATAGTTTATTGAATGGTATTCATACATTCATTCAACAAACATTTACTGGGCATCAATGTGTCCAGGATGCATAAATTATGGCACATAAGTTTCCAGTCAAGATTTATATTAAAAATAAAGGAGAGGGGGAGAGGAATGGACCCTGGAGGCCAGGCTCACATTTCATCTTTTTATTCAATAGATATAGAGGATAAAACTTTTTAACCTATACCAAAGTCTCCCTTTACTTCTTCCTTCACCTACCATCTGTTGGGTGAAGCACACATGTGTATAAGCTGCCAGAGGAATCCAGATCTTTAAAGGTGTCAGTGAAAGGCCCTAAACTTGTCACAGCCACCCTTGAAACAATCATTGGGTAAAGAACACCACATGTAGGTGGGTTTGAATAGACGAGTCAAATGTCCTGAAATTTATACAGCTGAGAAATCATAGGAACAGTCGCTCGTTTGTCAAACATTTGTTAAGCACCGACTGTGTGCAGAGCACTGTGTTAGACACTTCAGGAAATACAAGTCTAGAGAAGAGATGGTCCCCGCCTTCGTGAAGCTTATTGACTGATAGGGTAACGAATAGGCCTTAAACCCATCAGTGAGTTAGGGGGATGTCTACCCCAAGCGTGTGATGACGTCTCCCACCAGAATGGCAGATGAGAACAATTTGTTCCAACAGCCATGACGGCAGCTGAAGCTGGCACTGTGGAGCGCTCAGAGCTTGGTCAGACATCGAAGATGCCCAAAGTCATCTGCTGCATTCTGAGCTGTTGCTAGGCATCCTGACTTTTGTCTTGCAGTTGGATTTCAATGACTGTCAGAGAGTGAAGCTGATGACTTAAATCCATTTATGCATGAGTCGAGACATCACCTGTGATGCCACTGGTCCTCTCTGAAAACAAAGGAAGAACGACAACAGCAAGTCTAGTAAGGGGATGAGACGAATCCAGATAGCTTTAACGTACAATACTGTATGATGATTCATTAAAAAGGTACAGAACAAAGCATGTGGATGGATGGGAGTAAAGTATAAAAAGGCTGAAAAATTAGGAAGGAGCCGGCTGTGAAGGGCTTTAAACGCCAAAGAGAGCATTTTATATTTGTTCCAGAGGATAATAGCCAGCCACTAGAATTTACTGAAGCAGGGAGGATGGCGTGGGTCAGACCTGTACTTTAGGAAAATCACTTTAGCAGCTGAGTGGACAATGGACTGGAATGGAGAGATATGTGTTGGGGAGACCTATCAAAAGGTTATTGAAGAAGTCTAGGTGAGAAGTGTAGAGGCCCAGCACAAGGGTGTGATGGCTGTGCCAGAGAGAAGCAAAGAATGTATACAATGGATGTTGTGAGGCAGAAATGACAAGGCTTGATAATAGATTGAATATGTAGTATGATAGAGGTTGAGGATGATGCCAGGGTTTCCAGCCTGGGCAACTACAAGAATTGTGGTACCCTGGACAGTTATAGGAAAGTTGGGAAGAAGGAAAGGTTTATGGGGAAAGATAACACATTCTGTTTTGGACATGCCAAGCTTGAGATTTCCAAGAGGTCGTTGGTTATGTGCAACTGGAGCTCAGGAGAGAAATTAGTTATGAATATGAGGATCTTGGAATTATCTGAATAGAGATCATAATTGACCCCATAAGACCTGATGAGATCATCAAGTGAGATAGTAAAGACAGCGAAGAGAAGAACTATGATGAACCCTTGGAAGCCATCTAGGGTTGGTGGGTGTTACCTGGATGAAAATCCAGTAAAGGATACTGGGAAAGAATCTTCATACAGGTAGAGAGAGAACCAGGAAAGTGAAAATTGGGAGAGGAGAGATCATTTAGGAAGGGAAAGGAACAGGTATTTCTATTGTATCTACTGTGTGCCAGCATCGTGCTAAGAGTTTTTATAAATGTTGTCTCACTTGATCTTTGTAACAACCATGCAAAGTAGGTGCAGTTATCATCCCCATTTTAAATTGAGCAAACTGGGGCAAACAGACGTTAAGTTACTTGCCCAAGGTCACACAGCAAGTAAGAGTCTGAGGCTGGATTTGAACTCAAGTCTTCCTGATTTCAGGCCCAACGCTCCATCCACTGTGCCACCAGCTGCAACAGTGTCAAATGCTGCAGAGAAGTCAAGAAGAATGAAAAATAAGAAAAAGCAGTAGGGAGATTTGTCAATCAGGAGATCACTGGTAACTTTGGAGAGAGCAATTTCAATTGAATGATGCTGATGAAGCCAGAATGCAGAAGGAAAGGAGAAGTGCAGATACAGAAAGCTTCATTTAAATGCTTCCCCTGTGTGGGGTGGCAGCTAGAAGGTGTGATAGGGAGAGGTGGGAGATTAAAGAGTGGTGATTATCATGGCTGGTACAATCTGCTGAAAAGTATGGGAAGGGATGGGCAAGAGCGTGTGTTAAAAGTTTGCCCTGGCTTTCATTTTATGTGAGTAGGGGTAAGAGAGCACATAGTGGAGGAAGATGTCTGAGGAACATGGGATGAGGAGGAGGAGAAAAGATGGACCTTTCAGTGGATGGCTTCCATTTTTTTGGTGAAGTATGAGGTGAGTTCCTAAGCAGAGAGAGTGGAGGTGCCACCAGGGCAGAAAAGTTGAAGAGAGATGAGAATGTCTGGAACAGCCACTGTAGTGAGTGGGACAGCAAACTCATTAGGAACATGGAAAGAGTTTGTCTTAATGCAGTGAGGGACAAGGTAAGATGGTGAAACACAGATTTGTAGCAGACCCAATCAGCATTGTTTTGTGATTTCCTCAGGCTCAGGAGCATCAATCAGCCTGTGAAGAGGAATGAAGGAGGCAGACAGCAGGAATAAACCAAGGCTGGGGATTGGAAAGGTATGACCTTTAATATAGGATGAAGAGATGAGAGATTCGAGTATTGAGGATAGTGTAGAGTTGAACTGACTCCCCAAGAGCTGAGATAAGGAAAGGAGATTGTAGCCAGTACTGAGATGATAGCCTGCAAAAGAACTGGGGAGTAGGCCACAATGAGGAAAAAGAACAAAGATGAGGTCCTAGGGAAATATGGAATGATAAGAAATTATGATCAGTTCAAGGAATTTGGGAGTTTAGGAACTTTGTGAATGACAGTAAGATTAGGGATATGACTTTCTCTATTGTATGACTGAGACAAAGTAGAGAAGTAGGTCATGAGAACTGAGTAGTTTGAGGAACTAGGAGATTGGGATATTTGAGGGAGCATCACTATGCATGTTGGGATCCCCCCAGTATGAGGACAAGAGTTGCGGTGCAAAGACTGAGAACTACCATTAAACTCATTAAGGAAGGAAGAAGAATGCTCTGGAAGTTGTTAATTAGTAACCACTAGGATCTGGGTAGGATGACAAATTTGAATTGTGTGGACCTCAAAGGAGGAGAGGTTGTTGAGTGATGAGGGAAAGTCTACCAGTGGCAATGGGGAGCAAGGAATATCGACTTCCCCACTATGACCAGTGAGTTGGGGGTATGAGTAGAAGTGCAATCAAGTGGTGGAAGGGATAGCCAGGAATGGAGTGCCAGCAGGAGGGAGCCGGTTCTGAATGAGTGCTAGAAGAGAGAGTGTAAAAGGTGAAGATTGGAGCCTGACGACATTGGGCTTTTGATTTTGTGTACATTTCTTCCTCCTCCTACCTGGCATACACACACACATAAGGTGCTAGCTACACTCCTAACCTCTAAGAGAGGGACATAGTAATACATGTACAATGAATAAGCTAATATGAGGAGAGGCTTTGCATACACTAAAGGGATGTAGAAATGTGAGCAGTGGCTGCACTGCTTTTCTCTAGTGTTATAAGATATCTGAGAAAGGAAAAGGATGAAATGTAATTTCAACTATGCTAAAATTTTTTATACTTTTAAATTAATCTTTGAATTTAGAACTAAAAGGAACCTTAAATATCATCTGATCCAGGGGGCAGCTAGGTGGCACAGTGAGTAGAGCACCGGCCCTAGAGCCAGGAGGACCTGAGTTCAAATGTGACCTCAGACACTTGACACATGTACTAGCTGTGTGACCTTGGGCAAGTCACTTAACCCCAATTGCCCTGCCCCTCCAAAATATCATCTGATCCAAACCCTTAATTTTATAAAGGTGTGAATTTACTCTCAGAGAGATTAGGTGATTTGCTCAAAGGTTAGTTGGTTGATGTCCTTCGTTCTCCAGGAGGACCCAAATGACTTCACTATACTAGAGTCAAGTTTCAGTGCATCTGACTGTGGCTGATCAGACCAATATGAGCTCGGAATGTTCTACCATGGGTCGGGCACAAATAGCTATAAGTTCAGAAGTATACTGGTATATGTTTAACTACTGGCTCTCTAACAGAAAAAAAAGTACCATGACCCACCTTTAATTTTGCTCTTCATTATTTACATTTTTTCTATCACTGTCTTAAATTTAGACAATTAGCAAAACAATAAATTAAACCCCGAACTGTAGCGTTTGCTGATTTAATAATCAGCTCTAGGTTGGGCCGATTCTCATGCAAATTGCAGAGCTAGGATTTGAACCCAAGTTTTCTGACTCAAAACTCAGTGATCTTTCTTCTATACCATGTTGGCTTATTGTACAGAAATAGAAACCAAGCTTCAAAAAGTGAAATGACTTATGCAAGGTCTTATAGACACAGAGGAAAAGCCTCAGGATAAAATTTTTAAGTAAATTGAATACTATTCTCTTATGTAATAATTCTTCTTGTATAATTCCTGGAGAGAAGAAGAGATAGGAAGATATTTTTTTAAACTAGAAGGTTCTTAACCGGGGGTATTTAAACTTAAAAAATATTTTAATACAATTGGTTTTCTTTGTAAGTTTACACATTTTATTTTATAAATTTAAAAACTTTTTTCTTCTGAGGAGTCCATAGACATCATTAGACTTTATTTTCTTTGTATGTAAAATTAAAGGGCTAAACTGGTTGATTTCTAAGGTCCCTTAGGGCCATAATATTATGTTTTCTGGTCCCTTCTAATTAAATCATTCAATGAATGTGACTAACAGAGTACTAGATAGTGATAGATACTCAATTCAGCAAAAATATTAAATACTAAATCCATGCAGAATGAGTACTTCTTGAATTTTCAGTGTATCAGAATACAATGATATCTTTGGAATTAAAGAGATCACAGAACTCAGAGCCAGAAGAGCTCTTTGAGACCTTTATGATATATTTAAGTTTATGTATGTCTGGATAACCCAACCCTTTCATTTCAATAATAAGAAAACGAGAGCCTAGTGAAAGGTAAAATGATTTACCTAAGAACACATTAGCATAGTGCCTCACACGTAGTAAGTGCTTAATGAATGTTTGTTGCCATGTTGCCTCATAGAAGAACTAGGATTTGCCACCCAATCCTCCTTAGCTCCCAGTCCTGTGTATTTGCATCACCCTACATGTCTATATCTATATCTATATCGATATCGATATCCATATCCATATCTATATCATCTATCTTTCTCAGTACTGGGGAGGAAGATGTACTTAACATTCTTATAGCAGAAAAAGGTTGGTTATATAATTTTGTCTAACCAAAGTACTATTTGTATAATTCCTGGGTGAAGAGAAGGAGTTAGGAAGAGTTTTTTGGTTTGTTTGTTTGTTTTTAATATGAGAACGTTCTTAACCCGGGGTCTTTGAACTTTTAAAAAGTTGCTATTTTAATATAATTGGTTTCCTTTGTAATAAAAATGCAAAAAAATTGCGTTTTTATTTATGAACTTAAAGCCTTCTTTTTCCTGAGGAGTCCACAGGCTCACCAGATTGCCAAAGGGCGCTGCGACACACAAAGGTTAAGAACCTCTGCTTTAGACCATTCAATTTGGGCTCATTTGGTACAATGTGCTGGGCTTGAATCCTGGCCTAAGACCTGTTATCTAGGGCAAGTTGCCTAATCATTCTAGGTCTCTGTTTCTCCACCTATGAAATGGGAGTGGGGCGGGGTTAGACTAGATAAATTCCAAGGTCTCTAAAAGCGCTAACTCCTAGCAACCTGTTAGCCCTTTCTAGGCATATCTATGTCAAGACTGGGGAGGAAGATGTCCTTAGTGCAACTACAGCAGGCACAGCATTAGATAATTCTGTCCAACCAAAAGGCTGGTCGGAAGCACAGGATGACAACAGTCAAAATTTCCTCCCCCAGGGTGCTCCACATTGGGAGGAGGACAGTGTGGTTTCTGTTTATCTAATCAGAACACCAGGGTGCAATTGGGTTGCTATTTGACAAAGTGCGGGAAGCAAGAGCAATACAGCCCTCGTCCTTTCCACCTTCTGAAGCCCCATGGTCTGAGACATTCCCTCTCCCGGGGTTGTGGGACCCTGGATTTCTAAGAGGTTAGTTGGGTTTGACTTGAAGTAGGTGGGTTGGCCTCCTGCGGCTCTGAGAACTCTCCCTGTCTGGCCCTAGAGGTGGTCTGGGAGCTTGGTAGACATGTGGCCTCAGAATAATCAGCTTCTCTGGGCCGGGGGGTTGGGAATTGGGGGCAGGTACCCCCAAGGAACTTACATAGACTTCAGTAGCACATGCTTGTGATAGTCACATCACCAAATATCTTCAGAAGTCAAAGTGGATGATGATGGCATATGATGGCAAGGTCCCTGGGGGCTTGAGGGAATTATAAGTTCAAAATGAGTGGGGAACCAGGCATGGCATGAATACTGGATATAGAATCAGAGGATATGGATTGAAATAATTCGATGGTCCTAAGCAAGTCACTTAACCTGTCTGGGCTGCCATTTCTTTGTCTGTAGAAGAGGGTTAGACTAGATGTTTTCTGAATTTCCTTCAAGCTATGAAAGCTATAAGGTTGTGAGGCAGCTGGGTGGTGAAATGGATCAGGAAATGGGGTCAGGAAGAACTGAGTTCAAATTCTGTCTCAACCTACTACTACTTGGTTTTACTACTACTAAAACTAAAGTCACATTAGCTGTGTGACCTTGGGCAAGTTACTCAACCTCTCTAAGCCTCAGTTTCCTCATCTGTAAAAATGAAGATAAGTATAGAACCTACCTCATAGGGGTATTGTGAGGACTAAGCGAGATAAAATATGTAAAGTGCTTTGCAAACCTAAAGCCCTCTATAAATAACAGCTATTATTATTATTAATTACCACCCTCTAAAAATGAATGGAACTTAAGTCTGCGTTAACAGTGTTCCGTATTTTGCCCTGGTCAGAATACACAGGAGTCTTGAGTCCAGTTTTGAACCAGCCATTTTAGGAAAGGTGTCAACGAGAGGTCTAAAGGAGAGTGACCCTGCTGGTTGGGGAACTCAGAGAAGACTCTGAAGTTATATGAGAAAAGAGTTAGGAGTCCTCAGATACTTTCCCTTCAGGGAGGGGAAAATGGCTTCTGAGACATATCCATGTATCTTCAACCACATATGACCAACAGGAGCCACCATGTTTATAATGGAAAGAATGCAGGATTTAGAGTAAGGGGATGTGCGTTTGAATTCTGACTTTGCTGCTTATTACCTATGAATTCTTTGGCAAATGACTTAACCTCTCTGGGCCATTTTCTTATCTGTAAGTTTGTGGGTTGAACTACATAACCTCCAGAGTTCTCTTCCGCCTCAAACATTGGTTCTATGATCCTACAGAGGCCTACCCAAACTAACTAGGAAGAAGCTTAGATTTTAAAAATAGTTCAGAAAATTCTATTTCCAACATTTTTTAAATGTACAGATAAAGGAGTTATTATAAATAAAACAGCATTCTGCTAATTGTGACAGCTTCACAGTAGTGTCACCCTAGCTAGTGTCTTAAAGCACAATATATACTTTGGGAATGATTCCTCAGTAATGATAGTGGGTATAAATCCATATTTCAAATAATCTTGATAATTCTGAACTTTTTATCTGATTTCATTAGACACAATTAGGTCATAATTGTTTCTCCCTTGTAATGTGACTTATGTATTTTTATTAAGTGTAGAAGTTTCAGTGCTATCATTTTTTTGTTCACATACATCTATATTATTAGTGTCATCTTCAATCCTCAGTTTCTTTGGAGGAATCTTTTTAAGGAACTTCTCTATTTTGTGAGATTAGTTTGGCTAAAAGTAAATAATGTAATCTATAGATTCACTTACCCAGACACCAATAAACTGAAATATGTCACAATACACTGAAAGTATACCCACCAGTAGGGATGTTACAATCAGTCTTTTCATCTTGTGGAATTCCCACCCTTTCCTCAGGATGCATCATGTGTTGCATGTAAATTGTGACCATATGAATATGGACCAGGTGAGGGTAGCATCAGTGTCAATCTATATGTTAAATATTAGCAAAGCTTAATTTCTATTTAAGCTAGCAGTAAATATAAACACATGTTTTAGTATGTTCTTCCTATACCCGTATGGATTATCTTGCCCAGGGGCACGTACACCCCATTTTAAAGACTGCTAATCCAGAACAAATGAGTTCTAAAGTAGAAGGAGCTAACTACTTTCTATGTGTGCATCCCAATACCCAATGCAATGGCCTGCATGGAGTGGATAGCAAATGACTCTTAAATATATTTACTTAATAGATTAATAATTATGATTAATAATAATTAATGATACATTGATATATTTAAAATAACTGCTTATTAAATATGTCCGATAATAATTGCGGTTAATAATTATATCAATGATATATTTAAAGCAAATGCTTATTAAATATATTTATAAATACATTAATCAGCCATACTTTCTAACCTATAGGCTTCATGAAAGTTAGGTTATTCAAGAGGACATTTGCTGTGTTTTATGTTATAGAAACTGAATTCTAATCTTGACTCTGCCACTACTACTTGTACAACCTTGGGAAAGCACCTTCACTTTTCTGTGACTTGGATTCTTCATCTGTTGACCTAGATCACCTTTCTAGCTCTAAAGCTATGATCATATACTTTCTGTAAGCCTCAGTTTCTCTCACCATAACATGCGGCAGTAAGACTAGATCTTTTCTAAAATCTCTTCTATCCTAGACAGCAAGTTTATTTCTCACTGCGTGTTCCAATGCTTTTGAGAAATTTTGGCCTATCATCACCTTCAATACACTCACCATGAACATTTTAGTTGATTAATATAAATATTTTCCCTTTGCTTTTTTCCATTATTCAGTCTTTAAAGAGCAGGTTACATCTTAGCAAGTTTCATTGTTAAAATGGACAGTCATAAATCAGCATCAGTAATGACAGTAATAATAATAACAGCAGCTAGCATTTCTGTAGCACTTTAAGGGTTGTGAAGCACTGCACTCACTTTATCCTCACAACAACCCTAGGAGGCATGTGATAGAATTACCTCTATTTTTCAGATGAGGAAACTGAGGCAGACAGAGCTCAAGTGACTTGCCTAGATTCACACAATGTCTAAGGCCAAATTTGGATTTGGGTCTACCTGACTCTAGGCCCAACACTCCAACCACTGTGCCACCTAGCTTACTCAGGATCCTTATTTCATGTTGCAGCAATCAGAGGCTTTAAGTATCTCACCCAGAGTGGCCAGACTAGGATTGCAATGATTTCTGCAAGTGAGGCAGACTGATGGGATGGTAAGAGAACTGGTTTGTGAGTCAAAAGACTAGAATTCAACTCCTTTTTCTTAGAGCTTCTAGTCATGTGGCCTTGACAGGTCAGTTGCCTCTATGTCCCTCTGCTTCCCCTTCTGTAAAATGATGGGACTGGATGATCTCCAAGGATTCTAGGATTTTTATCATTTCTGCTTAGAGCATTGAGCTGGGTGCACAACTGCATTTATTATGTTGTATTATAGATCCAGCTCAGATTACAATGTATTAAAGGACCCATAGGGATAAAATATATGCCTCACCTTTTTGGTTGGTGTGATGGAGAACAACTAGTATCTGCTATGACCCATGCCTTGAAACCCTTAAAAGGCATAAAAACTGGATTGGAGGGACCATAGGTCAGGGCAGGGAAATGATTCTGATATCCTCTTGAGTTCTGATATGTCATAGGAAGCCATTAGAGTGGACATTTGAGTGAGAGTAAAGAGTCTGAGTTCTTATCCTAGCTTAGTCTTGGGCTCCCTAAAAGTTCTTCTGCTTGGGTATTTATCTGGCTAGAGATAGACTAAGTCCTGGTACTACGCTGATGCACCCAGCATGTGATGAGGATGAATGAGATTAGTGGAATGAATGACTTCCTTGGGAAAAACAAATGGCATGCAGGACATTTAGAAGCAGCTTCATAGAATCTCAGAGTTAGAGGGACCTCAGAAGTCATTTAGACAACCTGTATATGACTGAAACAGTAAGGCAATAAACACATCAATGATAATTGTGAATATGCCTATATAGTTCTGTATCACAAAGTACGAAAGGCTCTCCATAAAGAAGGTAAAAGAAATATGACATTCAGACACCAGAAAATCATACCCTATAACCAAATGTTCGGCTCCCACAGCCAGTCAGCCCACTTTATCTTAACAGCAAGGAACTTAAAACACCGTATCACAGCATGGAGCCTCACCATTCTAAAACCTCTCTTACCCCCTGCTGGGGTCTTCTCCCAAAACAAACTCACAGTACAGCTAAGTCAGCCTGTTCAGTTCTAACAATCACAAGGGCAGCCATTAGTAGCCATAACATCTTTCTCTTAGCATTTTCTGTGATAAACTTCCTTTTCCTGCCAGGAAGCTCCTCCTACCACATATTCTTAGGCTTCCTGGGATGTAAGCAGGTCACATGGCCTATTAATGAGTGGGAAAGATCTTCAAATCTAATTGCTACTACAATGACTAAAAATACCCGCTTAACTATTCCTAACAAGTGGTCGGCCTGACTCTGCCTGAAGACTTTCAGTGGTAGAAAACTTACTACCTTCTAGAAGCATTTAGTAAGTGCCTACTAGGCACCAGGCATTCTGCCAAGCTCTGGTGATGTAAAGAAAGGCTAAAACAGTCCCTGCCCTCAAGAATTTCACAGTCTAAATGGGGAGACAATATGGAAACAACTATATATATGTATATATGTATATATGCACATATATATGTATATATATGCATATATATATGATAAATTGGAGATAATCTCAGAGGCAAGGTACTAGCTTTAAGGGGAATTGGGAAAAGCTTTTTGCAGAAGATGGGATTTTAGCTGACAATTAAGCCAGGAGGTGGGGCAGCTAGGTAGCACAGTAGATAGAGCACCTGGCCTGGAATCAGGAAGACCTGAGTTCAAATGTGACTTCAGATACTTACTAGCTTGTGACCCTGGGCAAGTCATTCAACTTCTCTGCCTTAGTTTCCTCAATAGTAAAATGTGGATAATAGTAGCACCTACTTGTGAGGATCAAAAGATACATTTGTAAAGTGCTTAGCACAGTGCCTGCCATATACCAGACACTTTAATAAATCTTTCCCTCCTTCCTTCCTTCCTCCCTCCCTCCCTCTCTGCATCCCTCCATCTCTTCCTTCCTTCCTCCATTTCTTCCTTCCTTCTTTCCTTCCTCTCTCCCGTAATAAGTAGAAGATCTAGGGTTTGAACCCACCTCCTCTAACTACAAATCTGGCACTCTTTCCAGTGTGAGCCACTATCCCCTTAAAGTCTTGAAGAGAGCTATTAGCTCCTCCTTACTCAAGTCTTCTCATCTGTCATTTAAGCCTTCCCAGCTACTTCAAATGGTTGGTGTGTGAGATGACTTCAGATCCCTTCTCCATCCTGTTCGCGGTCCTTAGAACCCCCTCTTGCTTGTCATTGTTGTTCCTAAATTTTGGTGCTTAGAAATGAACACAGTATTTTATATGTGGCCAGACCTGGCCAGAGGACAAGTGGGATTACCATCTTCTTGTCCTTCTTCTTTTTCTATCATCTTTTTGGTTGAGAGCCTAAGCCAGAGGCTTCTCATCTATATTCCCATGATGATCAGATGGCGGTGTTAGGAACATGTGCCTCCAGTTCCTGTGAAATAAGTTAGGTTGGGACCTACTACTTGCCAGTGATATACAAAGCTATTCTTGAAAAACAGTCCTTTTGCAGATTTAATATAATAGGACCTACTTTTCAAAAGGATCTGGACATTTTACTTTCTTCAGCATAATTTAGTGGGCATCAAACTTGATTCAGCAGAAAATTCCCTGAACTGAGAGTCTAAAGATCTGCACTCAGGTTGTATAGCTTATACTAATGTGACCTTGGGAAAGTCCCCTAACTTCTTTTGTCCTTCCTTTAGTCATTTGTGAAATAAAGCGGTTGAGCAAGAAGATGCCTGTGTATCTTTCAAACTCCAACAATCCATTAGACACATACACACAAGTGCCTACACGTATACACACATACACACAAATCCAGGCTATTCCTAGCTATGTGACCCTGGGCAAACCCTGCTTGCCTCAGTTTCCTCATCTGTAAAATAAACTGGAGAAGGATATGACAAACCACTCCTGTATCTTTGCCAAGAAAACCCCAAATGGGGTCATGGAGAATCAGACATGACTGAAAATGACTTTACAATAACATAGATATGTAGATCAATAGATAGATGGAAACACTGGTTTTTGATAAACAGATCAGAACAACAGTGGGTCCCCATAGCTCACATTATTCTGTTCCCTTCTCTGGCTTTTAGCTTTGCCTAGAGAGGAGGTTTTTGGAAGTGGGGGTAAGCCAGCATCTCAAGACGGGGTTTCTAGGCAACAGGGACTGGAGCTGTTGCCAGGGGAGCAGGAGGCTGAGCGGGAAGTAGTGCTGTGCTGGGAATGACAGTCAGAAGCAGAGAGGAAGCCATCCGATCAGGGCTGGCTCCCGGCAAAGTTGCAAAGGAAGGAACTTGGTCTCTGGTGCCCTCCCCTGGCTCCTTTCAGCACTCTGAGCAAATCAACTCTCTGGGTCGATTTCCCCTTCTCTAAAATAATAGGGTTGGACTAGATGACCATTAAGGTCTCTTCTAGTTCTAAATCCTCTTCTCTTATGATCTCTTTGCCATCTTGTGGTTCCCTTCACCTCCAAGGACCCACTTGCCCCAAACCACGCCTTACTGCTTACTTCCTATCTCTCTACTATTCTGCCTATGAAGACTGCTTTGTTCACTTTATTATTCCTGCCAAGTTCTTTATCAGTTGTCTGTTAAGTGAGTTGATCAAGGGATGCGTGTTAATGACCAATAATAGTAGCACACCCCAGAAAGCTTAGTAAAGGGTGGAAAATGTACCATATTTGGAATGAGAAGATCTAGGTGTGAGTTCTGGCTTTGACACTTATAAGTTGGGAGAGATGTCATTATGTCTTTCTGAACTTCAGTTTTCTCATCTCTAAAATGGGGGCCAAAATATTTATCCTTATAGGATTATTGGAAGGAGAATGCTTTATTACCTTAACTGTTACATAACTATGAGCTGTTTTGATTATCCTTGCCAGAGATATATATTTTAAGAGGTGAAGGTGAGTGCCGTAACTCAAAGGAACAGAACTCTTCACTTCAGATTCTCAGAAAAATAGAGGTAGGGAAGTATATTTTTAAGGGGTGCCTTTCTAGGGCCCCTAAATCATTGTCATGTGGGTGGACCCATGTGTATAAAATAAACCTTGTGTCATACGATATGTGGCAAATGGTCTAGTATTGTAACTGGTTGCTTTAAAAAAAGCCTGAGGCTCTTTCAGCCCAGAAATATCCCTACCATCACTAAGACAATGGAGTGGGATTTGCCCACTCCTCCTATGATATATATCTCAAGCTGTGCTTCTGTGATTTCATTTCATCACCTTTATTCTAGTCAACAGACATTTTCTAGTCAACCACCAAGTGCTGGGGACTGGAGGATACAAAAATATGACACAAAGTCTTCTCTCAAGGAATTTACAGCCAAATTGTTAGGACTAGGACGTATATATCAATGAATATGATGCCAGATTAAGTAGAATAAGGTCAAAGGAAGTTTCCAGGACAAGTGATCCAAGAAAAAAAAATTTCTTATATGTGAAGTTATGCAAAACTTATTTTCCTATTAGCCATTTTGCAAAAGAAAACACACTCATACACAAAATCAAGAAAAATAAAGAAAGTGAAAAAAATGCTTCCATCTGTACTCAGAGTTCATCGGTTTTCTCTCTGGAGGTGGGTAGTTTTTTCATCATGGGTCCTTCAAAAAGGTCTGCTCTGAGAAAATTTGAGGACAGAGAAAGCTCTCTGAACTGGGAGAGTAAGAGAAGAGTACATTAGGACTATTATTTCCTTATTCCTGGGTACTACAACTCTCATGTAGCCAAAAATTGCATAAGTTGTCTTGATTTCCATATTACATGGTTAACTCATATTGAGTTTACATTCCACTAACACCCCTCCCTACCCCCTGATCTTTTTTTCCAGTATGGACTGCTATCTAGCCCTGCCCCTCCATATTGTGTCTTAGGAAGATGTTTTTTGGAACTCAAGTATAAGATTTTATATTTATCCCTATTAATTTCATATTTGATTTCAACCAGTGTTCTTGCCTGTCAAAATCTTTTTGAGTACTGACTGTCATCTGGTATGTTACCTAAACCTCCCAGCTTCATGTAGAAAGTGATATTTGAGCTATGTTTTGGAAATTAAAAAAAAAACAAGGGATTTTGAGAGGTAGAGGTGAGATGAGAGTTCATTTCAGGCATGGGGGTCATCCAATGTAAAAGGCATAGAGATGGGTGTGTCATATATGAGGAACAGCAAGACAGCCAGTTTGGCTAGAACACAGAATGTGGGAAATGGAGTAATGTATATAAGACTGGAAGTTAGTTTGGAACCAGGCTATGAAGAGCTTTAAGCCTCAAGCAGAGGAGCTTATATTTGGATCTAGAGACATCAGGGAACTATTGGAGTTTGCTGAGGATGGGAATGCTGTGGTCAAACCTGGGATTTAGGAAGATCACTTTTGCAGCTGTGTGGATGATATCTTGGAGAGGGGGAGAGAACTGAGACAAGGAGTTCATTTAGAAGGCTATTTCAGTAGTCAAGACAAGAAGGCATAAGGGTCTGAAGTAGGGAGATATCTACATGACTAGGGGACTGCTACAAGAGATGTTGAGATAGAAATGCCAAAACTTGGCAACTAATTAGATATGTGAGATAGGGGAGAGTGAAGAATCAAGGATAACACCAAGATTGAAAACTTAAATGATTGTAAGGATAGTAATAGACTCATCAATAAAATATAAATATATTATGGACTCATAAACTTATAGACTATTAGACAGCAACTATCCAACCACATTATTTTATAGATAAAATACCGAGGCTTAAACTGGGGAAGTGACTTCAGTCTTGTAATAGAATCAATGCAATAGAATAATAGAGCTGGAGGTGGAGCCATACCCCTCTAGGGCATCTTAGGGTATTGGTCCATAGGGGGCATCTGGTCCCTAGCTGGAAGTCAGTCTCCTCACCTAATTACCAACATTTGAAACTGCCCCTACTCCCTATTGCAAATACCCTTTTTACTTCTTTTTTCTTTTCCAAGTATGCCTTTAAGATATCTTATATGTATACCTTATATTTAGCACTTTACAATATACAAAATATAGTATCTCTTTATGTTTGTACATGCCCCACAACAACTTCTGGAACTTCACTAATACAAACTTCTTACAATCAGCCCCATCTGAAAGGGACTAGAAAGATCATCTTATCTAATTATTTCACAAATTAATTGTTCACAGAACACCTTAGGATTTGACATATATTGACAACTCATAAATATTGATCCAGGGGAGCCTGGGACCACAGAATACATCCCCCAAAAAGGGAATTGGGGAGCAAAATAGAAACTATTTGGATTATTTTCATATTGAACATGATCATGTATGATAAGTATTGTATAAATATGTGTGTATATGTATATACATACATTTTCATATTTAATATGTTTATTAAGCCCACCCAGGCTCTAGCCCCTGTCTCACACAGAGTGTATGGACAAATACTCTCTGTGCTGACTTAATTACTATACTTTAATACAGGCAGGCTGAGGTTCTCAGAGAAAGATCATCACCATAAGGTACTACTTAAATGTTCTCAGTGTCATAGGGGTAACCTGTTGTATTATAATGAGAACATAACCCCACTACTCACCATGTTAGTTCTAGAGCCCCCAGCAGTTTGGGTTCTATTTGGAGAAAACTATTCACTCACAATAATGATACTTTTAGATCTTAAATATAACAATTTACTTAATAATAAGGCAAAAATACAATACCACAGGTACTTATATTAAAGCAATTGTTTAGGAGGGGCAGAGCCAAGATGGCAGCTGGAAAGCAGGGACTTGCGTGAGCTCCCTGCCAGGTCCCTCCAAAAACCTATAAAAAATGGCTCTGAACAAATTC
>CM053625.1:251953765-251985435 GCA_028646595.1 Phalanger gymnotis
ATGCCATCTCGGAGTGGGCAGGAGGGTAGAAACGGGGAGAAAATTTGTAATTCAAACTATTGTGAAAATCAGTGCTGAAAACTAAATATATTAGATAAATTAAATTAAAAAAAAAGAAAAAACAAAAACAAACAAACAAAAAAAAAGAAACCAGCGAGGAGGCTCAGGTTCAATCTAGCTCAGCTCAGATTTAATCTAGCTCAGTAGATTGAATCTGGTCCGCTTGTGAGAGCAGGCGTCATGAGGGGTGGGATTTCTTAAGGCGGCCCATTATGGTGAATCCCTACTAAACTTTCTCTTTTCCCTTGCCAAAAAAAAGCGATTGTTTAAATAATAAATACATCAGAATATACACATAATCTTGGGTCATATCCTCCCACAAACACATTAGATATCTGTGGGGGAGAGTGAGCAAACACAGAAATCTGCCAAGGAGACACATGAATAAGAAAAACCCATGTACTCAAGGTAACTTACAACTCTGGAACTATAAACTTCAGTGACTTCTTTCTGACTCAGGAATTGTCCAAAAAGTTCCCTCATGAACATAGCTTCTGAGTTGAACAGATGCTTCCACTGCTAAGCTCAGTTGATCTACACTATGCTTGTCCAATATCTTAGTTTAGTTGGCATGACATCTCAGCCAAACCAGCTGATCTGCTGGGTGACTTCTCTGATCCATTGGTTCCAAGCTGATCTGCTCAGCTAGACTTGTTCCTCAATAGCAGCTATAGTATCCATCACTTGCAGGTTTAAGCTTAGCTGATGCAGTTCTGAAACCTGTCCTTTCATATTACTTCTCTTTTGTTTCTCTTCTCTCCCCTTGAGTCCTCCCTGTGAATGACCCTGCCTTAGCTTATGGTTGGTAACCAAATTCTCATCTGTTTATTATTAGATAAATTACATCAATCCCATAATAATATTACAATTCCAAGGCTAATAAGGAAAATCATTCCTAGGCTTACGCTTTTGTGCCTTTCCTCATATACTTCTCCAGGGCCCCCATCGTTAATATAGTGTAGTTTGTGAGTCAGGCATAGTTGACAAGAGAAGGTGATATCTAAAACAATTAGACGATAACTATTCCCCTATAACTGATACATATAGATGAAATAGTCTCTACTCCCTGTTGCATATATACTTTTTACATCTTTTTTCTCTTCCAATCTGCCTTTGATGCTCTCTTATATATAGATGTATAATACTTTGCAACATACAAAACACAGTATCTCTTTTATATTTAATAGCAACCCTATGAGGTGAAGACAACAGATACTTTTTGGGCTTTAACAATATTTTATTTTTTCCAATTAAATGTAAAAACAATTTCTAACATTTGGTCTTTCCTTAAATTTTGAGTTTCAAATTTTCTCCCTCCCTCTTCTCCTCCCTGAGATAGTAAGCAATCTGTTATAGATTATACATGTATAATCATGTAAAACATATTTCCATGTTAGTCATTTTGTGGAAGAAAACTCGAACCAAAAAAAAGAATAAAGAAAGTGAAAAATAGTAAGTTTCAGCCTGCATTCAGATCATCATTTCTTTCTCTGGAGGCAGACAGCATTTTTCATCATGAGTCCTTTGAGATGCCAGCAGATATGTTAATTCCATTTTTCAGTTGAGAGATTGAGGTTCAGAGAGGTTGTTAAATGGAAAAACGGGGAGTTCAAACCAAGCCTTCTACCTCCAAGTCCAACGTCTCTCCACGCTATCCTGCTGCCTTTGATGTTTACTTGAACCTCATTTTGCTCATTTACAAATGCCAGCAAAGCACCTAGAAGGATTTGTCCTGGACTATAATTTGAAAGGCCTTAGCCTTATATCTCCCTAAGAATGACCATGCCTCCAGCTCAAATCTGAGGAAAAGGACTGATAGATACCTGTGACTCCTTTGCCTTTAGGGATCATTTGCAGAATACAGATTCCACTAATCATAATTCTTATCCTCCTTCCTGCTTGTAGGACCCTGAGAGTGAAATACATACTATCAGGAAAATGAGTGAAGAGAGTGCCACTGAGGCTACCTCCCCACCTCCTCCCCAGGGGCAGCGCTACTTTGACCGATTCTCAGAAGATGACCCTGAATATATGCGCCTTCGAAACATGGCAGCTGACCTCCGGCAGGATTTCAACATGATGGAGCAGAAGAAGAGGGTCACCATGATCCTTCAGAGCCCTGTAAGTGGGATCTCTTTTGGGGCCAAGGGGCAGATTGAGCTGGACATGTGTGTAAAGATTAAGGGGTAGGGAAAGAGCTAATTCTTGGGTTTTCTTTCCTATTCAGAAGTTTATTTTTTTAAAGTCCCTGTTTAAATTTGTAAATAGAATATCATTCATCCAGAGACAGCGAAAATTTATGCCCAGTAATCAGGAGTCTAATAAAAGATAATAAGCTCCCAGATCACTGAAGATCTATAAGCAGAGACTGCTAAGCTACTTCTTGAGGTTGTCGTAGAAGGGATTCTTATTCTCATAGGGGTTGGACTCGATAAGTGTCTTCCAACCCAGAGATTCTGTGGTTCTAACTTGAACTTCTGTTTCTGTATCCTTATAATCGGCGAGCTAGGGATTGTGGGCCAGAATACTAGTAGAAGTGGAGAGACGTAAGTTAACCCTTTACACTTCCACGGTAGCAGCCCAGAATCCTGATGAATCTCTGAGAGCTGAAACTTTGGCCAGACAGTTAGAACAATAAGTAGCCTGGGAAACAAGAGCCCCAAATGTGATGTCTTGATTATGACCTCAGTCTGAACAACCAGATTAAACTTGGATCTGACAGCTCATCTAGTCCAGGCCCTCATATTATAGTTGATGAAATCGAAACCCAGAAAGGTAAAGCCATGAGTGTGGTTAATTAAGAAAATATTTTCCTACTTTGGGAGAAAAAAAGGTATTCTTTATTATAAGAGCTAATGATCTTTCAGGTTACCTGGATGCTATTCCAGTGTAGTAGCAAGAGTATTGAATTTGGAGTCGTGAGGCCTAGATTCAAATCTTAGCCTTGCTACCAATAAGATATTGGGCAAAAAGATGTCACACTTTCCTAGCCTCAGTTTCCTTATCTGTAAAATGAAAAGATTGAACTAAAAGATCTCTGCAGTCTCTTTCAGCTCTAAATTCCATTCCTCTACATGTGTAAGACCATTAACACTCTGTATAACTCTGGATCAGTATATAACTTCTTGGAGTCAAGTGCCTAACTCAGAGCAGTGAATCTGAGTCATAGAGCAGGGTAGCACTATGTCCTTGAGGTCTTCTCATTGTGACCTGACTAGAGCAATCAATTCCATTGTGTTCTAGTCCAGGGAGCCCAGAAAGGTCAGACGGACTAGGGTCTGGCTGACTAAAGTACTCCCTACTGTTTTCCTGTACTCCTCAAAAAAAAAAAAAGCGGGGCTGGATCCTTTAGCCATCATCCCAGGCCCCTTGGCTGAGGGGAGGGATGTAGGAGGGAGGGTCGAAAGGAGTAGAATTCTGGGGAACTTGAATAATCTGTGAAAGAAGCAGCCACAGAAGAGCTGCGGGGTCCTTCTTCAGTCTTTCAGGGAGGAGCTGGAGAGCCTTATCCAAGAGCAGATGAAGAAAGGAAACAATTCTTCCAACATCTGGGCCCTGCGGCAGATCGCGGATTTCATGGCCAGCACCTCTCATGCTGTCTTTCCAACTTCTCCCATCAGTACGTGGGCAGAGGGAAGCTGGGGGCAGGGGACGAAGGAGAGGATGGGGAGCGCAGAGGCGGTAGCTGTTGCCAGGTTACCAAACTGGGTGAGGCTGGGCTAATAGGCCTGGTGGGAATTGCAACCTCAGAGCTATTATCCCTTTGCTCTGTGGCTGCTGCTGAGATGCCTGCTGCATAATTTTCCCTACTTAATCTAGGGTGGGTGGATCCAAGGAAGGGACCCAAGGGAAAGGTCTCATGCATGCCGGTTATAACGCTGATGTTGAGGAAACAAGGACTTCACATACATGATGGGAGCTTTCATGAAGGACCTTGTTAACATGAAGGTTTTACTATATCTTAAATATGGTTATACTCACTTGATGTTATCATGGTATTCAGGTCTACTTGGAAATGCTGAGGTTTGGGAATCAATTCAGTGTTTTATTTTATTCTAGCCTTATTAATAAGGAATAATGTCTCTTATTTTTGATAAGGAAGGAGAGGAGGCAAATGACCAATCCTTCTGTCCAGTTTTTTAGGGCAGTCACACTGTTGTCTCCTCTGTCATCAACTTCGTTAAGTCAGCCTTTTACCCAGTGAGCTCAGGAACAATTCAACTTGATTTCACATCTGACCGTTTGTCGGGTAGATCTGGTTGGGTTTGGGTTAGACTAGATGGCCTTAAGGTCCCAAGATTTTGTGATCTGTAAATAGGTGTAAATCGAACCTAGTTATTTGTTTCACCAAACCTTCCTCCCCACCCCTCTTTTTAAAATCTACCTCCAAAGACTAAACATTATGAATCCTATAACAGGGACAGGGGTCTGGACCTGTGAGTATATTGATATAGAGCACTTCCTAGTGAGGAAATCTCTCTACCATTGCAGGTTGGCATCTTCTCTGCAACTCCTAGTCATAGAGTTGCCTAGAGCACTACTGAGAAAGTAGGTGACTTGCCCAGGGCCACACAGCCTATATGTATCAGAGGGAGGACTTGAACCCAGGGCTTCTTGCTTCTCAGTCTGGCTTTCTACCTACTCTACAATGCTGAGTCAAATAATATTGATTGGTGTATATTTTATAGATGATTATTTTGTATATACTCATGTGTACATGTTATCTTACCTTATAGTATTTAAGCTACCTGAGATCAAAGACTATTTGTTTTGTGTCTTTGTATCCCCAGCACCTCACACATTGCATGGCACATGTTAGATGATTAACAAATGTTTGTTGATTGATAATAACCCACATTTGTATATTTAATGATTGCAAAGTCCTACAAACGTTTATAATTATTGGGCCCATTTTACGGAAGATGGAGCAGAAGCACCGAGAGGTTAAAGTGACTGGCCCAATTGTCAGCGTCAAGGTCTTCTGGCTCCATGACCATCATGTATTGTCCTTCCTTTAACAGACTGTCTTCTTTTGCTTGACAGGACAGTGCTAAACAGAGAGTATGACCTAAGACTTAGTACAATAGACAAGGAGTCAAGAACTCCAGGTTATTGATTTGACTTACTTGAGGGTAAGTTGCTTTCCTCAACATTTCTGGCAAAATAAATGATCTATAGAAAGAGCTCTAAAGTGACAGGATTATTAAGAAATTGGCATAATTTCTGAGGAGGGAGAAGGTGGAGTAGCAGATGGAGAACTGGCCTCCAAGCCCAGAGGGCCTCATTTCAGGTACTACCTCTGACCCAGGCTGGGTCCATGATACTGGGAAAGTTATTTGATTTCTCTGTGCTCAAGTCTAGGCAGTCAGTTGCAGAAATTGTCCCGACTTGCATTGGTAAAGGGAGTTTCCTCATCAAGGATTTCCCTGTACCAATAAAATCACAGGACATATACCTATCCCATTGCTTATAACCCATGTAAAGTCTATACTACTGGAGTGTTAGGAAGAGTTTTGACTCTGGGAAGGTCAGGGAAGGAGAGAAGAATCCGGTGGCCAGGTTGCCTGATCTTGGGGTATCAGCTCTGCTCCCCACTCCCCTGCCCCTCCATAGATCTCTCCATGATGACCCCCATCAACGACCTCCACAGCGCTGACTTGCCAAACTTGGCCAAAGGGGAACGGCTCATGCGCTGCAAGATTGGCAGTGTCTACCGACTCTTAGACCTATATGGATGGGCCCAACTGAGTGACACCTATGTGACGGTGAGGAGAAAGGGGAATGTGGTGGGAAGGCAAGTGGGGGTGGTGTGGGAGGCCAAATAACAACCCCACAATTCTCTCCTGGAGAGACTTCAACTCTTGGCTCTGCTGCAGGTATCAATCAAAATGGCCTTCCATGAATTCTATCCATTATGATTGTCCAGAGCAGAGGCAGCCAATGGGCACATGCCTCTTGTGTGAGCTGTCTTATTCTCGGCTCCTCCCTTGATCCACCAATGGAATCCTTTCCTTTCTCTGTGCTTAGATTTCCCCAGTTCCAGAGAAAGAGCAAACCTCTTCTACCTTCTTCTTTTCTCCCAAGAGAACATAGAAGATGAAGTTATTTGAGTTGTCAAGTGTAAAGTGGCAGGGGTGTGAAAGAAAGGTATTAGGCAGATACCCAGAGAGACTGGCAAGTTCAAAGGCTGAATACCACACTTCAGGAGAGAGCAGAGTGGGGAGCGCTCATAGGAATATACCAGTGAGTCCTAGGCCAGACTTCTCCCTTAAACTTCTGTGTCCTTCCTTCAGCTGAGAGTCAGCAAAGAGCAAGACCACTTCCTGATCAGTCCCAAAGGCCTCTCCTGCAGCGAAGTCACAGCTTCCAGCCTGGTGAGTACTGTTCAGCCATTTTACAGCCCTTCCCCTCGCTGTCAGTCCTCATTAGCAAAGAAGTCTGGACCATCCCTCCATATTTGGAGTTCACCACCATTTAAATATTAGTCATTCCCTCATTAGCTATTCCTCTGCCCCTCTAAATCAACATACAACATAGTTCATACCTATAACCTCCTTTCTAATTTGGTGTCTCTGTTTCCTCAAGACATTACTGTGTCAGCCCGCCGATTGGTTGCCCTGACTCATGTCTCTCCGTGCTCTGGTCACCCTCTACTCAGCAGTCAGGCTGATCTTCCCAAAACACAGGGCTGATCCTATCCCCCCCCCCCCCGCCCTCCCATTCAATAAACTCCAGCGGCTGCCCGTTGTCTCAAGGATCAGATATAACATCCTCTGTATGGCTTTCAAAGTCCTTCATAAGTTGGCCCCTTCCTAACTTTCCGGCCTTCTTACACCTTACCCTCCTCCACATACTCTGTGATCCGATGACAAAGACCTCCTTACTGCTTTTCTCACATCTCCATCTCCTACCTCTAGGCCAGGGGTGGGGAACCTACAGCCTCGAGGCCACATGTGGCCCTCTAGGTCCTCAAATGCAGGCCTTTGACTGAATCCAGTCTTCACAGAACAAATCCCCTTAATAAAAGGATTTGTTCTGTAAAACTTGGACTCGGTCAAAAGGCCACACCCAAGGACCTAGAAGGCCACATGTGGCCTTGAGACCACAGGTTCCCCATCCCTGCTCTAGGCATTTTCACTGGCCATCTGCCATACCTGGAATACTCTTTGCCTCTGGACTTAAACATCCTACTTTCTATAGGAAGCCTTTCCCAGTCTTCTTTAATCTTAGTGACTTCTGTGAGACTACGCCCAATTTATCATATACATACACACGTGTACGTATATATATGCATGTGTGTATGTACACATATGTGTATGTATATTCATATATGTGTGTATATAGACATGTGTGTATACATGTATAACTTGTTTGTATATAGTATTTACACATTGTCTCCACCATTAGACTATGAGCTCCATGAGGGCAGGGATTGTTTTATTGCCTTTCTTTGGATCTTCAGCATTTAGCACAGCCCCTGGAGCATAGTAGACACTTAATAAATGCTACTTGACTGACTGACATAGGGCACACATAGAAACCCAAGATAAGATTCCGGGGTTCTAAACTACTACTTAGAACATAAAATCACCAAATTATTCAAATTAGAAGGGACTATAGAGATCATCTTACCCAACTGACTCATTTTTCAGATGTAGAAACTGAGTGCCAGGAACGTGACTTGCCCTGAAATCCCTAGATTTCTACAAGACTCAAGCACAATCTTTTATATAAAACCTTTCCTTATCCTTCCAACTGTTAGTGCCATCCCCTTCCCCCCATCATTTAGTATCTATTTTGTAATATATGTGTGTGTATGTGCGTGCATGTTTGTGTATATAAAAACACACACACGTGTATATATATATATATATATATATATATATGTATGTCTCTCCTGAGGGAATGCAAGCTCTTTAAGGGAAGGGAGTGTTTTACTTTTTTGCTTTGCATCCCCAGTGCTTCATACAGTGCTTGGTATATAGTAGGAGCTAAATAAATGCTTGCAGATAGGGTAATTGATTCTATTATACCACCTTTCCTTTCTAATATCACTGCCCACTTTTAGGATTGTGAGACAACAGGAACATAGATTTGGAGCTGAAAAACTCATTGGTTCAACCTCTTTACAGATGGGGACAATGAGGTTCTAGGAGGGGAAGTGACTTCCCCAAGGTTATAAAGGTAGCAATTATGAGAGACTGAGGAAGATAGTGTGATCCAATGGAAAGAGCACTGTTTCTGGAGTCAGAGGATGTGGGTTCATGGCCCACCTCTGATGCTGATGACATATTTTGTATCTGTCTTGTATTTACTTGTCTCTAGACATGCTACATCTATAGAATCAGTAAAATTTAAATTTGTCTAGCACAGGACTTGTTTGATTTTTAAAAATGTATTCTCAGTGCCTGGCACACCATAAGTGCTTAATAAATGTTGAATTGAATTGAACTTCATGGAAGAAGTCTGGCTCTAGCTAGACTTTGAAGGTGAGTTGGGAAATAGGTATGAAGGACAAGGAGTGATTTCCAGGTGAGGGGATGTATTGGAATAATACTCCTCCTGCCTCCTCCCTCTCCAGTCTGGGATTTCAAAGCAACATATTCAATTGATCTGGCTACTACATTGATTACTATTCAAATGAATCTATTGATATATCCTTACTGCTTCTCCTGGATCTCAATGTTGATTGTGATTCCTACACATGAAGGAATCATGTGATGGTCCCAGGCAGCCAACCTAGGTTAGATTGAAGTGATAGTATTGGGAATGAAGAGCAAGGTCTGTGGATTTTTTTAAAAAGTACATTAACTAGATTTTTAAAGTGGGTTAAGAGAATTTTGACTTTTTACATGTACTATAATATAGAATAAATAGCTCACAGACACCTTTGAATACACAAGTCATCAAGTATGTCAGATAAGGTTGAGGGAAACAAGGTTAAACAATACTGTCCAGTGGAAAAGATCCAAAGATCTTAGTGGACTGCTAGCTCGATATAAGCTAACATCATGATATAACAGCCATTTGAAAAAAAGGAAACAGAAATTAGATCTTCTGCAGCAATGATAGAAATGAGGGAGTTTATAAACACAGGCGCTACTAGATTTCCTTTTCTGTCAGGGGCTACACTTAATGAACTTAGCCTTCTCCAACTGCATCACCCTCCTTTCTTGGGCTTTTGAAGCAATAATTTAAAAGTTGTTGACACATTATAGAAAAAGTCACCATGTGAGCAAGTCACTTAGCCCTATTTGCCTCAGTTTCCTCATCTGTAAAATGGAGTGAAGAAGGAAATGGCAAACCACTCCAGTATCTTTGCCAAGAAAACCCAAATGGGGTCGCATAGAGTCAGACATGACTGAAACAACAACAAAATCAGCAAATGGACTTTTAGAGCTGAAAGAACCATTAGGCATCACCCTAATCTAACCTCATTTTACTGATGAGGAAACTGAGGATCAGAGAGGTCTGTTTGTTGTTCTGGACAGCTTAACAAGAACATTGTTGTTATCCAATGCAGAGTTAGAAAGCTACGCTTGATTACTGAAGTTAGTCAAGTTCAATCAATTTCACATGGCCAACTTTGTTATAGAAGAGCTTTGTTCCTAGAGGATTAGATAATTGACTTACCATTGTATTTTTTTTCTAATAACTTTACCTTGGCTTCTTCAGAGAGATACCGAGTATTTTGCAACTATTGTAACATTTAACCACCTGCATATATTAACTTTTAGACTTCTAAGTTTCCGGTAAAGTTCTAGGAAAATGGAATTTTATAAAAACGGTAATTTGCCCTAAACACTTACCAGTTCATAAGACTTATAGCTGGAGGTCATCTAACCTAACCCCTCATTTTGCAGATGAGGAAAATGAAGTAGGGAAAGGCCAGGAAACTTGCCCAAGGCCTCACAGCTATTTAACGACAGAGCCAGAATTCAAACTCAGACCTAACAACAAATGCGGAGCTCAAACAGCTGTCCACCAGAAACAATTGGAATTCCGTGTCACTTTCCCAAACTTCAGAGTGTCTCTGTATCTTTCTTCCGCAACCCCTGTGATTTGTTCAGCTGTTTAGACCCAGTGTAGTTATCAGAAGATAGAGGCAAACTCTGAAATCAACAAGTGTTCCATGTGAAGAAAGCCAATAAAAATTTGATTTTTAGAATCCAGTTATTAAGTCTTAAAATGTCCTAATTAAGACTGATTTTGTTGATATTTGTTTGCTTTGCTTTAGAGGGTCGTTTTGCTTTCCTTTGTTTGGGATATTTTTGAGACTGGATCTCCCTACCTCCCCTAGGCTGGAAGTGCAGCAATGACTCATGGGCCCAATCCCAAAATGGATCAGTATAGAAGTTTTAGCCTGCTCCACTTCTAACCTGGACAAGTTTTGCCCCTCCTTAGTCAGTCTAATTCACCCTACTCCCCGGGGCTCATCATATTGGTGCCACATTTAGTGGACATTGGATTTAGCTTTAGCCCTGTTGTAGCTCAGAACTCCTGAGCTCAAGTGATCCATCACTCTCAGCATACCCCAGCAGGAAGGACTATAGGAGCATATCACTATGTTTGGCAAGTATGCCACTTTTAAAAGCAGATCTATGAATATCTTTAAAGAAAAATTTTAATCTTCAAATATTTGAGTCATTAGCTTCTACCTAACAAATACAAGAAGTATTTATTAAGTGCTTACTATGTGTAAGGCACTGTGTTAAGCACTGGTGATATAAAAAAAGCAAAAAAAAGGGTCTCTGCTTTCAAGGAGCTCACAGTCTGATGGTGGAGACAACATGCAAACAACTATATACAAACAAAATATATACAGGATAAATTGAGGGTAGTTGCATTGGGAAGGCACTAAGATTAAGGAGGACTTGGAAAGGTTTCTTATAGAAGGTAGAATTTTAAATGAGAATTGAAGGAAGTCATGGAAGCCAGTAGATAAAGAGGGAGAGTATTCCAGGCAGAGGAGATAGAGAGTGAAAACATTTGTGTTAAGAGATGGGGTGTGTTGTGAGAAGAACAACAAGGAGGTCTGCGTCACCCAACCACAGAGGATGTAGAGGGGAGTAAGGTGTAAGAAGACTGGAAGGTAGGAAGGGGCCAGGTTATGAAAGGCTTTAAAAGCCAAACAGAGGATTTTATGTTTGATCCTGGAGATAATAGGGAGCCACTGGAGTTTACTGAATAGAGTAGTAATGTGGTCAGACCTGTTTTAAAAGATCAATTTGACAGCTAAGTAGAGGATGGACTGGAGTAGAGAGAGACTTGAGTCTGTTAATTGTGTTATTTTGAGTCAGGGAAATGAAGCAACAGCCTAATGCAATGGCAAAGGGACAAATCTACACGAGAGATGTACAAAAGTAGACATGACAGAACATGACAACTGATTTGATATGGGAGAGGGGAGAGAGAGAGGAGAGAGAAAAGAGAGAGAGAAGCCCAGAATGATTCCTAGTTTGTGAGCCTGGATGACAGGGAGTTTGGTGGTGCTCTCAACAATAGTAGGAAAATTAGTAAGAAGGAAGGTTTGGTTAAAAAGATAATGAGTTTAGCTTTGGGTGTGTTGAGTTTAAGATGTCTATAGGACATCCAAGTTGAGATGTCCAATAGGCAATTACAGATACAAGACTGGAGGTCAGAAAAAGTTGAGGACTGGACAAATAGATTTGTGAATCATCTACATAAACGTGATAATTGAATCCATGGTCGGTCTCCCTGACTGAAGTCTTTCCCTACTCCAGACCTAACTGGAAAATACATTCTCAGCATCTGTAGTACAAACTAAACTACCCTTCAACCCCCAGAGACAAAAACTTTTGAGTGAGGCCAGTTCTGATCAAACACCATAGTTATCAGCCATGTGCCCAGTTTAGGAAAGCAGAAGCTGTGAGTTAACAAACTTGCCTATCACATGAACACAAAGGGCACTCTGTTTCACTGTCTGGGTCATGGTCGCCTCTTGCCGCTGAACAGCCAGGTCAATCAAGATTCTGTAACGATGCTTCTCTGTCCAGATTGATCAAAGTCTCTAAGAGTTGCCAGAGAAATACTGGACTCTAAAAGAAAATTTGGGTTCTGTTAAGTCCAAATTTATACATGACAGGAACAGAGATGATGTCTTCTTGGGCTACTATAGCACTGTGGCATCCATGCTCAGAATTTCGGTGTTGTCAGGAAACGGGGATCAGGTATGGCATAGGGACAGCCCTTCACCTTTATGGACACTTCCTTCCATTCCTCCTCCTGTTTCAACTTTGGTGCTTCTTGCTTCCAATTTCTTGGACAAAATTTGAGACCATGAGATCACCAATTTGGAGGCAGAAGAGATCTCAGAGGCCATCCATCTCTCTTATTTTGCAAACGTGTAAACTTAAGTCTAGAAAGGTTAAATGATTTTCACAAAGCCACACAGGAAATCGGCGGCAGAGGCAGAATTTGAACCCAGGTCCTCTACTTCCACATTCACTGCTCTTTTCACCATACAACACTAACTCTCAGGTGACTTCTGAGGTGGCATCATACCTTTAGGCATACTCACATAGAATTCTGAGAAATGTCGTTTCCAAAAGAATGTGACCTAATCCCAAAGAAAGGACTATGGAACTTGGTACCATTTTCTGTCTAGGATGTTTTAAGGCTTACACAATACTTTACTTACAACTCTGTAGAGTGGGGAAACAAAAAAAAAAAATAAAATAAAAATATTCAAAGACCTCAAGTGATAGTACAGCATAGCAACACAAGAGGGCACTCATCAATATGCCTTACATTCTTAATATCTGTGATTTTCCCTGATACATATCCTTCCACCAATGTAGATTTCAGTCCCTCCACATTTTTGTAGGACCAGTCTTCATCTGGTTCTGGGGCCAACATAATTCATCATCTAATGCCCAACATTTTGATGATGAGCCTCTCTGCACTTAGCTAGACTAGTCTTCAGGTGATAATCAGTGAGCATTTATTAAATGTCTGCTGTATACCAGGAACTCTGCTAGGGACTGGACTTACAAAAACAAAAGAAGGGAAACAGGCCCTGCTCCCATCAAGGGAGACACCATGTCCCTATAGCAATATGTACCCAAGAAATACAAATAGATATAAGATAGGGAAGAATGTCACTATACTTGGAGCAGATCAGGAAAAGCTTCATGTAGAAGGTGGTTGCTTGCTCTGAGTTTTCAAGAGAATGAGAGATTCTATGAGGTGATAAGGAGGAAGCATATTACACACATAGAGGACAGCCAACACAAAGGGATGGGAATAGGGGATGGAGGGTCACTGCACTCCAGTGGCAGACACATGCTTTGTTCCTTGGCCTCTGCTGGAACCACTTCTGTGTTAGTAAGACCTGCCAAAGTCTCCCTCCCGTGGGGGAGTTTTTAAGAAATCAAGATCACCTCCATACAGTTATGAGATGTTGAAATAAGACAAGAATCCATTGAATTGGCAAATATTGGCAAACCCCAAGTTAAAGGTACTGATGAGGAAAGATAAAGCACTGCCCAGAAGTACTAACCAAGGGTTGAGGTGGAATAGTGTGTGTGTATGCACATCTGTACATGTATGTGTGGTTGCAGGAGTCATGTGTGTGCACATGTGTCTTCCTTGCTGTCAGTGACCCATATCTGCTTTACCCTTTTCCTTAGATCAAAGTGAATATCCTTGGTGAAGTAGTAGAGAAAGGCAGCAGCAGCTTCCCAGTGGATCCCACGGGCTTCAGTCTGCATTCAGCCATCTACGCAGCCAGGCCTGATGTGAGGTGTATCATCCATCTGCACACCCCGGCCACAGCAGCGGTAAGTGGTTCACCAGTCCGCCTTTAGCCCCAAGCTGGCCTATTCACCAACCGCCACATCCTTGCTCGACAATTCTTTCTCTGAGGCCAGCAGTCTAATTTGTTCCACAAAGTCACAAGCTCATCCTTTAAAATTGTACTGGCCATTGCCACCTGGACTGGAGACCCCAGAGAGATTTCCTGATATTTTGTTTGCCAGAGAAACCCAGCCAGCCAGACTATAGTTCCATTCACTCAGCTTGTGCTATGATCATTGGAGTCATTCATGATCTTTGGCCACTAGCCCTATGTTTCACTGCCCAGGCTTAGGTCTATCAGTTCAGGAAGAAACAGAATTCCCAAAGTGTGTCGGTCAAACAAATATTTATTAAGCCCCTGCTATATGCCGGGCATCGTGCTAAGTGCTCAGGATATAAGGAAAGTCTAAAAAACAATGTTTGCTCTCAAGGAACTCACAGTCTGACATGGATCCCCATTCCCTAAATTGATCTCCAGGGTGCAGAGAAAATAAGGGGTGGCAATGGTTTCTCGTCCCGTTTCCAACCAACATTAAATCAATCAGTGGATCAGTAAACATTTTTCATACAGCGCACTTCTTTGAATTATATGGCACAGTTACTGCCCTTGAGGAGTTTACAGTCATCTTGCCTGTGCTCTGGTACCCTAAACTTCCATTTATATGTTAGTAGCACCCTTGTCCCAATCATACAAACCTGACACTTTGGCATTATAGGAAGGATGTCCATCCTTCCCATAGAGCATAAGCTGCTTGAGGGCAGCGATTGCTTTACTTAGTTTTTCTTTGTATCCCTAGCACCTAGCATACTGCCTTCTATATGAGCTAAGGGTAGGAATTGGACTTGTGATTTCGTTGGTACAGGGAGCTCCTAGTGGGGAATTTTCTCTACCAGTGAAGGTCATTTCCTTCTGTGCAATTTATTTACAGTCTTAGAGAGTGACCTAGAGCACTGAGAAGTGAAGTGAATTCCTTAGGGTCACATAACCAGGTTGAGTGATGGGCAGAACAGAAAGCTTGAATATAGGATGTGTTTATTAATTTGTACAAAATTCACTGGATTAGATTAGCTCGAATTGAATTACTATCTAGTAAAGGGGAAAAAAATCTAATTCTCAATAAAAGATAGTGGAACCCTGACTGTACCTACCTTCCATACACTGTTTTGGGATTAGAATGAAAAAGATGGGAGAAAAGAAAAGAAGGGAGTGGAAGAGGTATACTCTGGAGTAGACAGCACCTTCTTTGAAGTAAGGGAGTGAAATTAAAGCTATCAAAAGGACAGTGTGCTTTCACCCAAAAAGATGCTATCCGTGCTCATCAGAACTCAGTTCTGGGGGTGAGGAATGAAGGCAGAAGCCATTTATCTCTTAGAAAAAGAATACTCCCCAAGACCAGTCATACGGTCTCCTAGATGCTCTGAAGGGGACCTAAACCACTGTGGGGGTAATTCGTATTAATGGCAAGTTTTCTATCATCCTCTCCTTATCTTTATGTCAGACTATAAGACTTCTGGGTCCAAGTGGGTCTCTTTGGTCTGATGCTTCCTCAACAAAACTTATGGTAACAAAATTTAAACCTCTGGCTTTGATACTGAAAATGAATGAGGTTTTTATTGTGTACAAATGTGCACAAAACGTAGAAAAATTAGAGAAAAGGAAGGAGGAAGGAAGAGAAAAAGGATAGAAAGAAAGGAAAGGAGAGAAGGGGAGAGGGAAGAAAGGAGGGAAGAAAAAGGAAGAAAAGAGAGAAGGGAAGAAAGGAAGAAAAGGGAGGAAAGAAAAGAAAAAAGAAAGACAGGAAAGCAAAGAAAGGTAAGAAAAGGCAAAAAGGAGGGATGCTGTTAACTTATCTTCATGTTTCCTGTAATGTATAGCCCCTCACTTTCATTGTAACATAGGGAGGTTATAATGTGGGTATTAGTCTTATGTCTTGATACATTTATAATATACATGCTGTACATACATATGCACTCAAATCTATGAAGGCTGTACCAGTAATAATGTCGCTTCATGGATATCACTGTGTCTGTCCTGTGAGTCAGTCCCAATGTTATGGGCCTCAATGGCTCCATCCACCATCATTTACACACCTTAAGACAACATTGATACCCTCCAGGCCCAGGTTCCTTACACTAGTTCTAACTCTTTGGGTCAGAAGCAAGGGAAAATGGCAAAAATTATAGCACACATGATGGTGACCGTTTCTTATTGTCTCACTGAAGGTGTCAGCCATGAAGTGGGGCCTCCTGCCCATCTCCCATGATGCACTGCTGGTGGGGGACATGGTATACTATGACTTCAATGGAGAAATGGAGGAGGAAGCTGATCGGATCAATCTGCAGAAGTGCCTTGGACCCACCTGCAAGGTTTGGTTTGGTGCCATAGGCAGAAGGCTCTGGGTTGGGCCTTGTCACAGACCAGTGTTGTAGTTGCAATTGCGCTTTAATGGTGGTATTAAGTGGAGAAGTGGTGAGCCTAGCAGGGAGAGAGTCCTACCCTGGAAATCAAGATTAGTAGCTCCTAATCCCAGCTCTACCAAATGCCTCACTGTGCTACCTTGGACAACTCGCTTCCCGTTGGCTTGCGGATCAGTAAAGCGGTGATGAATATTACACTTTGTTCTTTGAGCAGCCCGAGGGATGGTGGAGTCATGGAATCTCAGACTTCGAAGGGCTGGCTGGTCCAATTCCATGCCAGGTGGATGAATAATCCTCTCTACAAAATCTGTGACAGGAGGCTCCACAGTCTCTGCATGAACATATCTAGTGACAAGGAGCTCATCATCTCACCAGTGGGACTCCGCTTACTATTTGTGTGACCTTGATCAGCTCTCTTCTTTGGTCCAAGATCCCTTCCAATTCTAAACCTGATGGCCCAAGGCAGACAACTTCATTTCTAGATCGCCCTTGGAAGCTAAGACATTCTGTATGTTACAGTTATGATCAATAATCATATTAATAACTAGCATTACATAGCACTTTGAGGTTTGCAACTTTTACCTCATTTTATCCTCACAACAACCTTTAATTTTTGTTATGCTAATTTTATCCTCGTTTTGTTGTTGTTTAGTCATATTTGACACTTCGTGACCCCATTTGGAGTTTTCTTGGCAAAGATACTGGAGCCACTTGCCATTTCCTTCTCCAGCCCATTTTACAGATAAGAAAACTGAGGCCAGCAGGGTTAAGTGCCTTGCATAGGGTCATACAGCTAGGAAGTGTCTGAAGCTGGATTTGAACTCATGAAGATGAGTCTTCCTGATTCTAAGCCCAGTGCTCTAGGCACTGCACCACATCACTGCCTCCCATCCTCATTTTACAGATAGGAAACTGAAGTAAATAGAGGTTAAATGACTTATCCAAGAACACATAGCTTCTGTCTGAGGACAAATTTGAACTCAGGTCCTCCTAAATCCAGATTCAATGGCTCTATCTGCTACACTACCTATTTGACTCAGGATATGGAGCCAATATCTTCCCCTTTGTGTCTTTCATTTGTTGTTCCTAGTTTTGTCCTTTGGACCAAACAGAAAAAAATCTCTCTCTTCTACATAACAGTTCTCCAAATACTTGAATGTTATAAAGATAATGGCTCCATAATACAGGGTGTCCCTAAAGTCTGGACACAGGCAAAAATGCATATTTTCAGGAAATGAAATGAATGAAATTTTCAACAACATTTTATTTATTTGGAATATTAACAGACCTTAGCCCCCTTGACTTCTTTTTCTGGAGTATTATAAAGAAGAAGGTGTACCCAATGAAAATCACAGATGCAACACACTTGATTGAACGCATAAAGAGTGAATGTGCTAAAATTGACGGCAATGTGGAGTTATTGCATTGAGTTCACGTGAATCTTGCAAAGCGCACAAACCTTTGCATCCCAAATGATGGAAATCATATTGAAGATGTTATCTATTAATATTCCAATTAAATAAAACGTTGTTGAAAATTTCATTCATTTTATTTCTTGAAAATATGTATTTTTGCCCATGTGACTAGACTTTAGGAACACCCTATAGAAGTGTCGTGTATTTATTTACACTTAATGAAACTTATGGCTCAGAGTTCTAGGCTTTTTCAGTCAGAAGCCAGGTAAAATGGTGTCAGTATGGAGGAATCTGAGAGAGATGCGTCCTATTTTTTTGGGGGAGGGAGATGACCCAGAAAATAGCAATTATCACCCACAGCACTTTCTTTTCACAGATCTATAAGCTTTTCATGTTCTTCACAAGTTATTGAGTTGAGAAGAAGTAGGAGAAAAGAGTTAGCTTAGTACAAGGGCAAGAACACTTACTCTGGAGTAACAGGAACTGGGTTCAAACCCTGTCTCTGATGTTTACTTCCAGTGTTACCTTAAATCACTTTCACTCCCTAAGCCTCAGTTTCTCCTGCTATACGCAGCTTGTATGGAGAACAGACCAGAACATACAAAGCAGTTTGGCTCAATTTTAGTCACCTGTGCCAGCCACGAGATTTCTATGAACAACTGAACAGAAATGGTCAATCCCTCCATGCTGCCCTCAGTGATCAATATATTGGAATGCTGATGAGAGTGGAGAAAAAGAGGAGATTATAATGTCCCCCCATTATACTGTGGAGAGAGTGATGTTCAGGGTCTCTCTGCCTGATCTCATGACAAATGAAGAGGTCACATGTCATAGGCATATTGAAGGAAGGAGACACCAGGCAGGTTATGTAGCAAGGAAGACAGACTTTCTATGGACTGGAGAATTTATACGCTAATTCCCATAGGGCCACAAACTGCCGGAGAGGATACTGAAAACTCAGTAGGCTGGTTGTGTGGGCAATTATGGAGAGAGTAAGCTTTGTGAACTTTATAAATGTCATCCCTTTATAATTAATATAAATGTCAACTTATAATTAATTTTCATATCTGGTGAATCTGTACCCATTGAGCAACAGGATATTTGAATGTAAATGTGAATATTATAAAATGGGGTGAGATTCTAACATCAATGAAGTACTCTGGGATTTCGTGAGAAGGGAATGTTCATAATTACATTCAACAGTCTTAGAAGGTCAGAAAGCACCGACTCTGAGACATCAGAGAGGAGAAAGAGACAGACTTTTTCCAGAAGGAGAAGATGAAGGCATGTGCTTCAGCCCAGGAATTGAGTTCCTGCAGAGACACACCATTAGAACTGATAGAGGTTCTAGGGTGATGTTTATGCTGACGCGGATTCACAAAATTCGGGTCGAGATCTGGAGTTGGAAGGTCTCAGGTATCATATGACTTAAAGCCAGAAAGGACCTCAGAGAGCATCTTCACCGACCCTTCATTTTACAGATGAAGAGACTAAGGCAACTCTTTCAAGGTCACACAGATACTAAGTAGGAGATCTGAGAATCAAATTCAAATCTGCAGATTCCAAATCAAGTGCCCTTTCTACTAACCACGTTGAGATAACCATGCAGGAGGAATTTGGAGGGGGGCAGGGTAGGAAGGGAAAGGAACCTGGGTCCTAAAAGAGTCATGTTCTTGAAACAGGTCCATCTCTGATTTTTCTTTTTCACTCCTGTCTGTCCTAGACATTCTTCTAGCAACTGTCATCCTTTGCTGCCCCAAGGCACAATCCATATTAATTTATTATTGAGCAAAGAGAGTTTCAGGCTGCCATTATCAACAGTGACAATGTATATAATCATTTCGATTCATAGAACTTAGCCATCATCTATTCCATCACGCTTCCCCACCCTTATTTCATAGAAGAAAAAGCTGAGTTACAAAGAGCTTAAGAGACTTGACCAAAGTTGCATTGCTAGTTAATGGCAAACCAAAGACTAGAACACAGGTCTTCAGTTAGTGTTCTTTCTACTATAAAATAGGCAATTTCCCCCCAAAATTAGTTTTTAAACCCAGTAGACTCACAAAGTCCAAAGCCTCAGGCACTGCCCAGAGAAACCTGAGACATTAACCCTTGGTTTACAGAGACATTTTGTTTTTTGTTACATGTTAGGGTTTTGTTTAAGGAACCTTATTGTGGTTAAAGATAGGGTGGAATCAAATGAACAAGGGTCATTTGAGGCCTTGCAATGGGAAAGGAAGAGAAGCCGATAAAAATTTTTTAAATAACATCTTGGTTTTTTTTTTCTTACAATGACTTTTGGGGAGTTTGTAGTTTTAACTGTGTATATAATCTCCTACAGATCCTTGTGCTAAGAAATCATGGAGTGGTTGCTCTGGGTGACACTGTTGAGGAAGCATTTTATAAGATCTTCCATCTACAGGCAGCTTGTGAGATACAGGTAAATGAACGTCCTCCTAGAAGTGGGCCCTGGGAGGGTGTTGTAATGGGTCCTGTCCTGCCAAGTCCAGAAACTGCCATACTTAGAGTCACTGCTGGGAGACAAAAACAAACGGAGGCACTGGCTCCATATTCGTGTATTATTTGGGAGGATGTGTCTAGTATATCTCAATCAATTAGTCAACAGTATATATTAAGTACTAAATACCAGATGCTGTGCTAGGCAGTAAGAATACAATGACAAAAATGATACCATCCTTCCCCTCAAGGAACTTACAGTCTGTCAGAGGAGACATTATGTACACCTGTACATATTCTATGTGTATATATGTATATGCATGTAAATATATTCAGAATATATACAAAATAAATAAAAGATCGTTTAGGGAGGGAAGGAACTGAAAGCTTGGGGAATCAAAGGAAGAGGGGGAAAAGAATAATAAGCAATTATATGGCACCAAATGTGTGCCAGGTACCATGCTAAGTGCATTACAAATCTCATCTCATTTGGTCCTCACACCAATTTTGCAAGGTAGGTGCTATTATGTCCTCATTCTACAGTTGGGCAAACTGAGGCCAAGTGACTTATTCAGGGTCGCAGAGCTAGTCAGCATCTGAAGCTAGATTTGAACTCAAGTCTTTCTAACTCCAAGCCCAACACACTATCCACATTGCCACCTAGCTGCCCAAGAAAGGCCCCATGTGGAGCGTAGTACTTGAGCTGAGTCTTGACAGAAATGAGGGATTCTACAAGGGAGGTCAGGGCAGATAGGAAGAAGAAACAAGACAAAGGCACAGAGATAGGAAATGAAGTGTGTTATCCAAGGAACAGTAAGTAAGAAGTCCAATTTGGCAGAACCTTAAAGTAGAGTGTAGTAGAAAGAATCCTATGATTTTAAAAGTTGTTTTATTGTTTAGTCATGTCCAGCTCTATGTGACCCCATGGACTTTGGTCCATGGGGTGTTCTTGACAAAGAGACTAGAGTGGTTTGCCATTTCCTTCTCCAGTGTGTCCCCATTTTATAGATGAGGAACTGAGCCAAAATTAAGTGACTTGCCCAGGGTCACCCAGATATTATGAGTCTGAGGCCGGATCTGAACTCAGATCTTCCTGATTCCAGGCCTGGTGCTCTATCCACTGTATCTTCTAGCTGCCCCATATGACTAAAAAGGACCAGGTTCGACTCCTGCGACACTGGGTGTGTCATCTTTGTCCTGCCCTCAGCTTCCTTGACTATCTCAAATGTTGTTGTTGTTCGTCCTTTGTTCTTGAAGAGGACCATGACTTCAGGGAAGTGATGCCATGACATGCAAGTGAATCGGATTTAAGTGAGGCAGGGCTGTGCAAAGTCACCAGCCTCACTTTCTCCTCTGGATCCATCTGGGTCCTGTAGCAAGACATAGATCAGGAGGACTGGGGATGGCCCAGGATGCAGTGGGAGGCCTTCAAATGAATAGGCTGGATAAGATGAACCCTAAGTTGCCTTCCAGTCCTAAGATTCTATAATTCTGAGGGTACAAAGGGTCGGTGAGGCAATCGAGTTAGTCATTTTATCTGACTTCTCCTATTACCACATTAACTAAGTTTCCTTGGTCAAATTAGCTAGCTATCAGCATATTGAGCCCTCTAGAGGAGATCTATAATAGTTGTGGTAGTTTACATTTCCATAGTACTTTACATTTTACAAAGTATATTCTTTACAACATGTTCCATTTTAAAGATGAGGAAACTGAGGCTTAACAGGTGCTTTGTAAAACTTGAAGTTTTATGTAAATGGGAATTATTGTTATTATTATGTCACCTACCCAAATCTTCTACCTTTATGTCTGCTACTCCATCTAGAACACACCACAGTGTGGACAAGAAAAAAAAGTCCAAGAGCAGGGCAAAGGCAGCAGGGTCAGCCTGGAGCACTTGTGGGGTGCTGGCACCTGGGGGGAAGCATGAGAGCAATTAGCCCAGAAGGGCAGACCAGGAGGACCTAACGAAAAGTCCTCAGAGTGGAGCCGGAGAAGACAATGGAAAGGACCAGCAGCTTACAGGAGAAAGGGAAGGGGGAGGGGAAGAAAGAGGGAGATGGAAGGAGAGAGGGGAAGTAGGGTGGGAGAGGGGGGGAAGAGAGAGGGACAGAGGGAGGAAGGGAGAGCAAGGGGTGGGGGCAAGAAGGGAGAAGGAGAGAGAGAATAACTCTGTGAAGGAGTGTCTGTGTATGAATGATATGGGATCGGCACAAAACGGGTTAAAATATGGACAAGTGATTGGGGAAGGCAATGGTCTGAATCTGTCTTTCATGATAATTTCATGAGCTCTTTGTTAGATGGCGAACCTCTCCTGGTAGGTTCTGATATAGCAGCTCAAATCAGAAATCAAATCCTTCACACTCTGGCCTCTCCAAACGCAGGCGATGCTCTCCCTGCTGGACAGAGATTTGCATTGCTTTTCCATTTTCCTGGTTCAACAAATGCCTGTTGCCCTGAGCTCATGTAATGAATAATCCGGTAGTGAAACTGGCATATCGGAAATGGCGGCACTAAGTATGGAATAATAATGGGGAAATGCCTACGGGAATTGTTAAAATAAATAGATTCAATGCACCTCTGTTAAAAAGTGCTTACTGTGTGCACATCACTAGACTAGATGCTAGGGAGATACATCATTTAGATAAGATGCAGTCTCTGTCCTCGTGGAGTTTGCTATTCAGTAGAGGGTAAAGGACACAGACACAGATAAACTGTAATGCCCCAAGACAAATGCAGTAGAGAGGTACAGAGTGCTACATTAGGTCTAAGGGGATAAGGTTATTGGAAGGACATTCTTCCATAAGCTCTAAAGCATTGTGCAAACCACTCATTCCACCCTGAAGCATTAAACCTTCATTATTATTGAAATTGTTGTTGTATCAGGGAAAAAGGAGCAGAACTGGGGAAAAGGAAAAGAGCAAAGTCTAGATTGAAGGGACCACTGTTCATTCTGACATTAAAAAGCCAACTTGCCGATTATTTAATAATAACAACAATAATGATGACTTACCTTTATATAGTACTTAATAATTTACAAAGCAACGTCATCCCAATAACCCGATGAGGAAGATGAAACAATTACTGCTAACTCCATTTTACAGATGAGAGAACCGAGCCCAGGGAACTGGCAGAGACCAGAATTCAAACTTAAGGTTTCTGACTCCCAGCCCAGCACTATTTCCATCACACTATGCTAGTTTTAAAATATGTGAAGTAACAATGAGATTGCCGTCCATTCTGGGTATCATTTGACATCCATGGTTCAGCACTTTTGGCAACAGAGCTGAGCCAATGCTGGCTCCTGCAGTGGTCCCAGTTCTCTGTCTCTGTGACCATATGAAACATGCCAACCCTGTTACAATCAATTTTAGTGGCTCGAGGTTATCAGAACATCACTTATCGTTTCTCCTGAGGGCCGTGTCTCATTGCTTTAGATCAGCCCAAGGGCTAAAAGAAAGTGGGTCATCTCCCAACTGTGGCTGGCAGCTTCCTGAGCCATCTGCAGGCAGGCAGAGAGAAACACAAGCAGTCCTTGCCTCCATCTGCCACCTGAACCCATGAGGATACCGAGAGTTAGGAGAGCGGTGACGCTGCAAAAGTATGGGCAGTCCTAATTTTCCTCATTCATTTGTTAAAAAAAATATATATGTATACATATATGTATATAATGCATACTATAACAATATATATGTGTGCATGTGTACATATGTATATGTATATCTTTATATCTATCTAGTGCCTGTTCTATGCAAGGAACTGTAATCCTTGCCAGGAATACAAAGAAAATATGATATAGTCTTTGTTCTCAAGAAGTTTCTAATCTAACAGTAGGGAAAAGACATGGTTACAAATGTGGAAGGAAAGAAGGAAGGAAGGAAGGGAAGAAGGGAAAGAAAGAAAAGAAGGAAGAAAGAAAAGAAGGAAAATTTTAGCAAGATGAGACATGTTAGAGGAAACATGATAAATGTCTGAAGAATTAGACTCGTATGCTTGGCCAAACGGGAGAGGACAAGCAACAATGGGCAGAAGTTGTAGATGCAGATTTTGGTTTCATCCGAGTAAAATCCTCTTCAGAACTAAATGAGAGCTATTCTCGGAGTAGAACGGGCTGGCTCAGGAGAGTGTCAGTTCTCTCCCTTCAAGCAGAGTCTGGCTGATCACCTGTTCAAGCGGTAGAGGGGATTCCTGCCCAGGTAGGGACTGAACTAGATTGCCTTTGGGTTTCCTTACAGCTCTGAGATTCTGTGGCTGGAGAGCAGAGAGCACTCTTAGCTGGGTGGGTGTTAGGAAAGGCTGTTCGTAGAGAAGGGGAATTTTGTTCAGCTGTTTCACTCCTTATTCAAAGTTCAACTGATCATTTCATGTCTTGGGCTTTGTATTTGTATGCCCTACTGTAGTGCTTGGCATGTAGTTTGTGCCTAATTGATTGCTGATTAATAGGTGAGGCACTACTCTGCCAGGTGGCTTCTCTCTGCCCACTCTAAATCACCAAGTAAGACCCATAGGCAAGGGTGTGCTGATAAATGTTTAACTGGGTCCCTAGGGATTGAAGGAAAATGTATGTAGGACACAATTTTATGTTTAATCTCCGTTATTAACACTTTTTCCGTTACTTTTTGAAGTCTAGTCAATCAACAAAACAAACAAGCCTTAATTTGTAGCATTTGACCATACAGAGTAAGTAAATGCTCACTCTGAAAATTTAACAAATCATCCCTTGAGCCAAACCATTGGGTATGCTTACAGGGGGAGGGCCCTCCAGGCCAATCTCTTCCCTATGGCCCAGGGGCATTTCAGTCTGGTATTTCAACTGTCTAAAAGCAAGGCAATGGTTGGCAGCAAAAAAAAAAAAAAAAAAAAAAAAAAAAAAAAGGAGGCTCCATAATGAACACTACTATGCTACATCTGTAATCAACTGAATGATTTCAATCAACATATTTAGTACGCTAGTGGGCAGATTGTATTGCGTAAGTCTTTGTGCCTAGTAATAATATCCGTAAAGGATTTCTAATCACTGTCTTCAAAAATTCCAAAGGTTTTCAAATGGATGAAAGAGAACTAGCCATATTTTGTGTAGCTCTAAACGGTTAAAATAGGAGGAAAGAGTAAAATTTATAAGGGAGTGAAATGGGCAAAATGCTCCAAATAGGCATAAGTAGACCAATTCATGAGGTAGTGAGGTCTCCATCTCTGGAATGTTCGAGAAGAGGTAGATGACCATCGATCAGGGATATCATTAAGACAATTTCTGAAATGCGTTGGAAATTGAACTAAATTAAATATAAGGGCTCTTCTAACACTAAGATTCTAGTACTCGACTATGGGAGTCTATGAACTAGCTTCTCATTGACTCAGCTAATGACTCAGCCTCTGACATTTTGTTTCAGCCACTCAGGCAAGCTATAACACAAGACTAACAAGTGATATTCAGGAAATAAAAACTGTTTGCAAAAGCTGGGTCGAGAAAGCCCAAGTCTAGCAAGCAGAGTGTCTAGAACCCAGCTTTCACTTTGACTTGCTAAGTAATCTGAATAGGGATATCCAGTTTCTATAAAATATCTAACACTTTGGGGCAACCCTTTTTCCAAGTATGCCATGGGTCCACATTCAGTGAGCAATATAGTGGAAAGAAGGCTGTGTTTGCAGTCAGGACGCCTGGGTTCAAATGATAGTTCATCCGATCTTTAGGCAAATCACTTAATCTTTTTGGGCCCTAGCTTCCTCATTTGTAAAATAGGCAAGTTGGATTAGACAATAGCCCAAGTTCCTTCCAAACCTAAATCTATAATGCACTCAAAACTAGAGTTCATATTTCTTTGCCAAATGTGTTTACTTTTATTGATTAGCCAAAGGACACACAGTTTATGAAGCAAAAGCATTTAATGAAATAGCACAATAAGAAAATTAGAAATAAAATATTTCCTCCATAAAACTGGGACAGTCCTGTCACAAATATAGGGACCATCAGTGGGAAGACTGGACTATCCTAAGGAAGGTACGCAGAGTGCACACACATGAAGAACATGTGGTCCTGGCACATGTATGGAGGGGAACATATATGGCCAGAAAGCGTACTTGAGGGACAGTTCATGCCTATAATACTGCAAGAACATAAATATCTTCTGGGAATGTCTCTTTGCTGTTGCTGGGGCAGTTCACTCTTAATTACCGCTTTATGCTCAGCTTATATCTCATTGTAACTGTACATTGAGACTCCTCTAACTTTTGTCTCTCTGCTTCTTTCCCTTTTGTTCTCTCCCATCTCTTCTCTCCCCTTTTCTCTGTTTCTTCTCTCCTCAAATCCTTTTTGCTAATCCCACCTATTGAGCATCAACAAGTGGTGTGCTGGGATGTTTAACAACTGGCTCTCACAAATACCTGGAAGTTTAACCTGCATTATTAAAATTTTCTCCATCCCTTCTTTAATCTAGGGTAATTGGGTACTGATTGACAGCCTTTGCCAAAATGTAAATGTTCACAGTGAAAATGTAACAATCTGTTTCCTTGAGCCAGAGTTGGCTCCATCACATTCCCCACCCCCCTCAACAGGAGTCCCTACTCCTTCCTCATAAGATGAGTCATATTTACTCTTTCTTTTAACTTTGATTACTGAACCTGTTTCAGCTCTTTCAGTTAGAAAGGCATCTTCTTCAAAATCCAGTCTCAGGGTTAGGACTTTCCCTCCAAATGGAAAGAGATCTGACAGCTCCCAAAGCCTTGCCTCCAGCTACGAAGCTCCATTGGAACACAGACAGCTAATTAGAGCCCTTAGGCATTTAAATTGTCCTTGAATCTTACTTTCTCCAGCTAGCCTTGAAGTAGAAAGTCTTTGTAACTCATTTAATTTCTGCTTGCCAACTCGTATCCCCTTCAAATTATTTCAGGAGCAACCTTTTAACAAACCACAAAGGATTGTGTGAGTGGAAGACACCACAATTTTCCTTTGCCTCCCAATATCCATTGATTCTCCCAGGCAAATAAGGGGAGAAGGCAAGAACAAAAAAGGCAGATGTAGCTTGTATAAGGGATCATTTCCCATTACAACCTTTTTTCTTCTTTGTTTGTTTTTTTTGATTCCTGCCTTTACTATGGATATACAACCAAAGCCTTCTGGATTTTGAGCCTCAGTGTAGTCTTGACTCAATGAAAAATTTGCAGTCCTTGCAAATTATGTTTTTAATGTATCAAGATATTTGCTTCCATGCAAATAAAGGGATCAAGAAGTAATTTTTTTAAAAAAGACAAAGTGGAGCCATTATGAGGCTTCTTAATGCTTTATTTCAAATTCTTGCCTTAATTATGTATAGATGGCCAGCAACAAAACTCTTTAGGCTTTCATCCACCCTACACATATAATTGGGTTACCTTGTAAAGGATGAAGTCCCTAGCACCGGAAATCCATCAGAGATAGAATTCTTACTTTGTTCAAGTAAAGTCAGAATGGCCAGCTGCCAGAGACATTAAGAAGGGTAATGTCCAGTGGGTGAGAATTTAGACTAGAAACACCTACAGCCTTAAATTCTATAATACTATGATGTTATGATTCTACGGTTATATTTTATAGGCTATAGAAACAACTTGTTCAAGTGAAAATGGTATTTCCCCTTGGATCAGCATCTTATCCAAGGATAGGCCCTAGAACAATTAAAGAAATATCCTATATCCTGACTTTAGTGGTGGCAGGCCAGGATAGCTGTCTTTAAGTATGTAAAGTGTATCCCATAAAAGAAATTAGATTTGTTCTGTTTGGCCCCAGAGGGCAGCAAGATCACAGGGTAGAAACAGCAGAGAAGCATTGAAATGATATAAGGAAAAAGTGCCAACAATTAGAGCTATATAAGCGCAGGATTATAGGGCAGCTAGGTGGCGCAGTGGATAGAGCACTGGGCCTGGAGTCAGTCACTTACTGATTGTGTGATCTGGGCAAGTCACATTTTGCCTCAGTTTCCTCATCTGTAAAGTGAGCAGGAGAAGGAAATGGCAAAACGCTCCATTATCTTTGCCAAGAAGACCCCAAATGAGGTCACAGAGAGTCAGAAACAACTCAAAGCATGGCATGGGCTGCCTTAGGAGGTAGGAGAATCCTTACTGGACATCTTCAAGCAAAAGGTGGCAGGGATATGATAGAAGGGAAAGCCTGGTTAGGTAGTTTGGACTATATATCTCTGAGGGCCAAGATAACTCTGAAATTCTATTATTACTTTATATTACACTAGACTACATTGCTTTTAAATTACAAAAACTTTTTATGATCGTCTGCTCTGGAAATGTGGAATAGCCATAACATATACCTAGCACTCTGCACACAGAATAAAGGAAAGAAGGAAGGAAGAAAGAAAGGAAACAAGCATTTATTTATATTATACTATGTGTCAGGCACTGTACTAAGCACTTTACAAATATTATCTCATTTGATGCTCACAAACCCAGGAGGTAGGTGCTATTGTTATCCCTGTTTTACAGCTGAGTAAACTGAGGCAGACAGATTAAGTGACTTGTCCAGGGTCACATAGCTAGTAAGCATCTGGGGCTAAATTTGAACTCGACCTCAGGCCCAGAGTCCTATCTACTGCTCCACTTAGGTGCCTCTAGAATGAATGAATGGGTATTTATTAAACACTTGTTGTGTGCAAAGCCCTGTGCCAAGTCCTGGGGATATAAATGGAAGATTCAAACAATTACTGTTCTTAAGGAGCTCACTTTCTAATAAGGAGAGACAGTGCATTCAGGAGGTATCAACTGGCAAGTCGCAAGAAGAAGATCTGTGATCCTAGGGTTATAGGATCAATATGATGGAGGATCTTCCCCATCCATTCAATAGGACTCAGGTGGGGCTAGGTGGGAAAGCTTGTTATATCTTTGTCTGTAAGTAGGCCTAAAGCTTCTAATTACCAGGTACTAAGTCAATTTGGGGAGTGGGGGGAGAGTTGCTAAGACCAGAGCCAATGTTATGTGCACTGAGTTCTAGTCAATCATGACTTCAACCAATCAGACACCTGAGTTCTAGCCAATCAGATGCTGGCTAGGACTGTATATAAAGAGAGCCAGAGTGTGAGGGAATCAGAACTGAAGAGGGACGGAATTGAGAAGCAGACATCAAGAGGGCGCTGATGAGCAGACATTGAGAGAGCCAGCGTGGACAGAGCCGCAGCAGAGAGTACTGAGCAGAGAGTTAGAATTCATGAGTGATTGTTTACAGGAAGGCCCTAGCAGGGGGGAAGGTTATAGGATGACTTGGTTCCTCGCTATGATACTGTGTTATAATCTCCTTGTTGCTCCATTGAGGTGGGCTTGGTGGTTTTGGAATATAATTACTGCTATATCAAATTGGAATTACTGGTCCTGGGGTTGGATTTGCCGCTGTCTAAATAAATGTTATACTTCCTCTGCCCTCAGCCTAGAGAGTTTTTCACACTTTGCAATTAGAAACCATTCAGGCACTTCATGTTCATCCTCAAGGTCATGAATCTTGCCTTACTGATACAAGGGTGCAAAAGCAAAGCAGATGGTAATACATCTTTCTTAATGTCATTTCCACTGATAAAATATTCTGTTTCTGATGTTTGAGCCATTTCACGGTGCCCAGGACTTGGGTGGCAAGAACTCTCTTTTCTGGGCCTTCGGTAGTTTTGCCTGCTGAAGATGTGAAGGCAGCAACTGTAGAGGCAACTGCCTCTTAACCAGATCCTCTCTCCTTGGATGCTGGCTTTGGGGATTGGGCTGAAAGCAGGGCCAGTGGTCCAGGGAACTTTGCTATTCCTAGAACTCTTGGGTTTAGGGTTTTCGCACTCTCCATTGGGGCCCCAAAGGGATGTAATGGCAGTGGTTTTCCTTACCTGGAAGACTGGTTCCCTCTCCTTTCACCAACTGTGATGATCTCCAACTTATTGAGCGCGCGCGCGCGCGCGTGTGTGTGTGTGTGTGTATGTGTGTTTTGTATGTGGTTGTTTGTATTTCCTCTCCTCGAGTAGACTGAATTCCTTGAGGGTAAAGACTACTTTTGTCTTTCTTTGTATTCCCAAAACAACGGCTACACATAATAGGCACTTAATAAATGCTTGTCCACTTGTTAACTTCACTTAAAATGTCTTGCTTCAGCTGAGCTAGCTTTCCTGCCCCATAGATGTCACATGGTTGGATTGGCTGGCCTTTTCTTCACAAGAGTTTCTCCCTTGGACAATAGTTGTGGGGGATTGGCTGGAAGTAAGGCCAGTGGCCTGGGAGATGCTGCTATTCCCTTGATAAATATTTAGTGAACTATAATTTAGCTCTGATGATGTGATTATCTCATTTCATTTCAATTATATATAGAAAAGGGGAAAAGTCAGTAGCTCGGGAGGGTTGCTTGGTCCCCAGAAGCTTCTTAAAAAGAATAGTGGACCATGAATCAGTATGCCTGGGTTCAAATTCCACTTCTAAAACTTATTATCTGGATGATTGTAGGCAATGCAATTAAACTTTCTGATCCTCAGTCTTCTCATCTGCAAAATGGGGTTAAAGTACTTGCACTATCTAACCCCACAGGCTTGTTGTAGGGAAAGGGCACCGTAAACTTTCAAGGGCCAGGATACATGTTATTTATCCCAAACATACTTACATATGTTTCCCCTTTTTTTCTAGGTGTCTGCTCTGTCCAGTGCTGGAGGGTCAGAGAACCTCATCCTGCTGGAACGAGAGAAGCATAGGCCACATGAGGTGGGATCAGTTCGATGGGCTGGGAGCACTTTTGGACCCATGCAGAAGAGTAGGTTGGGGGAGCACGAGTTTGAGGCTCTCATGAGGATGCTGGATAATCTGGTGAGTCTGTGGCCAGAGCCACTTCTTTCATAGATCTTTGTTGGCCGGTGTACCCAGAATTGCTTACACAGGGATTTGATAGGACATCATTGGTATTGATAAGAGTATAGAAGACTTCATTAGTCTGGACCCCAGTAACATGCTTCAGTACTTCCACGGATCCATAGATTTTATTGATGTGGATATTGTCTCCATTGGTACAAACTGAAACTCACCTGTGCTTTTTCATTCTGTGCAATTCTGGTCCTTGTTCTGACATTGGTCCCCCATATGAAACCTACCACAGGGTTGGAAGCCTTTCTTTATGAGCAAAGCACTAAATTAGCTGTGTCTTTTATCCTTCAGTCTCACCTTATGATTGGCCCAGCTGTCTTTGTGTTCATACTCCGTTAATGATTACCCTTCCGCTACTTCTGAGGGAACCATGAAACTAATTTGCGATTTGTATTGAGAGGGCATTAGGGTTGAAGTTCACCTTGATCAATTGACTGGATCTTCCTGACCAAGAACTCCTTATTCCCAGTGGACCCACCTCCCCTGATTCTAGATTTCCTTCCTTCTAGCTCCTGGTGGCCTCGTGGTTTCAGCCGCTGTGGTCAGAATTGTAGAACTCGTGCCTTCTGACTCCCAGTCAGACAGATAAGGGAGCTCACATGAACGGTCTTGGGCCAAAAGAGAGATCATCCAGTGAAAGTGTAGCTA
>CM053625.1:251985535-252043708 GCA_028646595.1 Phalanger gymnotis
TGAAGCCCAAAGGAGTGAAATGGCTTTCCCAGGTCACAGAGGTAGTACATTTCACAGACAGCACCTCACTGTCATGCCCTGTGCTCTTTGCCCTTTTGTTCACCCCCACCACCGCAGAAACTACAGTGAATTCCAAAAAAATGGCCTTTCCACTGTACTGTACAACACAGAATCTAACTAGGCTTCTTCTCATCATGGCTCCCAAGACTTGTTTTATAGGATGGGGTTCTAGCATCGAGACTCCCAGACATCATTCTTCAGGGCTCCCGATTTAATACAGCCAGGTCTAGCCATCTATTTTGTCTTCCTCTCCCTGCCTCCATATTTTCCCACTCTACTTTATATAAACTAATTCTGTAAATAAACTCATTTTGTACCTACCCTAATTTCTTTTGTAAATATAAGCTACATCTCAAGCCTCTTTTCAGGCACTTGAGGGCTAGTTTTTTTCTCACACTTTCACCCTACTTTAATACTACCAGAGATGGTCCATCCCGATGTTTTTTATGAGTCTAAAGAAGAACTGGTAGCTATGAGCAGCAGCATGCCCCCTTTAACCTTGGTGTCCCTGCTGTTCCTCTTGCTAGCATTCCATTTGCAGCCTCGAATGCTAAGTAGCAGATCTAGTGTTCAAACCTAGATCCTCTGATTTCTATAGTGTATCTTGTGATTCAGAACAGCCTTGCAAGGCAATTGTAGCTGTAAGATACAGCGAATAATAACAATTTCACTTAATTCAATAAACTTGTATTAAACATCTTTTACTTACAAGGCTCTATGAGATACACAGATGAAAAATGATGTAGTTCCTACCCCCAGAAAGCTTCCATTCTATTTTTTTTGTTTTTTGTTTTATTTTTTTTTTGAGGGGGGAAGGCAGGGCAATTGGGGTTAAGTGACTTGCCCAAGGTCACACAGCTAGTAAGTGTGTCAAGTGTCTAAGGCCAGATTTGAACTCAGGTCCTCCTGACTCCAGGGCCAGTGCTCTACTCACTGCACTACCTCCCTGCCCCCAAAAGCTTACATTCTAATATGGCATATACAAAAATAAATATGGTACAAGGTAAATGGCAATGGGGAGAGAGAACAGATTCAGACAGAGTGCTAGAAGAAATGTGAGGAAGGAGAGAATTACTCTCAGCTTGGGGGATCAAGGAAGGTTACAGAGAGGTGGTGGCCCTTGATTTGAGTTTTGAAGGAAGAGGTTTTCAAAGGTGGAAATGTAGAGGGAGTGCATCCCAGGTATATGGAATAGACTGTGGGAATTCATGTATGTAGAAAAAGGCAAGGCAAGATCAAGAAACCCCTAGTCTAAAATAGCTAAAAAATGGATTATACAAAGAAAGGTAAGACTAGAAAGGCAGGTTGGAGCCAGGATTTGGAAGATCTTGAATGCCAAGATAAAGCACTTAAATTTTATCCTTTAGGCCTGTGGGAAAAGCCTCTTTAGAACAGGGTCCTTTGCATACAGTGGGACTGCAAGTAGGGGTTGCTTTCCAAATTCATTCTCAAGCCACAAACAACCCTTTGGGAAGCTGGAGTAAAATATATTTACTTTATTCAATTAAAGTTTGTTAAAGAGACTTTGAGCATCATAATAATTTTAGCCAGACAATTAGATTTATGGAAATCTACACCAAAAAACTGTGAGATAACAAAAAGTACAAAAGCTTACTATGTTTTTAAAATTCATAGCCACAGAGTAACAATATAAGCAACAAAATGACAGTTTAACACAGTGCCTGACACATAGTATGCGCTTAATGTTTATTGAATTGACTCTGTATCATCCTAAAATAAAGACAAACACAATCACATCTTAGTTTTTTTAAAATCATAAGTAAATTTTAAAGTTTTATATATGTGTATATAGATATATATACACATACACACACACATACACGTGTAATCTATATATATTCAATCTCTGTATTAGTTCCATACACTGACTCTGCAAGGCAGGTAGGAGGCACATTAGACAGAGTGCTGGGCTAGAGTTCAAATCCAGCCTCAGACCCTGGGCAAGTCACTTGACTCTGTTTGCCTCAGTTTCCTCATCTGTAAAATAAGCTGGAAAAGGAAATGGCCAAGAAAACCCCAAACGGGGTCATGCAGAGTTGGACACGACTGAGATGACTGAACAACTATTTCCTGCCTGCAAATCCTACACCGTACCCACTGTGCCATCTAGCTGCCCTATGCTGACAGTACTCCAGCCCTGATTTTAATCTGAATTCTACAGACTTACTGCCTAGGTCCTACCTTCCAAGAGCCCCCATAATCAGTGTGTCCTTATATACTTATCCTTCGTCTTGTACCAGATGCTGAGACATTGTTTCATACATTGATCTTTTGCTCACTTTGACATTTTCAAATGCTAAGTGTCAGTTCTCAAAGGGGACAATCACATCAATAACTGGCTGAAAGGTTCTCATGGTCTAGAATTACAAGGTCCAGCAAAGTGACTCCTCTAACCCAAGAACTATTAGCTTTGCCCAAATCTCAGTGGTCTCTGTTACTCTCCCCGCTTTTACTAGTCCAGTAAAAATGGCACCATACAGTTGGGTAATAGCATTGCTCAAGGGATGGGTGCGATGGCACAGGATATAAGGAAGCATTACATGCCCACACTGGTGGTGTGTGTGTCTATGCCCATGGAATGAAGTGTTCTCTCTTCAGGGGCCAAGGCCTTCTGCAGTTTGGTGGTCCTCTACCTAGCCAGTCTTACCTCCTATTTCTCTCTTCCACATGCTCTACTCTGCTCTAGTCTGGGTGTTCTTAACCTGGGGCCCTGGACTCTGAAGATTTCTGCAGATAGATTCCTGGAGGTCCATGAATTTTCACTAATTCTTGGTTTCCTTTGTAATCCTACTTATAGCATTTTATACATTTAAAAACATTGTTCTGATAAGGGATCCAACAAACGGATCCATGGCACAAAAAAGGTTGAGAATCTGTGCTCTAGACAAACTCTCAACGTACCTTGCACTCTCTCTACACCTTGGTTCATGGGTCTTTTGTGCTTTGTACCTGTTAAATCCCTACTCATTTTAAAAAGCGCTATGTAAATGCTTTCTAAGCCTTCTCAAGGCCTTGTCTTATCCTCAAAGCCTTATGTGATCCCCCTTAACAGAGATGACAGGCTCACCTTCAGGGAATATATACACTCTGCCTCACCCCTGATACTTTTGTCATTTGATAAAAGGTGGGTTATTGTTGTCTGCACGTATGTCTTACCCTTCTACTCCAGAACTCTATGAAGACTGTCACCAGCACCATTATATTCAGTACCTTAGGCACTCATTATATTTGCTGGAGAAGGTGCAAGGTGACATTTGTTTGCTCAAACCATAGTTTTTCCACGGTAATTTACTCCTACTTTTTTCTTCTTAGGGTTACCGAACAGGCTACACCTATCGATATCCTTTTGTCCAAGAGAAGGCAAAACACAAAAGCGAGGTTGAGATCCCAGCCACTGTCACAGCCTTTGTTTTTGAAGAGGATGGAGCACCCATCTCCACTCTGAGGCAACATGCTCAGAAACAGCAAAAGGAGAAGACCCGTTGGCTGAACAGTCCCAACACGTACCTTCGGGTCAATGTGGCAGATGAGGTCCAGAGGAACACAAGCAGTCCTCGAACCAAAACAACAGTAAGGGTTGAAGAAGGAGGGCAGTTTTTACTTGCTTAACCACAAAGAGCACTGCTGACCAAGTGCCTGACCCTATTCATTGATGAGGCTGGAGGCTAGCAGTCCCATGCTCACCTTAGAAATTATTTAAGCCATTATCAGATTGTACCAAACTCTGTAGTGATGCTCTCTCTTACATAATGCCAAGCTCACTATCATTATCAAAGAGCTGGCTATATCTGTCCCCTAGCTTGCCTCTTTTGTGGATAGTACTCCCCATCTAGTTAGTCTAAGATCATAATCTACGTGGATTTATCTCTTTAGTCTCTTGGCTCAGTAACCATCCATTGGTGCTGTCTTCCCTTGTTTCTGAGTTTCGGTGGACTTCAATGGACATGTGAGCATAGCATAATGGAATTGACAGCAAAAGTTTTACTTATACCCATAGAAGTAAAATGAATAAAATAAATTAAAAATAACTTTTGTGCAGCCTCTATGCCTATGGCCTCTCTCAGACCTAGATAGCCTTTAATTGAGTATAGGCTTGTCTCAGACCTAGGGATATAGGTCAGGTGCTCAGATTCAGACCTTTCCATCAGGTACTCCCACTAGGACCTAGCAAGTATCCTCCCATTGCTTTTCCACTCAGGACTTTGAAGTAGGGTCAATGCCCAATTATCTGAAGGAACTTGGGACCTTGAAAGCTGATTCTCCCTCCATCTTTTCTGATCACTCTCCTGTCACTGGTTAGGACCTTGAATCCTGCTTTCCAACTGCTTCCTTGGGTACTTGGCTCATTGGCCAGTCTTTTTACATCTTATAATCCCCCAACCCCAACATACTCCCTGATATTCCTTATACAAGACAATGCATCTCTGGAATCCAGGCATTTTCACCAGCCTAACTAAAATTCCAGGTCTGGAATTCTCTACCTCCACTTCCCTGGTTTCCTCCAAGTAGCAGTAAAATAAAACTAATCCTGTTTCCCTTTAATTCTAGCCCCTTCTGCTGATTTTCTCCAATTTATCCTGTAGATAGCTTGTTTATACATAGTTGCTTTGCATCTTGTTTCCCCCATTAAACTGTAAGCTCCTTGAGGGCAGTGCCAGTCTTTGCCAGGCACATAGTAGGCACTTAATAAATGTTTATTGGCTGGAATGTATAGGGCCCAATCACCTCTTTACTATTTGTTCATCACTAATGAAGTAATAGAATGGTCTTAAGATTAGTCCCAGAGATGAAGAGTTTCTTCCATGCCTTCCATTCTTCCTTCTTGTCCTTGAACTCTCCATGCCTTCCCTGGCTTAAGTCACTTTTTGCCTTGGAGTGATGACTCCCTGACTAGTTGGTTCTTTCCCAGTTATCGATGTTGAGGCCCACAATAATCCTGTTGTGGCATTTCCTATAGAGGAAAGTTCCACAAGTGCTATTATCTCATTTTACAGATGAGAAAGATGAGATTCATTGTGGCTAAATAACTTGCCTTTGGTCACATAGCTGGTATCACAGGTGGACAGTTGAACTCGGCCTTCCTAACTCCAAGTCCAAGCACTCTAGACGGTATCCTATGCTACCTTATGTATGCCTATGACACTGAAAATGGGCCTACAGGCAAAAATCTTCATCACTCAGGCCAGAGGTTGCCAAATCCTACCTTAGGTGATAGATCTAAAAAGAAGCCCAGGGAGAGACAATAGTACTAATCATCTCTGAAGGACAAGCAGGTTGCTGATTTCATGGAATGCTGTATTTCTGAGCATCCTTATTCTTTTGCCTAACCTTGTCTGTATTGTATTTGGCAGTGGATGAAAGCAGATGAGGTGGAAAAGTCTACCAGTGGAATGCCAATTCGAATCGAAAATCCAAACCAATTTGTGCCTCTCTATACGGACCCCCAGGAAGTGCTGGAAATGCGAAACAAGGTAAAATGATGCCTGGTTATCTTCTCCATTCATGTCTCATTTGGTACTATTTCAGGACTTACAGTTGTGGTTTTCAGGATGAGCCTGAGTCCCTGATGCCACAGGTTCTTTATGAAGTGAGGATGTCTGAAAGCTGCATCTGAGAAAATGAATGCAAATGGAATTTCTATAAATCAAATTTTATTGTTCCACTGGCATATGTTATGATTTCACAAATGACTTGTTTTCATTTTTGATTCTGCCTTACATTTCAATCACTCTGGTCTCAAATAGTATTTCTTCAACTGTTTGAGTAAAAGGCTACTTTGCTAGGACCAGAAACCCCACAGAGAATCTACCCATCTGTTCCCACTTGGCGTCTTGCTTCTCAAAATCTCAGTTCATGAATATTGCAAAATACTTCTCATCATAATTAAGTGATTACCTTGAAAACAAAATTAAATATTATCTAGTAAACAAAACATTCATTCATCCATTCATTTAACAAGCATTTATTGTGCAAAGAGAATTGTACTTGTTAGGCAAAAAAAAAAAATTAGGGCACAGTCTCTGCCCTCATAGAGTTTATAGTTTAATAGGTAGATAAGATATATAAGGCATGGAAAAAGGAGAATAAAGGTCATATTGGGGGTAGGAAGAGGTAAAAGCATAGCCTAGGTTCAGTAGAATATAGGGCATGTAAAGGAGAGTAACATGAAATAAGCCAGGAAAGATAAAGTGGTGCCAGACTGTGGAGAGCCTAGAATTCCAGGCAAAGTAGTTCTAATACATTATATTAGAAACCAAAAGAGACAAACTCAGAGACCACCTAGAGGACCTTCATGGACCACGCAGCTCTCTAGGTCACACTGGAGAACACCACTTACGTATCAGGAATGGCAACTTTAAAAGGGTCTACTATCCCATCATGGTGAACTAACCACTGGCTTTCTGTTCCTTCCCTTTTCAGATTCGGGAGCAAAATCGTCAGGATGTGAAGTCAGCAGGTCCTCAGTCACAGCTGTTGGCTAGTGTCATAGCAGAGAAGAGTAGGAGTCCGGTTAGCAACCAACAATCCTTTCTGAAGTGGAAACATTTTTCTTTCATTCTGTTGGTCACAGCTTTTAGTGAGAGAACAAAAAATTGTGGGGCAGAGGGAAGGAGTATCAGGTCTCCTAACTCATAGGAGTTTAGATTTTTATAACTAGAAGGGGCATCAGAGGTTATGTACCCTGATCCCCTCATTAGCCAATCAATCAATGACCATTTATTAAATACCTATCACGTGCCAGGCCCTGTGCTAAACAGGAGAGATACATGTTGCAGATGAGAAAACAGAGGCTTAGAAAAGTTAAGTGACTTGTCCAAGGTCACACAGGTATAAAGTAGGAGAGTTGGGAATCTAACCCAGATGCTCTAATTCCCAATTCAGCACTCATTCCTCTCTTATCACTCTCCTTTTTCTCATGCCTGCCTCTCCCAATTAGTTCCCCTATGACTGTTGGGTGAGTCACTTCTACTCCCACTTATCCCAAAGTCTTATCCTCCTAATCTATCTCAGGGTTTTTTTGTTTTGTTTTTTGAGAACAAGAGAAGCCATTTAATTCTGTAGGCTACAACACATGATGCAAAGAGAACATTTTTCTTCAATCTTCCTCCCTTCTTCTCCTCTTAAACCACAATTCTGGTCTAGTTTCAGCCTAAGTCAAAGCTGAGTCATGGAGAATTGTAGTTGTCAGCATCCAGACCCTGAATCTTCGGTGCAGTCACTATGCTGTGAGGTCTAAGCTCAGATGCCACGGGAGGAAGTAGAGACACAGAGGCATCAGAGATTTCCCACAGGATGGGGAAGGGGCAGTTGACATCCTCACCTTTGCCACCTTAGCCCCAGAGCTATCTTCCCTTAGAAGAAAAGTTCTTAATCTTTATTGTAACATGGACCCCATTAGCAGTATGATGAAACCTATGGACCACTTCTCAGGACAAAGTTTCTAAATGTGTAAAATAAAATACAGAGGATTACAGAGGAAATAAATTCTATCGAAATATAGTTATTAAAAACATTTTTACAAATAAGTTCATGGAATTCAGGTAAAGAACCCATGTCTTAGAAGGTCTACCTAAGTCTGGACCCCAGTCTTCAAACTAGAGAATCAGGTTCATGGTGAGTGAAGGAACTTCTCCAGATCTATTGTGATTGGGCCTCCAAGTGGCCAGTAGAAATAATACTACATTTGGAGTCAGTGGACCTGAGTCTGAATCTGGGCTCTGCCACCTTCTACCTGTGAGATATTGAGTAAGTCACTTTTCCTCATCGACTCTTGTTTTCCTCATCTGCAAAATAAGGAAGCTAGACAAGATGATCTCTGAGGTCCCTTCTGGCTTCAAAGATATGATCCTATGGAACAGAAAGTAATACATTGTCATTTTAATGCTTGAGCTAGGATAGTACTTAGCAAAAGGGAGAAACATTTTTGATTCTTTAGAAAACCATTGCTACTTATTACCAGGTCAAGGAATTTTACCTAGAGGTAAACAAAAGTTAACACATGAAATTTTTCTGTCTTGTATGGTAAAATAGGATCGATTAATATTTGCAAAACAGGCTGAGGTTCCCCCAACATGTTCCTTTCCAGGGGATAGATGGTTTGGAATGCTGAAGCTACAGTGACTTGGTGTATTTTGCTTATGAGTTTCAAATAATTGCAACCCAGCCTCAGGATTTGGTATGGTCAGGAAGAGCAGTCAGCTCAGGGGCCCAGGGGAGAGAGCACTGAGCTCGGAGCATCAAAGGGCTCATTTCAAACCTTAGCTCAGACGCCTTCTTGCTATGTGACCCTTGGCAAATCATTCATCTGCAAAATGAGGATAACAATAACCTACCTCCACGGTTGTTGTGAAAATCACATGAGATCATCTGTGTAAAGCACTTTGCAAACCTTAATAAGTGGTTATTATGAGTTGTTATTAGTAGTAGTATTGTTAGCATTAATCCCAAAGCTTATATGCCCTGGCGCTGGTCCTTCTGAGATTTTGGCTGACCACTGAGGTCTGAGCTGCTTGGAGAAGGGCTGAACAATGTTATCCTAGCTAAGAAATGCAAAATGCGATCTTCTTTAGTCTGTGACATATTTTGGTTTTGTTCTTTGACAGTAGTTTGACAATCGTCCTTGATCTTGGGGACCTGAGAGCTTTTAGGAGTCAATATCTAAGCTTGGGTGGTAGTAAAGTGTGGATGGTAAAGTCAGGCCCTGGAAAAAGTACCTTGAGCTGCTTATTGCCCAAGAAGCTGCATATTGGTCTGGCCCTGGCAAGATAACCGGGATTTGGGCCACAGAAACCTCAGAGAAAGTTAGTTGGAAAATCAATTAGTAGATTTGGTTCTCCATGTTCTTTGGGTGTGATATGTATTCTGTGATTAACTTTCAGTCTACAGATAGCCACCTGGCCTCCAAGGGTGACACAGATACCAAAGACGACTCAGAGGAAACAGTGCCTGTGGGACCAGAACCCCCAAATCCCTTCAGCCAACTCACTGACCAAGAACTGGAGGAATATAAGAAAGAGGTGGAGAGGAAGAAACTCGAACTTGATGGTAAATTGCGATCCAAGATGATTATCACAGGGATGACAAAGATCCCTCAGAGGTATTCCAGAGCAATAGCATAGTGAAGGGGTAGGGATGGGGGTGGGGAGAGAGAACAATGGGTTCCAGTTTTGCCACAGACCAGTTGTACGCATCTGGGCAAGTCACTTAATCTCTAGCTTTAGCTTGCTCATGTATCAAATGAAGACACTAAACCCCACCATATCTCTCTTTATCCTTTTATGAGGCTAAAATGGGATCATAGGATTTAAAGCTTGAAGTGACCTTAGACTTTATCTAGTCTAACATAATTTTACAGATGAAAAAACTGAGACCCAAATAGAGGAGTGACTTTCTAAATGGATGTGAAAAGACTCTGGAAATAAATGTTATTTATAATGTTAGTCCTATTTCCACCCACCTCCTCAGATGGGAAAACATTCAAGTCATTCCAGGAAACAGAGATTCTATCCTATTGTTGAAGCCTTCCAGAAAAGGAGATTGTACAGCCTTTTTCATTCATCCGTGGAACCAGCAATCCTTCATTATCAGGATATTCTTCCTTAATTAGGTTAACCTACCCCAACACACCTGCTCCCTGTTTCTTGTTGAGATGGATGAGGGGCACTGTCTTGTTTGGTTGGGTGGTTTTTTTTTTATTCCTGGCAGACCCCAGGTGAAGAGAAGAGGAGGAGGAGGAAAAGAGGAGAAGAGGGACTGTGTCTAGTTTATAAGCACTTGATGAATACATGTAGGGCATGCTGTCTATAAAAATACAGGGTGGCGGAGCTGAATGTGTACTTAGGACAATGAATGTTAGAGCAATAAGAAATTTTACAACATCAAATATCTAAGCTACAAGAGACCTTAAAATATAGAATTTAGGTTAGGACGTTATAGCAGAAAGGGACCATATTAATGTCAGAGCTGGACAAAACCCTGGAGAACATAGAGTATTAGAGCTGGAAAGAGTTCTAGAATGTAGGATGTCAGAACTGATGAAATTCTGTATTATAGGACATAGAGGGTGAGGACTGGTAGGAATCTTAACATATTTAACCTAGAATGTCAGAGTAAAATCAGTCAATGAACATTTAATCATCATTTAAGCACTTACTCTATGCTAGGTTCTGGGGATATAGTGACAAAAATGAAATAGCCCCAACACCCAAGCAGTTTCTATTCCATTTGGAAAAGAACTCTAGAATACAAAACCCAGAATGTCAGAGATAGGAAGGACCTTCAAAATCTTATCATTCAATCCCCCTTGTGTTTACAGAGGAAGAAACAAGGGTCCAAAGAGATTGTCAGGTATTTAAAGTCAAGAATCTAATAGTAGCAGAGGAAGGAAGAAGAGCAGGCAGGTCTTCCACCTCTCGGTCCTTTGCAATACGTTCATTAAACCACTCCTATTGGTATCTCACTGGTCAGCACCCCAAACCCAAATTAATCCAATTGACCCTAAGAAAAACATCCTGCCTCTTTTTTCCAGCTAAACCTCTCAGGTTTTGATTGTCTTTTACTCCTTCCTAACCCCTTTAGCACTCAGCACTGGTCCCAATACCTTCCTCTCTTATATTCTGCTGCCAGAAAGGTGATCTATCTTTCTGTCTCATTGGGGAGGCCTTTGAGAGAAGTATACAGAAACAGATGGTGATGGAAAACTCAATGCATCTGGTACCCAAGTGCCACAAGAGAACTAATTTATCATGTCCAGGAGTCACTTACTTACAGAAGAGTATTTGCCTGAGTGTGCTCCACTGAGCCCTAGGATCCCATACAATATGGGGATTCCAATGGAATGGGGGTTCAAAAGAAAAGTCTGATGTTATCAGTATTTCCCCCTCTAAAATGTTAAATGTGAAATGTGGTTTAAAAAATATGGCTCATTTGCGGCAAATTTTGGATAAGAACTATAACTGTGATTTCATTGGCATAGGGAATTCAAGGATGAACACCTCCACCAAAGCAAATTGACACTTTCTCTGCAACTTATAGTCTCAGAAAGTAGCCCAGAGAAGTTGCGTCAAACTCAAATAGAAACAGAAGCCACTAAACCATGTGTAAAGGATCCATGTGTTGACTTAGAAAACCAAATATATTTATATATTTCTCATTTCATTAGTGCATCAGCATATTAACATCATATAGTAACTACATTTCAGTCTAGTTTGGGCAATGTTGTGGAATGCTGTGAGCTATAGGTGGCAGCCAGCTGAGTATTTAACACCTCTGGCCAAGAGCACTCTAAGAGATTAAGTGATAGATATCCCTAAGGACACACAGTCAGTAGGTATCAGAGGCATGACTCAATCCAGGAGCAAGGTCTCCACAGCTCTAAAGCCAGTTATCTACATACTACATCATGCTTTCTCCCTTAAATGTATGAAGAAGCTTAGCCTATTTCTTCCGCAAAATTTCCCTGCCCATTCTCTATCTTTATCTTCATAATATTCCATTTCCCTAACCCAACTGTTTCAATATTTAGGTTTCTATCAATATATTTCAAGTCCTCCTAAATGTTAGCTGGCCAAAATAGTTTGGAAAATGCTGATTTAGGGTAAATTTAGAATTTGTTGTTTGGTCGTTTCAGTCATGTCCAATTCTTCATGACCCCAATTGGGATTTTCTTGGCAAAGATGCCAGAGTGGTTTGCCATTTTACAGCCCATTTTACAGATGAAGAAAGTGAGGCAAACAGGGATACGTTGACTTCAGCCCAGAGCATTGTATACATTGTGCCACCCAGCTGCCCTAGATTTAGAATGCTTAAACCTTAAAAAAGTCCGAAATGAAGTGAAAAAGGATTTATTAAGCACTTACTATGCTCTATGTTAAGTGCTAGGATTACAAACAGAAAAATGAGATAGTCACTGCTCTCAATAAGCTCACATTCTAATGAGGGGAAAGAACACATCTGGGAAGATTAAGCTGCAAGGCAAATGGAGAGGCCCAATAGTCCTTAGGAAGCAGAGGCTGGCTAGATGACAAGGCCCTGTGATTGCTGTGATATATGGAAAAGTTCTAAAATCAGAGTGATGCCTCGCCTGGGCATACCCATCCAATTTAGCAGGTACTTTATCAAGCACAAACTCCCTATGCCACTGTTCACCAAAGTCCTCCAGCCAGTATCTCATGCCTTCATGGTAGCATGCAGAGAACTCTGGGCTCTTGAGAGTTGTATCAATGGGGCATCATTTCCAGCAGGTACTACCAAAATGGAAAGGTTTCAAGTATAGTTCTGGCAATAGCTCGGAGATCTATCATCCAAAGCCCTGCTTAGTTAGCTTAGCTTGTGGAAAGGCTCACAACCAAAGTGTGTGTGCATGTGCGTACACATGTCCTTGTGTGCGCTTGTGTTGAGAGGGCAGGGGGAAGAGGAAGTGCTGTGATTGCTTTGGTAGCCAGATTGTTGGCCCCAGATGAAATCACAAACGCTTGAAGTACTGCATCATATATGCAGTGCTAGGCTAGGAGGTAAGGGTTTTCAATGCAAATAAGACACAGCTCCTATTCTCAAGAAGTTTATAATTTCATTACATAGATTAAGACACACACATATGAAATGAATAATGATATAAGAGGTAATATGCTACAAGCTAAAATGAGTGGTAGAAATAAGAGGCGTTTACCACCTGTGGGGCCTGAGTCTCAGTTTCCTCATAAGTAAAGTTAGGGGCTGAACTAGATGATTCCTAAGGTCTCTTTTTACCTCTAAATCATAGAATTCCCTGGCAATGGTGTGAACCAAGCCACACAGCTGGGTGTAATGTATGGGAGTATCATTAAGAACCCCCAGGAAATAGGGTGAGGCAGCAGACTACAGAAAGAATTCTTTGTCAAATGGTATTCGTGAAGGCCAGAATTAGAAAGGTGATCAAACATTTATAAACTGTAAAAACGCTACAATACATAAGAATTACTGCTGTGTGATAATTGTTATTGAGATTCAGCAAGTTGTGCTTTTGCAGTCTTTATAGGGGAGGGCAGAATGGGGGCCTGGGGGTGAGGAGGGGTCTGGCCTGCTGCCACCTGGAAGCTGCCTGTGAAGCTGGTGATGGTGTCCAGCCTGTTCAGGAGTACCACTCTGACTGCACGTGACATTCTGCGCTCCAGAACTGGGATGTAAATAGTGATAAAGAAAACCTTACCAGTTCCTAACCCTCCTTATTTTGCTGAACAAATGTTCATATTCAAAAGAATGAGTAAAGCAGAGTTTTCCTTTAGCATTAATAGATCCTAAGGCATACAGGATCAAAAATGGTCCTGATTCCTTAGGGTGACAATGACCTGAAAAGTGGCCATTTATTGTTGTAGTGTTTACATCACCTTATTCACAGTTTATACCAGCGCAACAGCCAATATAGATGTAACACCTCCTACAACAGCCCTTCCCATGGTGTGGTGACTCTCTTTATGTCAGAGTGGTAACTAACATGGGGTAAACAGGATTTTGTTCCACAGTGGGATGCTGAGATCTAGGGAGGCCCACTTCCTTCTAGGTATGGGAGACACTGCTTTTTGACTTGGAGAGATTATTTCTTCTCTATAATAACTGCGGTTCCCATATTTCATCTCACAATCCTCCACTGGGCTTTGCACCTTCCCTTGCAACCCTCATAAGGGCAAGGTCTGGACTGTCCCTTCTCTCATCATGACCATACCCTATGATCTAGCTTTTTTCTATACTCCCAGTCCTAAGACACACAATCAATTTTCCCCAAGAGAAAAAACTCCCTTATGTCCCATCTCAATTTTTCCCTAACATGCACCCTTACTTCTTACAGATGACCTCACCTCTGATCCAGGCCATCTAGCATGATTTCACTCATCTGCTTCCATTTTTAGTCCATTTTCCATCTCTTCATGTATCCTCTTATCTTTCCCTCCCAGCTCAGAGAAGGGGGTTTCCTCTTCTGCATAGCTACTTCACTCAGATATCTGGCATTATTTTTAAAGTGAGACTATTCCAACAAAAAGTGGCTCTTTATTTCTGTGCTGTTCACATATTACCTTCTGCTCAGTTATACAAGTGTTGCCAGGATCTGCTGAGCTGCCAAAAAGATGCTGTGTCCTCTCTTTCTGCCTTTTTCATCACTTTATTCTGTTCTGAGGGTAGAGGAGAAGCTTGACTGAAGAAAGGCATGAACAGTCAGTATAAAGTGAATATGACCTTCTTTACTGCAGTCCACAGTTCTTTGGAACAAGGGAAAGGCAGTATGGTATGGCAGAGAGACAAAGGCCAACCTGAGTGAGAATCCAAGATATGTGAGTGCTAGTCTTGTCTTTGCTATGTACTAGCTACATGAATACTCACTTCTTCAGTGGCTCTTTTCACCTACAACACAAGGACTTTGGATTAGATGATCTCTACAATCCTGTTCAGCTCACGTATAGGTTTCTAAGATCACACTGCCCCCGGTTTGAATATTCGGTGAGTTCTCTCTCTGCCCTTGCCTTAAAGCCTGAAGGAGCCAGTTTTTATAACCAGGACTTTATGATATATTTCAATAATGAGAGTCCTTTTAATGAGGTCCAAGAGGAATCCCTCTTATATTGAATTACACTCTGTGAAGGTGAAACCTTCCTCCTGGGCTCTATTTCATTTTTCCTCACTATTAGAAAATTTGCAGATGACAAGAAGATGGGAAGTGAAAGAGACAGCTAATATTTTGGATGACAGAATTGAGCCTTAGAAAGATCTGAACAGTGAATCAAACATAAGAAGATATCTAATAGTATTAAATACAAACTCCTACACTTAGGTTCAAAAAATGAATTCTATAATGTAGAAGCTAGACAATAGTTCCCATGGAGGGGGTGGGGAGGAATCCAGGGATTTTAGTATATTTCAGTCTCAATGAGTTAACAGTGTGATGTACCAGGCAAAATAATAACGTGGTCTTAGATTGCACTAAGAGAAGTAGCATCATAATGAAAAGTGGTAGTTGCATTGTATTCTGCTCTAGTCAGATCCCAGCTCTGGTGTTTACTTCTGAGCACTATTTTAGAACGAACATTGACAAGCTGGAAAATAACCAGAGGAGAATGACAAAGATAGTGAGGGAATGCAAAACTACACCATGCAAAACTACACCATTTAAAAATGGAGATGTTTAGCCTTTAGAAAATAAAACTTAGAGGGAATATTCAAACACCTGAAGGTCCATCATGGTGAAGACTTACTTGCTTGGCTCCAGAGAGCAAAACTAGAATCAATGAGTGGGAATGACAGGAAAGGAATTTTTCAGTTCATTAAAGGTAAGAACTTCTTGATAATTAGACCCAATCATTGATTCAATCCAAAGGGGGATTATTCTGCCTTATTAGGTGGCGAATCCCCATTGAAAGAACTGTTCAAACGGAAAAGTTTGATAGGGAAGCTGTAGTAAGAATTCATATTTTTGATTGAGGTTGAACCAAATAAATAACCTCTGAGGGTCCTTTCCAACAGTGAGATTCCATTATTCTGATTCTAGCTTCCTAACCAGCCTCACCGCCTCCATTTTTCCCCCTTCCCATTCACCTCAATCATTCCAGATAAATTTTCCTAAAATACATCTTTCACAAAATCTAAAATGGTTCACTGTTGCCACTCATTTTAAGGCCAAACTCCTTAGCTTGACAGCTAAGTGATGCAGAAGACAGAATGTTGGACCCGGAGTCAGGAAGACCTGAGTTGAAATATGGCCTCAGACATTTAGCTGGATAAGTCGCTTAAACTCTGCCTGCCCCAATTTCCTCATCCATAAAATGTAGATAATGATAGCACCTATCTACCAGCATCGTTATAAGGATAAAATGAGATATTTGAGATATTTGTAAAGCACTTGATAAACCTTAACGTACTTATAAATACTGTGAAAGTCTTCATTAATCCCACCTAATGTCCCACTACTTCTCAACAAAACTCTGTGGAGCTATTATCCATTCTATCTCCCAAACTAGCATGCTCAAACACTAATTTTGTGACCTTGAATGGGCTCTTCCTCCATCGAGTCCCCAAACATCCTCCAAATCCCAGGTCAAATCTCACATCTGAAGGGCTGTCATGCATAAAAGGGATGAGCTTATTCTGCTTGCCCCCAGAGGGTAGAACTAAAAGGATTAGGTAGAACAACCAGGGAGACAAGGATAAGGAAAGGCTTCAAACAATTAAAGTTGTTTAAAGAGGAATCTGTTATCTCATGAGGTAATAGTGAATTCCCTTTCACTGGAGGTCTCCAAGAGGAAAACAAATGACTACTTTCCAAATAATTTATAGCTAGATGACCCCACCATGTATAGGTACATATGAATATATATGTATATACATATGTATACATGTGTGTATGTATATATCATATATATACATATATGTAATCGTATACACATATATACATACACACACATATATAATTAGATGACCTTAGAGGTAATCTAATTCAAGCTCCTCATTTTGGGAACTATTGTGGACAGAATTCCTGCTTAGCTAAAGGCTAAACAAGGTTGTCGCTGAAGCTCCTTCCCATTTCTGTGATTCTAGATTTTCTAAGTCTACCTTCCTTCATGAAGCCTTCTATAACTACCCTAAGCCACACTACACTGTCTTCTCCATTCTAGCATTTGTAGTCTATTCAATTCATCAGGTATTTTATTAAATACCTCCTTGGTTCCAGGCCTTGGGCCCGAGTTGTGAGAGAGCCCTAATTCTTGCAGAGAACAAGAGAGCTTTCGTAGGGAGGTGTAGGTGAAAGAGGCAAGCACTCCAGGCATGAGGGGCACAGAGGTGAGAGAGGGAATACAGTGTATGGAGAATATCAAGTGAACCTGTTAAATTCTTGGCTCTCAGGTGACTTATGTTGATCTCTGGTTGTTTCATGGGCCTATCTTCTGTCATGATCCTCCCTAGATGGGAAATATGTTCTGCTTCTCCTTGCTTAGTGCTAGGCATTCAGGAGATTCTTAGTAGAAGACTTGCTGACTTGACCCTCTTGAGGGTCTGGGCACTTGGCAGAGAGGACAGAAAATATATGGAGAGGAGGTGATAAAGGTGGGAAACACAAACAGGCACATTTTTATAAACTTATGTGTAGCAGTGGCTGTCTCTCACATTTAGCATGGAGGAGGAAGAGTTTGTGGTACAGCTCAAAGGGAGGGAGAATAAGCCTTTCTAGCCTTTTATCCCCTCACCTTTCTTTAATTCCTGTCAAGAAAGGAAGCCTTGGTTGGAGCCAGAGACCACTCCACTCTCATCAGAGAGAGGAGGTTCCCATTATATCGACTTACTCCCTGAAATATTATTAGTCCAAGGGATATTGTTTTGAGGTTCAAGCTAAACTTCTGATTACTGTACATTAATCTAAAACTTGACTCCCTTTTCACCAAATACCAGTTCCACAATGAACATACACAGCACATAGTAAGGAAATTCATTTATCCAAGTTGATAACAAAACAGAAACTGGAGAAGGTATAGGAGAACATATGCCAGACAATACAGAAAGAAGGAGCTCTCCCATGTGGAGTGAGGTGACTCATCTCGTTCAAGAGAGCATCTCCGATCTCACCCAGGGGGGATTTCCCAAAGTCTCGAGAATAGCAAGCTGGGGATAGTGACAAGATGGAGACTACCAACTCCACTCAGTCGGCTTTTCCCAGTCTTTTTCTTCAGTGCCTGAAGTGGGGTTGGCATAATCTTTTCTCTTGAAGCTGGAAGCCATGAGCCTAAATGGACTCAAGAGATGGCAGAAACAAAGAAAAGGACCAGTTCTCACTTCTGCTCTTGGCAATTCCACCTCCACCTCTCACACGAGGATGGGGTGTTAATCAACAATGCCAAAAGAGTCCCGTGCTAATGGGTTCTGGGACTTAGGTTACATATGAGTGCTACATCTACCCTGTTTTTTACAGGAAGTTAATGACACTTGGGTTTGTTGGGAGTAAACAGATTAGACTTGTTCTATTTGGCCATACAAGGAACAATAGGTGCTAATTGTTGAAAGACAAATTTAGGCTTTGGCCCAAGGAAAATCTAATAATTAGAGCTATCCAGTAGTGGAAGAGTGCTATGGGAGAAAGGAAGTGAGTTTCCCCTCACTGGAGGTCTTCAAGCAAAGTTGGATGGTCACTTGTCAATTGTTGGAAGAGGGATTCTTTTAGGGGTATGGGTTGGAAAAAGACCTGCTGAGGCCCCTTCCAGCACCAAAATTCTATCATTCTATAACCTTTTGACATTAATGTCATAAAGGGTAATTATATTCACCCATGAAGTAGGTCACTTCAGAGACAGAAGACTGAGTTAGATTATAGGATTTAGAACTCACATCTTGTCAAACCATTTGTTTGACAGAGGAGGAACATAAGACCCGGAAAAGGAAAATGACTTTTCCAAAATCACACACATAGTAAGTAACACGATGTATTAGAAAGAACACTGGAGTTGGTGTCAGGTTGGCTGTGGTACTATTACTAATGTGGTTTGGGGAAAACCTTTGGGCCTCTGTTTCTTCCTCTATAAAATGAATTGGAGTAGATAAGGGATCAGCAAACTACCTCCAAGCTAAGAATGTTTTTTACATTTTTAAATAAAATTTTGTTGTATTTAAAAATGTAAAAAAATATTTTAGCTCATTGTTACACAAAAACAAGTGGAGAGAGGTACATAGTTTACTGAATCCTGGAGCAGATAATGTCTAAGGCCTTCCAACTCTCGATCTGATGGTTCTAAGACGCAGAATTCAGTTTCGAACCCAGAGCCTCTGAATCCAGATCCTGTGCTCATTCCATTACACCATATTGCTTCTAGTCTGACCCACTATGGCAATCCTGAAGTTCTACTATCATTCAGCAGTTGTGCTCTGAATGTGGTGGATATAGGATGAACGTTTACTGACTGAATGGACATCAACAGGGACAGATTTTACCAACGGAACTCAATTGGCTAGGTTAGAAATGATGCAGGAGACAGAATTCAGCTAAGGATCTTTCTCATTGCCTCTCCAGAGCTAACAGAAAAAGTTAAGTCCTGGCTGGGCCTGGTAGAACAAACAGGTTAACTAGGTAGAAAACAGCCGTTTGTCTCCACTTTCTGTTCCATCTCTAGATGCTTCACCTTTTCTGCCAGCCTCTGACCATTGTTAACAGGTGGTTTTCTCTGTTCACAGGTGAGAAAGAAACTACAGCAGAAGAGCCTAGCTCTCCTTTGAAGTCTGCTCCTGCTTCTCCAGCGAAGAGTCCATCCAAAGCAGAAACAAAGAGTCCTGCCCTTTCCCCATCCAAGTCTTCAGAGGGTGAGTTAATGTCAAAGGGGGTGGGCTGAGAAGAAAGTGCATTCAACTGACCAAAGAAAGTCCCTGAATGGAAGATAGTACAGATGTGTATATGAATAGATAAGGAACCCGTAAAAAGTGATTTTTCTGCCTCCTCTTAGCTTTCCCCAATGAACTGAAAAGAAGATTGCCAAGTGTATATTTGTATTATTTGCAAACTATCATGATAGACTAAGAATTCATTTTGTAAAAAGAAAAAAATCAGTCATGGAAGGTTTCTTACACTAAGTAACATATCACTACAGTTTGGAATGGATCCTTACAGGTAAGAATGTCTAACCTCTGACTGTGCACACAGGACTAACACATTTCCCATAAAGAATATAATGCAGTGGAAAGAGCTGGTTGTGGAGTCAGAAGACCCATACCTCAGTCCTAGCTCTGACACATCCTAGTGGTGTGCCTACAGGCAGATCCTTTACCCTCTCTCTAATCACATTTTCTTTTGTGTAAAAGTGGAGGTAACAATATTTCTTCTGCCTGTCTCAACAGGATTTTGTGAAGAAAGCAATTTCTGAGCCTTTCAGTACAACATAAATGTAGTATTGTTCTTAACCTGATCTCTAGGGAAGGGTCTATAAACTACATAGAAAATCAGTTTAAAAGTTCTGTCAATGATGAGCTTCTTCCCGAAATCTAAATTCAGTTTCCCTCTTCCCTTTTAATTCCTTCCAGAATAATGAGCAAACGAATGTTTGGCCAGCAATAGCAACTCAGTTTCAAATATTAACTAAGTCAGCACAAGGTCACTTTCATCCATGCTGAAGAATCATGGAAGAAATCAACGTGCAAATAAAATTCAGGGCACTTGGATTCTGGCTGTGGTTCTGGCATTTAATTAGCTATATGACCTTAGGCAAGTCACCTTACCTCTCTGTGCCTCAGTTGCTTCATCTGTCAAATGGGGACAACAATATGTGCCCTATGTACCATAAAAGGTCATTATGAGCATAAAATGTCATAACAGATTTAAAAGTCCTGTGAAAAACCACATTTGTATATTATTTGTGTACACATATACATATATGTTCACATTCACATGTGTGTATATGTACATACATGTATTGTGTTTGTGTGTTTACATATACAGGGTGTACCAAAAGTCTTAGTGCAGCTTTAAGCTATGGCTTTGTTATTACAATAAGTAGTATAGCAGTATTATTTTCCTCCCAATCATATAACGTGGTGACATATACATTTAGGTGGTGCCAGGAGAGAGAGTGCTGGGCCTGGAATCAGGAAGACCTCAGTTCAGATTTGGCCTCAGATACTGTTTAGCTGGGGGCCCCCAGGCAAGCCACTTAAACTTTTGCCTACCTCAGTTTCCCTATCCCCTCCCTGGCATCATTGTGAGGATCAGACAAGAGCAGATTCGTAAGGCACTTTGTAGACCGTAAAGCGCTACGTAAATGCTAGCCAAGATTTTATAAATTTTTGTATAAAATCGTTATTTTTCTACAGTGTGATGCAGTGGAGAGACGCCAGCCTTGCAGTCACACTCAGGACTTACGTGACCAGGATGAGCTTACGTAAACTTCTTTATGCATCCAAGACAATGAATAGGAGAGATGGGTTGTGATCAGCTTCCAGGGACAAAGTGTCCACAAGAATAAAATCATAAAGTCATAGACTTAGAGCAGAAAGGGATCTTGGAAGAAATCTAGTTCAACCTCCTTTTACAAATGAGGAAACTAATGCCTAAGAAATTCAAATAGCTTCCCCCAAAATCATAGATGTAAACATCAGGGGTAGGATTTGAACCCAGGCCTTTAGACTCCAGAGCCAGTACTCTTTCCATTATACAGGTCCTTGATAAATAATATAATTATTTTAAAAATACTATATAACACTATATTATACTTGTTACATTTATATGATATGCAACAGTAGATATGTTGGTGTTCATTTCTACACCATGAACCCATCACCAATGTGGTTTAATCATCCTTACTGAGCTCCTTTCACAACATGAGCACTTCACATTCCCCTAGGGAAAGTATCTCTAGCAGTGCTAGAAGGTTCCTACCTCTTAAGAGCAAAGCTCACAGAATCACAGACTATAAAAAGCCAGGCAAGACCTCGAAAATTACCGTTCTACACATAAGGAACCTGACTCCCAGAGAGGGAGAGTAAGGTCTTAAAATGCACAGAGAGCACATAGCAGAGCTAAACTCGAACCCTGGTTCCCTGACTCCACGTCCAGTGCTCTTTCCACATTTTAATAACATTCTATAAGTGTCCACCATGAATTGGCTGTGTCTTAATTCAAGTCACTTCTGCCCAGGACTCCTTTGCTCCTTAAATCAGCAACTTGCCCGAGTATGAGCATCTAAAGACGCCAGAAGAAAGCAATCAGACACAGGCGTCTTTCTGAGCCAGAGACGAGAAAGCTGATGTTTAGTGATTGTTGCTGTTGTTCTCCTTGTGTCTCATTGTGGTGTTGTCCAATTTGTCTCCACAACCTGTTCCTTTCTCTCCTCATCTGTGCTTTCATCAAAGGAGTTACCTCTGATTCTGAATACTTGTCTATGTAGTAAGTATAGAGAGGTTGTTTACTAACTGTACCTACCCTTGTGCCGGGGAGGGAGGACTTTCTTTGGCGACTAACAGGAACCACGGCTACTGAACTCAGCAAAAGCAAAAGGACTCCCCTCCCCACCACCTTGGAGAATGTTGCCCTCTGGATATCCTATAACCCATACCCTGAAACCCTGGGCCAATTCTAGGAAGGCCAACACCTACCCTAAGATGCTGAGTCGAAGCCAAGGAATCCTTGGAGCTGTTATAGCTACTACATAAGGTTTGGGGCCTGGTCTGGTCTGGCCTGGCTCTCAGTTAAATTTGAGGAAGTGTTTGTAAATCACTGTGAAGAAAGCAAAGGGTGAGGGGAAGATGTTCAGAAAGGAAGTTTAGTTTGTGCTCTTTGGATTAGGACACGGCAGGGGTAGAAGAAGGGATGGCATTATTCCTTATAGATATATACTGGTCTTTAGTTTCCCAAGCCTTCTCCTTTCCAAACCTCCTCAGGAGGAAGCTTATGCAACAGGACCTTTGATAACACTGTGCCATCTTCACCAAAACACTGCAAAATACTAAGACGGGGATGGAAAGCGCAGGATTCTCTGCCCTTCTGTAGCTAAGCTATTCCTTATCATCGTGTATGTGGCATACATTGTGTATGTATCTGATGGGCAGAGGGCCTGAAGTCATCAGAAATGGGACTATGCTCTGCCAGCCCTCTTAATAGCTTATACAGCTGTGCAGGATCAATGATTAAGTGAAAAAAGAAAATAAAAGTTTATATATGTGTAGCACTAAAAGCAGCATGGTATACTGGATAGAGAAGTGGTCTCAAAGCCAAGATGACCTGAATTCAAGTCCCACCTTTGTTAGATACTGGCTGTGTAACCCTGGGAAATTCACTTAATCTTTCAGTGATCTAGGTCCCTCTAAGACAATAAATTGCATGTAATGTGTCTACCTACATTGGTAGAGGGTGTTGCCTCCCCTGGGAGTTCTGTTTAACAAATGAAATCATAGGTTCAGTCCCCATCCCTTCCTATATGCCAAGCAACATTGTGATAAGTCCTGGGGACACAAATAGAAAAGCGAGATGGCCCCCACTCCTAAGGCATTCACATTCTACTAAGGAGGGATAATATGCAATAAAAAGCTGCAGGGAACATAGCAAGGCCTGGTGGTCAAGGGAGCAGCAAGAGTGGAGCTCGCAATGTCTTTTAGGCTTGATACAGGTAAGGTTAATGGCCCAGGCTTTTGTTCATATTTGGATCTCCCCTTCTGTCCCCCTCACCATCAGATCAGGTATGGTGTTCTCAGAGATTCCTAAATGTTCTAGGCTATGTCCTGGTAGGAGCTCTTGTTCTTTGTCTTCCTCATGTCTTATGTCTCTCTCCCCTTGCTTCCCTATCGTCCTTCCACCTTGAGTTTTCTCCATGTCTGTACGCTCCTCTCCTCCAGCAAACTTGAGCGTTTGCATCATGTCCCTTGCCAGGGAGGAAAACACCCACTGCCTTTGTGCTGTTCTCCCCCAGCTCCTAGAACCAAGGATTAGAGAAGACCATTCTCCATGGGCTGGGCTGGCTCACTGTTCAATTAAAGAAAATACATGCTGTACGAATGAAAATAAATATAGAAAGGAAAGATGCTCTATTGAGCCCAAAGTTCAAACTACAAATACATTCAGTTAAAAAGTTCTCCAGTCCCTAACCAGTATTTGCTCTAACAGTGGAGTCTCACCTGGCAGTGCACCTTAGCTGCATTGAGTCCTAAAGAGGTTTCCCCTTGCCCTCTTGCTGTGCCCTCTGACCATCAGGACTTAATCAGGTGTTCTGTAGCTAAACCCTCTTTGGTTTACTGGGCCTGCTAGATGCTGTGCCTAGAGTGAACAAAATGAAGGGGTCTGGTCCTCAGTTCTTCTGAAGACATAGACATGCAGGCTACCTATTATCCCAAAGGGATGTTTCTAGTTGCCCATGGGCTATATCTCACTTCCTAAGAGAACAGAGTATAAAGTAAGTGAGAGAAGTTCTACCTAGCCCCATCATCTCCTTTCCTACCCTGTACCCTGGGCATCCTACAATCTCTCCTGGCTACACTATACTGCTGCATAGGTTCCCTTGGTCTGGTTCCAGAGACCCAGTACACTGTGATTTATCAAGGCTTCTGTGCATTTTTCTATAGCCTCTCTTAGCAGCATAATGCCCAGAGGCAAGAAGGAAAATGGTGGACAACAGTCTATCTGCATTTGAAGTTTTGAAACTTGAAGCCAAACCAGGTACACAAGCAAACTCAGGGCCAAGAGAGACTGGTCCTTGGACAAACATATATTGAGTCCTGTCCCAAGTTTCTGTGATGAATTGTCAAGAAGGCAATGTTATCTGGTGTATGGACTCTGGGCCATATACCATACAGGGCCAGGATGGGGAAGAAAGTCTAAATCACTCTGAGAAAACCAAAGGGTGAGGGGAAGATGTTCAAAAAGGAAATTTAGTTCGTGCTCTTTGGATCAGGCCACAGTAGGGGTAGAAGAAGAAGGGATGGCATTATTCTTTATAGATATACTGGTCTTCAAAGTTCTAACTACCTATAATGACTGGCCTGGCCTTCTCCTTTCTGGATTGATATAGAAGCTACTGATTACCAGTTAGGGAAAAGGGAGTCCTCTGTACAACTCTCCTCTATTGCTCAGCCAGCCTCCACTATGGAGAATGATGGACTCTTAGAATAAGCTCTCCCTGTTCTTCATCCTCATCCTTATCACTAGTTCTCATCAAGCAAATATTTATTGAGCTCCTATGAATTTTATGGCACCATACTGGTTGATAGGGATACCCGAAAGTCCAAAATAAAATCCCTGCCTCCAGAGTGTGCTCTCTCCCTCTCCCTTCCTCCCTCTCTCTCCCCTTCTCCCACCCTCTTTCTCTCTTCTCCTCCCTTCCTCTCCCTCTACCTCTCCCTCTCTCCCTCCTCTCCCCGACCCTTCTCCCTCACTCTCTTTCCTTCTGCAATACATATATTATATTGTATATACGTGTGCACCTGTACGTATATATACACATGTATATTAAATTAAAAGTAGTACATATTTGGTGCCAAATGGATTACAGACAGTAAAATCTACAGAGCACAGAAGGTAGAACTAAAATGTACTTTAGAGATAATTTAATCCAACTCCTTCCTCTTACAGATGAAGAAAGAGAAAGTCACATAAGTAGTCAATAGATAAGCCAGGATTCAACTGCATATCTAATGACTCCTAATGCCATGCCAAATACCACTATCTGTAGAAGTAATCACTGCAGAATAGGGAGATCAGATAAGGCCTCAAGAAAGAAAAAGGACTTGAGCTGGGCCTTGAGGAAAAGGGAGAATTTAGACAAGGAGAAAGGATGTGGGAAGCTTGGAGAATATCAGTTCCCCAGTTGGAACAAACCATTTATTCCAGTCCCTTGGGCAGAGGGCAAGATTTATGGAGAAGGTGGGTCAACTAGAAATTCATAGATAGAGTATTTAGACACTAAAATTATTCATGGTCACGATGAACAAAGAGAAAGGTTGGGAACTGTGGCTCAGCAAGCTTGTTTTGTGATTGATTAGGATGGAAAGAAGTATTTCTGTCTTGCTAGCCTCTGGAAATCTCCAGTCATTCATTCATTCTTGTGCAAAACACTGTCACAGATACCAGAGGAAATAAAAAAAAAAACTTAGAAAACACAAGATCCTTCATTTTAGGGGTACTATATATGACTCTATCTGTTCATAGTCTAATAGGGGAAAATGAGACAAATATATATTACTTTTACTTATGTCATTCTTTTAACTTTTCAAAAGCATGTCCACATAAGAATATAAATTTAGAGCTGGAAGGGAACTTAGAGTTTATCTACTTCACCACCTCCATCCTCATTTTTTATAGAGAAACTGAAGTTCAGAGGTATTAAATGATTTACCCAAGGTTATAGATGTAATAAGTGGCAGAGCCAGGATTTGAATTCAGGCCCTTTGACTTCAAATCTAATTCTGTCTTATCTATTATACCACATTGCTTCCACAAATATTATTCAATCATCACAACAACACTATCAACCAGAGATGATCCCCATTTTACAGATAAGAAAATATGCCCGAAACAAAGACATATGCAGAATAAAAATGAAGGGCTAGAAACAAATGCATCAGATGAACTCAAAAAAGCAAAGCCAAAAATTCACAATCTAAAAATAAAATGATAAACAAAGAAAATACATTAGGCTAAAAGGAAACAGACAACAAATGAATATCAATATTAAACTTATATACTCCAAATGACTTAGCATCTAAATTCATTTTAAAAAAATTAACTAACCTACAAGAGGACATAGAAAATAATACAATAATGACAGGAGATTTCAACATCCCTCTCTCAGTTTTGGATAAGTCTAACAGAAAGATAAACAAAAAGGGAAAATATAGAATTTTAAAAAACCAAATTTGGGGCAGTTTGTTGACTCAGTAAAAAAAAAAAAAACAACTTTGCCACTGTATAACATTTAAAAAATTAGTCATTTGGATACAGACTTATATGGTGTCCTTATCATCTCTGAAGATGAAAGAAGCCTGGGATTGATGGCTAACTCATTAGGTGACAAAATCGCATTTCTAAAAGACCTCAATAGCCAAGAATTACATGTCAAAATAAAAAAATGTAAAAAGGATAGATGTAAAGTCTTTCATTTAAAAAAATTTAAAAATTAAAAAAAAATCAGTTCCACAAGTACAGAATAAGGAAATATGGCCAGACAATAACATTTGATGTGAAAATAATGAATGAGTTTTAAGTAAATATAAACCCAATATAAGCAAACCCTATGACTTGGCAGCCAAAAAAATTATAGTGTAAGTTTAGACATCAACAGGAAAAGTATGGTGTTCAGAATCCAGGAGGTAAAGACATACTCTACACCAGTGGGAGGATACTTGTAATATTGTACTGAATTCTAGACACAACAGCTAAGGAGAGACAAAGAAATAGACTTTTCTATAAGATGAAGAGATCTGATACTCTATCACAGGAGGAATAATAAAAATAATGAAGGAGGGTACCCTGAAAAAGAGAACTTAAGCAGATATGATAGCCTTCTACAAACATATGCAGGGCTGTCATTTGGAAGGTCAGAAAGAAAAATTAGAGGTGGCTTGTGGTTATTCTGTATGTCTTTAGATGGTAGAACTAGGGCAAATGGGTATAAGTTAGAGAAAGGTAGGTTTCGGTGCAACATAAATTTTTTTTTGACAATTTGAGCTATTCTAAAATGGCATAAGGTGCCCTATGAGACAGTAAGCTTCCTGTCATTAATGGGGATGCAGTAAAGAGGATTCCAACACTGTATAGGCAATTGGACCAGTTTCATTTCAAGTTCAACAAACTTGATAAAAGGGGACCTTGAAGGTCTCTTCCAGATCTAAAATGCAATAATTTTAGTCCGTTGTCAAGGCAAGACTAGAACCCAAGTTTCTCATTTCTAGTCTAATGACCTTTTCACTATGCATCACTTGTAGTAGCCACAAGGCTGTATGGTGGCTTGGAGTAAACCTCCTCATCCCAAAGGATGAAGGGATATATTGAAATGGGAGGAAGAACCATAGCTTCTCCCCAGAATGACAAAGTTACACACATAAAACCCATTTGTTGATGAATGTGAAGTCTGTTCATGACAGCCACACATGCATTTCTTAATCTCTTCTGCTGGAGGTCAATAGCTATCTAATCTAGTTATTTACTGTTGGGGTCAGTTGCTTGGGCTAAAAAGAGTTCCATATAAGAATCACAGAGGTTAGTCAGTGCTGCAAACAAAAGGCCTTTTTATTTGGAGTGTTTAAGAGAATACTATGTGGCTTAATAGAAGATGCCTAAAGGAACACAGAGAGGAAACCAGGGGGTAAGAATGGCTAGAAACTAGGGTAACATTTACCCCCCAAAGTTTGGACAATAGCTAACACCTCTGAACAAGGACAACTATCCACTCCCCCTCCCTTGAACTGGCACCTCCAAAGCAGAACAGGAAAGAGTAGTGAAAAGATCAAACCAGGAATGTCATCGGGGAGCTTCAGACACAGTGATCTTCAAACCATAACAGAGTATTCCCATTCTTTAATTTGGCATGTGCAAAACTGAACTAATTATCTTTTGTCCCAAACCCTCCCCACTTCAAAACATTCCTCTTATTCTTGAGGGCACTACCATCTTCCCAATCACTGAGGCTCACAACCTAGGTGTCATCCTTGACTTCTCACTCTCACCCCCATGTGTATTCTGTTGCCAAGACCTGTGGATTTCATTCACCTTCATAACATCTCTTGTATTTACCCCATCTCTCCTCCGACACTGCCACCACCCTGGTACAAGCCCTTATCACCTCATACCTAGACTATTTCAATAACCTGTGTTTGGACCTGCCTCAAGTCCTTCCCCATTCAGCTGTCAAACTAATCTTCCTAAAGTGAAGATCTGACCATGCCACATCCCTACTCTATAAACTCCAGTGGCTCCCTAGAACCTCTAAGGTCAAAGGTAAAATCCTCTGTTTGACATTCAAAGCTCTTGCTTTGACTTGCCCTTCTCCTATCTTTCCAGTCTTTTTATACTTTACTGCTCCCTGTCCCACATGCACTCAATGATACAGTGATACTGGCAGCCTTGCTATTCCTCAAATAAAGTACTCCATCTCCACACTCTGGGCATCTTTACTGGCTGTCCCCATGCATGAAATGCTCTCCCAGCTCATCTCCATCTCCTCACTTCCCTGTATTCCTTCCAGTCCCAGCTAAACCCCACCTTCTACAAGAAAGCCTTTCCTGATCCCTCTTAACATCAATGCCTTATCTCTGCTGAATATCTCCAATTTATCCTGTACAGTATATACCCATTTTTTGTACATAGTTGTTTTCATGTTGTCTTGCCTTTGAGATTTTGATGTTCCTGAAGGGATTTGTCTTTTGCCTTTCTTTGCATTTCCAGTGGTTAGCACAGTGCCTCGCACATAGTAGGTGCTTAATAAATGTTTATTGCCTGACAATGATCTTGCAAGAGGCTATTCCCAGTACTTGGTGCATATGACACCACTCACTAATTCGAACTCCTAAATCTTTCTTCATTTCTTCATTCTTCAGGGTAGCTCAGGCATCTTGGGGGTGAGAGGGAGGATCAGGGCAGCTCTTATGTTTTACAGAAAGGGGTGAGAGTCTGTTCAGAGAAGTCTGGTTGGTTTCCCATCCATGACGTAACAGGTAGGGAGACTCCAATCAGCTAGGAAATTGAATATTTCTTACTTACATGGTTCCAATTTAGTTTTCAGATAAAGTAAATGGTTACTAAATGTTTATTTATTTGATTGATCAGATATGGGGGATTGGGACAGAAAGGAGGGTGTGTGGCATAGGTACAAAAAGTTTATTAAATAGGGAAAAAGTATGCTGGGGGTGGGGGGAAATGGGGATTTTTCTAGACTACAACATGACAGTGTACATGTATGGTCCCATACTTCTGTTTTTATTCCTGATACTATACTCTCAAGTCATTTTCAAGATGCTTTACAATAGGGAGAAAAAAAGTTAATTTGTCCCATAGTGCATTTCAACAAGGAACTGGCAAACTTGCTGTCCTTTAGTTTCTGTGGGATTAAATATTCATTCATCCTGAATGAAGTTATTAAGAATTGAGGACAATTGTTTTACTGAGAAGGGTGGTGAGAAAGGGGTGCAGAGTTTAGCCATAGGAAGACCGGTGGTAAAAGTTACAGGAAGGAAGCTTTTGCTTCAAAATAAGGAAGAATGATAGATCTTTGAATGTGGTGTTGGCTGCCTTGAGTGAGTTCCATACCACTGAAAATGGTCAAGCAGGGTCCAGATGACCAAATGTTGGATGTTATAGAGGCTGTACTTCTGTCCGCCTCTAGGATAGACTAAATGTCCTTTAACTTTCAACTCAAATTTCTATGATCCTCTGATACTAGTCCTCATCCTTGTAAGGGAGGCAATTGTAACGGAAAGACCATGGATTCACAGTCAGAGGAACCTGTGTTCAAATCCTGCGTTTGCTACTTACCACTTGTATAACTTTAGGAAGGTAACTTAAATCAATCAACAAGCATTTATTAAGTGATGATATGTGACAAGCCTTGTGATAAATCCTGGAGATACGAAGAAAAAGCAAAAAAGATGCTCACATTCTAATGGAGGAGACAACATGTAAATCAGAATGGAAGGTAACTTAAATCAACAATCCTTTATTAAGTGATGATATTTGCTAAGCATTATGATAAACCCTGGGAATATAAAGAAAAAGCAAAAAAAAAAGATGCTCACATTCTAATGGAGGAGACAACATACATAAATCAGAATGTTTAAGATAATTACAGAATAGATGGAAAGCAACCTTCCATTCTAGGGCTTATCATGACTATCATTAGCAACTGAGGGAATGAGGAGATGGTGCTTGAAGTGAGTCTTAAGTGAAGCCAGGGATTCTAAGATAGAAGAGGTGGAGTGTCATGTGCAAGGAACAGCAAGCACGCCTGCACGACTGCTTCATAGAATGTGTGGAAGGGCGTAAATTATAAGAAGATTAAGAAAATAAGGAGGGGCCAAGCTGTGAAGAGCTTTAACAAAGGACTATGATTTTGATCCTTGAGCTAACAGAAAGCCAGCAGAGTTGATTGAGTAAGGGGTGACACAGACCTACACTTTAAGAAAACCACTTTTAGCAGCTGAGTGGAGGAAAGATTAGAGTGGGAAGAGACCCGAATCAGGTTGTTGCAATAGTCCAGGCAAGAGTTGAGAAAGATTTATACTAGAGTTATGGCTGTGTTAATGCAGGGTGTATTTAAGATCTGTTGTAGAGAAGGAAATTACAAGATTTGTCACCTGAATGGATATGTAGAGTGAGAGAGGGATAGTAGCTGAGGATGACACTGAGGTTGCAACTAAGTGAATCGAAGGGAGATTCCAGAAATAAGAAGTTCCAAAGAGAAGAGAGTATTTGGGGGAAAAGATAATGAGCTTTATTTCAGACTTTGGACGTTTTTTGGACATGTTAAGTTTGAGATGGCTATGGGACAACTAGTTTGAAATGTCATATAAGCAGTTAGTGATGTGGGACTAGAGCTTAAGAGGAGAAACTAGAGAGAGATAAATATCTGGGAATCATCCGAATAGAGGTGATAATTGTACCCATAGGAAGGAGATGAGATCACTAAGTGATGGAATATAGAGAAGAGGGGCCAAGATAGAGCCTTGGGAGACACCTGGCATAAACATGCAGCAAAAGAGGCTAGGAAAGAGAACCAAGAGAGCCCTGAATCATGAAACCCCAAAGAGGAGATAGTACCTAGGAAGACAAAATGTCAACAGTGGCAAAAATGCTACAGAAAAGTCAAGAGTAATGATAGAGAAGAAGCCATTATATTTGACAATTAGAATATCACTGGCAACTTTGGAAAGAGCAATTTCACTTGAATGATGAGGTGAGAAACCAGACTGTAGAGCAGGGGTTCTTACCCTGGGGTCTGTGATTTTTTATTTAATATTTTGATAATCATATTTAAATATAATTGGTTTCCTTAGTAATCCTATGTATTTTATATCATTCATTCAAAAATATTATTCTGAGGATTCCATAAGCTTCGCCAGACTGCCAAAGGTATCCATGACACATACAAAAAAGTAAAGTACTTTTATCACCTAGGGTGTGTGGAGAGTGAATGGAAAGGAAGTATAAGCACTGATTAGAACCAGCTTTTTCAAGATGTTTAGCCATGAAAAAGAGGAGAAATGTAAAACAATAAAGTTGTCAGGCACCGTAGGATCTAGAGAGGGTTTTTGAGCATGTTTTTAGCAGCAGGGGATGAGTGGTAGATAAGGAGAGAAGAGATTGAAGATGAGAGAAAAAAGAGGAAGACAGAAAGTGCAGTCTGCTGTTGAAAATGGGGTGTGGGGAATCAAGGGTACATGTAAAAGCACTCTTCTACAGCAGAAAAGCAACCTCATCGTGGGAGGAATGAAGGAGGAGATGGCGGGGGAGGGAAGACTTCTCTGAATCTTCTTTCCTTCATTTGTAAAGTGAGGACATTCCCTAAATGATCTCTGAGGTCCCTTTTGACTTTTATACCTTGAGCATTTACCCACCTTGTCTGCCCCTAATTCCTGCTGTTTTCCTCTGCATTTTCCTTGCCTCCTGGACTCTGTGCATTGGCTAAATTGGACACCTCTGTCCTCCAAACATGCTATGTTTTCTCCCTACACTATGCATTTACTCACATGGTTTCCTATGACTGGCATACCCTCCTTTCCGTCTCAACCTGTTGTCAATCTTAGGAGATCAGTTCCATTTGATAAAGCTCCACTCAAATGGCACATCCTCCAGGAAGCTTTTCTTAATCTTTTCAGTAAGATCATTCTGCCTTCACCTATCTAATGTATTTATCATGGTTTATTGTCTGTTACAGTTATCTATTCCTGATCTGTACTCCAACCAGAATGCAACCTCTATGAGAGCAGATATCATGTTTTATCTAAACTTTATGTTTAGATGTGCATTCTGCACATAGTGGGTGTTTAATCAGTGTTCATTTGTTATTTTAAAGACAGCCTTACCTGTGTTCTCTAATGCTTTTCACCAGAATAAGTGGAAAATCCATTTGAGGAAAATTTGCCACTGTCTACTCTCTAGCTGTTTTTCTTTTCCCCTAGAGGGTTGTTGCAGGCAAAAACTTTCACACAAATGTAATTAATTTGTATGCTTTAAAATTCATAAAATGGAACCCTTGCCATTGAATTTTCCCTTCTGATCCTTCCATCTCTTCCCTGGGCTGCTTTTTTCAAGCATGCATGGCAGTGCCCTCCTGTTTCCTGTAGCTCCTCTTATGTCCATTCCCTCTTTTCTTGGTGGGAAAGGCCCTGAACTAGGCAGAGTGGCATAGATTGGGCTGGTCCTGGTTTGGATCCAAACTATCACCTGCACGGTCCCCTGCCACCTACTGACATAGGTATTAACCCCTTACTGGCTGTTCTAGGCTGGTATGTATAAATTTGTGGAGAAGAATTAAAAGTAATTTCTCTCTCAGGGACTCTCTCACCTGGACAGGCTACATGGCAACGGGCCTATGGTATGGATGAAATTTGGCTCCTTTGTTCCTAAGCACCCTGCAAGCCAGTTTGCCTTTTCTCCTGCTCCAGAAGAGTAATGGCCAGGTCTATCATCACTACCACCATCCCTTTTTTTACCAAAATTGTGAAAAATTGTGGCCTGGAGTATGCCCTTCCTCATTTCTCAGTATCTTCATCTCTGAGACCAGGCAATCACTGTGGCCTGTGAGGCTGCCCACGTGGCTGTAGGGTGCTTTGGAAACCAGGGGTGAATGCCAAGTTGCACTTGTATCTTATCACCTAGCAGGTATCCTGGTTACCATGGTGGAGTGAATAGCGTAAAATCTCATGGGTCATATGTCTTTTTTTTTTAAAGATGCTAAGAAGACTGAAACAAGTAAAGCTGCCGATGAATCTGAAAAGACCATTCCAGAAGGGGTAGTGGTCAATGGAAAAGAGGAAGACCAGACAATAGAAGAAGCTCTCAGCAAAGGAATGAGTCAGATGACTACCAATACTGACACAGATGTGGATGCCTCCAAGGAAAAAACTGAGTCAGTCACCAGCGGTCCCATGTCCCCAGAAGGCTCACCCTCTAAGTCCCCATCCAAGAAGAAAAAGAAATTCCGAACCCCATCCTTTCTGAAAAAAAGCAAAAAGAAGGAGAAAGTGGAATCCTGATTTTCCTACCCTCAGGCTCCCACTCGCTTCTCCTTCTTTCCTGCCCTTTCCCTCCCCCGTCTCTGTCTCTGAAAATACAGAGCCACGGAAGGATAGAGTAAGGCGTAGACTTGTACAGCTGGAAGAGACCTTAGAATTCATCTAGTACCATCCTTTCAGTTGTCAGAGGACGACAATGAGGCTCATCGGGGGAAGTGGCTTGTCTAGGGTCACATACTAGTTAGTGGTAGAGCCAGGACTAGAGCCCAGGTCTTTTGACTCCCAGTCCAGTGTTCTTTCCACTATGGCAATGCTGCCTAGCTACAAGCTGCCTTTGTTAGAATGGTGCCCGCCAATACTGAGCCAAAGGCTGGAGACCAGGAATGACTCCCAACTTCTCACATTCTCAAGCTCAATGTGAGGGGGTGGGAGCTTTCCCAGCTCATGATCTACTCTTTCTCTCAGGAACCTAGTTTCCTGCTGATATAGCTGTAGCTAACAGAAATCATTTTGTCTTTCTTGATTTGGGGTTCCCATCATCTCTGCTTGAGGACCTAAACACACTTTTCTGTACCCTAAGCAAATGTTAATTTTCACTTTTCTGTTCATAAGGGCTCATTGTTCAGTCTGTATTTACCTGGCTACTAGGCCCTGAGCTCTAAGAAAAACACCTCTTTTCATAACTTGTGTGTGTGTGTGTGTGAGAGAGAGAGAGAGAGAGAGAGAGAGAGAGAGAGAGAGAGAGAGAGAAGGGGGAGCGTACACCCTGGGAGTTGGCAGAAATGAGTAGAATAAAGGTTTCTGAATTCAGGGGAGACAAGTGGGACTAAGGACAAGAGGGCTAAGCATCTGCTTGCTCAACAACCAAAGAATATCATTTTGGTTTTATTAATATAAAAAGATCAGAATTTCTTGTCCCCTTAAACCTCTAGAGGCTGAGACCACCTTTGACAAAGGTAGAGGGCAGGGGAAGATGCCCCATCATTCTGTTTCTTAGCTAGGGCAGAGATGGGGACCTCTGCTTGATTTTGGATTTCAAAAAATGAGGCAGGATGTACTATCCCTTCCTTGCCCTAAACAAAAGGCCTTCCCTAATCAATGTTTGGTTGTCACAATCCCCTTGGGGATTAAGCCTTGCCAGTTAAAAATCATTTTCCTTAAAACCAGGACCCGTGGTTTATGAGAACAGAATCAATGCCCTTCCATTTGGTAAGCCACGTGTGGCCTCTCCTGGGTTATCACTAGGTCTGAGAGAAATTACTCAGCGGAGAGGAAGGGTCCAAAAGCCAACTGAAGCCAAACAGCTTAGGCCAGCACCAGGGAAATGGCTAAATCTCCCTACCACTTCTAAAAACATAGCCTATATCATCAACCCATTCCAGGACCTGATAAAAGCTGCAGAGTTGTTTATTTTTAATACCAGCACTGCCTTTTAAAAAACATTTCGTCATGGGGCATTTAATAAAGGAAGCTCTAGGAAACAGGTATGCTATTTTCCCTGTGATATTTAAGAAATCTTTCCTACTCTGATCCAATTAGTATTAAAAAAAATACCACCAAATCTATAGGAAGACTTCTTAGTCCCGAGTGCTATTGTTAGTTTAGAATCACTATTGATCTTTACTCTCTCCTGTTTAATAAGAACAGGAAATGGAGTGAGCATAAAAACTCCACCTGACTTCCCTGGTGAACTGTTAGCTCATCGTGCTGTCGGTGAGAGAGGTGCTAATGATGACACCAACATGCATTTGTGCCCAAGTGAGCAGCAAGGGCTTCTTGGCTAAGTTAAGGTTCCACTGCTGAGAGCGGCGAGCCTGAATGAGGAAAGGTGATTTTGTTTCTTTCTGCTGCCATATAAAAATCAAAGCCCTTCATGTCACTAGGAACCCAGATGCCGCTTCTTCAGGACAAGTCCTTTCAGATTCGATAAAGCCTCTATGTTGACCAAGTGAGCAGAGAGAGTCCAAAAACATTGGAGAACAGACGTTCTTGTCCTTGGAATCATCATCATAGAATCTCAGCACTGGAAGGGACCTCAGAGGTCATCAGTCTAAACCATACGTGCACAGAACCACCTCCACGATATCTCTCACAAGTGGTCATTAAACTTTCCCTCGATGATCCGTGTTATTGGAGCATTTACAACAACCCCAAAATACCCCATTCCTCTTCTGGACAGCTTAAATTGTTGGAAAGTCTTTTATCAAGCCAATATGTCTTCCTAACATGTACATTATACCCCTGTAATTCTCTCCTGTTGTTCCTAGGTCTGCAGTCTGGGGCCAACGAAAACAAATCTAACTCTTTGTCCACATGACAGCTTTTAAAATATTTGTAGATAGCAATCACAAATCCCCTAGGCCTTTTCATCTCCACATTAAATAGAGCCAATTTCCTTTCTTTTAAAAATAGTAGCAGGCTCACAGGTAAACAAATATACTAGTTTTAATCCCCAAGGTCCATACAATGTGACTAGAGTGAAACTGCTTTATAAAAAGGCCATTTTGGAACTTCAGTAATATGGACAGTGTAGCATTCTAGAGGATAGTGTTTAATGTGGAGTCAAGTAAGACCTGGGCTTAATTCACACCTCTGACAACCAAACCTTTGAACCCCACTTTCCCCATTTTAAAAATGGGTTTGATAATGCCTGTAATACCTCACAATATCATGAGGTTCAAATCAGTCAAAATATAAAATACTATGTAGATGTCAATTTTCATTATTAAGCCCCCTTGGATGTAGTCCAAGAAAGAGTTGTGTCATGCTAACTTTTGCTGTATATTAGGGAGCAAAGTTCTCATGTGGGATCCATAGCTATAAGGTTCTTCGAGGAGAACATTTAGAATATAGGAATGTCCAAACTGGAAGGAAACTTAGAGCTCATCTAATACAACCATCTTATTCTACAGATGGGGAAACTGAGGCCCAGAAACATTCAGACTTACCCAAGTTCACAGAGCTATTAAGTGGCAGAGCTGGGATTTAAACCCAGGTTTTCCACCTCAAGTCCTGGTGTTCTTTCCACTGCTACTTAGGATAGAGTTTTAGTGAAGAGATAGAGGAAAGTGTCAGCAAAGTTGAAGCTCAGTACAACTATTTCTATTCCATTTGAACTTAAGGCAGAAAACATTGAAATATCTTTCCAAACACTTTTTTAATTTGCCCAATGAAAAAAAATTCATAAAAATAAGTATGCTCTAGAGTGACAGGCAGGGTGACTTTTTTTCTTTACTCCTAGATGAAATAAAGATGAGAGTAGAAATAATTCTGGAAGGAATTTACAGGAGGAAGATTGATTAGTTTTAAAATGTTATCAATTCATATATGGGGTGAGAAAAAGAAATGAGGAAAAAAGTCATTCTAACTTTGAGCTGGCATCACAGTTATTTAGTTTCAAAGAGTACCTGGCCGAGCACAGAAGCAGGCAACATAGTGTGGATCATAAGATATGCAACTGAAATGAAGCTCAAAGTTTATCTTGTTCAACTGCCACTTTACGGAGGAAACTGAGGCCCAAAAAAGATATGGACCTTCCCCAAAGTCACATAGATATTAAACAGCAGAGCCAATATTTGGATACAAATATTCTGAATCCAGACCTGATGTTCTTTCCGTTTTACCAGGGAAACATCAGTGATAAAGAGAGTATCTCCTATATGCTGCATCCCTGGTATTTCTGTTCTATCCCTTACCCCACTGCATGGATCATTTCATCTATAGAAAGAGTCTTGAATGTGGAGTTAGAAGACCTAGGCTCAAGTTCTGGTTCTTCTATTTGCTGCCTATGTGACCTTGGAGAAGTCACTTAATGTCTCTACATTTTAGCTTCTTCACCTAATAAGATGCAGGAGTTGGACACGGTGATCTCTCTGGTCCTTGTAAATCCATGATCCTTGACCAGCCCCTAAACTTGAAAGGAAGCCCAGCTGAAGGTGGTGTTTAGTGATCGCTATGCCTAGGCAAGCTCTGGTGTAAGGTTTGGCTCGTTTCCTAGAAGTGAGTTAGGCAGATGATGATTTCCCACTCCAACTTCCAGCTCAATCCCCTACCCTGATTTTAAGACTCTCTGGAGCCTTTTGGTCTATCATAAGTTAAAAAAAATTATGGCTTTCTGCCTCTCAGTCAAGTATCCATATATGCCACCTCTTCCTCCCTCCCCTCAAATTCAATTGAACAGCCAAAAAAAAGCCCCAAACCCCTACTGTAGGGTTTCTCCTCTGCTATAGGCATCAGATGAATGTATTTAAATCATTTTGGGAGATACTAGGAAGAAAAAAATAGTATTTTAACAAACCCTACCTTTACAAACAATTTGTTATACCATAGATTTTTTTTTTATATTTGAGGTCAAATCATGTACCCTATAAACACAGGGATCAAATAGGACCATAAACTTGGAGGTGAAAGGGACCTCAGAAGTCTTCTATTCAACTCCCTCAGATAAAAGATGAGGGATTTGAGGCCTAGAGTCCCATAGGAAGAGACAGAGCAGAGATGCAAACCCAGATCATCTGACTCAAAAGTTCGCCCATATTTTCATTGCACAGAGCTTCTTCCTCCGTCTTTCTATAATATGGTAAGCCAGTCATTTAGAGGTTATCTTCCATACAAGCATCAGAATAGGCCATCATAAGGTTTGTCTGCTCAGGGGCAATGGATGTGTGTGTGTGTGCGTGCATGCGCGTGTGCCTGTGTGAGAGAAACATTTTGTTTCTTTAAGAATAATTATTTATTAATATGACATCTGTACAATGCTTTGTGATTTAGAATGTTATTTAATTTGACCTTCACAACAACTTTATGAGTTAAGTAGGGCAGTAGTATTATTCCTGTCTTGCAGATAAGGAAGTTGGGGTTCAGAGAGGTTCTTTGACTTGTCCAAGTTCAGACAGCTAGCAAATAGCATTTGGAGCTTCGGAAAGTCAAAAACTCCAGATAAAGATTCTGCTCACTACAAACTTGCTAGGGACATATGCGGCATACAGTCTGCATGCTTAGCTTTGTCATTTCCCAATATGCTTATTTTCTGCTGTAGCTCCAAGCCAAATATAATCTATCACATTAAACCCATATGTGACCATTTAAAGTCTTTTAACTAGCAAAACTGCAATCATATTCCATTATATTCATATGCCACAGTTTGTTCAGCTACTTCCCCCAAACCTCTCATTTTACAGAGGAGAAAACCGAGTCCTGGAGAAGGGAAGTGACTCAGCTTAGGTCACACAATTGAAAGCAGAAATAGAAGAAGACTGTAAGTAACATATCTAAATTCTCTGCCACCACAGTTTGAAAACTTATGGGGCAACTCTTCTCCACTGTTTTGAGTATTTTGAAAGGAAACACTTGACTTAATAGAAAATTAATAAGCATGGACTTGCTCTGTAATTACATGATATCTGCTCACCAGTTATTCATTTGTAAGTTTACATCTGTGCACAGTAACACTTGTGCTGTACAATATGTGAAGCATAAATAATGATGTAATTATTCCAAAATAACCCAGCAATTATCTGAACAATTATATATTGGATTGCAGTTATTTGTGCCAGGATAAAGAAATGGTTACAACAGCAGAGTTGCAGCATAAATGAATTGCTTTCAGCTCTGTTGTCATTTCATGTAGAGGACACATGTACCCAGCAATCAATGGGTAAATTTTAGGCAACCCACCCTCCTCCTATTCAGTGCAGAAAAGAACTGTCAGCGTTTTCTTCTAAGTGATCTTGGAGATTTTGGATTCTCCTTTTAGGGGAGCCCACTTGAACAGCAGGGAGGAAATGCAGCTATTCATTCCTGGGGGGTGGGGCAGAGAGAGGGGAAGGGAGAGGGATTTTTTTTAAGTTTTCATTAAAAGCCACATGCCCTGAAAGCGCTGCTCCAAAGCTCTCACTTCTCATCAAGAGGGTTGAAGAGCAAGGGGACTTGGGGAGGGGGGGAAGCATCTCACAATTCTTGCTCTTCATAAAGAAGGCCAGTGTATGTGTACTTCGGTGGTGCATCTGATTTAGCTTATAACAAGAAGCGAGAAAGAGCTGATCATTTGGGAGACAGGAATAGCATTTACCTATAAACCCAGAAGAACAGGCACGAGACCTGAGGCTTCATTAATATAGGGGATTCACAGATGAGGAAATTCCCTTTACCAACGTAAGTCAGCACTTTCCCCCCAACTTCCATCATTAGAGCATTTAAAGGTTAAGTCCATTGCCCTAGATAACACAGCCAGTATGTGCCAAAAGGACTTGAACCATGTCTTCCTGGTTCTTAGGCTAGGCTCCCTAATCATTACGCCATGCTGCTTCTCAACACATAATAATCCCTCAATAAATTCTTGTTGGGTTAAACTGAATGGAGCAGAAATGACTAAGCTTTTCCAGTATGGAACTGCTATGTTTTCAGGTATATGGTTTAACTCTTTCAATTCCATGTAATAAGAAATGTTCATGTGATGGGATCCCATTGTTTTAATGAATTCTATAAAGAGAAAATTTTACACACACATATACACAATGGTAAAAGTTTAGAAATGCAAAATTTGGAACTTGGAACACTGACCACTTTTATGCTTCTTTTTGAATAACTGGCATTCCCAGGCTTGAAACGTATTTACCAAAGGGAAAGCAAAGTGAAAATAGCTCATATTCAGACCTTGGGTAAGTCTTTTTCCCAGCTATAAAATGAAAGGGTTGGACTAGATGGCCTCTGAGGTCCCTTCCAGATCTACAGCTATGATTCAGACTCAGTAATTTCAGGAAGATTTATAAACAGAAAAAGGAAAAAACTACCACAGCATAATGTAGGGAAACTAGCCAGACAAATCCCTGGGACATGAAAGCAAGTTTAGACTCTTCTGGGCCTGGAGGACCCCAAAGTGGGCTAATTACCACTATCAGGGGCTTTAAGGGACCATGAATCTTACATTTTCCATTTGGTGCTCAGCCTTGATAAATATTAGAAATTGTCATGATTGGCCAATGGAACTGGAAAGAACCTCAGAGATCACCTGGCTCAAACACTCTCATTTTACAGATGAGGACACTGAATGTCAGAAAAGGGAAGTGGCCTGTCCAAGGTCATGTGAATAAGCAGTAGAATTGGGATCTCTACCAAGTTCCTTAACTTCAGAGCCAGGGATCTTCCCACCCTATTACACTGCCTCTTCAGTGATAATGTTGGAATCAAGACTGAGCACTAAGGTCATTGGAATTAGCATTTCCTCTAGGGGGAAGGAGGAGCACAAGCATTTTCTGATTGCCCCAGTATCTGCCAGTTCTCCCTTCCCTCCACAAAGCTACTGTGAGCCGTAACAAAGGCTAGTTTTAGTTTTGGCAAAGCCCTTAAATTTCTCTTCAAATCTGGAAACAGGTGGAGCTGCTGGAAAGAGAAAGAGAAATTGTATCTACAACAAAATTCCAAACTCTCAGCCCCTTGCCGGGAGCTACCTTGTATAGGTAGCTTTTAGATGGGTTCTGTTAGAGTGAAACTGATGGATTGCAGCAACTGGACTAGGGCTCGAGGGCCATGGGGCCAAGTGGCAACATCCTTACAACTTTGGAAGGACTCTCAGCAGACCAAACAGATTGCTAGGGTCCTCCCAACTCCTTGCCTCATGCCCAGCCCAGGCCTCTAATCCCACCCAAAGAATGACTTTGTTTTCTCCTTGTGGGTTGCTCTATCCCTATCTCCTGCGACACACACCTGGTAACTGCTCAGACTTGGTGTTTCAGCCCCTCATCAGAAAAGAAAGGAAAAATGAAACGGACAGAAGCCAGGGATTGCCTGTGCAGTGGTTAAGTGAAGCAGAGTAAGTCTAGGGTACAATGTTCTGTATAGTTATTGGGCTGTTCCAGTGAAATGTCTGTGTCTGACAATCGTGGCTTCAAAGTGCTATTTAATGTCTCCACTTGTACATATACTCTCTAAGCTTGGCCTTTTTTGCTACTATTGTGAAATTTAAAGTAGGGGTTCCATGTACATACATACGACTTCAGCTATTGAGACGCTTGCACCCTGTATCTTGGCATTACTGTTGGCAAACCGTCCTGCCTTTCTTCGGCATGTCAACACTTTTGGAACAACGGTGACATGCACATTAATGATTGGTCTCTTGGGCTTTTACTTTGCGATTTTATATATACATAATATGACTCTATATTTATGGGTTGGTTTTGTACAGTTTGGGGGTTTGCATCTCCAAGCACCAATGCTGTCCTGTTATTTCCAAGAGAATGTTTTGGAATCACTGTCTGAGCCCTCTCACTTTGCTTGTGTTTGAGTGTCTCATCCAAGGGGATGTATCCCTGCCTATGGATTACTACTACTTTGTGTGCTCTTCTCTCACGAATGGATATTACCATATTAAACATAATGTTCTCAGCCTCCTCCTCTGTAGGCCTCTTCTTTCACTGGGCACTGTGGCAAACACAGTGGTCAAAATAAAGCACCCACCACATGTTACTCGTACTCATAAAGCTGTTTACCCAGAGAAAGTACAACAGAATATATACTCATAAAGCTGTTTATCCCTGTTTACCCAGAGAAAGTACAACAGAATATATCCAAGTAGACAAAGACAACAGCAGATATGGAAAGAACTATAGACTGGGATAGTCAGGGAGGCTTTCTGAAAAACATAGTACTCGGGCTGAATCTTGAAAGTTAGATGGGCTCTGGACAGGTAAAGAAGGGAAAGAGAGGTATCCATGCAAGGGAACAGCATGCACATAGAAAGAGAGGCAGGAAGGAACAAGATGAAGTGGAAGAGATATCATGTGAAGAAAGATCAAGAAAGAGGAAAGGGAAATACAGCTCTTGGCTCCCTTTCAGCCCTGGATCCTCACAACACCCAAAACTCAGACAATGATTCCAGCCAAGCAGTTCAGATACCCCACTTCCAGTCTTCCTGAAGTCAAGAATGATAGCATTTAGCACTAGCAGAAGCCTCAGCAATCACTTAGTCCAAACCTCTTTATTTTGCATGAAAGGAAACTGAAGCCTAAAGATGATAAATGACTTGCCCATGGTCACATATGACCTTGGGTCACATACAGAAATGTATAGAATTGGAGGGAACCTCAGTGGACATCTAGTCTAACCCAGACCCAAAGAAGAATCCCCACAATAACTTACCCAGAAAGTGGTCATCTAGCCTCTGTTTAAAGACCCACTGGTCAAAGCTAACCTACTCTGTAAGGGAGCAGGCGATTCCTTTTTTGGTCATCTTTAACTGTTAGGAAGTTTTCTTACATCAAGCCTCAATTTACTTCTTTACCACTATTTCCCCTGATTCTGCCTTCTGGAACTAAAGAAAACCAGTTTTCTCCTTCCACACGACAGCCCTACAAATCCTTGAAGACAGCTCTAGGCTAAACATTCCCCTTCATCCCTTCATTGAGTAAATTCCAATATGACACGAACTGAAGGCTTTTCACCTTCCTAGTTGGCCTCCTAATAAACTGTGGCACCTAGAACTGATCAAGATACTCTAGATGTGTTCTGACTAGGGCAGAGTAGGATTGCAGGGGTTCTAAACCTAAGATCCATGTACCCCAAGAGTTCGGTGGGGTGGTTCATAAACTTGGATGGGGAAAAATTACACCTTTATTTTCACTAACTGAAATTTAGCATCTCCTTCAATTATGAATGTAGGCGATACGTTATTCTGAGATGGGGCCTATAGGCTTCACCATAGCAAAAAGGGGATGAGAACTCCTGGTATAATCATCTCCTTATTGCTGGAAACTATGCCTCTCTTAACATCCCACTGGTGTTCTTGGCTACCAAAAAGAGAGTGAATGATGGAGCAAGGATTCAAACACAAACCCTCCAACTCCAAATCCAGTGTTTTTTCCATAAACCACAGTAAAAAAAATATCCAATATGCACTCCCCACCTCAGGCTGAGGATAGAATCTCTTCGTGTCCTGGATTTAGTACCTGGTAGGTCTATAATCCTTTACAGCCTTATCCAGACCACTCACTCTTTGGATGTTGTGACCCCACTGTCTCTACCATTAGTCACCCCCTGGCCACCTTACTGACCAAAGGATCCTTTAGGACTTTATATCTGAGATTCACCTGATATCCATTATACAAAAGTCAAATCTTGTCAGCTTAACATTCATTTATGTTTGTTGACACTAACAGCATAGACCCTTCACTAAAATCCTTTTCTGATACCTCAACACGACATGGAGTAGGAGCTGGGACCTTGAAAACTGTGCCTGTGGAGTACAAGCTCTGACAGGTCCTATAGGGTTAGAAAGGCTTTGAAGACAGTTAACAACAGATGGCGTTGTCTATGGCCTCAGCAACAAAAGGTTGGCTACCTCATTGGAAAACATAGTGGATTTGAATCAAAGGACACATGCTCGAATCCCATTCCTTCTAATTACTATCTGTATGTCCTTGGGCAAGACAATTTCTCTTAACCCAGTGCCTCAAATAAAAAATTGGGGGGGGGCACAGGCAGGGATTGTACTAAGTCTATGAGGTCCTTTCTGGCTCTAAATCTATGATTTTGTGATTCAGTATATGAGTTTTTCTGGCCACAGCAACTCATGAAGATACAGAGAATAACTATATTGATAGAATCATATAACTTTTGAAATGCTGAAGTACCACACAGTACAAGGGAGGACTGGGAGTGTCTGGTAATTAATTTTAGGAAATTTGTTAGCCTAGATAAAAGCACTCCAAGCCTTTGTCCAGAGGTTCCCATACTGTGATTTCCCAATGATGCTTCTTTGACAAGGAGATAGCAAAGTTTTCCTAAGTGATGCCCAATAGCCGTTCCATTCAATTCAACAAGTATTTATTAAGTGATGATTCTGTGCCAGGTACTGGGCTACTCACTCAGAATACAATAGCAAAAAATGAAATAGTCTCTGTGCTCAAGGAGCACCTGAAACAACATGTAAACAAATGAGAAAAAGGCAAAATAAGTACAAGGCAATAGACTGGGGGAAACTAACAATTGAGAGGGATCAGAAAATACCTCTGGAAGAAAATGGAGGTTGAACAAAGCCTTGAAGAAAGTTAGTTCTAGCAGCGAAAGGAGGAGGAAGGACATTCCAAACATAGGATGGGCATGCTCAGACTGTGCAAACACATGGAAACAAAAGATTATTGGCACGTATGACAAGTAGATAGATCTGAAGTGTTGGGGGGCTTGGGGTGGGGAGGTAATGTATAATAAGCCTAGAAAAGTTGGCTAGAGACAGATGGTGAAGGGATTTAATCCCAAACAGAGGGGTTTGTATTTTATCCTACAAATAATAATGGAGCCAACCAAACTTCTTAAGCAGGGAAGGGACATATTCAAAGACATGCTTTAGGAATATCAATTTAGCCACCGGGTGGAGGGTGGACTGGAGAGAAGAGAGATTGAGGCAAAGAAACTAATTAGGTGGTTGCTGAAGCAGTCCGCTCAGGAGGTGATAATAAGGGCTTGAACTAGGGTGTAGCTATGTGAGTGGAGAGAAGCAGATAGACGAAAAGTGTTGTGGAGACAGAAATTCTAGATCTTGGCAGGTGATGAGATATGGAGGGGTAGGGCAGGCTGAATGAGAACAAACATTGAGGATAACTCCTAGGTTTCAAAACTAGCAGGTGGAAGAATGGTGGTACAGAAATGGGGAAGTAAAGAGAAAGGGTTTAGGGAGAAGGATAATGAGTTATATTCTGGACATGTTGAGTTTGAGATTCCTATGGGACATCCAGATGGAGGTGTACAGAAAGAAGTTGGAAATAAGGGGTAGATATGTAGATCTGGAATTCATCTTAAGAGAAATGAGAGTTGAATCCATAGAAGCTGACGCTATGACTAGGAGAGAGTATGTAAATAGAAAAGAGAAAGAAGAATAGACCGGAGTCTTGGAAGGGGGACAAGGATGATGGTCCTGCAAATGAGAATGAGAAGGCACTCTCAGACAAAGAGAAACACACACACACACACACACACACACACACACGATGAAGCTAATATGAAGGGGGAAGCTATTACCGAGGAGCCCTTTCCTGATTTCTACCCTCCTCTCCATTTTAGATTACCTTCATCTACTCTGTATGTATCTTCTACATACCCAGTTATTTTCATATTGTCTCTCCTTCAGAGCTCCTTCAGAACAGGCCCTGTGTTTCTGCTTTTCTTTGAGTCTCCAGGGCTTATCATAGCACTCGGCACACAGCAATCAATTAATAAATAAATGCCTATTGACTGACTGATTGACCCTACCTGGAAAAGAACCCCTTCTGTCACTACCCCAATAAGAGACTACCCAGCCTTTGTTTAAAGACCTCTAGTGCTGGGGACTCTACTATGTACCAAGAGAGTCTCTTCTACTTTGAGGCTGTTATAATTATTAGGAAGCTTTTCCTTATGTTGAACTAAAATCTGTTTCCCTGAACTTCTTGCTCTGCCAAGCCTTGGCCTATGATTCCTCCCACCATCTGTTACTTTCACTCCTCCTCATGTACTGCTGAATGAAGCTGGAGAAAATCACAAAACTGTACATACATACTTACATAATTAATACCACTTCAAATTTGTGTTACATAATCTCAACTGGGCCTTAAGTACAGCAAGGCAATCCTTTTACACCTCCCTAATCGATTCACTATCCCACTCATTACAGTGACTCTTCTAAACCTTTTTTTTACTCCTAAATTTCCTATGTTTCCCCATCCTCCTCCTCTCTCTTCTGAAAATCTTGTCTCAATTCACTGAAAAAAAAAATTAGGTCATTCACCAAGAGCTCTCTCTTCTTCCTTCCTCCTTATCTCACATTGCTCAGGTGCCTTCCACAATCTCTTCTTTCACTCCTACCTCATATGAAGAGGTAAGCCCTTCTTCTTACCAAGGCAAACTACTCTATATGTAAAAAGCGATCCCATTTCATCTGGCTTCTCCAGCACATTGCCCTCTATCCTCGCCCCACCCCCCAACCTTCAATTCCTCCCTCTAAACTGATAGCACCTCTCCTGACTACAAACATACCTACCCTACCCGCTCCAAAAACCATTACTTGGTCTGTCCATCCCTGCTAGCTATTAACCAACAAAATCCTTGAAAAAGACACCTGCGGTTACTGCCTCCTTTTCCTTTCCTCTCCCTCTCTCCTTAACTCTGCAAGTCTGGCTTTTGACCTCATCACTGTACTGAAAATGTTCCCTCCACAGTTACCAGTGATATCTTAACTGCCAAATCTAATGACCTTCTCAGTCCTCATTCTTCTTGACCTTTCAGTAGCCTTTGGCACTATTGTTACCTTTGTTCTCCTTAATATTCTCTTCATGACACTGATCTCTTCTGGTTCTTCCACCTGTCTAACTGCTTCTCCTCAGTTTCCTTTTCTGAATCTTCATACAGGTTCTGCCCCCTAACCAAGAGTATCCCCCAAGTCTCTGTTCTTGGTCCTCTTCTCTTCTCCTTCTACACTGTTTCAATGGGTAATTTCATAAGCTTCCATGGTTTCAATGATCATCTCTATTCTGAGGATTCTCAAATCTATTCATCTGGCTCTAACCTTTCTCTCCTGACATCCAATCTTTTATCTCCAGCTGTCTAATAGGGATCTTGAACTGGACATCCTTAAACCCAACATGTCTAAAACTGAATTCACTATCATTACCCCCACACTCTCCTCTGTTCCTAATTTTCCTGTTACTGCGGAGGGTATTACCATCCTCCTAGTTACCTAGGCTCATGGTTTACTTCTTATCCTCAGCTCCTCACTACCCCTCCCAGCCCCACATTCAATCTGTCAAGTACTATCAATTCTGCCTTCATAATATCTTGTTATATATGCCCTGTTCTCTCCTCTGACACTGTCACCACCCTGGTGCAGGTCCACGACTACTGAAATAGCCTGCTGGTGAGTCTGTCTGCCTCAACTTCTCCAAACTCCAGTCCATCCTTCCTCAGCTGTCAAAGTGATTTTCTGAAAGCAAAGGTCTGACCATGTCAACATCCACACCTTCAATAAACTCTAGTGGTTCTCTATCTTTCTCAGGATCAAATATAAAATACTGTTTGGCACTAAAAGCCCTTTTCAACTGGTTCCTTCCTAGCTTTCCAGTCTTCTTACACCTTACACCATCCCCTCCCTGAGGTGATCCATTGACATGGGCCTCTTTGTTGTTCCTCAGAACAAGATTCTCTCTCCCAACACATATTGCACTTTCACTAACTGTCCCCCATAAATAGACTACTCCCCCTTCTCATCTCTACCTTATGGCTTTGCTAGCTTCCTTTACATCCAAACTAAAATCTCACTTTCTCAAACCCCTTAAACACTAGTACCTTCTCTAGGCAGCCTGGTGGTAGAATGGTTAGATTGCTAGATCAGGAGTCAAGAAGACCGAAGCTCAAATCCAGCCTCAGACACTTGCTAGCTGTGTGACCCTGGGCAAGTCACTTAACCTGTTTCTCTGTTTCCTCAACTGTAAAATGGGAATATTATTAGCACCTACCTACCTCAAAGAGTTGCTGCTGAAGATCAAAAGAGATATGTGTAACATGCTTAGCACAGTGCCTGGCATATACTAGGTGCTGCTTAAATGATTGTTCCTTCCCGTTCCCCTGAGATTATCTCCAATTTATCCTCTCTACTGGATCATTTCCTACTGCCTACAAACATGCCTGTGCACTATTCTGGAAAAAAAAACCCCTCATTTCATCTTTCCATCCCTGATAATTATTGTCCTATATCTCTTCTGCCCTCTATAGCTAAACTCCTGGAAAAAGTCATCTGCAATAGATTCCACAGAAACTGTTCTCTCTAAAGTTACCTCTTAATCTCTTAGTTGCCAAATCCAATGACCTTTTCTCAATTCTCGTTCTCCTCCACCTCTCTGTAGCCTTTGATACTGTTGATCATGCTTTCCTTCTTCAGTCTCTGCTCTTCAGGTTTACAGGACACTTTTCTCTTCTGGTTCTCCTCCTACTTGTGTCTGACTGCTCCACAGCCTCTTTCGCTGGACCCTCTTCCACATCATGTCCTCAATAGGTGTCCCTCAGGGTTCTGTCCTGAGCCCTCTTCTTTCCGCTATATTACTTCGCTTGGTGATCTGAGCAGCTCCCATGGACTTGATTACCATTTCTATGCTGATGGTTCTCAAATCTACCTATCTTGCCCCAAACTCTCTACTGACTTTCGATCACGTATCTTCAATCACTTTTCAGACATCTTGAACTGGATATCCAGTAGACATCTTAAGCTAAACACATCCAAAAAAGAACTCTATCTTCCCCTGCCCCAAATCTTTTCTCCACTCCCACCTTCCTTATTACCATAAAGGGCAACACCATCCTTCCAGTCCTTCAGGTTTGCAATCTAGGAATCACCTCCATTCCTACCCCTTTCTCCCCTCCCCCTATCCAAGCTGTTGCCAAGGCCTGTAGATTTCACCTTTGTAGTTTCTCTGTAATAAGACCCTTTCTCCCCTGACACTGCCACCACTATGGTGCAGGTCCTCATCCCCTCAAACCTGGATCATTCCAGTAACCTGCCTCAAAGCCTCTTCCCATTCCAATCCACCAGTCATTCAGCCTCTGAAAGTGATTTTCCCCAAACACAGGCGTGACCATGTTACAACCTCCCTGTCTCCGCTCAATAAACCACAGGGGCTCCCCACCGCCTCCAGAAACAAATCCAGAATGCTGCCTGACATTCTGACTTCCTTTCCAGTCTTCTTACACCTCACTCCCCCCCACATCTATTATTGCCCCCAGAGACACGGGCCACCTGGCTGTCTCTCACAAACAGGTCCCTCTGTCTCCGCTGGAGGCTGCCCCCTGCCTGAAATGTTCCCCCTGCTCCACTTGGACTCCAGACCTTTCACTTCCTTTACATCCCAAATAAAATCCCGTCTTTTGCAGGAAGTCTTCCCCAACCTCTCCTGATTCCAGGGCCTTCCCTTTAAAGTTATTTTCTATTTATCCTACATACAGCCTGCTTTGGCTATCTTTTTGCATGCCATCTCCGCCATTAGACTGTGGGCTCCCTGAAGGCAGGTGCTGTCTTTCACCTCTGTGTGTCCCCAGCACTTAGCACAGGGCCTGGTGCGCATTAAGCGCTTCATAATGAGCCAAGCACAGAAGTTTAATCTCCTTTTGGACCTACAGTGGCCCTGCGGACAGGTGGTGCTCCTTAAACCTCCCCTACCGCGGGTGGCTCCGTGGTTGGAGTGCCGGCCCGGAGTCAGAAGACCTGAGCTCCGGGCACGTCACTTTACCCTGTCTGCCTCAGTTTCCTCATCTGTCAAATGAGCTGGAGAAGTTATTGGCAACTCACTCCAGTATCTTTGCCAAGAAAACCTTAAAGGGGGTCACGATGAGTCGGACATGGCTGAAAAACACCAGTGAACAACACCAGGCCTGACGGGGAGGGGCGCCTCCCGGCAGTTTCTGAGCACCGGGGGTTAGGAATGTCTCTCACTACTTTTCCTCAGAACCGCCCCCTCGAGAAGCCCGGAGATTCTTTGGCAGGCCCGGGGAGCCGGAAGCGGAACCCTAAATCTGAGGGTGGGGGTTGCCTGACCGGACTTCCGGGCACAGGACCCGGCCCCCGCGGAAGTGCTCCGATTGGCCGCTTCGGGTTCGAATCTTCGCCTTCTCGCCCGGACTCCGGCAGCGGCGGGCCAGGGGTCGGTCATGGGTCGCAGCAGGAGCCGTTCCCCTCGGAGGGGTAAGTGAGTTAGAGGGCGGGCCGAGAGTCCGTCCCTCCGTCCTTCTTATTGCGTGGCGAAGGCTGGGCCCAGCCGGTGGAGGCTACGGCGGAGCCTGGCTCCTTCCCAGCCGGCGCCTGTGGGAGCGGCTGGGCCTGCGCCTCCGGGCCTGGAGGCGGGTGGTTTGTTTACTTACGTAAGGGAAGGAGCGGTGGGTTGGCCTAAGCGCCGGACTCGGTGTCGGTGAGGAGGCTTCGCTTAAGCTTGGCCTCCCTTGCCGGGCGCCGGCTGAGCACCGGACATCCGAGAGGAGGCAGAAGACCGCCTGCCCTTTCTGGGGAGACAGCGGACAAACATGTCCACAGAGAAGCTAGGTGGGGGATAAATAGTAAATAATTAACGGAGAGAAGGCCCTGGAATTAAGAGGGGCTGGAAAAGACTTCTTGTAGAAGGCGGGATTTTATCTGGGACCTGGAGGAAGCCCGGAGAGGGGTCTGGGGGCCAGCCAAAGAAAATGCCCGGGGCTGAGAGATGGACCGTCTTGTTCAGGGAACAGCCAGGAGGCTGTTATTCACATAGCACCGTTATCCAACCTCCACTGGGATTTCACGGGCGTAAGTAAGTCCCTCTTCTTTTTCCTGCTCAACACTACTTTATTCCCTACAGAAGCTATTATATACCTTTATCTCGTGCCTGTCCTCCCATACGTCTCTCAGCTGAGGACTTCTCCTCTTTACTGAGACTATTCCCTGGGAGCGCCTTCTTTCACTTCTTAGACTCTGCAGGTATGGCTTCTGATCTCATCATTTAACTGAAACTGCTTTCTCCAGAGTTACCAATGACCTCTTAATTGCCAAATCTGATCATCTTTTCTCAGTCATAATTTTTCTTGACTCATCTTCTGCATTGGACCGTCTTGTGGATACTTTCTCCTCTCTGGGTTTCACCAACACTACCCTCCCCTTCACTTCTCTTCTAGGTTATTGCAACAATTTCCTAATTGGTCTCCCTGCTTCAAATCTCTCTCGCTCTATTCCATTCTCCACCCAGCTGCCAAAGTGAGTTTCAAATATAGATCTCTTGACTCCCAGATCAGAACTTTTCTAATTATAACATAATTAACAGCAAACCCTTTCTTTCCCAAATCAGCATTTGATGATAATCATAATAGTTCATACTTAAATAGTATTTTAACATTTACAAATTCATTCTTCAGAGAGTCTGAATTAAAATTTGAGTTTCACACTATTTGATCATAGTGAACTTAGTTTTATCTTTACAGTGATTGAAGGTGAACCCTTGAAGAGCTCTTCCAGATCTGAATCATGGTCCTAACATAGGTAGTGCAAGTCTTGGGGTTTTTTTCTCTTTAAAGAAGAGAGAACTGAGGCCAGAGAGAGGGAACATAGCTACTAAGTGTCAGAGCAGAAACTGGAATCCAGTAAGGCCAGTACTCTTTGTTCTTCACCATTAGAAGGCCCCTACAGTGTAAGAGATACAAAGGGAGGGCCATATATTCAGGGATCATTTCACTGAATTCAGTGCACATTTACTAAGCACCTTCTCTGTTAAGGGTACTGCTAGATTGAAGATACAAAGGCAAAAACAGCTAAGTACCTACTTTCAAAGAACTTTTATTTTAGTAGGGGGATACTTTCAAAAGAGAAAGCATACTATAATGGGCAGCATCAGGAAAGGCCTTTTGTAGGTGATGACACCTGAGCTGCATTTTGCAGGAAACTAGAGATTCTTTGAGGCATATATGAGGGCGTGCATTTCAGCTGTGAGGGACCATGTAAGCAAAAGCAAAGAGGTAGGCGATAAAATGTTTTGTGTGGGGAACAGCTAGTAGACCAGTTTGACTAGAATAGAGATACTGGGAAGGGAAATAATTTTAAAATAAAATTAGAAAGGTAGTTGGGAACCAGATATGGAGGACTTTAAGTGCCAAGCTGAAAGTTTGCATTTTATCCTAGGGAGCCACTGAAGATTTTTGAGCAGCTGAATGACATAGTTCCGTTTGTGTTTTTGGAATATCAGATTGGCAACTATGTGATGAATGGTGTGGAAAAGGCAGTGACTAAAGGCTGAGAGAAGAATAAAGAGGTTATATAGATCATTAGTTCAGGTGAGAAAAGATGAGGGCCTGAACTATAGGATAAAAGCTGGACTGGAGAAAAGAGACATTTAGACAAATGATCCCAGAATAATCTTCATTGTCCACCAGTTTGGAAATATTCTTTTGCTTAGAACTTTTCGGTGTCCCACCCCTTATTGCCTTCCATATGAAAATCAAATGCTTTATCCTGGCATTGAAGACCACTGAGGGTCTGACAGACACCACCCTGTCTTTCCAGCTTTATTTCATACTACTACTCTATACCTAATTTGTGTTCCAGAAAAACTTGACTTCATTCCCCTCTACCCAGTACATTCCTCATTTTCTACCTCCTTGTCTTATTTATCCTGTTTTCTGTTAATACTTATAATAGCAAACATTTATATAATACTTTAAGTTTAAAAAGTGCTTTACCTATATTATCTCATTTGGTTCTCAAAACATCCTTGCAAAATAGATATTATTTTCATTTTCATAAATAAAGAAACTGAGACCAAGAGAAGTTAAGTGACTTGCCTAAGGCCAGACATCTAGAAATTATTTGAGGCAGGATTTGAACGCAGGTCTTCCTGATTCTGAGTCCAGGATTTTAGCCACTATTTCACAGGTCAGACTCCTAATTTTCCTTTTAAACCTGATTGAGATGCTTCCTTTTCCATAAAGCCTGACTTCTTTGAACCTCACATAGAAGATAGAAATGTCAGTGCGTTTATCTCAAAACATGGTGTATTATATTTTCTGTCTTCTCTCTGCTAGATCATAACCTCTGTGTGAGCAACTATATTTAGCCAAAACTTTGTTTCACCTCTAATGCCTAGCACAGTGTTCTGTATACAATAAGTGCTTAATCATTGTTTATTATGTTGAATAAGGCTTGATCTCTCCCCTTCCAGATTCTTGGAGTTTGCTTAGATTACGGCCCCCATAAATAAAAAGCTAATTAATAATAAGATTAATAATAATAATAATAACAGTCTCCGCTTAATTCCAAATGAGTGATAGATAAGTGCTATAGATGTTCAGAGGAGAAAGATCATGGAAAGCTCTATGGGAGATGGACTTCAAAGGATGGTAAAATTTTGAGGGGGAAGGAAAAAACATTCAGTGCTAGTCTCTGATAATTTGTCATAGTTTGAAGATAATCAAATCTTCACTTGGGGGAGAAATGCCCAAAGCTCCCTATCATAGGCTCTAAGCCATGATTTCAGAATTAATTGTTCCAGTAATGAAACAAAAAGGAAGAATTAAACATAATTCAATGAGCATTTACTACATACCTATTATGAGGCACTGCACTAGGACTAAGGACACAAAGACAAAAATGAAACAGTCCTTGCTATCCAGGCACTTAAATCCTACTACTAAGGGCAGGAATTACTACTATGTACACAGATGAGCAAATGCAAAGTAGTGAGTGGGGGTGGGGGTAAGGTATGTGCATGGAAACCACTGTGAACTGGGAGATCAGAAAAGGTCTTGTATTGGAAGTTGTACCTGAACAGAGCCCTGAAGGGAGCTGGGGATTCAAAGAGGTAGAAAGGAGGAGGGAGAAGATTACATGCATGAGGGCAGCCTATAAAAAACACTGAGGGAAGAAGTAGAATGTCATGTATGGATAGGAACCAGGAGGCTATTTGGGCTGGAACATGAAACACATGAGAGGGAGTATCATGAAATTAGTCTTCAAAGTTAGGTTGGAGGCAGATTGTGAAAGGATTTAAATGCCAAACAGAGGAGTTTGTATTATGTCATATGGCCAGTGGGGAGTCACTGAAGTTTCCTGAGTAGGAGAATGACATGGTCAAACCAATGCTTTAGAGGTGTCAATTTAGTAGCTGTGTGAATTGGAGAATAGAGAGACTGAACATAAAGAGACCAATCAGGATGTTATTGTGGTAGTCCAGGCAAGGAAGAGGTGACAAGGACCTGAACTAGGGTTGTCACTTAAGGGTAGATAGAAGGGAATGCATGGAAAAGATGTTGTAGGGAAAGAATTTGTAAGAGTTGGCAACTGATTGGGTATCGGTGGTGAGGGAGAGGAAAGATCATAGAGCTAGTGCTGGAAGAGAGTTAGAGGTCATTGAGTCCAGCTCCCTCATTTTGCAAATGAAGAAACTGAGACTCAGGGAAGTTAAGTGACACCTGAGGATCGTATAGCTGCTAAGTAAATGAGGCAATATTCAAGCCCAGGGCTTCCTGACTCCCAAGTCCAGCACGCTAGCCATGATGCCATACTGCCTTTCTAGAATGACTAGGTTGTGATCTTGGTCAGAAGGATGGTGGTATCCTGAACATGGGAAATTAGGAGGAGGGGTGGATGGGAAGATAATGAGTTCTCTGTTGGATGAGGCATCTCGGTAGAGATGTCCAGCCAGCAATTGGAGATGCTCAAGAGAAAGATGAGGATAGAATATGTAAATTGAAAGTCATCTGCATGGAGATAATAATTGAACCTGTGGAACCTTATTTAGAGTTTGCCAAAGAGAGAATTATGGTGGGGAGGGGGAAGGGGATGGTGTCAGAACAGAGGCCTGGGCTATGTTCATGCATGGGGGATGGAAGTGGATGGTAATCCGAGAAGAGAATGAGGATTGTCTGGACAAGAAGGAAAGCAAGAAACCATTGTAAAGAAAACGTAAGTGGTACATGCCCTTCGACCCAGTGATACCACTACTAGGACTATATTCCAAAGAGATCAAGGAAAGAGGAAAAGGTGCTGTATAGAAGTTATATATTATGTATAAGTTGTATATATTGTACATATATAATACATAATTTATATGTTGTATAAGTATATTCTATACATAATATAAGTATACACACATATATAATGCTACAGCTACTCTTTTTGTGGTAGCAAAGGACTCAAAGCTAAGAGGATGTCCCTCAATTGGGATATGGCAGAACAAGTTATTGTGTATGAATATAATGGAGTTCTGTTGTTCTGTAAGAGAAACCTGAGAAGACTTTATGTGAACTGATGTAGGGTGAAATGAGTGAGACAAGAACTGTAACAACTATAGTATAACAACATTGTAAAAACAACCAATTTTGAAAGGCTTAAGAACTCCAATCATCAAACAATGGTCTACTGTGATTCCAGAAGACCAGTAATGGAGAATGCTACCCAACTCCAGACTGTGCAGAATGAGATACATTTTTGGACATAGTCAAATGGGAATATGTTTTGCTTGATTGTGCACATTTGTTACAAGTGTTTTGTTTTTTCTTATTTGGGTAGAGGGGAGATGGAGAAAAATAAATGCTTGTTAATTGACCAAGAAGAAAAAGAACACCCAGGGATAAAAGGGTATCCAAGAGCAGAAAGTGTTCAACGGTATCACCTTCAGAGAGGCCAGTAGATGAATAAGCATTTATTAAATGTGCATTATGTGCCAGGCACTGCACATAGAAAGAATAAAACTATCCCTTTTCCCAAAAAGTTTATTACAGGTACCAACAAGAACGATTAGGACTGAGAAAAGATGTTGGATTTAGCCATTAAGAGCACCGATACCTTTAGAGAAAGCAGTTTCAATCAAGTAGTACAATGAAAAAAGCTAGAGATAGAGTAGAGGTGAAGGAATGGAAGCACTGAGTTTAGGTGTCTTTTTTTTTAAGGAGTATGCTATAAAAGGAAGAGTGATAGTAGGATGTTAGCTTGAAGGGATGGCAGGATAAAGTGAGGAATTTTTTTTTCCAAATAAATTTTTTTTGATATCTTTTGTTCTTAGATCACCACATTTCCTGATGTACTCTTCGCTTTAGCTCTTCTCTCACCTTCTCAAAGACTTATCCCTTATAACAAAAAATAAGAGGGGGAAAAAAACTGTATGGCAAAACTAACACATTGGAAAAGTTTGACATTATATGCTGTGTTCAATACCCACAGTCCTTTACCTCTGCACAGAAGCAGAGAGAGGTGACTTCTTATGTTCTTGGTCATTATAATTTTGCCCAATCCAGTTTCAGTTCTTTTGTTGTTGTTTTTGTTTACATTGTTGTAGTCATTTTGTTATTTTCTTGGTTCTATAGAGTTGTTTGTTTTTTTTTTTTTAAGAACATAGGCGATCTGGGCATGTCTATAGGTGCCAGGGAAAGGCACTATATAAAGTGAAATACAGTTAGGTTAGAGAGAGAACGTGAATGACATGGAAAATTCCTGCAGGGAAATAGAGTTTTGAGGGCGAGAGAATATGGTATGGGATAAAGGGTACAACAGAAGGGATGAGGTCTTCTTCTGGGAAAGAGATAGTAGTGTATGCAGCTGGAAAGAAATGGTTGGGACAGATGCAAAGGAGGGTGATAAGTCAATCCAAGATGAGTAAAAGAATTGTGGCATAATAGCAAAGAACCAACTAGGGTTACATAATATAAATTTGTAGTGAATCTGAAGAGCAGTGTTTCTCAACAAGAATAGTGTTGGAGAAGGTTTGATGGTAGGGACAAAACAGGATCATATTTGGAAAGGATAGGGCAGGGTATGGCAAGGGACCTAAGAAAAGAAGACTGAAGTTGAGCAAGTTAAAGTCAAGCTTTTGAAGGTAGGAAGGTGGTTTCAAAGCAGAAATGAAATTCTAAAACTCGAAGGAATATGGCGATGAGATCAGAAAGAGAATAAAGAGATTTAGGAGGAATAAAAATGAGACACAGGGAGAGATGGAAGGACAGGAGGGTATGACCTGTGAAAATAATTTCATAGTTCTGGATCGAGAAGGTCAAAATTATGGGTAAGAGTGAAATCAAGGGTATGACCACCCTCTGTGTGGCTAAAGTAGCATATGAAGATGCAGATACATGGTAATAATTGGGATAACTTGGGAGGTCCAAGTGTTAGGAAGGCAGCAATGTGTATAAATACCTCAGATATGAAGGCAGAGGTTAGAGACTGATTATGTGAGCTAGGTGCTGAACTCCTTGGAAAAGAAAGGAGAATGTGGGGGGCGGAGCCAAGATGGCGGCTGGAAAGCAGGGACTAGCGTGAGCTCCATGCCAAGTCCTTCCTAAAACCTATAAAAAATGGCTCTGAACCAATTCTAGAACTGCAGAACCCACAAAACAGCAGAGGGAAGCAGGGCTTCAGCCCAGGACAGCCTGGATGGTCTCAGGGTAAGGTCTATCCCGCATGGAGCTAGGAGCGGAGCAGAGCCCAGCGTGGGTGGCGCTCACCAACCAGACCAGGAGCCGGGCACATTGTGCCCTAGCGCCCTGAATCAGTGAGCTGTGACAGTTACCAGACTTCTCAACCCACAAACACCAAAGACAACAGAGAAGGTTAGTGGGAAAAGCTGCTGGGGACAGGGAGTTTGTGGTTCGGCCACCTCCCCCGGGGCAGCGGAGGTGGGCAGCTACAGAACTACAGCTACAGTCTGGCCCCAGGCCCACCTGGTGGGAGGAATTAAATGGCAGATCAGAGCAGGAGTGAAGAGCCTGCTGAAGATCTAAGTCCAGTCCAGGTTGGGGGTTCTTGGGGAAGGAGGAGTGCTGGTATGGCATAGCTGGCTCATCCCCCCAAGCTTGGAACATAGAACTCTGTACTTTACAAGAAGTCATACTCTGCTGAAAAACTCAAGGGTCAAGTAAGTTGGCTGGGAACATGGCCAGGCAGCAAAAATGCACCCAGATTCAGTCTCAAACTCTGAAATCTTTTTTTGG
>CM053625.1:252044208-252069431 GCA_028646595.1 Phalanger gymnotis
ATATGGAATACTATTGTACTATAAGAAATGGGGATGATACGGACTTCATAACAACCTGGAAGAACCTACACAACATAATGCTGAGTGAGCGGAGCAGAGCCAGGAGAACATTATACACAACCACAGATATATGGATTCTGTGATGACTAACCCTGACAGACTTTGCTCTTCTCAGCAACACAATATGCAGAGACATCTCCAAAGGACTCACGATGGAGAGTGCTATCTACATACAGAGAAAGAACATGAAGTATGAATGCAGATCGAGGCACACTTTTTTCAACCCCCGTGTTCTTTTTCTCTCTTTTGTATTTGTTGTTGGGTTGTGGTTTTTTTTTTTAGTTCTGTTTCTTCTTTCTCATGATTCATTCCATTGATCATAATTCTTCTCCACAGCTTGACTAGTGTGTAAATTAATTCAATGCCAAGTTATACATGGAAGTTATATGGGATTCCATGCCATGTTGGGGGACGGGGAGGAAGAAAATCTGGAACTCAAAATTATGTAGAACTGTGTGTTGCAAACTAAAACTAAAAATTAAAAAAAATTAAAAAAAATATGTATCTCTAATTAATCCTTTGACTTCTTTCCCGTGGAGAAAAAGCTCAGTGTACCGGAAGTATTTGCACAACAAAACAGAATGTTATATTATAGCATCTATGTGTAAATAGGCATTGGAAAGACAAATTAGATGACCCATGTGAAAATATGTCTAACATTATTGTACATGTATAACCTACATCAGATTGCTTGCTGTCTTGGGAAGGAGAGAGGGTAGGGAGGGAGGGAGAAAAATTTGGAACTCAAAATTGTACAGCAATGAATGTTGCAAACTATCTTTACATGTAATTGGAAAAAATAAAATACTATTAAGGAAAAGAAAAAAAAGAAGTTGGGGAAAGACATCAGACAGACGTAGTTGACAAAAATAAGAAAATGAAAAATGTTGGAGGGGCTCCAGGAAAATTGGTACTTTAATACATTGTTTGTGGAACTGTGAACTGGTCCAACCATTCTGGAAAGCTATTTGGAACTATGCCCCCAAAGCTATTAAACTGTGCATACCCTTTAACCTAGCAATACCACTTCTAGGTCTAGCCCCAAAAAGATCAAAGAAAGAGGGAAAGCACCCATGTATACAAAAGTATTTACAGCTCTTTTTGTGGTAGCAAAGAATTGGAAACTGAGAGGATGCCCATCAAGTGGGGAGTGGCTGAAAAAGTTATAATACATGAATATGATGGAATATTGTGGTGCTGGGAAGACTTGTATGAACTGATATAATGTAAAGTGACTAGAATAAGGAGAACAATTTATATAATAACAACAATATTGTAAAGATGTTCAACTCTAAAAGACTTAAGAATTCTGGTTAATACAATGACCAACTACAATGCTAAAGAACTCATTGATGTAACATGCTATCCACCTCCAGCTAGAAAGCTGATGGAGTCAGAATATGGACAGAAGCATATTTTTCCTTTTCCTTCCTTCTTTCTTCCTTCCTTCCTTTCTTTATTTCCTTTCTTCTTTCTTTCTTATTTGACCCTTGGCAAAAATTGGAGCACTAGTAAGCAGTGTTGCGTGATGGAAACATTGGAATGGATTCCAGTTCCAGCTGTACTGCTAATTAGCTATATGACTTGGGTTAATAACAGCAATGGCTTAAGTTCCTGGAGTGTCTTTCAGTTTACAAAACACTTTCTTCACAATAACTCTGAAGCTAGACAGTGCAAATATTAATACCCCATTTTCCAGATGAGGAAACTGAAGCTTCAAAAGGTTAAATTATTTATCCAGAGTCACACAGTTCATAAATGCACTAGTCTGGAATCATAACTGTTCCTGGTGGAGATCTACATGTTATTTCCAGGTCTGTAGACCTCAATTCTCATTGAAACATAGATCTAGGGCTGGTAAAGGTCTAGTCCACCCTCCTCACCTATATAGAGGAGGGTACGGACCCAGAGAGGGAGGTGACTTACTTGTGGTCATATATACAGATGAGATGGGACTTGAATGCAAGTTTTATGATTCCAAGTCCAGTGCACTTTCAACGACTACGCCCCAATCTTCCCTTCTTGGGGCCTTAGCTTCCTCATGTATAAAATAAAAGACTATATACCTAACAGAGTATAAGGTCCAGGACAACTGATCCAACCATTTTGGAGAGCACACAATAACTGTGTCATTCCCCACTCCACCCCCCAAAATCACACACACACACACACACACACACACGCATACACACACACACATACATTTATCCATTACTTAGCAAGCTCTTGGCACAAATATTTATTGACTAACTTTCTGGTAAAATACAGTTAAAATGAACATCAAAGGCAGGCTTGAAGAGAAAAAGTTCCAGAACGACAACATATAACCTTTGGGATATGGTACAAGAGAGAAGTTCCTTTGATCAGCCTAGAGAGAACACTTTATCCAGAAAACCCTACAATTTCTCTAACCATGGATTTGGGCCTCAATTCTCCCCAGCCCCTAGACCTTGTGCTGTATCTGTGGAACTGGAGCTGGAGGCAGTCCAGGCAGATTTATAATCCATATCAGATAATGCCAAGGCCACTTACATAACAAGTTGCTGTATACCACTGGACCTCTGGCAAAGGTTGGAGAAGTGTGACTGTCAACTTGGAAATTCAGATCCTGCTGACTCTTCCTGAAAATGAAAGATGGGAATATTGTGCATTTCCTCCTAGGCCAAGTGGTGATCCTCATGACCTTTGGGCTGAAATTCCCTGCCATCTTGTGGCTCCATTTAGTACTTTGTCAATTGTTGATCCAAAGATTCATATGGACCCAGATCTTCAGACATCTTCAGCCCCGTAATCATCTCTTGTTTTAATAGACTGCTGCGAAGAATTCCTGACAGGAAAAAGTCTAGCCTCCCAGTAGCTGGAGATTGCTGAAGTCCTGAATTTGGGACAGTGGAAAGATCACTGGATTTGGAATGAGGACCTAAGTTTGAATCCTGACTCTATCACTTATGGCATATACAATTATGGTCAAGTCCCCTCCCTCTCTAGGTCTGTGCCCTTCTTCACATAAGTGAGGAGAGAGAACTAGACCTCTAAAGCCTCTACCAGCTCCAAATCTATGATTCAACGAGAATCAGGTCTACAGACTAGGAAGCAACATGTGGATCTCCACCAGGAATTGTCATAATTCCAAACTGGTTACAGGTCTCAATTATAACAATTGCTTCCAGTAACAATTATGGTGGGCTGGTGGGAGGGAGGAAAGTTGTACTGGATTCTGTCCATGGAGCATGCATAGGAGTGGGCCATTTCAAAAGGGTCAGTGACTTGTGCTTTGCAATTACTCAATAATCCTTTATTGGCTCCTTGGTCCCCAAGACAGGAAAGAAAGGGGCTGTTTAGCCACTGAGCTGGAGGAGCCACCCCCGCCACAGTCAACTTTAAGAGGAATGATTCCATCCTCTCTACTTCGCTCTCTTCCTATCTATTTAGAATGTTGGGACTTCTGGGCTCTCCTTCAAGCTTCCAGGGAAAGGAGGGAGGAGGGAGAGAGAAGGAAATCTCTCTCTCCTTCCCTTTTCCCCCAGAAGCTATGGCAACTGCTTGCATACAGCAGAGAAAACATGCATTTTACTGAGTCTAAGTCCTAGCCTGCTTCTTCCGCTTTGTGTTTCTTCCCATGAACACACATAACTGAATAGCAATCCTGAGGTGAATTTTTCTAGCCTTGGAACCAACCTCATTAGTGTGAAAGGTCAGAAGTGCCTGCATCTCAATTCTGATTGCCCAGGAAGAGATGATCTCTGCAATAACTTCCCAGAAGAGATGACCTTTCAGAAAGAAGTTGTTGTTTGGTCATTATTCAGTCATGTCTGACTCTACATAATCCAATTTAGGGTTTTCTTGGCAGAGATACTGGAGTGGTTTGACATTTCCTTCTCTAGCTCATTTTACAGACGAGGAAACTGAGGCAGACAGGATTAAGTCACTTGCCCAGGGTCACACAGCTAGTAAGTGTCTAAGTAAAGGTCTAAGAAAGCTAAAGCCATGGTCTCGTCTGCTAAAAGATATGGAATGTGAACGCATACCTCAGACGGGGAACGTGCAAAGTGAGTGGAAAATGCCTGTTCAGCAGTCCCATAAAGTGTTTCATGTTTTAATGTTTTAAGTACCAACCTCCAAGAAGTGAATAATAGGAGTTACGTGACTGTTTCACATTCTACATATTTATCAATAAGTTCTCATGACTCAAATATGTTTTAAGCATTTATTTTGTCAGTGGAAAAATAAATAGCTGTCCTATATCTGACGTACTTTATACATTGATGAGTACCTTTCTAGAAAGGACTCTGTCAATCCCTTTTGAAGAGACCCTAAACCCCAGCCATTCCTAAGATTTGTTTAAAAGGTTTTACCAAAGCCTGTTGTAGAAGGCAGAGAATGCAAAGAAAAGCCTGAATTTCATTGGGAATGCAAAGACACTGTGTCTTACTGGGAGAATAGTACCCCACCCCACATCCATTCCCTCCAGACCATGGGAACTTGTTGTTATAGAGTCAGGTCCGACTTTCTTTGACCCCATTTTGGGGTTTTCTTGGCAAAAATACTGGAGTGGTTTGCCATTTCCTCCTCTAGCTCATTTTACAGATGAGGAAACTGAGGCAAACTGGGTTTAGTGACTTGCCCAGGGTCATACAACTAGTAAATGAGTCCAGATTTGAACTCATGAAGATGAATCTTCCTGACTGTAGGCCCAGTGCTGTAGCCACTGCTCTACCTACCTGCCCCACATCACCTACCTGCCCCATGCCACCTAGCTACCTACTTCCCAGCTGCCTACATCCCTTACATGATAACAAAAGCTCATATCTCTATAATATTTTGCAGCTTATAATATGCTTTCCACACGACAACTATGATAATAATTCAAGTATTAATTGCCCATTTTATAGATGAGAAATCTGAGGCTCAGACAAGTTTAGTGCCTTGCCTAGGGTCACATGGCTACTAAACAGCAAAGGGACGACACAAAGATCTCCTCCTTCCAAGTCTCCTTATCTTTCTATTATGCCACCTGTTTGTATTTTTATAAATCCTGACTTTAAGGCCCCAGGTGGTTCTAGGAAACACTAGAGATATCAGGCTTTTCTAGAAGTACAGAACAATATACAAAACACTAGCACGAAATGGCGTGTAGTGTAGAATGCTGAGACAAGCCTGCCAGATGATTCTGGCTTCACTTCTGAGTTGTGGTGAGGCCGGGTTGAGGAGGGTATTATCCTAATATTTACTTTATTATATTACAGGTCCCACTTGTATGTGTATATTCAAACATAAACCTAGGTGCATATGTTCAGTGTTTAAGAACCTGTGAGTGCTATCTTCCTTATTAACACATAGCTGGACTGCCTTTTATGCCTCAGTATGAAGGGCTTCCAGAGGAGCTATGGCCGAAGAAATCCATCACTGTGAGGCCAGCCCTCTGGGTGACGAGGCTCTCTGCACTTAACCAGGCTAGGCCTCTGATCACAGACATACATCTACAATCAGGGCCAAATTTGAAGCTTCTCTGACTTCACAAAACCTATTAGAGTTTATGCTTCCCTGGCATAACCTTCTATGGAATGGAATAGAGCGCAATGCAATGCAATCACAACACATCTATTAAGGACTTCCTTTGTGCCAAGCACAATGCTACAAATAGAAAAGCAAGACATTCTCTGCTCTCTAAGAACCCACATTCTAATTAGGGGAAACAACATATACAAGAGGATTCAGTTACAGGACAGATGGAAAGGCCTTCTGGTTCTTAGGGGCCAAGGCAGATGACAGAATCTAGGCATCCTTACAATACTGCAGCAGGTCAAATGTAAATGCCAGAGGCTCCAGAGGGAAGAACAGCAGGGCAGACTGGTAAAGCCCAGTGGTCCCCTATCTTATGAGAATTACAGCTGGTGACTCCCTCTTCAAGCAATATGAGTGGTCACATTTCTAACCAAAAACTGTTGGGAAGTAACTGTTGGGTCAGATGATCTGAGTGGAGTAGAACTCTGGTGTGGAGGGAGTCAGCACCCACAGCTAGTGGCAACAAGAGCAAGGGGGATAAGGCAAGAGAAGGAAAGGACTCCCCATGTCCCGTTCCTGCTATGCCTATGGAGCTCACTGGGCTCTAGATCTATTTGGGTGAGCAGGAACAGCATTGGGGAACCCAGCATGATCTCGACTCCATGGTGAGGTATCTGAGGAGGACTTACTAGATGGTTGTGTATTTGTATATGTACATGTATATGTTTTATAGTGTATATGTGCTTGCATGTATATGTGTTCTATATACATGTACATGTATATGTATCTATATATACTTATAGCATATTTGGAGAATGTTACACATCTATCTATCTATATCTATATCTACCTATATCTATCTGTGTCTATATCTACCTATATCTAGCTATCTATCTATAGCTATCTATATCTAGCTAGCTATATTGAGCTAGCTATGTCTATAGTTAGCTCTCTCTCTATATATATACATATACATATATATATGTAATTTGTAGATCTAGTATATATCTAGACAGACAGATAGATTGATACGTTGATAAATAGATGATAGATAGATAGATAGATAGATAGATAGATAGATAGATAGATAGATAGACAGATAGACAGACAGACAGACGGATGGATGGTTGGTTTCTTTGGGGTTTGTTTTGGTCTGGCCCTGTGCTTTCATCAGTCAAGGAAACCCCTGATGTAAGAAACTCCTTTCATAAAAATCAGAAACTTCTAGTTTTGATTTCCCGGGGCCACTGAGAGAGGATGTGACTTATACATGGCCACGTAATTACTATGTGTCAGAAGTAAGACTTGAACCCAAATTCTCCTGACTCTAAGACCAGCCTTTTATTCACAACACTAAACCACTTCTGTGTGTGTCTATACGTACATACATACATGTGCGTGTGTGCATATTTATGTGTCTGTGTACATATATCACTGAATAGATCCTCCATGGAGGATTTATGGAAGGATGTGGATGATAGTAGTGATAATAGCCAACATGTATATAATGCTTACTATTTAGTGCTTATTGAGGCATTTAGTCCCATGGTTTTGGTCCTGGAGTCCGGCTCTTTGCTCCTCTCAGCCCCTGGGTCTCTCTTGATTCCTGCCATCACCTGGACTCAGATTCTCCTGGGACTGATGTGTCTCCCCATTCTGCCTCTACTTACTGGTGTTCTGGTCCTGGCTTGCTCTCTGGAGAGACTTTCCTTACATAACTTGTCGGTTCTAGCGCTATTTCAAATCAAAATGAAGATGGTAGGTATCCTCTTTTTTGACCCCTATCCAAGAATGTAAGATTCTTGAGGGTAGAGACTGTCTAACTTTTGCATGTCTGTCACTCACATCTAGCACAAAGAATCCGGGTAGGAAATAGATTGTTTATATTACAAATGATACAAGAATTAACCCAAAATGTATCTGGATGATGAGTTTTATAATTTTTATCTTTTTATTAGTTCATCTCTGCTTTTTTTAGACTTCTTATTCTGAGGTTATATTTTTACATTGTTTTGTTTCTTAAGATGGTAATCTGACTGTTTTTCATTTTGTAAGCACTAACAATTTCATTCATCTTTTCAGTTTTGTGCATCCAATTATTTCCTAGGATTTTCTTAAAAAGTTGAATGTTTAATTCATTTTCTCATATGTTAATATAAACACAATTATTACATAATTGTAAACACAATGTTAATACGAACATAAATTTTATTTAAGTTAAAAAACTCAGCAACCATGTGCCAGGCACCTTACAACTATCATCTTATTTGATCTTCACACCGATTCTGGGAGGTGGGTGCTATTATTATCCCCAGTTTACAGATGAGGAAACTGAGGAAGCATAAAAGATTAATTCATACAGTTCGTAAGGGTGAAATAACAGCTAGCATTTAGATATTGCTTACTGCGTGCCAGGCACTTTACAAATATTGCCTCATTTGATATTTACAACAACCGGAGGTGGGTGCTATTATCATCCTCGTTTTACAGATGAAGAAATTGAGGCAAGTAACTTGCCCAGAGTCACACAACTTGAGGTCAGATGTGAACTCAAGTCTTCCTGACTCCAGGCCCAGAGCTCTGTCCTCTGCACTTAGCTGCCCATAAGAAGATGTGAAAGGAAAGGTGATCTGCACCAGTGAAGGAAGTGCTCACATCAGTGAGACAGATCACAGCTCTGCTAAATCATTGAAATGTGTTTACACGCCTGTGTGTGTGTATGTGAAGATTCTCTGACTTCAAAGTCTAAAAATCCTTGTTGCAGGGGATGGTATATTGTATTTCAAGTTTTATTTCAAGGCTTAAGTTCTTCCACCCATCAAATGGCAATGTTTATTGTCTACAAAACAGTATTGTGAGTAGAAAGCTATAAAATTAACTCCTGGCATTGTTATTCTTAAATGATTGAGTTTCTCTGCTTAGTTAATAAATCATCGTGGGGGCCTTTGGAAAGGCAAGGCTTGAACTTGGCCTAAACAGGCATTCTAGCTGACGCTGTTTGTTTATGAACTCAATATGGCAACTAAACTGTTCAGTGGATTGAATCAACACTTGGAACCTGAAAGACCAGAGTTTGAGTCTTACCTCAGACTCTTACCAAGTATATGACCCTGGGGCAGGTAGATGGCACAGTGGATAGAGCACCAGCCCCGGAGTCAGGAGGATCTGAGTTCTAATCAGGCCTCAGACATTTGACACTTGCTACCTGTGTGACCCTGGGCAAGTCACTTAACCATGATTCCCTGGCAAAGATAAATAAATAAATACATGGAACCGTGCAAGTCATTTAACCTCTTATCCTCAGTTCCATCATCCATACAATATAACCCCACAGGATTTTTGTGAAGATCAAATGAGGAAAACTCTTTGCAAACCTTAAAGTTTATATAAATACAAGCCATTATTATTTTTAGCTGTCTTAAAGCCTAAATCAATGCTCCTTTTTTATTAGCTGCCCCTATCTTCATTTGTTAGCCTATCTTCTCCTTCCCTCCTCCCCCCTCCACATTATTTGTGCTACCGCAATTCTGAATACAGAAAACCAGAGAACAAGAAATGGACCAAACAATAGTCATCCTATCTCTGACACAGGTATCCACAGAAATCCTGACACGTCCAAGAAAAAGATCTGGGAGTGCAGGATGGACGTGGAAGGGACTGGGGGACATTCCAGTCATGTTAGCAGTTCAGGGCAGTGAGAGGCCTCCAAAGAACCCTGGAACCAACAATGAAGCTCAGATTCTGGAATTTTGACGTTCCGTGACACTGCGATTCTGTAACTCTTAAAGAAGTATCACGTGTCCTTCACAGATACTGTATATGACACTGACATTAATCCCTAACCCCTGCAATGAGTCCACTACTCACTGCCGTTGTCACCATTTCCACTCGGTTTGCAGCACTCAATGGGTCTTATTCAGGGGTAATATTACCTCATACATGTTAAAGAACTCACTTTGTAAAGACAAGAGGAGAAGACAGTTTGGTGTGTTTTTTTTAATTAATTTTTTTTTAAAGCACAGAGACTTATTTATTCCTCTTTTTTCCCAGTGACAGTTTTGTTCAGGGATGAGTCATCCCTTGGCAGGGTCAAACAAGTTAGTGAGGGTCGTGGAAGTACCTAGTGTGTTTGGGCCTTTCTTCGAGATCCAGTCTCCCTCACTAAGAAGCAGGAAGGGAGAAAGCAAAGATCAGGAATTTCAGACTGGAGCTAGAGAAAAGAAACGTGAGGTTCTAGGGAACATGTACAACATGAATGTAAAGTAATGAGACAAGCCACACATAAAAATTAATTCTATTACTTTATGCTTTCAAATTATGTATCGTATTATTATTATCAATAATAGCCCATATTTATAGAGTGCTTTAAGATTTACATTCAAACTCAGAGGCTTCTCAGACATTCACTTAACAGTTCAAATTAGAGAGGAAAAGTAGTGTAAAGGGGGGGGAAACTGAGGGAAACAAAAGTCATGGGCTTGCAAGCCAGTTTGTGTACATAGTCTCTGTGACTGTAAGCAAAGCCACTTTCTTTGTCTACATCAATAAAGTAAGGAAGCTGTACTTGGAGATCTCTAAAGTCCAATCAAGCTCTAACATTTTGCGATACTGTGAATCTGTGATTCTTAAGAAATGTCGCTCGGCAGACTTTGTTGTCATTGATATCGTAGTAGTTATTGTTGTAGGGGATGGGAGAGGGCTTGAGGATGCAAAGGCAACAGGGAATGGATTAGGATAGCAAGAATAAGAAGAAAAGAGGGTTATCTAGGCATCTTTTTTTTTTAAAAAAATGCAGAGGATAAAAGGAAGGTCACGAAGAACTGTAGGCAGGCGTGACAGCTTGAGTACATTGTTGCTATTCAGTGGTGTTAGCCTCTTCATGACGCTGTGGACCACACTGTCCGTGGAGTTTTCTTGGCAAAGATATTGGAGTGATTTGCCATTTTCTTCTCCAATGGATTAAGGAAACAGAGCTTAAGTGACTTGTCAGTGTCTGAAGCCAGTCAGTGTCTGAAGCCAGATGTGAACTTGTGAAGATGAGTCTTCCTGTTTCCAAGCCCAGGACTCTATCCAATGTGCCACCTAGCTGCCTGATACCTTTTGGGGGTTTTCTTGGCAAAGATACAGGAGCGGCTTGCCATTTCCTTCTCCAGACCATTGAGGAAACTGAGGCAAACAGAATAAGTGACTTGCCAAGGGTCACACAGCTAGTGAGTATCTGAGGCTGGATTTGAACTCAGGTCTTCCTGACTCCAGACCAGCACTCTATCCACTGAGCCACCTAGCTCCCTCTATATTCATTTTTTATTCATATATATCTATATATACATACATGTATATATACACACACATATATACACACATATATGTATGTGTGTGTATGTATATATGTATGTATATGTATATATACACTACACATATATGTATGTCTATATTCGTGCATATGTGTGTACTTATATATGTATGTGTATGTATATGTATGTAAAATCAAGCAGTACCTAATAGAGGCCCGCAGTTTTATGTACAATCCTCTTCTGTTCTACTCTACAAATGCAAATGCCTACTGTGTGTGCTAGCAAATATTTAACAACTAGCTCTCTGATACTTTAAGTTTTACTCTGTATTATCAACATTTTCTCCATCACTTTCTCAGATTATCAAAAAACAATGGATTGTCTCAACAATCAAAAAACAATAGATGAAGCCCTGATCTGTAGTGTTTGGCAATTTCTGAGATATACATGCTCACTCATATTGAAATTTTAACAATTAGTTCTCAGAACTGGTACCAACTGGCCCCAGTTTGCCTCTGCCAAATTCCCATTTTGTTTAATGCTTGTTAAACTCCTAAAAGGAAAGGAACAGAAAACAAAAAAACAAGAAATGTCTCTTGTCACATGAGGAAGTCGGTGGTTCCTTACACCACAATTTTCAACAAGACCAAAACTAACATTTTCATTTGTTCCTGCTCCCTGTCCTGACTCTTCTTTTGAAACCTTTTTTTCTACCGCTCCAAGCCCAGGATTCTTCTGCCACCTAGTGCCAAGTCTGGAGCAAGGCAAACAGAAATTCCCATTTAGGGGGTCACCCAGAGGAAGGCAATCAGTACAGTGAATAGTCTAGAAAGAATGACATGGAGAAATGGTTGAAGGAATTAGTAATTGATAGCCTGGAAAAGTCTGAGGAGGGTTATGATCCTTGAGCATCTAAAGGGCTCTTTTGTAGAAGAGGGATTAGACATTCCGAGTAGCATACAAGAACTGGGTCCAATAAGTAGAAAACATAGGGAGGAAAATACTAGTTTAAAATGAAGAAGGACTTCTGAATGTCCCATCTCAAATGACATAATATATATAAAGCACTTTGCGAACCTTAAAGTGCTATTTAAAGGTAAGCTATTATTATTCCAGAAAATTTATTCTTATTTTCAATAGAGATAAACAGTAGTAGTAGTAGTGGAGGTGGTGGTAGTCATAGTAATAGTAGTGGTAGTTGTCGTCGTAGTATAATCAGCAAATACAATTATTCAATAATGGAATTTTCTATTGTGGTGGTGGTGGTGGTAGCGGTAGCAACAGCAGCAGCAGCAGCAGAACAAGAAGAAGAAGAAGAAGCCACTTTCTTTGTCTACGTCAATAAAGTAAGGAAGCTGTACTTGGAGATCTCTAAAGTCCAATCAAGCTCTATTAGAAGCAATTAGAATTATTCTATAATTCTATAGAATTATAGAGCAATTCTATAGAAGCAATTAGAATTATTCAATAATGGAATTTGCTACCTTGAAAAGTAGTATACCTTTCCAGGCTCCACTCCTGTCTCTCTGTATTTTCCCACTTTCAGACAGCAACCTTCTTACCCTGAAGATGACTCCATCATCTTTTGACTGATGACTCTCTGGCCTAGACCACCATTTCATGAGGCACCTAGGCTATGCTCATTTCACAATTTACTTCAATTCCTCATTCTTTGAAATTCTCTACCTCCTAGCCAGTAGTCTCCCTTCCCCCTCACCAGCTCTGTTTTATGTGCTGTCTTCTTCCATTAGAATGTAATCTCCTTGAAAGTAGGAAATGTCTTTTTGGCTTAGATTTGTATCCTTAACACTTAGCATAGTGCCCAGAATGAAGGAAGCACATAATAAATGCTCTATCTATCAATCTATCTATGGATCTATCGATTATCTATCAACCTACCTTTTATAAACCAATCCCCGTTGAAGTTTACAAAAAAAAATCACAGATCTGCATTAAAAGTACTGCAGGCACTTAGGAGAAAATTCCCCTCACATACCCCTGAATGGAGGCAGCTATGGGGTACAATCGACAGAGCACTGGGCCTGAGGTCAGGTGAACCTGAGCTCAAATATGACCTCAAAAACATACTAATTGTGTGACCCCAGACAAGTCACTTAACCTCGGTCCGCTTCAGTTTCTTCATCTGTAAAAATAATAGTATTTAACCTCCCAGGGCTATCAGCATGATCAAATAAGATATTTCTAAAAATGCTTAGTATAGTTCCTGGCATGTAGGAGGTACTTAAATAAATGATTATTTCCTTCCTTATGAATAATAGCTTCTAGGTCCTTGTAAGAAGTGACGTAAAAAACATAGAAAAGAATACGAAGAAGATACTAAGAAAAGGCGAATGTGAGTTAATTTTGGACTCGTTAAAACAACAATTGAATATTTTTTAAAATCACAGATCTGCACACTGTAAAACATTTGGGGCTACCATGTAGTTTCTAATGGCAGCCTGAAAAAAGAAATCAAAATTTAAATCCTTTAGCAAAATGTGCTAAATTTGATGAAAATTGCTCAGTCCTTCTAAAGTTATTGTAAACAAATGTGAACTGCTAAATAGTTGAGTTAAAAAAAAAAGATCTTACTTTTGCTTGGCTAATCAGGAACTGTTAATACTTTACTCTGATAGATCTGTGATCTCATTGATGTGGAAAGAGTATAAAACACAAACCATCCATGCCTTCTCGATATGTTCAACTCTCCTCCATGTTCTCCGGTCAGTCCTCACAGAGGGTATGCCTGGTGTGCCAGGGACCATCCTCTACATCTCTTGACATTGTGTAGATACCAATGGAACAGATGAGCTTTCCACTGGTTACCTTTTAATGTCACTCCACGACCAGCCCATCTCAACTGTCTAATAATATCCTTTATACGGCTCTTAGCATGTCAATATGGATGACAGCCTTTCCACATCCACCATGTTTCTCTCCATTGTCCTTTGAGTGACTCAAAACTTTGATTCTTTGGAGTCAGTGGTATTTCATGACTCATAGTCACATAGCATCACCGGTAAAATATTAGCGCTAAAAAGATAGATCTTTGTTTCAAAATTGGGGTCATTAAAAGCACTGAACTGTCAAATTTTCCAAATGCAATGCAGCCTACTCTCTTCCTACTCTCCAGTTCTGGTCCCAGTTTATTGTCTATCTTTCCAAGATATGTATAATGATGGACTATCCCTGTGGGCTGTCTCTTGAACTATATCATGTGAACAACAGGCATTCTTCATCTACTTGTTTGTTGTTGTTTTTTTCTATATAATCAAGCCAAACTCTTTTGAATGGTTATGAATTTCATTTTCAAGGCTTGAAGCAATCAGCATGTCATCCATAATGAGGCGCATTTAGAGAATCACATGATCGATAAAGAATTCCTCTTTAACTTGTAGTCAGTACTGGGCACCTTCCACTGACAATAACAAACTTCTTTGACAGAGGTATCTGTCTTCCTCTTCTGTCTCACTTGATATTTATAATCATCAGAGTCATCAAAGTCATCTCTGTAACTTATAACTTCTTTAAAGTAATACTAATTTTAACATATCCTAGGGGACACGCCTTATTGGAGGACAACCTTGAAGGCAGCATTTTGTTCACCAGATTAAATTTTTTTTTGTCAAAAAGCAATAAGCCCAGTGGGATCCGGTGCCTTTCAAGGTAACTTTAAAGATATGTTCGGTTACAGAAAATTGTTAGTGAAAGCCTAACTGTACTCTTTTCTTTTAATTTCCATTTAGAATTTTAAAAAATTTATTGATTCTTTATGGCTTTTTAACATCAGTGTCACTTTCCAATTCCTCCCCACCCCCGTAAGACCCTTCCTCATTAAAACAAGACAGAATTAATCAAAACAAACTGACGAAGACCACCTCTGACAATGTATTCCACATTCTGCATCCATAATTCATTGCCCTTCTATTGAAAGACAGGAAATATATTTCATCATCAATCACCCAGAATCAAAATTAGTCACTGCATTAATATGAATTCTGGGTTTTGCTTACTTTTTAAAAAATAATATTATGGTCATTGTGTACAATGTTCTCTTGGTTCCTTCACTCTTCATCAATTCATACAAATCTCCTCAAAGTTTCTCTGGATTCCTCATGTTGGTAATGTCATGATGTAATAGTCAATCAAGCATTTATTGTGTTTACTGTATATCAGGCACTGTGCTAAGCCCTGGGGATACAAAGAAAGACAAAAAACAGATCCTGTTCTCAAAGAATTCAGTCTAATGAAGGAAACAATATAAAAGCAACTATGTACAAACAAGATATATACAGGATAAATTCCAGGTAATTCACAGAGAGAAGGAATTAGAATATTCCATTACATTCATAAGCCGTAATTTAGCCATGCCAAAACTGAGAGATACCTGTTTTGTTCCCAGTTTTTGGTTACCACAAAAAAATGCTCCTCTGTATATTTTGGTTCATGATGGAAGCTTTCCTTCTGTTTTTCAAACTCTTTGGGGGTATACAGGCGGTAGTAGTAATGCTGGGTCAAAGAGAATGAGCATTTTATTCCTTGATGATTCTGCCTAAATGTTGAACCTTGCAACCAGTATGAGGATCAGTCAGTGACTGCACTACCTTAACTTCAAGGTCATGATGTCATGAAAAGAATACTTTATTAGGTGCCAAAAAAAAACTTATTATAAAATCCAAATTCTACCACTTTTACCTATGTTACCTTAGATAAATTAATTAGTGCAATTAATTGCTAGTAATTAATTCTAGGTGGTGAAGTGGATAGAGCACCAGGCTCTCCAATCGGGAAGGCCTGGGTTCAAATTTGGTCTCAGACATTTACTAGCTTTTCAACCCTGGGCAAGTCTCATTTAACCTCCGTCTCAGTTTCCTCAGCTATAAAATGGGAACAATAACAACACCCCCTTCTCCCAGGATCAAATGAGATAATATTTGTAAAGCACTCAAAACAATGACCAGCACATAGTAGGTGCTTCATGAGTGATTGCTTCTTTACCCTATATCAGATCCTATGAATCTATGCCAACTGTAGCACAGTGAATAAAGCACTGGGCCTAGAGCCAGGAAGACCTGAGTTCAAATCCAGCCCCAGATACTTACTAGTTATGTGATCCCTGGCAAGTCACTTAACCTCTATATGCCTCAATTTCCTCAACTATAAAATGGGAATTCCCATAAAATGGGAATAAAAAATAGGAATAAAATGGGAATAATCATAGCACCTAACTCCCGGGGTTGTTGTGAGAATCAAATGAGATAATATTCGTAAAGTGCTTGGTACAGGCTTAATAATTGCTTGTTTCCTTCTCCACAGCATCTTCCCCACCCCCAACACACATACATCAAATCATGTAAAGCTGTGGGCTCAGAGAGAATGTTTCCTGTCCTTGCAACTCTTGGCATCCTTAGCAATACAGCCAGGTAACCTCGAGTCCAATTCGCCTTTGGGACTTTTTTTTTTATTCATAGGTTCATAAGTTTGAGGAAGACCTAGGCAGGTAGGTAAATAATTGTCATTTAAACGATACCAATTCAATCAATATGTGTTAAACACCTATAAGAACAACTGGCATTTAGGAAATGCTTTGCCAAGTTATTTCACTGGCACCTGACAACAATCCTGCCAGGAGAGGGGTTTATCTCTGTTTTGTCAGTGAAGACACTGAACTTATATGCTACTAGAGAAAAATAACATATACCCATATATATGTATAACGTATAAAAATAGCATATAAACATATACCCATAAATAAAAAATAGATATAAAGTAATATATATGTATATAACATATAAAAATGACATATACACATAAATCCTGTAAATAAAAAATAGACACAAAAATAATTTGGATTGCATTAAGTAGCTTGCCCACAGTGACGCACTAATAAGTAATAGAAGTGAGATGAACTCAGTTCCACCTAATACCAAATCCCACATTTTATCCACTACTCACCATACTTCGCTGGTGAAAGGTGCTGGGTAGAATCTAAGGATATACATTCAAAGGAACAAACAAATAACTGGTTCCCCACCCTCAAGGGCCTTGTAATCTACCAAGTGTATACAAATAAGTGAATAAACGGTCCTTTGACCAAGAAGAGAGTATTAAGGTCTGGGGTAGAGTGAGTGAACCAGACTTTCTGGAGAAAGTCCTTGCTTCTTCAGTAGGTGAGGAAGGGGAAGTGGGAGGAAGAGAATTTGCAACGGAAAAAAAAAATAAATTGAATTAAAATTTTAAAAAGAAAAAGAAGAGAATACCTTAGGTAAGCCTTAAAGGAAGGTGAGCCTGAGGCCCTGATAGTGAGTTGTGAATTGGTCCCACAACCACTCTAGTGTAACACTGGAGCTTTTATAAAGGATTATTTACTTCAAAAGATAATGAAAAATAAACAAACTTATTTCCCCTACAAGTGGTGGGGGCCATAATTCTCCTCCCCTTTTGCTCTGCTCTAGTCTCTGGAGAGGGAAAGAGGATTAGGTTCATAACTTAGCTCTGTTCCTATATAGCACCATCCCAGTTCCAAGTCTAAAATCCCATGTCCCAGGCACCCTGGCTTTTCAGGATTTCTCTACTAAGCTGACTGGCTGCACCATCACCCACTGCAATGCTGGCTCCAAGGCCATCATGGTTCAAACTCTTCATCCCATCAGGATCACCTCTGGCACCTAAAACCAGGGAGTACAAACTATACAAAACAGAAACAAACACCAAGGCCCGTTGCTCAGAACTGGGGTAAAAGGAGAATAGAGGAAGAAAAGTCCTTCCCCTCTCATTGGTTCCATTCCTGGAGTTCATGCTGTGGGTGAACTGTGATCTTCACCCTCTGGACACAGCAAGGAGAAGGAAAAAAGAGCCTGCCAGATTTAGAGATGCAGGCAACCAATCAAAGGAGACTATTCCCACCCAATGTGTAGGGGATGCAAAGACTTCCATATGGCAAACTGGGGTGGGGGTGGGGATGCTCAAACAAGCCATTTGGTACTAGTCCCTACTACTACAACTACTACTACTACTACTACTACTACTACTACTACTACTACTACCACCACCACTACTACCACTACTACTACTTCTACTTACTAAACTGTGTATATGCCCTTTGACCTAGCAATGGCAGTATATGAGACCTATCCTCTAAAAAGATCAAAGAAAATTGAAAAGGACCCATATATAATACTTATGGCAGTTCTTTTTTGTAATAATAAAAAAAAACTACTGGAAACTAAAGGGGTATTCATCAATTGGGGAAAGGCCAAGCAAATTATGGTACATTAATATGATGGAATACTCTTGTGCTATAAAAAATGATGAAGGGGATGGTTTCAGAAAAACATGGGAAGACTTGCATGAACTGATGCAAAGTGAAGTGAGCAGAACCAGAAGAACAATTTATATAATAATAACAACATTGTGAAAACAAAAAACTTAAGAACACTGATCCATACAAGGACCATCCATGATTCCAGAAGCTGACCATGACATATGCTACCTGCCTCCTGAACACTCTTCCTGATTCAGGTTGCAGAATGAAAATTTTTTTGGAAACGGTCAATGTGAGAATTGGTTTGTTTGACTTTGCATATTTGTTTTTTTCCCTTTCCACTTCTTTGGGGGGGGGCAGGTGTATAGGAAGGAAAGAAAACAGATTTTTGTTCATTGCCATAAATATTTGATTTGCACTGGGTGAAATTCTTGTCACTACATCAAAGGATAATAATCAGCAAAAATTTGCTGTTTACTTCTCCTAATTGCAATAGTCTCGATTCACAGCAATTAATTTGCAGGAGACTGCCATCCTAGCCCATCCCAGATGAAGGTACTGCACTGCTGCTTCCCCATTTAATCACCCAGGCATCTCCTCTACAAAATCCAGGTGTCTGAAGTGGGGAGGAGGAAACCAGAGGCAGTTAGGGTAGTAGGAAGAGCAGCACTAGACATGGAGTCAGAAAACTTGAGCCACAGAATTCTGTGTGGCCTCTCCTTATTACCTGTATGGTCTTCAGTACCTTTATAAAGGGCTTTAAGCTTTACCATGGGAAATTCACTTAGATTTGGACAGTGCAGAATTAGAGAGACCTTAAGGGTCATCCAGCCCAATTTTAAATTGAGGAAACTGAGGCTGAGAGGTCATATACTTAGTATATAACTGAGACTCAAACCTAGATTTCTTCACCCTAATAGAACATTTTTCTGTTTCACAACTCAGTCTTACTTACTCTGGCTAGGATGTTTCACCTCACATCCAGTTTCTTCAGACTCTGATGCACTTAGTCTGTAAGTCTATTATACATTATGCATATATTGTGATTAACATTGTGTGTAATGGTTGTCTGTGAATTCATTATCCTCCAAGACTTTCTCTCCAAACATTTAACTAGTTGTACCTTATCTAAATTTTATATATCCCCTAGCCCTTAGCACAATATATGTTTTATGAAACAATAAATTAAAATGAAATATTAGAGAGAATGTGCCAGCAAAAAGTATTACTTGAGTTACATAAAGCTGCTTAAAGAATTGCCAAATGTAAAAAGCCTTCTTTGATAAAAGAGACATTGGTGCTCTCTGCAGCTATTTATATATTTGAAACAATGCTTGGGAAATCACATGCAGAGCGGTTTCAAATGATTCTACTTGCAAATAATATGGTGGGAAAGCGAAATTCCTATATGTGTCTGCAAACCTTTGATCAATTACATTAAAAAATATAATTTTCTAGTTCCTTGAATGCCTACTGTATATCACCCAAGACAGCTCCTCTAGGTTGTAGGCACCCTGGTAGGTCCACATTCCTAAATTCCTAAATCAATAATCAGTCAAAGGATACAATCAGTCAAGTCAACAAGCACTTAGTAAGTTCCTTCTATGTGCCAGGTACTATCCTAATAGAGGATATAAAAGAAAGGAGGGGAAAAACCCCACCTAGTTTCTGCTCTCAAGGAGCTCACAATCTAATGGGATAAACAACATGCAAACAAGTTCTATACAGGATAAACTGGAGATAATCTTAGAGGGAAGGAATTGAGATTAAGGAAGAAATCAAAGCATATGCATTGACTGAAATTATAAAGAAAGCCCCCCCACCCCCACCCCATAACCTTAGGCATCTCTCCTGCAAACATACAGGCCATCACTGGGAGAAGTGAGCAAATCCTGAGATTGAATTATTGAACCCCAGTTCCAAGGCACTCTGTGGGTTAGCTCTCCTAAAACCATAGTTGCACCTTTGAAACAATAGATTTAATTAAAGGTGCTCACTTGATTATGATGCGGTGTTGAAATGGATGTGCAGCAAAATCTGTTACTTTGCTAACAGCGATGGCAATGCCACATGCAGAGAAATGTTTAGCATAATTTCTACATATTTTTGAATGACAACTACATAACGCTGAAGGACAAAGAGTCAATATGTAGAACATAAGCTTTTTGAGAGAACGGATTGTTTCATTTTTGTCTTCATAACCCCAGAAACTAGTAACCTTTCAGCAAATACTTGCTGATTTAATAAATGGTTGATCGATTATTGATCAAATATTATAGAGACAGAACATGAATACGATGTATTAATGGAATATTATGATGTGTTAATGGAGGTGTGAATCTCATCGACCATTATAGAAAATAATTTGGAACTATGCAGATGGGCTAAACCATGTTGAGGGTAACCAACTAGCCTCAAACCCATTGGTGAGTTAGGGGGGATGTCTACCCCAAGCATGTGAAGACTTGCCTCCCGAGAAACGGGCAGATGAAATAATTTGTTCCATCTGCACAAAGGCAGCTGAAGCAAGCACTGTGGAGCGCTTAGAGCTTGGTCAGACATGAACCACGTTAAGGTGATCCGCTGCATCCAGGACCAGCTGACAGTCTCGACTTCTGTCCTGCTACCAGACTTTGATGACTCTGGAAGAAAGAGTGAAGCTGACGACTTTGTGCAGCTTTGCCTCGCTGACATCCAGCTCACACACAAGTCAAGACATCACCTCGTGAGCTCATTGGTCCTCTTCAGAACCAAGAACCAACAACAACAGATACTGTACATATTTCTAGACTTTTTTTTTTTTTGACATATTGATCAATTTGGCTGATCTTTTCTTTTTTTTTTTGTCTTTGAAAAACATTGTGCGTTATATGGGCTGGCTCTCTGGGAGAGGAGAAAGAGATATTAGAGGATATTATGGTGCTGTTTTATTTGTTTTGAAGCGAAATAAACCAATAAAAAAAAATTTTTAATCCTGTTCTAACCAGTAAGCGGTACTAGCTCTAATGATCCAAGCTCCAATACTCTCGAAGGCATGCGTGGGCTTTAAAGCCCTGTATACACGTGGAAAGGACGTTTGCCGATCATAAGGAGGGAGCCTGGTGAAAAGAGAAAAGGGCTGCTAGAGATGAAGGCTTAGTGCCTGGCCATGCAGTCACTCCACGTCTGCTTTCCTTGCCCGCCTGTAAAGTAAGAGGGTTGCCCTGGATGAGCTTCCTCGGGAAGGCCGGTAGGGGGACCCTGCACCTCCAGAGGAACGAGCGGCAGGAGCTGGCGCTGCAGTTCCTCCTCTCCTCCGGACAGGGGGCAGCACTTCCCCGCACAGATAAGACGGAAGGAGGGGTCGCTCGGCCGCACTCGCTGGTTGGTTGGGAGCACGGCGAGCGACGGCCGCCGGAAGTGGGTGTCGCGAGGGAGGCGGGGCCGCTCTGGGGGCTCCATGTGGACACTGGGCTAGAACGCTCGGGCGGAGCAGGGCAGGGCGCGGGGCAGGGGGTGGGGGCGTACGCCATGGCGGAGGCGCAGCAGCTGCGGGTGCAGGAGGCGGTGGACACCATGGTGAAAGGGCTGGAGCGGGAGAATATCCGCAAGATGCAGGTAGCGGCGGCGGGAGGGCAGGCGGGAGCTCTCCCCCAGGACCCAAACCACTGAGTCATGCCAGGGCCCTTACGTAGCCGTCGAGGCCGGACCCCTCCCCTTCACACACGGCAGAACCGGGGCGCGGAGCACCGGCTCCAACCCGCCCCCCTCATTTGACACACGGAGAAACTGAGGCGCGGAGCATCGCGCTCACCCCACCCCCGCCCTGAGGCGCGCGGAGCGTCAAGTCCAATCCCTCATAACTTTACACACGGGGAAACTGAGGCGCCCAGAACGTCGAGTCCAACCACCCTTACCCCCCCTTAGTTTACGCGCGGGGAAACTGAGGCACTCAGAGGTGGGGGGAAGACCCCCCGGCCAGCGCCATGCGGACGCTGCCTTGGAGGCCGCGTGGAAGGAGGCCCGAGTCAGCAGCCCCAGTGACCTTGGGTAGGTCACTTCCTCCTCCACTTCCGAGGCCCACTTACCTCCCAACGTAGAATGGAGATGATTGTGTTACTAAACGGTAGGGAGTGGCAGCAAAGTCAGGGACTGGATCCCCTGGGGGGCACCGAAAGTGTTAATAAGCCACACACCCCCGGGCCCCAGTGTGCCCATCCTCGCGGGCTCCTCAGCGTCACCCGAGTTCAGAGCAAGTTTATGAAGCTTGAGCCTCCACCCTGGGCAGGCAGGGTCGCCGCCCTGCTCGGGGCCCCGGGGTCCTTGTAAAGGGAGCTAGGGCGCTCGGTACACGAGGGTGTGACCTCCGAGAGCTCGCCATTTTTCTGCATCCAGTAGACGTTCAATAAACGTTATTGGAGTTGAAAGGGTAAGCTTGGGGTTAGGTGTGTTTTTACTCAGACGGTGCTTCATTCGGCACGCTATTTCCTTACTGTACCCCATTACTCAATGGGGTAGGCCTGCAGAGGAGGTGATAACAGGGCTATCCAACAGCCCCTGCCCACGCAAGACTTGAGTCCCCCAGGATGGAGGCCCTAAGCGCTTTCCCGTATAGAGCTTTGTGCGTGACGTTGAAATAAGTTCTTTGCACACGTGTTGAGATGTATGGTACCACATACACAGACGCTCTTCAAATACTAATCTTCCCCTGTGCAGAAATCCCTTCCTTTATACTGAACATGGTAGGTACCTGAAAACCACGCCATACGATTCCTGTATCACCTACCCTGCAGTGTCCTCAAGGGTCATTTGTTGGTTGGGTGGCGTCATAGTTTAATGACCCTTTGACCCTTGGCTAGATCTTGTCTACATCCTCTGACCACCTGTACAGGATTTTATATACCAAGCCATACTGCCTTTTCTGTGGAAAATTCCTTCTCAACAACTATTCAAAAAGTATAAACTTTATGAGAACAAAGACTACATCTTGTCTAAACTTCATATCTTAGTACTAGGGTACCTGGTAATGCTCTGCACATGGTATTTAGCACAGTACTTGGCTATATAAATGCATTCCACCTTCCTCCTTGTACGTATATCTCACATTTATAAAGCAGTTTAAACCTTATCTTTTTTGATCCTCACAACAATTCTAGGAGATAAGGGCTGTTATCCCCATTTTACAGATTTGGAAATTGAGGCACAGAGAGTTGTCCAACCAAGGTCACTAGGCTGGTCAGTGTCTGAGACGGTCTTTGAATTCAGATCTTCTGAATCCAAGACCCAGAGCAGCAGTGGGTAACAGTTGCAGAGAGTCAGGCTTGGATTTGGTACCAGAAAAAACCTCCGAAGAATTAAGACATCCCAAAGTAGTTTGGGCTAGGCTACCTTGGAGATAGCAGGGTTAGAAAGTTCTCCATCACTGAAAGTCTTCAGGTTGGACTAAACAGGCAGTTGGGTGGGGGGAGGAGGCAATGTAAAGAATATTCCTGTTCAAGTATGGGTTAAAATAGATAGCCTACGATTTCACCTCTGGCTTTGAGATTCTAGAGTCTACCTGTTTTTTAGTGGGAGATAGACTTTTTAGGATAGGAACATGGCAGTGGTACAGAAGTATACTTTTCACCTCTTTTCTGCTATTACCATATCTTGTTCTATCACAATAGCTTGCATTTGGATAAAACTTTAAGGTCTCCTTAATACTTTGTGTATATTGTCTGATTTGATCCTTACCTCAGCCCTCTATAGGTAGATACTGTACAGGTAGATTATCTTCATTTGACAGAGAGGAAGTTGACGCACAGTGGAATTAAGTGCTCTGTCCAGTCACATCGTTAATAAGTGTCTTTGGCGGTATTTAAACCCAGGACTCCTATAACTTCAATCTTGCATGCTTTCCATCATGCAATACTGTTTTCTGTGTCTTTCAGTTTATACTTTTGCATATCTGTCACCGAGGGCTGAAGAATGTGTTCCTGCTTAACCTTTCCCCCTTCTGTACCTTTCCTAGGGTACCATGTTCCGGTGCAGTGCCAGCTGCTGTGAAGATAGCCAGGCCTCCATGCAGCAGGTTCATCAGTGCATTGAACGCTGCCATGCTCCCTTAGCTCAGGCACAGGCCCTTGTGACCAGCGAACTGGAGAAATTCCAGGTGAGCAGCATCTCATCGGAGATGACAAGTTCAAAATTCCCTAAGTTCCATTTCTAGATGTTTGTCTTGATTCTGTTAACATTTATGTTAGTGCGGGAAGTTTTTATATTTATAGTAGCTTATCTTCTGGGGAAAATGTTATAAAATAAAGTAAGCTGAATTTGATTTTCCCATAGAAACAGAATCATATACCTAGCTGAGACCCTGATGACCATTTTTTAATAGAAATGATCATAAGCAGCATACTTATTAGTTCATAGTAGCTGAAGTTAGAATGAATTTTATTTAGTTTCCAGATTATCTGGAAACCATGGTAAGTGACTTGCTCGAGGTCACACAAGTATGAAATAGCAGAGCTAGGTTTTAATTCAGGTGTTCTGACTCCAGATCCGAGGCTCTTTGTGCTCTTCCCCCTCTCAACTGTACGTTATATAGTTGAGTACATTATATAGTATAAATTTTTCAATTTTTCTATGAAATGGGGAGTTGAGTCAAAAACATACACTACTGGAAAAGAAACTCTTTAGTCCGTGAGAACTTCTGGGAAAATAGAAAGCACTCTCACAAAAAAAACAGGTGTAGATCAGCATCTTACACTATATACACCATGAATTCCAAGTGGATAAATAATCTTAACATAAAGGTCACATGATGTATTAAAAAATAGAGAAGAACATTTAGATTGCGGGAACATGTAAAACCCGACATAGGATACAAGAGATTGTGGAAGATAATCTTTTTTTATGTAAAATTTAAGAGCTTTTGCACAAGTAAAACCAGTTTAGAATTAAAAGAAAAAACTGCAGATTGAGGGAAAACTCTACGAATATCTAACATTCAGAATCTATAGATAACACAAATTTATCAGACTAAAGTCAATAGACAGTAATTATATTGAGTCTTTACTATGTGCCAGGCACTGTGCTAAATGATGGAGATCCAAAGAGAGACAAAAACAGCCTCAAGGAGC
>CM053625.1:252069931-252108076 GCA_028646595.1 Phalanger gymnotis
AATGCCAAAGAAAGGCTCTCTTGCAGAACAATTTTAAGCCTCTTGCTTAATGGAATGGCAGGTGACTGGTTTGGGGGGAAAGTTAGTTTTCCCCAAAGCAGAAAAAGATGTGATACCTGACCCTGGCCCTGCCCATTTGCCCTGTTCAACAGAAACAACTTGTTGAGAGGACTTTCTTAGGAAAGGGTAGAAAGACAACTTAAACTTCTAAGCAAGTTGCAAGGGAGAGCTTTTTTCTACCCCAGAGTACAGGAAGCAGCTAGCACCAATTATCCAGTTATCACTGGGTTAAAATTTTGAACAACATGTTAGTACCAGGCATTGTGTTGGAAAAGATCTTGTTCTCTTTATACCAGCTTCTTACTGAATGCAATTAACATAGCCTTCCTGTTCAGTGTTTCAAGGCTATATCATATTTTCCTAGTGGTTTGATGAAAAAATAAATAGTTTAATTTTTTTTTTACTTCCCTCATTAGCAGACTGCTTTTCTCTTTACATCTGGACAATGCTATATTTTACCTGGTTCTCGATGTGTTCTCATGATATGTGAAGAATGTATTTATACAGATGTCAGAAACATCACTTACAGCACATATGCAGGAACTAGCCCATTTACACCTAAACTCAATTCTGACATATAGTGGAGGCATTGTTCATGCCTTCAGGAAGAGTACTAGAGCAGGAATCAAGAAACCTGTGCATCAGTTTGGGGCATAGACTTGTACCCTCTTATGACAAGGGATTGGACTAGCTGGTGACCCTCAAGGTCTGGTCGAGAGGTGCCAACTTGGACGTTCTGTGAAGCATCTGTTCGTTAGGGTTACTTTGATTTCAGGTGAGCAAGATAAATTCCAGTTCTAGTGAAAACATTTCTTCCCATAAGACTTTGGGTGAGTCCCTTCATTTCTCTAGGCCTCAAACTCTTCACATAAAACGAGAGGGTTGAACTAAATCTCAAGGTCTTTCCACTTGTAACAGTCTGTTAATGTTAAGGCAAGGAGTTTACATTTAAGACGTTCCGTCTGTTGGCTTTCCCTTGCTTCTGGAATCAGAGGGAGGTTGGGCAGTTTCCATGGTGAATAAGGAAGAGATTGCCAGGGAACGGATTTTTTGAGGGACCCTTTAATGTTCCATTATTTGTGTAATCAGCAATGCTGGGCCCACAGGAAGTGCCCGATTAATGCTTGTGATTGGTGGTAGACCTCTAGGAATATGGCTTTTAGAAAGAATTATAGACTAATAGACCTTAGAGCTTGCCTAGGGAAATTGGGAACCAGAGAGAGTTAAGATGAAGTTCTCTAAAACCACTAACTACTATTTTATCATGTTAAGGAAGAGCCTCTCAACACCTGTTCTAAGTTTTTGTTCATTTCCTCAATAGATTGATGACCATTTTGTATTTTTATCAAACTAGTTAATCCATGAGAGAGAATTTATGAGGAAACCTGGACAAAAATAAGAATAGGAAGGTATGCGGGATAATAATCTTTAAAATCACATCTATCAAGGTATTATGAATGGATAATTTTAGTTTCTTTATAAAAACTCAGAGTAATGCAACCTGGAATAATGGATAAAGTGATAATCCACTGATTGACAGTATTCAAGGAAGAACAGACCAAATTAAAATTAATACAAGTAAATTCAAAGCCTTACATATGGGTTCCATTGCCATCGATCCCATTCAGACCATATCTGATGTACTCTGTAGTTCTGGGTGCTGCTGTTTAGGAAAGGGATTGATGAGTTGAAAGATGTCTAGAGGAAGGCCAGCAGGACTATGAAGGGCTTTGAGCTCACGCCATACAATAGCTAATATTTATATAATGCTTTAAGGTTTGCAAAATAGTTTGCCTTCTCTTTCTCATATGACCCAACAACCTGGGAGTGTAGGTAGTGTTATTCCAGTTTTACAAAGGAGGAAAGTGAAGGAGTGGTATTTGCCCAGGGTTACACAACTGTAGTGTCTGACTGAGGCAGGATTCAAACCTGAATCTTCTTGATTCCAAGTCCAGCACTTCAACTTGTAGGAACAACGGATGTTTAGCGTGGGAGCAGAGAATGTTTGGGGGACATGATAGCTGTCTTCAAGTATCTGAAAGCTGTAATATAGAAGAAGGATTAGATTTGTTCTCTTTGGCCACAGAAGGAAGATATTTTCCCCCTTAATTCTATGATTCTCCTGCCTCCTTATTGTGACGTCCATGCAGGTGAAGTCCAAGAGACTTCATGTTTATCTTAAGATCATCCTAGCTAAATTCAGAGAGATTTATCATCATAATGACCTTTTTGTAGGTGTAGTCAACACTCAAACAACTTCACTGGTCCTCAGTTTCTTCATCTGTAAAATGGTTTAGATGCAGTGGGTGGAAGTTGCAGAGGAAATTTAGGCTTTATATCGAGAAAAACTTTAAAATAATTGGAAATGTCCTGCCTCACAAGGTAGTGGGTGCCCTCTGATTGGAGGCCATAAAATGACTTGTTATATAGTGGAGAATTCTTTTCAGATTTGTAAAGTTCTACCTACATTTGGGTACATAAAGTCTTACGTAGGTACAAAAAGTTGACTTCAGCATGTACAAGGTGGGGAAGGCTTGATTAGATGGCACCTGTTATGAAAAACGTGTGGGTTTTAGTGGGTTACAAGGTCAATGCAAATCAACAGTGTGATGTAACCAAAAAAGTTAGTATGACCTTGAGCTGCAATAAAATACGAATAATGTTAGTAGCTAGCAATTATGTAGTACTTTAAGATTTGCAAAGTGCCTTACATGTTATCTCATATGATACACTAAACAACCCTGTGAGTAAGTGATCTCTCCACTTCACCTTTTTTAGCTTTGTCTGGTCACAGAGAGCAGAACCAGGAGCAATAGGTGGAAGCTGGCAAAGAGGCAAATTTAGGCTTGATATTAGGGAAAGCCTCTTAAGAAACAGAGCTGTCCTAAAGTGTGAATTCCTCCTCAGAAGCAGAGGCTATCTAATCGAGATGATCACTTGTCAGGTAGGGGGGATTCCTTTCATATATGTGTTAGACTAGGTGGTCACTTAGATCCCCTCCAGCGCTCAGGTTTTCTGATTCTGTGATTCATAGACTGATTTATTCCAAGTGGAGGAAGCTATCCATTCTGACAAATCAGTTCTTGGGGGCATTCCCAGGCAGGATACTTTTAAGGTTCACAGAATTACCATCCCTGCACACTCTTTGACTTAGTGATTTAAGCATGGATTTTCCCTCCTTCTCATTGTGACATGGCTGTAGGCCTGACTCCCATGCAGGTACAGCCGTAGAGGCTGCATATTTATAATAAGGGGATCGGCTTACCTAAATTCAGAGAGGCTCAGGACTATACTGGCCATTTTGTAAGTGTAGTCAAGCACTCGAGCAATTTCACTGGGCCTCACTTTACTTATCTGTAAAATGGTTTAGACTAGATGATCTCTAAGCGCCCTTCCAGCCGTAGGTCCTTTATAGTCCTATTTAGTGTTTCATAATTTCAATAAGACACGTTCAGGGATTTAGAGAAGCATAGAACGTCCTTGAGCGCTGGCACTATCTTTTAATTGTATCCTTAGCACTTAGTACGGTGCCTGGGTCATAGCAAGCTCCTAATAAATGTTTATTGGATCGACTGGATTTAACATAATGAAAGAAATGTAATATAAAAATATTAAAAAAAGAAATACCACGTAGTGGGAATAGAGGGACCTATGTTTGAGTCCTTTCCACTAATTGTTTATCTGCCTTTGCCTCAGACAAGTCCCTTCCCTCTATCTGGGTCTCCGTTTTCCTTCACCAAGGTTGATGACAGGTTCTCTAAACTCAGGCTCGGTGCAGAAATCCAACAAACCGTTCAATTACCGGGCTAGTTCCCAACCCCGCCCACCTCGGGCAATGCGCATGTGCAGCAGGCTTCGGTTGGCTGCCCCAGCGCGAGGGGGGCTTCTCGGCTTATGATTGGCTCGCCGGAGCCGGTGATGCCAGACGTAAAGTGGCGTCAGTAGCGGCCAGGGGAGCGTGAGCGAAGCCGAGGATTGCACAGGGAGGAGGCGAAGGGCCGCAAGTAAAACAAAATGAGCAAAGCGCATCCGCCCGAGCTAAAAAAGTGAGTACAGTGACCTGACTGTTGGAGGGCCCGGGGATTCAGCTCAGCCTGCACCGAGCAGTGAAAGAGGCCGGAGGAAGCCAATTAGAGTCTTCTGCTTCCCGGCATGCGCCGCGTTCCCGGCCTTCGCTCTGACGCTGGCCACGTGGGGCGGGGGAGGGGCGCGCGCACGCGCGATCGGCCTCTCGTGGTGTCCCGCGCTCTTTTCATTCATTCTTTCCCGTACAGCGGTTGTTGAGTGGCTTCGGGTTTGGGGGGCGATGCTGGGTGCGGCAGGGTAGATGTGATTGATAGATAGATAGAGATAGATAAGATAGAAAGAAGGAAAAGCAAGGCAATTCAGACCTTGCATCTTCCTTGTTAAGATTGTCCTAGGGCTTCTTAGGAGCTTAAAATAAATGCTGATTTGAAACGCAGTGTGATCTATTTGGAAAAATGGAATCTAAAGCTAAATGTGAGTTTAGAGGTAATCTCAGCCACTTTATTTGACAGAAGAGTAAACTGAGGTTCAGAGAGGGACAGTGACCTGTCAAAGTTGGTTAAGCAGAGCCAGGTTTCCCAACTTCTTGCACATTGATTTCCTTTTTTTTTTTTTTTAACCTCTCTCACACACTTAGGGCACACTTGTAGCATCTGGCATGGAATGGCGGAAAGATGCCAGAGCTTAAAGTATGAGTACACAATGAGTACACAAGAACCGATCAGACAGGAAGAAGGCACATGGAATCCAATCCTTTCATTTTACAGATGTGGAAACTGAGGCCCATAGGGGAAATGGCTTGACCAAACTCACTTTTATATAGCGCTATGAAGTACTACTCATTGTTTCTCTTCTTTTTAAAAATGTCTTGATCATTTGTTTTAACATTGCCTTCATTTCCCAATAAATCCCACTCCCCTTATAATAAAGAATAAGAAAGAAAAGTAGGGTGGAGGAGAAACTGAATTCAGCAGAAGTGATCCCATCAGATTAGTTTTATAGGAATTGGTGGAAGCAGCATTTCAACCTTCTTTTCCCCTTTCCCTGTCCCAATCCACAGAGAGGAATTGGAAATAAGACTGTGATTTTAAGCATAAATGACTAGAGAAGTTATGGTGCTATTACCAGAAATAGAGAAGTCAAGACCAGTAGCAGGTTTGAAAGAAGTTTGAACACTTGCTTTAAAGTGCTGGTAGAACATGGAGGTCTGGAACAGCTAGGTGATGGAGTAGGTAAGGTTTGCTGAACCTGAATTTAGGAGAACCTGAGTCTCAGTCTTACCTCAGATGCTTCCTAGCTGTCTGACTGGGCAATTTGCTTAACTTCTGTCTGCTTGTCTCATTTGTAAAATGAGATAACAACCACCTTTCATGGTTCTTATGAGCATAAAATTGGACATTTGTGCCAAGTGTTTTGCTAAGCTATATAAATGCTAGCTGTTATTATCATTATTATTATTGTAGAATCCAATACAGTTCACAGCTGAATATAAATTCAGGAATCGGTCTCATAAAAGTTTTTATTGAAACTAGAAGTGAATTTGTTAGCGAAGGTGGTGAGTATGAAAAGGAAAAAGGGCATGACTCAGCATAGAACCTTGGGCGATGCCTAGGTTAAGTAGGCAGGAGGAGAAAAATCAGGTGAGAGAAGTCATTAGACATATAAGGAGAACCTGGAGTGGAATGTCATGAAAGCCAAGGGAAGGAAAGATATCAAAGAGGAAGTCAGCACTTAAATGGGGGCTTGATCTAATGAAGCATACCCCCCAAAATGGTTTTGGCAAGTAGGATGCCATTGGTGAACTTTGACAAAGCCATTGACAAAGCCATTTTCATTGAGTAGTTAGGTATGGAAGCCATGTGTGAGTGGTTGAGTGAGTAATGAAGGAGTAGAGGCATCTTGTTTAGGCAATTCAAGAAGCTGAGGCCCCAGAAATATTCCTTGTCTTAAGAACTCAGCTCTGGTTCCATCTCCTTTATGAAGCTTTTCTCAGTTCTCCTCAGCTTTCCCCATCTCAGTTTTCCTTGTATTGTACTTATGTGTTATTCCATTGTAGCTAGGTGGTGAAATAGAAGAAACCTTTAGCCTGGAGTCAGGAAGACCCAAGTTCAAATCCAACCTTTGTGACCCTGGGCAAACCACTTAACCTCTGTCTGCCTCAGTTTCCTCAACTGCAAAATGGGGATCATAAAAGCATCTGCCTAACAAGGTTGTTGTAAGGATCAGATTAGATTAGATATTTGTGAAGCACTTAGCACATTGCCCTGCACGTAGTAGGTGCTATGTAAATGCTTATTTCCTTTCCTCCTAGAAGTTTCTTGAGGGCTAGAATCGTTTGTATATAGTAGATGCTTAATAAATGTTTCAGTGAATTTAGATAAAATGATGTCTGAAGGGAGTAGAAAGATTTAGGAAACCTTTTGTTTTTGGAATTTCAAGATTGGAAACACCTGAGCATATTTGTAGTTAGGAAAAAGCCCGTGGAGAGAGATGGTAGTAATATAAGTGCCTTGAAATCTGTTAGACTGGGAGGCGGGTACCCAGTCTTGTGGTTCTAGGACTGCCACTGTGTAACCTTGGGCAAATCACTTCACCTCTGAGGCTACTTCCTCATCTGTAAAATAAGAACATTAGACTAGATAATCTCTAAATTAATTTCCGGCTCCAAATTATAGGAGTCTAATTCAACAAACTTGTAATAAGTAACCTACTAGGTGTACAACAGTATTGAGGATACAGAGACAAAATGAACAGTCTCTACCTTCTAGGAACTTAGTCTACTGGGAGATACAAGGTTAAATAAGTTAAGAACCAGTAATTTGAGGAGGAAGAGAGCATTAAGAAGTGGAAGGATCAGGAAAAGCTTCATGGAGAAGAGAACACCTGAGTTAGGTTAAAGGAAGATGAGAATTCTGACCGGGAGAGATGAGGCCCTGCATAAGGAAGGGGACGGACAGAGGGCCAGCAAGAGATGACACGTATGATTGTGTAGGATAACAGATTCAGAGAACAGTGGGGCATTTGATCCAGAACGTAGAGCACATAAAGGGAAATAATATGAAATACATTTGAAAAGGTAGGTTATCGACAGCTATAAATTTGCCCACCTCAGGAGTTTGTATCCTTGAGTCAGCAGGGAAATGCTTTTTTGAAGAAGAGTAAATCAAATGAAATGCTGGAAGAGCTGGGAGGGGATAGGATCAAAGACACTTACTCCAAGGGCTTATACGTAACCTTGGGGGGAAAGTGAGACTGAGATGGAGAGAGAAGCTTATTGTAGATAAGTTTTGAGATATGGAAGGAAAGGAAAGGGCCAACACTAACTTGCATTTATTTATATGATGCTTTAAATTTTGCAAGGCACTTTTCATGGAAAAAGGCTCGAAGGGGAAGGTGATAGTTAACATGCTGGATGACAACTGGAAAACAGAAAGATCTCACTAGACCAGAACATTGGGCAGAAACCAATAAGATCAAATTCTGTAGGGATAAACATAAAGTCTTACACTAGTAAAGTTGGGCGAGGAGGAAGTTTGAGCTCAAGGCCGTGATGAGGAGAAATGCTTACGGTGTCTGGGCTTTTTTAGTGGACTGCAAACTCCATGGGAGTCAAAAGCTGGTGCGGTGTCAGATGGCACTAGCCGAGATGGAGAACGAGAGGTACTTGTCCCACTTCCTGCCCTCCAGAAACCACCAGTTTATGGAGGACATTTTTAAACTGGAGATACTCCAGAGGACATTTGACCCCAGACATTAGAACCCAGATCAATAGGTAGAAGTTGCAAAAATGTCAGGAAGAACTTCTGACAAAAGTAGAGTGGGGTAGGGTTACCTCATTGAAGGTCTTCAACCACAGGCTAGATGAGTGCTGGTCTTGTAATATTAAAAAATTCAGTTATAGATTATATTTGATGGCCTCTGTGGTCCCTTCCAACACTAAAAATTACTCTGAAAACCAAGTCAAGGCAGTGATAAGAATCTGGCTTAGTGTCACAGATAAGAATAGAAGTTCTTAGGTGGACCTTAGTTTTCTCATCCTTAAAATAAAGAGGTTGAACTAAATTCTCTCATTTCATGATGCAATTGTTATGAACCCATGTAGGGAAAAAAAAAAGTACATAAAAATAGGGCACAACAGCTTATCAAATCTTTTCAGCTCTGCTTTTCTGTCATTCTTATTTGCTATCAGGATCAATCTTGAATTACTTATAGATTGATAAAAAAAAAAGTTGCTTATGTCTCGTCTCTTCTGTAATATATTTGTGGAATATAAGAAAGCCATTTGTTTTAAGGGTCATTTCAGGCTACTGGTATAAATCAAACATATTAGGATTCCTCAGAGTATTATTACTAATCCATCCTTCATCAGTAACTTACATCTTTCCTTCCTTTGGACTAATTGATCGTACATAGAAGTATTTTGGGAATTGAAAAAAAATAGGAAAATCTAACTTTCCAGTCAGCGAACACCTAAAGGAAAAAGGTGAAGACTGAATTAATAACATAATATAGTATAGTTTCTAGTGTTAACCTGGCTGAAATGTTAATTTTTTTTACAGAAAATAAATTATACAATTAATACTTATAACTTAGTCCCCCTTCCCCCCAAAAAAACCCTATTATTTGTTTTGTTTCAAATCTGCATGTGGTATCGGAAAGCATCAAATTACTTAATGAAAGAGTTTATCTCAATTTTTTTAAACTACTGCTTTAATACAAAACAATATGAACTACAGGTGACCCTTATCTCCAAATCTGAAAAAGAGTAATTTCAGATAGGACTATTTTGGGAATTTACATTTATATAATATGCTAAAGATTTACAAAAACTAATGAATATAGTGATTTGGGATCAGTTTGATCTAAATTTACATTAGTTTGACACCCCAGCTGCCCCCAACAAAAGACAATTGCACCAGTTTGGGAAGCTCCAGTATCTTCTTCACTCAACCCTCATGAGATTTAAACAGCTGACTGCTGCACAGCTGGTGATTGGCTTTTTGGACGCTTATTCTTGTGCTTTAAAAAAAAAAAAGGTTTGTAAGTGTTATTTTACTTTCCCCCTTTTGCTTTTTCAGATTTATGGACAAGAAGCTATCATGTAAGTTATTTAAGATCATTTTACTAACAAATGTTTTAAGTTTTTATACATGTGGGTCTGGTGGCAGTATCTAATTCAGTACTATTGGTTAATATTGAAATAATGTATACTAAAACCTCTAGTTCAGTTTCAGCAGTCTGTATGGGGGTAGAATTGCAATCCATCTCTGTTAAAATCATAGTAAGTACAAATTAAGAGATCATTTTAGGTCGAATGTTTAAAGTTCAGACTACTGGAATGGTCTCTTACAGTCTCTTTAAAAGCTTCATAAATAACTGACATGCCTGTGATCATTCTGATCACTCTTCTTACTAAGATACTTAGTAGACCCTCCACAACATAACACTTGATCAATTCCAATTTGTTTCTGAACAGACTGAAATAATTTGATTTCTTTTTTTAATCACTAAGTCAGACTTTAATTGAGGCCAGTTGAATGAAATTTTCTCTTAATAATACTACTCTTTGAAAGTTCAGTGAACTGCTTTGGCACAGTATCTTAAGTGGCAAATTTATTTCACATATTGTGATTTGTGTTACTTTATATTGTATAGCCAGGATGGACAGCTAGGTGCTGTAGAGTCCCAGGCTTGAAAAGATCAAACAAGATAATAAAGCATTTTGCAAACATTAAAGCAATATGTAAGTGTTAGTATTATTAATTTTTTTTCTTTGAATGGCTAATGGACAATTTTGCTAAAATTTCGCTTTTTTTTCTTAGTGAAATTGAATGGTGGGAGGCACGTCCAAGGAATATTGCGGGGGTTTGATCCATTTATGAATCTTGTGATTGATGAATGTGTAGAGATGGCACCAGGTGGGCAACAGAACAATATTGGAATGGTGGTAAGTAACAATTTTCAAAATGATTGTAGTTCGTAAGTATTTGTTAAGCTTACCAGGCACAGTGCTTATGTCATGAGCATCTCTTCTATAATAAATTCGTGGAATGTAAGAAAGCCATTCATTTTTAAGGGTCATATCAGTCTACTAGTGTAAATCATTTAAACATGCTTGAATTCCTCAGAGACTAATCCATCCTTCATCTTCACCGACTTTCTGCACCTGGAAAGCTAATTCTCTTCACTTTTTTGAAAATGTTATATAGATGGGCCTTCTGGCTTCTTTCATACTGACGTATGGACAAATGAAAAGCAGATTGCATTCAAGGTCCAGCCATTTTATGGTTTGTCTCAGGAAAATCTTTTAAACTATAAAAACCTCATTGTCTAGATGTCAGATTTCCTAACTAGAGTATTATCTGACACTTAAGTGCCTACATTCATATTGTCCCATATCTGGGGAAAAAAAAAACACTTTCAACTTCCACACCACCTTCCTTTAAAAAGCTTTAACTCAGGTGTCACTTCTCCATGAAGCGTTCCCAAACCTTCCCACACTGAGTCATCTCCTTCCTCACATTTTTCAGCACTTTGCCTTGTGTGCATCTTCCCCTCCTCGTCACTAGAATTTCACGTTTTTTGAGAGCAGGGCCTGTGTTGTCTTATGTCTTTGTATCTCTCCTGCTTTGTGCAATTATTGATCTCTTGAAGCAGAATGACTAAGCGGGCCAACATTGTAATTTCAACTAATACTGCCTTTCTACAATGTGAATTATCATTCTGTTGCAGATTTCCTTGTCAGATACACATTCATATGGATTCCAAATGTAAATTGTTCATCACCCTGCCATTCCTTTTACCATTAATAGGGATAGTCTGAAATTGAATTTTATTTTAGGTTGACCTATAACTATAATTCTTTAAGATTTATGGGTGGTCATTTCCTGGACATTAACACTGATGTGGTTGTATGGGTTATATGGACGTTCATGATACCAATTTTCTATTCTAAGGAGAAAGCACATGCCACTGTTATCAGGAGATCCACGAGATTAGGGACTGTGGATTCTGATGTAACAAACAGCCAAATAGTTCTTAAAAGCATGGGTCTAGATCAGAGAGGTCTGTAAACCCAAGCTAAACTGTGAATTAGCATTGAGGGGCCAGTACTGACTCCCAGTAGGAAGTACTGAGAATTTGGATTTGGTTTGGCTAGCACTGATCTGTTTCTTCCAGGCCTCCCAATGCTAAAAAAAAAAAAAAAATCTGCGTTTGGCTTTGAGCTCTGGTTGTAAACCAATCCCTACTAAAGTGTTAACTGAGAGGTCCTAAACTAGTATGTTACGTAGAAAGACTAGAAAAAAGCAAAACCTTTAAGACCTAATGGGATGAAAGGTGGTAAGTTCAGGTAGTTTGTTCTAACCTTACTGCAGCAACTTCATGGCAGTGGCACCTTATCTAATGAATTGTTATTGGTTAGTTTGTTTGAAATTGATGGTTCACAAGCTGCTAAATGTCATAATTTGGATTTGAGCCTGGGTCTCTTCTCTCCAAAAGGTTGCTGGCCTCTGAACTGGATCTTTTAATAATCCATAATACATACAAATTATGTCATAACACACAAGAGAAAAAAATTCCTATGTGAAACTCAGTTACTAGATGGTTTGGTTACATACTTACATACAAAATGGTCCTCACAGGCTCCAGAAACTCTTATTAAAAAACTAACTCTAACATAATGTATAATGGCAGCAAATAGTTTTCAGCTAGAGAATACATAAGAGATGAGTTCCGTTCTTAATTAGTGACTTGTGCTGATTTGTTTAAAGTTCATTTCACTTCTCTAGCCAGGTTTCATGTTCTGCTTTACTAACAGCCTTACTCTTTCTTAGGTAATCCGAGGAAACAGTATCATTATGTTAGAAGCCTTGGAACGAGTATAAGGAAGGAAGCACCCGTGATGCCCTGGAGAGAGCCTCATCTTTTTTTCTTTTGATACGTAAAGTTAGTCATTGTATATTCTTTGTTTAACTTTTTGAAAATAAACTTTTTGTAAGATGTTTAGATGTTTTCTTTTTCTTGGGCACTCCTGAAAGGAAAACCACATAGTAGTGACACCTTTTCTTTAATTCTTCAGTTTTGTTTGATGCTACAAGTTAAGGATAATCAGAGGGTTCCTTTAAATTTAAAAGTAATGTTCAACTGAAACCCAGGAAACTATTTACAATATTAATACTAAGGCCATTTTGGCTTTTGCATTCTATTTATATTAACACAGGTAAAATAAAGACACTGAACAGAGTGGCATATTTGTTTATTTTCATTTCACTGTGAGCAAGAAAAAAATAGAGGGAGGGGAGGTGTGTAAATCCTTAGCCAGGCCTTAATTAGATTGAAAACTCCACAGGAAATCATTTGTAGGGTTAAGTTTTTTGGTGGGTTATTGGAGGTGAGGAACAGGGCATAGTATTTCTTCCTCTAAAAGCTCAGGCTAGGATTCATATATAGGTTGTAATATTTAGGCCCCTGAGTTAGAATTATGAAAAAAAGTGACATGGCCTAAGCTAATCCTTTTAACAGTGTAGTGAGAAGCATGACAAGCAATTGGGATAAAACCTGTTCTGTTGGTGACACAGCATTTCCACAAATGATCCACCCCCACCATTACCCAGAATAAGAAACACCATGAAAAAAGAATCAGCCCACAAACCTTTTAACCCAGAATCATGGTTTTGCTATTAGCCTTCTGAACACTGGCGACCCTTTTAACACAACAACCCTTTAAAAACATACTGAGGCTCCATGCATCATGAGCAAGCGTTATCTACTGATAACTGGTTTCCCCAACATAACTTTATTAACAGTGAGAGCAGATACTACTTGTCCTTAACATCTAAGTTTGCAATTGGTACACTATCTCAAAGAAAAAGTAGCTAAAAGCAGTGTTAATGATAAGACATGATCTTACTCAAATCTTGTTATGTTACTCAGCCAATCTTTAGCATATACGTGGGATGTTATGCTCTATACCCATCATCTGAAAGAATCTACAAAAGGGGAAACAATGTTTTTTTAAACCAATTCTTGATTTTAACAATTAGCCTACGAATGCTAAAACCCTTCACCAAGTACCCTTCAACAATCACATTATATGTAAGCTCAATATTTGCCATTAAAAAATGTCAGCCATCCCAAGGGCTTTGCAAATAGAACATTTAATAGTGACATCCACTAATTAATGCTCAGTATACATAGCTGTGAAAGGCAAAATTTTATTGAGGTAACTGTGTGGTAGGATTGATTTCTACAACCCTTTGGAGGGCTCTCCTCAGTGTTTTGTTGATAAAAATTCCCTAATGTAACAGCAGTAATTTTCATTTGCTTTTTTGTATACAACCTAAGTTTTTGCTAGTTATTCTTCATATGGCTACTTCTAATTAAGTACTTGATCTTCCCCTCTGACAGTAGGGAAACTGGGAATTGGCTCTAGTTGAGATTTTTTCCCCAGAAGCTGAGTGGCAACTCTCAAACTTCATTATATCAAGTATCCCAATGTTTTCTTCCCCCCTCCCAAACCCTTAAACAGTATGGAATGTCTTTTTCATGTGAATCTCAATGCACATTTTTTCACTTTTTTTCTCTTTACTATTTTTGGAGTTGATTTTAAGAGGATTTTACATGAACATTTAAGCTATTTGCAGTCTATTTTTTCCCAGGTGCACAGAAACCTACTATGGGTACTTATCACCCATTGGCTAATTTTGATCTCTTTGCTCACTGAGCTTCAAAGGCTGTAGCAACCGCTCTAGATTATCCCAGAGCTATATAAAAATACACCTTTGTTAGGGATTAAAGAGCTGAAGGGGATCTTAAGATGTGGAGTCCAACTCCACCATCTTTATAAATAAACTAAGGCCCAGAAAGGTTACATAGCTTCCCAAGGGTTGACACACTTAGTAAGCATCTGAAGCAGAATTAAAACCCAGGTCGTACTCCAAGTTTAACGCTCTGTCTGGCTACACCATGTTGCAATCTGGTCTGATCCAGATGTGGCTGGCCTTGCTCCAGCCTTAACCTAAATCCTTCAGATGGAAGGCTGCTTCCAAAGTATTAGCTGTAGAAATGAGATTTTTCAATTGTATACATTGGGGCAGAACTTTTAAAATGCCCATTTAGCTACCTACTTAAGAAAAATACAAAGGCAAGACCAACAGTTTAGAAGCATACACTTCTAAGGTACCTTTAAAAGAATCTTCAGTTTCATGAATTTTATTCTTAAAATGGACCTGTAAATAAAGTGGACTCTGCTGAATAATAACACTATGGAGAAATAGTGGTTAAGTCAAACTTTAGAGAGAGATTTGAGAATAGAAAGATTTCCTGACTCCCCCAGTGACAATAAAACTTACTTTTGGTTTTCCTTCAAGATTGATTCTAGTGACTTCTGCCTTCACATCTTGGAGGATATAATATTAAAAAGTACCTGAGCCTTATCCTTTAAAAAAAAAAAAGAGTACAACAGAGCTATAGAATTGAGAATTTGGCCTTCAAAAAGTGTGTTTGGCAATGGCACATTTACAGTGAAGAGGGATAGGGCATATAGTACTGAAAAAGAAAATGAGTTTAGCCCATTACTGATAGCCTTCAGGTGCTGGATTATAAATCTCAGAGCTAGAAAGGAGAGGGCCTTAGAGATTATCTAATCCCATCCAGTCCTCTCATTTCCCAGATGAGGAAAATAAGAGCCTCATGTCCAAGATTAAACTAGTTAACTCTTGCCTCCAACTCCTATCTGAGCTCCTTCACAACTTCCACAAAACCAGCGAAGACTACTCCAAAGTTGGGAAAGGTTCCAAATTAAAACACAACTGGTTTATCAAATTCCTTACTTTTGTACCTAGTTTCAGCCTAGACTGAAAAAGGTCCTTGAAGACTTACATAGTAGCTTTAAAGACAGAATTTTGGGCAATGGCTATGTGTTAATCTTTGACTGAACCCTCTACCTCCTTCAAACCCACCACTGATTACTTTCATTTGACTAAGGATAATGACATGACAAATCAACTAATGCCAACATCCCTGGCTCACAGGGACTTGACCCTTCTTGTCATCTTGGGATTTCATTTGGAGGCATGAGAGGAAGGAGGGAGAAAAGGATGTTGGTGACACTTCAAAGCTCTGTTTTGAGTTTCTCATACAATCCTTCTTGGTCAATCATCTCTGTGTTCCCATACCAACGATGGTAGGCAAGGAGCGCTGCATTATGGGCTGCAATGGCACTCATCTCCATCGCACTTGCTGCCCACTCTATGGCACTGAGATAGTATATGCGATCATGGAGTATGATGGGTGGGCACTTCGCTGGAGGCTTATACTCGGGGTATGCAAGCCACTCCTGCTCCTCTACTAAATCATGAGATGCAAAGAGCAAATTAAGTTGCTCCTTGGTAAGAGATTCTGAGGAAAAGATTTTCCAAACAGCTGAATCGGTTGCTGGCTTAGATTGAGTATCAGCCTCTTTTCTTACAGGGGTTGCTACAGAGATGCTGTAAATAAACGAATTTGGATTGTCGGTGGTGAAGACGTCAGAAAGGTACACGCTATCAGTTGCTGTTAAGCCAAAGAAAAGTGGATTCAGTCGCCCATGAACAAGAGTAGTCACCAAGTGGTAGTGGTGGTATTGGTGAAATTCTGGAATGGGTGGATCAAAGTTTAGAAAAGTGATATTGGATATTCTGCTGTTCAGTGGGGCGGCCACCATGACGATGTCGTAGAAGTCTGTGTTGATCCCTGAATCTGTTTTATAGGTGACTTCATATGCCTTCTTGGGTCCTCCTGGAGGGAAAAATGACATTTTCATTAAAATTTTTTGTAACAGAAATAATGACCACACATTATTTCACAGTGTCTGAAAAACTATTTTTATAGGATTGTTTTCTCAATTACCACAATGCATTCGAGAATTTTTAATCTTTAAAAGATAAAAGACTGTTCTTTGGCCTCTCCTCAATAGAACAATTCAGGAGAGAAATTACAATGCCTTGCCAACAAATGCTAAAATATCACAGGACTTTTACTTTGGGGGATAAAATCATATTGCGGGAATAAAAAGGATCTCTTCTTACATATTAACACATTTGTGACTAGGTGGATATAATGAACACCACTCTCCATTTGTTCTACTCCAACTGTTCCTTCATGATTACTGACCCTTTAACATGGGCATTTTCTGAAGGAGATGTCCTCAGAATTCTTGACTGGGAGTCCAAAGACCTCAGTTCAAACCCTCAGTTAATTTACTTGTGTGACCCTGACCAACTCACTTCAGCTCTCTAGTCTCAGGTTCCTCATATGTAAAATGAGGGGACTGAATCAGATGATCTCTGAGGTGCCTTCTAGCATTAAACCTATGGACTTCATGAAATCTTGCCTTGACAACTACCACTGAGAATCTCACAATGACTAAGGACCTCAGGCCTCTGAGTAGACTAACAGGCCCATGTCATCTGGCCCTAGAACCACTAGATTCTAGCATTAACTACATACAGATTATCTTCTAGATGCATTTCATCCTCTGCCATTTTGCGATGAGGTCACAGAGATGCCACTGCATTCATGTTTGTTTAATCTTGTCTCTAGGGACCTACACACTAGAGTTGCCATCTGCTGTCATTAGGATTCAGAACTATCAGAAATCCAGAACCTTCTGGAGCAAAAGGACCATGGAAGGCTTGCAATACTGGGGACTGTTCCTAATATATGCTAGCTTTCTAGCTATACCTTCTTTCCTGCCATCTTGGAATGAGTTGGAGCAGAATGTGAGTTCATACCAGTCTTGGGGAATCAAGCACCATGTGTTTACATATGCATATATCCCAGCCTGAAATCCCTGCTACCTCCACAGCATTTGCAATGAGACACAACTCTGCTACTCTTGCACCAAACATCAAGCTCTGTTATCACAAGATCCTGGAGGGTGGAGCCACCAACTAACTGGTTTTTGCCCTATCCTACAGTTGGTATACTCCTCCTCTTCTAATCCCTGCAATTCATAGTCGCCATTTGCTAAAACAGAAGCCCTACATTCTTCTCATACCTCTTCTTTACTCCATTCCTCCCCGGGGCCCTGCTTCCTGCTCTCTGGACTTCTTTCTCCACAGTTCTCCAGGAGCCTTCCCAACCCAGAAGAGCCCTCCATCCTCGCAACCTCACACCAGAAGCTTCTTCAGTCCCTACACTTTTCTCTGGTTAATCATTTCCAAGAACCTCAATTTTAAGAGAGGACTCACAGACCAGCAACGTTCACTTCTTTATCTGGACTCTGCTCCTGACTCTCCTCATTTCCTTCTCCACCGTTATCCTTCTATGTGGAGTCTTCCTCCATTAAAATGTAAGCTCCTTACAGGTAGGAATGGACAGTCATTGTTTTTGTTTCTATTTGTATCCCTGGTGTTTAGCACAGTGCCCTGGCATAGAGTAGGGACTTGACTGCCATCTCAGCCCTACTACTCTATATCTCTTTCATCAGTACCATTATCTCAATGTACACCACATCTACTTCAGGCCTTCACAAGCTCTTGCCTCATCTATTGTAATAATGTGTTAATTGGTCCTGTACTTACACTACCTCCTCTTCAATTCACCTTCCAGAGAAGCTCCCAATATTCTCTTCCTAAGGCACATACTTGACCATATCACTCTAACAATCAGAAAAATTCAAATCAAGACAACCTTTAAGACATTACCTTACACCCACTAAAGTGATATAATTAGCAAGAACAAAAAAGATAAAACAATCTATATGTACAACAATTGGTGAGTGGCTAAATAATATTTTATTAATCTAACAGAATATTATAGTGCCATAAAAATATTAAATCTGAAGCATACATGGAAATTTGGAAAGAGCTCCACAAATCAAAGCAGAACAGCAGACCCAGAAGTGTGTACACACAAGCAACTGTATCTTTTAAAAAGAAAGCAAAGGCAAAGGTGGCAGAATTTCAGGTCAACCAAGGAGACATAAGACAAAAGCTTTTTTGTTGTTTATTAATTCATTTGGTTCTACCTTTTAAAGATTTTTTATACAATATTCTAATCTTTATTTTGTATGTTTAGTATACTACTTGCTTTTGTTGACAATTATTGCTGTAATAAAAACATTTTTAAGAAAATCTTTAGAGGTTCTCTATTGCCTTTAGAGAAAAAAAGAATATAAATACCTTAGCCTCATATTTAAGGCCTGACACAATCTGGCTCCAACCTACAATTTCACTCTCATTTCAAACAACTCATCTTTGACTCAGTCACCACTTACATCTAGGTCCATCTCCAATTATGCTTTATTATTCAACTATCATCATTCCTTTTTATCTGGAACCATAATCAAATCAATGTTGCCCTTGTTACTTGGAAAGGGTGTTAATCTACACCCCTCTGGCTCTACTTCCCACAAGTGTGACAATTCAAGCCAAAATATCCTTCCCTAGTCCTTAATTTACTACCTACCAGTTATCTCCCTCAATTAGAATATAAGTTCCTTGAGGGCAGCAACTACCTTTGTATGTGAATCCACAATGCTTATCACTGTGCTCCACACATAGAAATCATTGAATAAATGTTTTTTCATCTATTCACCTTCATATTCTCTATGTCCTGGTCAAATCAGGCCAGGAGCTGTGGCCTAAAACTGGTATTCCAAATCCCCGATTCGTGCATTTGCCCAAATTGTCCCCCATGGCTAAAATACACCTGCCTCTTCATTTCCAGGGCATCTAGATGGTGAAGCACATACAGCACCGGGCCTAGAGTCAGGAAGAGTTATCTTCATGAGCTCAAATCTGGCCTCAGACACCCACTCAGCTGAGTGACCCGGCACAAGTCACTTAACCCTGTTTGCCTCAGTTCCCTCATTTAGAAAATGAGCTGGGGAAGGAAACCACAAACCATTCCAGTATCTTTGCCAAGAAAACCCCAAATGGGGGCATGAAGAGTCAGAAACAATTTAACAACAACTTCATCTCTCATTCTCAGAATATTTATCTTCCTTCAGGCCTCAGGGCAAGTGCCACCTCCTTTTTGAAGTTTTAGGTCTTTCCATCTCACCCTTCAGCCCGAATTACCTTGAATTTATTTATCTACACAGAGGTTTTATACTACAAACATAGTGTGAGCTCTTGGAGGGTTAGGGACTGTTTTAATTTTTACTTTTGTATTCTAAGTGCCTAGTACACAGTAGGTGCTTAATCAATGCCTGTTAAATTGAAATGAACACATAAATGGTAAATTTGGGAGGGTGGAGTAGAAAGGAAAAGAAAGACTTCTCTGACTGTCCCATCCCTTCCCCCTCCTGCCCCTCCCCCCGCCCCGCAGTAAATAACCATCTTCTAGAAGAGTTTAGGAGGAAAAAACTAAAAAACCTGCAGAGAAGTTTACCTGTCTGTGTGGTCCTTGCTTTCTCCTCTATGTGCATAACTGTGCCAGAGATAAGCGAAGCTTTGGAAAACTGAAGGAGCTCTTCGCAAACACGTTTATTTCCACCTTCTACAGCCCATAGGCCAGAATCTATACCTGCCAAGGACACTGCACCTATCAGAGGGGAAAAAATGTTTAAAAAGGCAGACAGGCCACACACAAAAAAAAAAAAAAGCTTCCATCCAATCAGTTTCCCCAAATTTGTCAGCATTGCTTCACAGCTCAGAATAGCAATGGGATGGATGAAGCTATGTTTAGATTTTTCATAGTTCCTCACCAAAGAATCAGGAGTTAGAAGACGGCTGATTCTATGTGAGTTTCATCTCTATTTCCATTAGATATTTGCTAGGTCTTCTCTAAACAGAGAGCCAAGGAACAGACTGTCCTCTGTTCCACATAGACATTCTGTGGTCTTGTGGAACAAAAGCTATTCTCTCTACCACGGAGATGATACAAGGAGGCCAGGGCTCTTATAACCACAGCCACAACCCTTTACAAAACACATTTCCTTGAGGAGATCCAACGCAAACTGAATGTGCTGGCTTACCTACAAAGCCATTGATGCCTGTGTTCTGGCCATAATTGAACCTCGTGACGGGAGCAACAATTTCACTGAGGAATTTCTCTGAGAAGCCTGCTTTCTGCATAGACTGGAGAATGGTCTTGTTGAGCATTCCAGCGAATTCATCCCCTCCTAGGGCATGCATCAAGCCTTCCACGCTACTAAAAGAGTAGTCATGGGACTGATAGCGGTAAATCCTTCAGTGAAAAAAGGGGAAAAGGCCAGTAAGCACCAAAGAGAATGATTCCTGACCCCATAGCCTGTGGTTGTCAGCATGAGAGGGGTGGGGATGGGGTAGAGATAGAAGAAAGAAGGAAGAAATGGTATCATGAAATCAAAAATATTTCTAGCCCTAGTGCCCTTCCTAAGTTTCAGTCCCTGGTCTTCTATTGCTTTCTGGCTATATCTTTTTTTGGTTCTACAATCACCATACATTCAACATGTTCCTAAAACCAAGTTCATATTCCTCTGCAGAGAGGGAGAGAGACAGAGAGAGACAGACAGAGACAAAGAGACACGGAGAGAGAGGAAAGGAGAGGGAGGAGGAAGAAGAAAAGAGGAAGGAAAGAAGGAAAGAAGGAAGGAAGGAAGGAAGGAAGGAAGGAAGGAAGGAAGGAAGGAAGGAAGGAATTCTTTCAAAGATCTTATTATCTTCTCCCTGTCACCATCTTTGACACCTTCCTAATTTTCATATCCAGTCAGCCACCAATTTCTATCAATTCTTCTTTCAAAATATCTTATTTCCTTCCATTATATTCCCACAGCCACAGGCTTGGTTTAAGCATGGACTAGGGCAATAATAGTTCTCCCTTACTCAAATCTCTTCCTCATCCAATCCATCCTATACATTATTACCAGATAAATCTTACTGAAACACCCCTTCCATCAAGATAGTCTTCTACTCAAAAACCTGTGGCTCCTCTTGCCTACATCAAACTTATCCAACCAAATTAAAATGTAGTTAGGAAATGTTTAAACACATAAAAATACAACAAAACATAGATAATGTTAACCTATGATTTTCTAAGTCAATATGCAGCCTGCAGGAAATCTGTTTTTATTTGAGTTTGACACTACTAATCTAGTCCACCCGCACTCCCACCTATTTTATAGATTAAGCTGAGACTCACAAAGGTCAAGGGCCTTGCTAGAACTCACACAGGTGGAACAGAGCTGGAATTATACTCTAAATCTAGCCTTCATTCCACAACACCCACACCACCCCACCTACAGAAATTCAAAAAAGAGAAGGCAGAGGGAAAGGGAGGAGGAAGAGAAAAAGGGAGGGAGAGGAGAATGAGAGGGGAGGAGGAAGAGGGAGAGGGGGAGAGAGAGAGAAAGAGAGCGAGAGGAGGGAGAGAGAGGAAGAGAGAGAGAGAGAGATAGCCAAGTGCTTTAGAAAAAGATTTCATGAAAGAGGTAGGATTTGGGTACTTTGAAAAGGGAGAAAGGCCCAATAGAATTGCAGTGGAAAAATGACCAACAGTGAGGAGAAAAGAAACAGAAGAGTGGGCCAGACTATGGAGGGCCTGGGAAACCAATCAGCTAACACCAGACTTTTCCCCAAAAATGAGTCACCCCAGGGCTGCTTGTCGTACACTAGTCTTCCCTGCTAACTTTGTTAGTAAGTCACCGGAAGATACTCCGCGGTATTTTGCCCAATGCATTGTGTAAATTAATTTTTAACAAGGATCCCAGTGTCCCCCATGAACTTCCCTAACACACACACACACACACTCTCTCTCTCTCTCTGTTTCTGTCTCTCTCTCTCTGTCTCTCTCTGTCTCTCTCTCTCTCTTTCTCTCTCTCTTTATGAAATGGAGGGAACGCATCCTCCCTAATGACTACCAATGAGGTAGCAAGATACCCTGAAGGAAAATGGATTCTCCCGGCCAGTTTCAAGGGAAGCCAAAGGGCTCTTTCTTGGGCGAAACCTTCTACCTCTACCCCCTCCACCACCTCCGCCACCCTCATGTAAAAAATGTGAGCAAAGCTTTAGGAGTCTGTGCTGCTCAAAGAAACTGAACACTGATGAAAACATCTTGCAATTATATGATACTCAGATTTGGCAAGAATTATGATGCGATGAAACACAGGTAAATCAAGCGCTCCAGCTCCAGAGCCACTTAGTAATTCCCAGCCCTAGCTTTGTCCCAATGTGGGACTTCCCCAAATATTCCAGGAGGTACTATGAATTTTGAAAAGAAAATTCTGATTTGCTTTAATAATAAAAATATATCACACGGTACTTTTCAACCAATCAACAAATACTTATTAAGCATTTACTATGTGCTAGGCACTGTGCTAAGTGTTAGGTACACAAAGAAAAGCTAACAGTAGCTGCCTTCAGGGATCTTATGTTCTAATGAAGGAAACAACATGCAAATAGATACATACTAGCAGCAAAGTGGTGAAGTAAGGAGGACCTGAGTTCAAATGTCACTTTAGACACTTACTAGCCGTGTGACTGTGTTGGTAAGCAAAATGGGCTCCTTAGCACTTAGTTCAACAAGTGCCCTTGAAGAGTTTGGCTTTTGTTTGCTTTGAGTAATTCAGCTATTTCATTGAATCTTACTAAGTGCAAAGCCCCAGGCCCAAACCCCTATTAGGTGTAAAACCTATGTGGGTGTGGATTGGCAACTAAGGTGGGGCCCAAGGTGGGGCCAGCTCCAGGAAGGGCCTAGTTTACATGTCTGGGGCAGCAGAGGCTCTTAGACCACGTGGGTCTAAGTCTGCCTCTTTGTGACGATTTTAGGTCACGTGGGTGAGTCGCATGTGTGGCTCACCCCTGATGCTGACAAAGATATAAAAACCAGGGGTTGGCCTCTTCTTCCTTGGAGCTCTTTGCTACAGCAGTGGTGGTGCATGACTCAGGGCCAGCCCTTGTTCTGAGCTCCCAGGCTGAACCTAGATGTTGGTAACTATGAATTGTATTGAGTCTGTCTGTTTGTAATTTGTTTAAGGGCTCTTGAGATGGTGTTGATGAAGAGACTCCTGGCAGTTGTAGCTAAGGAGCCCTCCAGCTTGTAAACCCAGATGCTGAGACTTCGTTGAAATATGGTAACTATGTATTGGGATTTGAATCAGACAAGGTCTGTCTGTTGATGTTTGTAATTTGCTTGTATTTTGCTCTGAAGTTCAGGGTGCTGGCTTTTTCCCCTGAACTAAGTGAATGATATTTGTGTGCTGAATTAAAGTAAGCTTGCCAATCCATTCACCTTGCTCTCCTTATTAAGGCAGATCAAAAGAACCTTTGGTTTTGCGGCATGCTGGCAGCTTTCTGGGTTCTGGCTGTGGGTGGATCTTACACCCCCACAGAAGCTGCTAGCCAGATTGTTAAAACAGTGACCCTGGGCACGTCACTTAACCCCAGCTGCCTCCAAAAAAAGAAGAAACATTTACTTTGTCATGTAATCAAACAGCGAAGGAGATGAGATGCTCACAACTCCAAAAAGTTTGGGGACTAAGACATTTTACTATAAACCTCCTGGGGAGCCAAGACTCATTCTTCTTTGCATCTACAGTACCTAGCACACAGCAGATACTGCATAAAGGTGTGCTGCTTAACTAAATTAAATCAAAACACAATTTCCAAAACTCTGAGACTCATCTGTTGCTGGTTGCTAGTTCTTGTTTAAGGCTTATTCACTGCTACAATTAGCCCAAGAGAGGTTCCTCCTCTGTTATTCAAACAAGCAATTCCTTGCTTGCTGAAAAACCCCCAGAGACAAGGTACCTGTACAACAGCCCAGCCCAACCTGCCTGGCTCACGGAGCCTGTAGGAACAAGTTACCTACTGACTTTTAAAAGGAGAACTTTGTCTCTGGGTTGATGACTGATTCAGAAACATTTGCTCCTTCTAATTAATGTCTTCAGTGGCCCTGGCAGATCTTTCAGAAGAAAATCCACTATAGTGAGATATCACGGACTCCAAAGAAATACCAAAAAAAAGAAAATTTCATAAACCCATAAATTAAGCTTTGAGGAAGAAAGAAATCTGTGATACTTATCAGAAGGCTGAAGAAATAACATTTTTATCCCACTGGAGCTAAGGAGTGGATTACGTGACATGGCACGTAATTTGATAGTTTGGCACTTAGTTTATTCACTTGGCAGGGCAATCGTGGTAATAAATTATTACTCCTGCCACCATCTTGTATACATATGCTTCTTTCTCCACAAAGTTCAAACTAGTCATTCCAATAAGCATACACCCCCCACCCATCTCTAACCCTAAATTAGTTCCTAATCCTAATCCCACCCCAAATTTAGGCTATGTCTTGAAAGAGAATTAGGCTGTAGGTAAATATGAGAGCTTAATAAACACTCTTAACTACATAAGATAAAAAGGCAACCTGGTATTGCAAAAAGAGCATTTGACCTGGGAATTAGGATACCTGAGTTTCAATTCAGATTTGATCCTTGCTGTGTGGCTCTGGGTAATCACTTCACTTCTCTCCCTGAAATGAGGGTAATGATGACTAGATCTCCTACCTCAAAGGGTTGTGGTGAAGAAAGCCTCCTGTGAGCTTTTAAGTGGTATAAAAAGTGAGTCACTCTTCAAGTTGCTGTTGTTGCTAACTGATAAGCTGCTAACCTGTCCTGGTGACATGGCCTAATATGGGCCAGTCTAGAAAGCCTGAATATCTTCTACCCCTGCTAGCCTGGCTTTAACAAGCATTGCCACATTCCTTGAGAACGTTTCTCCAACTGCATCTACGCTCCACTTTGTGAACGGGGAAAATCTCTCCAGTGGTCCCTACAATTTTCATGACAATACTACACAGCCACTGAGAAATCTGGGAAGCAAAATCCCAAAACTGGAATTCCTAAAGTCCAGAAAGTTAAAAAAAATTATGATAAAACAATTACCTCATAAACTTGTCTAAGACATCTTCCATCCACATATGCATCCGGAGAAACTGAAATCCATAGTGCCAGACAAGCTTAATCATGTTAATGATGAACCAAGGGCTCTCTTCAAACACAAGATGCTCTCCATTATGAATACCCATGAGGCCATCAACACATTGAACAGTAGGGAGATCTGCAAAAACAGAAAGGGAAAGCATGTGCATCTTGTATATCATTTTAAGAAGTTGTCTAATGCAATACTTTGCATGAACTGATAGTAGGACAAAATAAGCAGGACCAAGAGGACAATGTATATAATTACTGCGATGTTGCTGTTGTCATTCAGTCATATCTGATTCTTCATGACCCCATTTGGGATTTTCTTGGCAAAGATACTGGAGCAGTTTGTCATTTCCTTCTCCAGCTCATTTTACAGATGAGGAAACTGAGGCAAACAGGGTTAAATGACTTGGCCAGGGTCACAAATTTAGTAAGTATCTGAGGCCAGATTTGAACTCAAGAAGAAGAGTCTTCCTAACTCCAGGCCCAGCACTTTATCCACTGAACCACCTAGCTGCCCAAAAGCCACAATACTTATAAAGAAAAAACACTGAAAAGCTCCAAACTCTGGCCAATGCAGTGACTAACCACAACCCGAGAGGACTGCAAAAAGTGAGAAGAAAGAAAGGGAGGGAAGAAGGAAAGGAAAAGGGGGGTGGGAACAGAGAGACAGAGAGAAAGAAAAGTAGAGAGAGAATGCATGTGTGTGTTTGTATCTGTGCAGGATGGAAAAGGGAGAGGAGGCCTCCTAACAGAAACTTGCTTTTTGGATCAATGGCTTGGGAGTCAGAAAACTGCATTTCTTAGCCCTGGCTCTGCCACTAATATGACCAAAGACAAATCACCTTACCCACTCTGGACCTTGGCATCTTCATCCATAAAATGAGAGGGTTGGCCAAGATAATTTCTAAAGTTCCTGCCAACTCTAAAGCTGGATTACATAATCTACAAGAAAACCTTAGGCACACTCTTTTGTGACATAGCCTGCTTCCATTCTAATTGTCTTTATATGTGTATGTGTGTACATATACATATAAATATACATGTATAAATATACACATGTATATACATATGCATGTGTATACATCCATACATCCATTTGTTATTATTGTTCAGTCATTCAGTCAATTCTGACTCTTCACGACCCCATAAAGGGTTTTCTTGGCAAAGATACTGGAGTGATTTGTCATTTCCTTCTCCAGCGGATTAAGGCAAAGAGGTTAAGTGACTTGCCTCGGGTTGCACAGCTAGTACATGTCTGAGGCTGGATTTGATCTCAGGTCTTCCTGACACCAGGCCTAGTACTCTATCCCCTAAGCCACCTAGGTGCCCTGTGTGTGCATACACATACACACACATATGTGTACATATATACACTCATATGTGTGTATATATACATATATATACATATGTATGTGTGTTTCTTTTATTGAACTTTTACTCCCTGGTTTTTGTTTGTGGTTGTTGAGTTATTTCAGTCATGTATGATTCTTTGTGACCCCATCTGGGATTTTCTTGGCAAAGATACTGGAGTGGTTGGCCATTTCCTTCCCCAGCTCATTTTACAGATGAGGAAACTGAGGCAAATAGAATTAAGCGACTTGACAAGGGACATACAACTAGTAAGTATGTAAGACCAAATCTGAACTCAGGTCTTCCTGACTCCAAGCCCAGAACTCTATCCACTGTACCACCCAGCTGCCTCGAGTATCAAGTACTCCCTGATATTTCTGCTTATTGATCCCAATTTTGCCCTCTGGAGCCAGAGTGTCATTCTATCTCTTTTCCAGATGAGAGTCCTTCAAATAAATATCTTACAAAAGATAAACTATCATGACCCCCTTAAGCGTCCTCCAGGCTCAACATTTCTAAGTTGTTCAAGCATTCCTTCCTATGACACAGCTGGCAGTCCTTCCAGGGGGGAGAGCCACCCTCCTCTGGATATGCTCTAGTTAGTCAATGTTCTTCCTAACATGGGCTTTGAGAAGTGACTGCAAAAACTCCAGGTGCCATCTGAGAGTGGCAGAGTCCACTGAATCACAAAACCAAGAAATGCAAACGTTCGAAGGGACCTTAGAGGCTGAAATCCTGGCTCTGCCAATGCTTGTATGTGTGACCTTGGGTAAGTGATATGGCCTCTACAGGTCTCAGTTTCTTTATCAGCAAAAGGTCAGCGTTAAGCTCGATGATCACTAAAGTCCCTTCAAGCTCAGATACGCTATGATTCTTGATTGCTATTAGCTTATATCCAGAGAAAGGAAAGGAAAAGTCCAAGAAATAAAGCAGTTTACTTACTAAAAGCCAAAGGCTTAGCAGGCATATTTGGGTTTGAATTATTTAAACGGATGCTCTCTCAGGTTTCAATATTAACTCTGTTGTAAATATTTGCCCAAAATGTAGCCAGTATGGTAGGTCTAAGATACTAACCTCCCTGAAGTTTTTTTCTATCAATGTTTAACTGAATTTACATGTGTATCTACTCTCTGATTAGAACATCAGCTATTTGATATTTCATAACCTGGCAATGTGCCATTTTGTTCAGGTCTAGAGCCAAGCAGCATGATGTAGGTAAAAATGACAGCAGTTTTGGAGGCAGCAGTCCTAGGTCCAAATCTTCGATCCACTCCTTATCATCAGTATGACCTCTGGCAAAATCTGAAGTCAGTGAGTCACAACAGAATTTTTCAGAATGAAAATTAACATGGGAATCAGTCTATTCTGTATAACTGAATACTCTGGATAACTGAAGACCAGGCATAATACAAAACTTTCCAACTTTGCAATGTACCCCTAAACGCTCTTCTCTCCCCGGGCAGCTCTCTTAATTCCCAGCCCTGCCTACCCCATCCTGCACCTTCGAATAGGAAGGCTGATAGTGCTGAAGAAAAGCCAGAAAATCCTGAATTTGAATCCTGCCTCAGACATTTATTAGCTGTTTGACCCTGCAGTAAGACACTTAATCTCTCTCTGCCTCCGTTTCCTTATTGGTAAAATAGCACCCACAAGGTAGTTGGGAGGATCAAGTGAGATTAATATCTATAAAGCATCTTGCAAACTTTAAAATGGCATTTAAATGCTAGCAATTACTCTTCCTATCACAGAAGCAACATGATGTAGTTAGTGCACAGAGAGCAAGCCATGAAGCCCCAAGACCTGGGTTCAAGTGCCGTCTCTAACATGTGGCCAGGGGCAAGTCCCTTAATCTCTCAGCGCTCTGGAAAGCCATGTAACACTATAAATTGCAGAGAAATTGGTGACCTATACTGCCAGATGGTGTTTCCTCACTTGGGAGTCCTCTAGCCAATGAAATCACAGATGTCATCCCTATCCCGGGCATCATAATCATCATCATTAATTACTAAAATTATTAATAACTATATGCAATAATTATTAGTAATAGTAATGTATATTTATATGTCATAATTTTATTATATTATGATTACTGTTATTGTTACTATTATTATTATTATTATTATAGTGGAATGAACACTATGTGGAGTCACAAGACCAATGGTCCAGAGTGGGCTGGCACTAAAAATGTCTCTGCCGCTAACCAGCTGCATGACCTTGTACAAATCACTTTCCTTCTCTGATACTTTTCCATCAGGAAAGAAGGGAGTTTCCTACTTTGCATTATCATGATTTTAAGAGATAAAGAGTCAGTGGCTAATGAACACACCCTTGAGGGCCATCACAGCACTTCCCCTGTGGCAGCTCTCAATCTTTCAGAAAATAGACTTAAGTTAATAGAACACTTTCCCCACTACCACCATTTGAAATAGTAAACATGTTTCCCAAGGCATTACCTTGGGGTGTTACAGAAAAGTGAAAGATGATGGAATGGTTTTTTCCCAACTAATTTCTCTTGAAAAAAAAAAGAAAAAGCAAAATCTCAATAATGCTGGAGTTTCACTTCTATCACCAGACGACATCATCCTACTCTAAGAGCCGAAAACCCTACGTACCCAATTCCTTGACAAAGCGCTTCATGTGCAGATTTAGGGGATGTATGATGGAACCTCCAGACTCGTAGCCTCGCCCTTTCACTTCAACAGTAGCCAGACGGCCTCCAACCATTCTTTTCTCAAACACGTGAATCTTCGCTTCTTTCCCAAATTTCTGCCGTAGGTAGTACGATGCTGCGGTGCCACCAATTCCAGCTCCAATAACAGCTGGAGGGGAAAAAAAGTAATGAGAGAATTACATTCCTTCCTGAAATCAAGGTTAGCAGGTGGTTTTTCTTTTTGTTTTCCAGTTTTCTGTTATTACTGTTTTTGTCCAGACTTTGGGCAAGTCTTCATCAACTTCTCGTCTTAAAGAGAGCAGCCTGGGGTCCTGAGAAGTTAAAGAACTTGCCAAGGTCACACAGCATGAAGGTGCCAGAGGCAGGGCCTGAATCCAGCTCTTTGTAATGCTGGAGCAGGTTCTCTCTCCACTATGCCACACTGCCTCTCTTAGAGTTTTCACTCAGGTGTAGGTGAGACCTCTCTCATGGTCTCACTAAACAGTGGATCTGAGGTCAGGAGACCCAGTTGTGACGTCCAGGTCTATCATTTACAAGCTGTGTGACCTTGGGCAAATCACTTAAGATGAATTTTGTTTTCCTCACCAGTAAAAATTCAATACAGCAAACATTTATTAAGCAACTATGGGCTGAGCATTAGGCTGAGTGCTAAAAAATAATACTCATACTATTCATCTCACGGGTTACGACAGGTGAAAAGAAAGGCAAAGCACTTTGTAAACTTTAAAGTGTTAGCAACATTTCTGTTATTATTAACTGGAACTAAGGGGAATGAAAGATGGGGGCCACAGAGACTCTTGAAACTGATACCGGTAAGGAGATACGGGTATTGGCAACCGAGGCAGGTAGCATGAGGGAGATAAGAAAACCAATAGTGTTGCAGTCAAAGGTCTCCTTAAAACATGGCTCTGCTACTATGACCATCAGCAAATTATTTACTTACCAGTTTTAATTTTCCTTATCTATAAAATGATGGAGTTGGACAAAGCGAAACTCGAAGGTCTCATCTAGCTCGAAATTATGATCCTATGAATTCTAGACTATAGATAAGCAAGATAGGCTTAGGAAAGTGGTATTTGCTGGAAAGTACAACACAGCATTTTTTAATATTACTTATTACAAAGGAAAAGTTCTGCTCTTATATTTACATTGTATTTTGTTATATTTATTTTGTGCAAAATATTTTGTACACAAATGTTTACGACAGCTCTTTGTCTCACGGCAAAGAACTGGAAATACGAGGGTTGGCCTTCAACTGAGAAATGGCTAAAGAAATTATGGCATATAAATAGAATTGAATAGTATGGTGCCATAGGAAATAATGAAAGGAAGGGTTTCAGAGAAACCTGAGAAGACTTTAGAAACTGATACAAAGTGAAATGAATAGAACCAGGAGAACAATTTAAACTACAACAATAACAATTTGAAAGATTTAAGAACTCTAATCAAAACAATGGTCAACCTCAATTCCAGATGATCAGTAATGACAAATCTCATCCTGACAGAAAGGTAATGGACTAAATATGAAGAATAACACTTCTGGAAATGCCCAGTGTGGGAATTTGAGTAGGCATATTTGTTACATGTGTTTGTTTTTCTTTTTCCAATGGGAAGAGGGAAGGGAAGATAGGAAGGGGAGAAAATTGAGTTAAGTGAAACAAAATTTAAAATATTACTTTTTATATGTACAGATAATTTTTAATAATAGAAAATCCCACCATACACAGTACAAAGAGATTTATTTTGTGATAAGTCAAATTGTATTCACCTACCATAGAGTCTCAAAGCCTCTGATGAACCAGAAGGCAAAATTCTTAAGAAGTATGGGAGTAGGGAGAAGGGATTGTGTGATTTTCTTTTTTTTTTTAAATTTTATTTATTTGTTTGCTTTAGTTTTCAACATTTACTTCTATAAGATTTTGAGTTCTAAATTTTCTTCCCCTCCCTGCAATTTGATATAGAACATACATGTGGGATTGTGTAATTTTCAAACCTTGTGACCAAGGATAGGGGAAGGATAGGGAAAGAACAACAACTGAGACTTTTAACCAAAATGTTCTACCCCGTACAAAAGCAGAGATGTGTCAATTGAGATTACTCAAATACAAGCTGATTTAGCAACAATATTAGCACTTATCAAACTCTCCCTGAGCCCAGTCCACAAGAAAAGAATACATGATGCACTATCTGGTACTGTATACGACTTTGGCAGATGAGGCCTTCACTGACTGCACGGCCTTGAATGTGTGATAGAATATAACACATTATGTTCCAGTGATAAATTTCTCTCATCTTAGCCAGTTTGGTCCTCAAACAACAGACGTTCTATACAGACAGTCACTCCATCTCTGAGCCCCATAGTCAAGCTCTTCCCGCTTGGGAGGTCCTGACAGAATCTGCTAACATAGCCCATAGGGAAACTGGAGTTATACTCCCACTGTGATGAGACACTGAAGGATTTTATGAAAGGACAGAGACATACATATGTTAATGACTGCACAGTATACCAGTTCAAACAAGAGACAGGAGAGGTAACCAATAAGGTAATTTGACCTAAGACAAAAATAGACTTATCTAAGGCAACTGAAGTATTTAGGTTAGAATAGAGTCAGGGCAAGGCTAGCCAACTGGTCCCAGAAGCCTTCAAGGCAACAAATTCAATCTGACTTATCATAAAATAAACACCTAAGTGCCATGAAGAACTTTGGGGGGATGCATATTAATGGATTATTTATCAGAAGAGAGACATGGAAGTCTTTCTGACTCAGTGGCTCTCTAGCAGGGCTCTCTATTTCTCCAATACCATGTTTCCTTTCCGACCCTGGGCAAATCACTTAACTTTTCAGCGCCTCAGTCTACCCTCTTAAACAATAAAATGCAACTAAGTGTGGTTCTGCATCCGTAGGGTGAGTTATCTATACCAAAGAAATAACAAATATGATGCAAAAAGGAGTGATTATTAAAATATGCCACTCGCTTCACAACTCTTTTCATTTCTTCTCTGTAGCAGCTATATACCTGGCACCCCAAAAGTCTAAAAGGCCTTTGTTACCACCAGAAACCAGGAAGAAATAGCCTCCAGACTCACTCATTCTCTTCCGTATTTAAATAATTACTTATGTGTTATTTTTGATCTATGCAATTCTCATCACCAATACATAGGAGTATCCAAAGAACAATGTGTGCTCCTCCCTGGCAGTTTACTCCAAAGGGCTGAGGAAGGGGCTTCTGAGGTCCAAGATACAAAACAAGTGACCTACTTCTGTGCTTCTCCAACCCCCATGAGCTCTCTACAAATGCCTGAGTTTGGAGCCATCAAGAGAGGCAGTCTAGTGTAGTAAAAGGGAAAGAAACTATCCAACCCGCAGTCAGAAGACCTATATTCCAATACCAGCGCTAAAACTCCCTACCTTCCTCACTGTGGTCAAGTCTGCCTCTGGCTAAGCCTCACTCATCCTCATCTGCAAAATGAGCAAGTCAATGCTTGCGTGCCCTACTCCAAGGGGAATCTTGCAAGGAAAGAAGGCACTGTATAAACATGAGTTATTATCATGTTTGCTTGCAGAAAAGGCCACCCTTCTGGGCCTTCACAAAGCCTTCTCTTTGCTCCCTATTCAGGATGCTAAAGGAGTCTACAGGCCTGGGTAGCCTTACCTGTCATCTAGGACCTATTCTCCTTCCCTGCTCGCTCATATTCCTAGACTGCATTTCTTTACCCCCAAAAGTCTGGTTCTCATTCTGTAAAGTGGGGAGCGGCGTAAACATCTAGGATTTCCAGGTGGATGTCAAGAAATCATCTGGAAGTGCCCTGCTGCTCTACAGATTAGGAAGTGGAGGATCAGGAATGAATGAGCCTGGATTCCATGGCCTCTAAGGTCTGTTTCAGCTCCTAACCTGGGATCACAAAAGCCTCCCTACCTGTTTAGTCGGCGCCACCATCCAGCACCGACCTCACCGTGCACAGTCAAATAGAAAAGAACACTGTATGTAAAGTAACAAAATGTCAGAGCTGAAAGTAGCCTTTCAGCATTGGTAGGTGGTCTCCTACACCAACGAAATCACAAGGCAGACGCAAATTTAAAAATAAAAAGAGACAGTGTTAAAATGCGCCACTCACTCCACCGCTCTTCTGGTTTCATCTCCTCTGCCTACCTGGCCCATTAGACAAAGAAGGAAAACTGAGGCCCTGCACTATGGAGCGATTTTTGCCTAACTGTACAACCGGTAGGGCTGGGAGTCAGACCCACATCTTCTGGCTCGCAGACCGGCGATCTTTCCCCTATTTCACGGCTGACCCTAGAATCGGAGCTAATCCCGACTCAGCTACTAACTAGCTTGGCTGGTCTGGGGGCAAGTAGCTTTCCCGTTCCTGGCCTCAGTTTCCCCATCTATATTCCCAGCCCATGCCGGATCAGAGAGTCATTAGTGGCAGGCTTTAATGTCTATCCTTTTTAATTTTATTTTTTTTGCACTGTGCCCTGGCGCGGGCCTTACCACTTCCAGCTCGGGACAAAGGGTGTGCAAAAGAGAGCTGCGCCGTGAACGCGAGTGGGGGCTGGGGGAATGGGCATGCACCCCTCCTTTGCTCCCTCCCTCCCACCCTCGGCATGCCCGGCTCTCCTACCAATCTTTTCCGGCGGAGCGCGCAGTTCTCCCAGGACCGGGCCGCAGAGCAGCAGCAACAGCAGCGCCAGCACCGGAGGCCTCGAGAGGCCCCGGGAGGCGGCCGGGCGCGCGCGCGGAACCCCGTCGTCTGCCATGGCCTCGCACGCTCGCTAGCTCGCGCACTAATGCTGGGGTACAGCCAGGTGACCGGAGGTAAGAGGAGCCCGCACGCCCCGCCCCCCCCCCCCTCCGTCCTCCTCCCCGCTCCTCCCTCCTCCCCTCCCTCTCTTCCCTCCTCATCCGGTCCGCAGCCGCCTAGCCACGCCCACCTGCTGGAAACTGGACCCGAGCGTGCTGCTCATCCGGGGAGAGCGCCCCGGGAGACCCTGGCGTGGGGGTCTGGTTAGCGGAGCGCAGGATGTAACTGGCGGCGAAAGTCAGGGGGGTCGTTCGGAACTGCAGGGTCCTCCAGAAAGGTCATCTACCCCAGCTTTCTTATTCTACGGCATTTATTAAGATTCCACTGTGTCCCAGTTCTTAGGCTAAGCGCTGGAAATAACGGGGAGGGGGCGGGGGGAGGAGAATCAGTAAAGGAATTAGCTAACGTTTGTGTATAGTGTGCTCAGTAGTGAGTTATGTTGAAGTTGTCCCTTATGTTAAAGTCCCTTCAAGTACTGAGTTACTGGAGACTCACATCAGCCCGGGTAAGGCCTATTGCCATCCACATTTTATAGATGAAGAAACTGAAGCTGGAAAAGGCGAAGTGAATTGTCCGGGCTCTTACAGCTAGCAGGTAGCCAAGACAGAATTTGAAACTCCCTGAATTCGAGTCAAAAAAGGCTGAGAACATAAGGCATGAGTAACAGTAACAATGAAGAAACAGTTGGAGAGAGAGAAGAATCTCCCAAATGTCACGTGGACTATATACACATATTCGCGAAGTGTTACTATGTAATAACAGCGTTTATATAGCACTTTAAGATTTGAAAAGAACTTTACAGATGTTTTCTGGTTTTATCCTCACAACTCCTCTGGGACATAGATGCTATTATTATCCCTCTTTTACTGATGAGGAAAAGGAATCAGTCAGAGGTTAAGTGAGGTGGTCAGGGGCAGCGCAGCTAGGAAGCATCTGAGGCAGAATTTTTTAAATGTTTTTTTTTTTAAATAAACTAGAAAAAAATCATTAAGAAGGTATATTTAATAAAGATAATCTGTGAATAAGCCTTGAGGCTATGAGATTAAAGGTACATGTAGAGGAACTGGTCTTGGGGAAGAAGGGCCACTTCTCCTTGTGAGACAGAAATGAAGGAGGAAGGAGATAGTAGAGGGATGATGCCAGAGGTATGAGAGATAAGGGGAAGCTCTGAGTAAATGACTTCACTTTTGAGAGTGAAGTATGAGATAAGGCCCTCAGATGAGATAGTGGTGGAGATAGATTTTCTTTGAGTTACTTGGAGAAAGGGGAGGATTTGAATAGTTACTGTGGTAAGTGGAATAGATCAATAATTAGAGAGAAATAGAAGGATTGCTTTGCTACAGTGAAAGCCTAGCTTAGATCAGGTGACACAAATTTATACGGGCATGATTTACCATACCAGTCGGATTTATTTACTTTCTAATGATCTATTCTTAATGCTCATCATTCTTGACTTCATCTGCTATATTTTACACCTTATATGGACTTCTACTTGCACACCCACAATATGTGAGACAGTAAGTTCCTCCATTCTTTCTCCCATTTTTCCTCTAATGTATCCTTCTCTCCTTTCTTATCTTAGCATTATCAAAATGTAAAAATAGAATTTACAGGCCTTCTGCCTCATTTCACTACCTCCATGACCCTTTATGACATTAATATTCCAAAGGAACACTTTTATCATCCTCTCTATAAGAATATAAACAGTCCATCCTTATTAAGTCTCTTTTGATTGTCCTCTTGAATTTTTATTTTTCTTATATTTGTATTTCACAATGGTACTTTCCACCCTGTCTGGAAAGTAGAGGTGTCAAACACTTATCCCACGTTGTCCACAATGCTGAGTGTAGCCCGAACCATATTAAAATGTAATTGGGAAATATTTAACAAAGAAAGAGCATAGATAATGTTAATATTTGGTTTTTCTAAGTCTATGTATGGCCAGTATCTAGTTGAGTTTGACACACTCCTGTAAAGCCATGAATGTTTGCCTAAAGCAAAGAGAACCGTGTGTGCTGCCACTTGCCCATCTGACTTTCTTTTTGTGGGGCATTTAAAATTCCCTGTACATAGTCTGAGAACATTCTTCCCTTGATGACTAGTTGGTTGGTATGTAATGATCTTTCCACCTACACTAGCCCATAAAGCCCAGCTCTGGCTTCCTGGGAGCCTAAGACCAGATTGCACCTCTCATTTCATGTCCTGGCCATCACTCACATACTTGTCCAATGGGACTGACTTGAGCACAGGAAGCAACATACATTCTGTCCTCCTGAGTTATGACTAATAAACTTTTGTTTCCAGATCCTCAGGTGCTCAGCTCCTCCAGCAAGGGGGCTGAAGGCAGCAATTACAGGACAACCATAGTAGAGGACTTCAAGCTAGAACATAACACTTAGGGCATGCTAGAAGTATTGAAAGTCCCCAGACTGAGACTCCGAATTCTTTGAAGTTTGCAAAACAGCAAAGAATTGTCTGGGATTCAGCAGAGATGAGACCTTGAGGCTGTGTCCTGCACAAAAACAAAACAAAACACAAAAACAAACCAGAAACAGAAGAGAGATAGCAAGCAGCCTTGTTTCTTTGGCTTCAGAGCCTTGGCTAGGATCCAGCTTGGACTGAGGTTGGGGCCCATAGCAAGGAGTAGGATCACTATGTGGACAGAGCCTGATGCTGTGTGCTGTGTAGGGAGGAGGAAGAAGAGCCAGATGGCAGATCAGTTGCTCTGACCCCAGAGCATGGTTGGGGCCCCAAAATTAGACTTTAGATTATGGTAAAGAATGTTGTAGGACATGAGGCTATATACCTTTCAAGGGGTAGAAAGAGGAGCACTCTGTAGCTCCATCATCCTGAATTGTAGAGCCTTTCAGCTAGTTGACAAGAATTGGGGCCAACAGCAGTCTACTAGAGTTCCAACCAGGGTCAAGCTTGTAGTTGTGTTGCCAAGACCGACATTAGAAACTCGGACCAAGAGGGAAACAATTAGACTTCATGGAGAAAGCAGCAGCAGGACCCCAGAGAATTCAAATCAAGACCAAAAAAGATCTTGACATTCCCTCCAGGGGTGTGCAGATCCTGGTCTATACATAGTCCCAATTCAGTACAACTGGAAGAATGAATAAAAGTGGAAAGGAATTTATGATGAAAAGTTATTGTAGAACAAGAGATATCCAAGATACAAAACAAGAAGAAACTAACAATATCTACAAGTAAAGTGTGAAAGAACAACATAGCTTGGTCAAAAGTCAATAAAAATTTACTGGAAAAAACCAAGTAGAAGTTTTAAAATAATGTAAATAAAATAAGATCGCTAGAAGAAAGAATTGGAAAATAAATTAGAATGCTCGAGGAAAGACTTAGAAGGGGAATTAACAGCTTAATAAAACAGGTGCAAAACTTTATTCAAGTAAGATATACAAAACCAGAAGTATTAAATGTATATATTACCAACCACAATGCAATAAAATTATATATGACAAATGGCCTTTGAAGCAAAAATCAAAAATTAATCAGAAACTAAATAAATTAATCCTAAAGAAATGAGTGAATCAAAGAACTAATTTTTTTTACCTTTTTTTATTATTTAAGATATTTAGTTTTCAGCATTGATTTTCAGAGGAATTTGAATTACAAATTTTCTCTCCATTTCTACCCTCTCCCCCACTCCAAGATGGCGTATATTCTAGTTGTCCTGTTCCCCAGTCAGCCCTCCCTTCTGTCACCACACTCCACTCCCATCCCCTTTTCCCTTTCTTTCTTGTAGTGCAAGATAAATTTCTATGCCCCATTGCCTGTGTATCTTGTTTTCTAGTTACATGCAAAAACTTTTTTGTTTTTGTTTTTCAACATCTATTTTTTAAAACTTTGAGTTCCAAATTCTCTCCCCTCTTCCCTTCCCACCCACCCTCCCTAAGAAATCAAGCAATTCAACATGGGCCACATGTGTATCATTATGTATAACCCTTCCACAACATTCATGTTGTGAAAGACTAACTATATTTTGCTTCTTCCTAACCTATCCCCCTTTATTGAATTTTCTCCCTTGACCCTGTCCCTTTTCGAAAGTGTTTGGTTTTGATTACCTCCACGCCCATCTGCCCTCTCTTCTATCATCCCCCCTTTTTTATATTCTTCTTCCTTCTTTCCTGTGGGGTAAGATACCCAACTCAGTATGTATGGTGTTCCCTCTTCAGGTCAAATCTGATGAGGGCAAGATTCACTCATTCCTCCTCCCCTGCCTTCTCTTCTCTTCCTACAGAACTGCTTTTTCTTGCCACCATTATGCGAGATAATGTACTCCATTCTATCTCTCCCTATCTCCCTCTCTCAATATATTCC
>CM053625.1:252108576-252130163 GCA_028646595.1 Phalanger gymnotis
AAGCTTGCCAACCCCTTCACCTTGCTCTCCTTATTAAGGCAGATCAAAAGAACCTGTGTTTTTGCAGTGTGCTGGCAGCTTTCTGGGTGCTGGCTGTGGGTGGATCTTTCCCCCCGACAGAAGCTGCTAGCCAGATTGTTACAACACAAAGGCAGATCTAAATAATTCGAGAAATATTAATTGCTCAGGACAAACCAATATAAGAAAAATAGCAATACTACCTAAATTAATTTCATTATTCAGTGTCATGCCAAACTACCCAAAAAGTATTTTGTAGAGCTAGAAAGAAAAAAACTAACAAAATCCATCTGGAGAAACAAAACATGAAGAATATCAAAGGAATTGATGAAAAAGAATGGTAAGAAAAAGGACCTAACGGTACCAGATCTCAAACTATGCTACAAAGCTGTAATAATCAAAACAATTTGGTACTAGATAGGAAACAGAAAAATTGATTAATGGAACAGATTAGGTATTCAATATATAGAAATAAATTAATACAGTAAAGTCTTTGATAAACCCAAAGATCCCAACTACTGGAGCAAAAACTCATTCATTAACAAACACTGTTAGCAAAACTGAAAAGTAGTCTGACAGAAACTAGGTAGAGACCAAAATCTCACACTGTAGTACCAAAACAACCTCCAAATGGGTACATGATTTAGACATAAAGGGTTGTATCATGAAAAAATTAGTAGAGCAGGGAGAAAATTACCTGTCAGATATACAGAAAAGTAAGAAGTTATGACCAAACAACATAGAGGATAGTTTTATAGGTAGTAGAATGGACAATTTTGATTTCATAAAATCAAAAAAGGTTTTACACAAATACCAATGGAGCTAAAATTAGAAAAGATGCAGGAAACTGAGGAAAAATACCTTGAAAGCAAGTTTCTCTGATAAAGGTCTAATTTTTAAGACATATAGAATTTATATGTACGTATATATGTGATATATATGCATAGAGAGAAGGAGGAAATCTATTATATAGCTACATAGATCTATTAGATATAACAAGAGATCTATCAGATATAATATGTAGATATAGAATATAAGATATATAGAATTATAGAGAATGGAATCAGATCATTACAAATAAAGGCCCTTCCCCAAATGATAAATGGTCAAAAAATATGAATAGACAGTTTTCAGAGAGAAAAATCCAAGTGATCAATAGTCACATGAAAAAAATGCTGTCATTAATAATTAGAGAAATGCAAATTAAAACACAGCAAAATTGACCTTTTATGAAAAAGAACTTTCAAGCATTCATAATGAAAAAAACCCACCAAAGACAAAACCCAGAGCTTAGTAGAAACTTTGTAACAAAAACATTTCAAGAGAAACTGAAAAGTTAAATATGTTTAAGTACTTGGAAGAGACTACACAAGGAACAAATGTTAACATTAGAATAGAGGAAGAAGAAACAAGTGTCCCCCTCAGAAAGATAATGTCATTAAAGGTCATAGAGGGATTTAGATAATCCAAAGGTCTTGGGAGTGGTTGTGTAATGTTTTGATGATCTTAAAAGAAGATAGAAAATGGAGGAAAGAGGAATACACTAGAAGACAAAGGAGGAATTTAATATCTCACATCTGGATGCCATGTCTGGATGACTATATAAACAAAAAGGAGAGGACTAGGGGAGCTGGTGTCACCTGAGCCTAATGTTCACCTAAACTGGTCTAAGGAGGATAGAACACACATACACACAAAGAGTTTAGCATATTCAATATAGGGAAATGAGATAACTGGGAAAAGGAGAGGGAGAGTAGACTCATGGAGAGATTAGTAAGAACGAAATATAAGAAAAGAAACTGATTGCATCAAGCATAGATCTCTAGTGCTAAGCACACTTCTTTGTCAGCATCTTTTTCTTAGTAAAGGGAAGCCAAGGAGCAAAGAGGAAAAAGTATTAGAAAATAGCCTAAAGGGAAAAAATCAATAGCTGCAGTAGTTTGTTGAATAACAGCAGAGGTATCCTGAGCAAGATTTTCCAGTTCAGCAGATAGGTTTCTGACAGTCTATTACTGCAGTCATACCTAAACTAGGAATGAGAGCCCACAAGAAGCAGTACCCTACACTAGACTTTGCTATAGGGTTTGATCTCCCCCCAAACTGCTCCACTTTTGATGATACCACCACACTCCCATGTTTCTTTTTGTTCTTATTCCTATAAATCCCATGGAATGGTTTGTCACAATCACTGGTGGGACTAAATAGGCTATCGTACAAGTCTCATACTATTGGGAGAGAAGGGGGCAAGAGAGGAAAGAAGAAGCAACATCAGCACAGACAAAAAACTGACTTGGTTTACTAAACCCCAGGGTAACTTGGGAATTTTTACAATTCCATTAATAAAGTTGTGTCCACTATAAGTGACTGTTGCAAAAGAAAAATTGTGGTTGCCCTGTAAGTTCTTGTCAGGGTACATACAAAAGAGGAAACATTATTAGGTTCAGGAATAGTAAAAGTAGAATTACACCTCACCTAATTGTCCACATTTATTCCAGAATTTGCAGCCTTTTGTTTACACAAAGAGTAAAATTTGGCATGGGTTGAGCTACAGTCACTGGAGGAAACTTAGCTTTAAAACTAGCTCAGGTCACATTGTTATGGGTCAATATGTGAAACTTCACCTTAAAAAAAATTCTCATAGAAAGAGGTCTAATTCTCATAGAGGAACATTCCATTGGGTCATATTCTAGGAACTGTCATTAATGACACACTTGGCCATGGCAAAAGGAGCAAATGGCCTGATGAATGAAATGTTCTTGCCTTTTACTTGTGGCATAGTTTCTCCTGCTTCAACAGGAACAACCACCCAAGGCTCAGGTGAGTTTCTATGGGTACAATGAAAAATCTAGCACCCATACATTCCAATAACCTTGGCATGATGCAATTCATTGCCTTATTTGGCTGTGCATTCCAATATGATTATTGGAATATATATATATGATTCCAATATATATATGGTTATTTATATGATAAATAATATGATTATTTAGGACCCATTCATTTTTGGATGTGCAAGCATCCTCAATCAAACATGAAGCATTGGAACCATGCCAGGGAAACGGTCCTTTCTCAGAAGTCTTCCTATTCTGTTCTTGTTCTATCTGGGCTTTGGATAGAACTGAGCTACTGAAGCCTTTGCCTGACATGAGCACAAATAAGGTCCCCAACATTTTTAGGGGCACAAATATGTATGATACCATTTAAAATATTTTGTTCAGCAATGAACTCCTCATTGATTGTCAGTTTCTCTTTTCCCTAAGTAGAGAGGTAGCCACTTTATGCCCTAAGGAGAGATCATTTATGTTATATTTTGAGGAGGCCAGGATCTTGCTACTTTCCAGATCAAGGAGTAAAAATAAGAAGAAAAACAGTCCAATATAACAGGGAATTAAAATACCAAATAACTTCAATAGCTCCTCCTGGAGGAGGTTTCTCCATTCAACAAGGTTCTTGCTTTTCTACAGTTTTCACCTCCTTTGTTCCTTCAATATAGTCTATATCACCAGTTCCCTTTTGAATTTTAGGGCTTAGAGGATGTCAGATGTCAACTGCCTCTATATCCTCTGAAGTTTTAGTCTCAAAATCTATTTCATCTATCATAGAGGGACTTTCACTAGTCCAGTTGTATTTGGTAAGAACCATATGGGATTGCATCAAGTCTTGAAATATATCACTCTTAGTTGAATTGGAAGTATTCCTGTCCCAAGCAACAAAACATTTACAGCATGTGTTGGTAAGCAAAATGGGCTCCTTAGCAATTAGTTCAACAAGTGCCCTTGAAGAGTTTGGCTTTTGTTTGCTTTGAGCAATTCAGCTATTTCACTGAATCTTACTAAGTGCTAAGCCCCAGGCCCAAACCTCAATTAGGTGTAAAACCTATGTGGGTGTGGATTGGCAACTAAGGTGGGGCCCAAGGTGTGGCTAACTCCAGGAAGGGCCTAGTTTACGTGTCTGGGACAGCAGAGGCTTTTAGACCAAGTGGATTTCAGTTGCTCTTTGTGGTGATTCTAGGTCACATGGGTGAGTCACATGTGTGACTCACCCCTGAACCTGAAAAAGATATAAAATCAGGGGTTGGCCTCAGCTTCCTTGGAGCTCTTTGCTGCAGCACTGGTGGCACATGGCTCTGGGCCAGCCCTTGTTCTGAGCTCCCAGGCTGAACCTAGATGTTGGTAACTATGAATTGTATTGGGTCTGTCTGTTTGTAATTTGTTTAAGGGCTCTTGAGATGGTGTTGATGAGGAGACTCCAGGCAGCTGTAGCTAAGGAGCCCTCCAGCTTGTAAACCCAGATGCTGAGACTTTGTTGAACTCTGATAACTATGTATTGGGATTTGAATCAGACAAGGTCTGTCTGTTGATGTTTGTAATTTGCTTGTATTTTGCTCTGAAGTTCAGGGTGCTGGCTCTTTCCCCTGAACTAAGTGAATGATATTTGTGTGCTGAATTAAAGTAAGCCTGCCAACCCCTTCACCTTGCTCTCCTTATTAAGGCAGATCAAAAGAACCTGTGTTTTTGTGGCATGGTGGCAGCTTTCTGGGTGCTAGCTGTGGGTGGATCTTTCCCCTCCACAGAAGCTGCTAGCTGGATTGTTAAAACACAGCAATGGTAAATTCCCAAACCACTTAAACCAATAACTACCCCTAATGCTAATAACACAAAAATCCAATTGGGAGCGAGACAGCTTCCCCATCCTCCAAAAGAGCAAACTGAAGAGGGGAGATTTTTGTCTCCTTTGATAGTTATAGGAAAATCCATTGCTAAATTGGTAGGATTACTAGTAAAATTATCATAAGGGGATTCACTAGCAGATTTATAATAGGCAAGCTCATCAGGAGTCAGGTTGTAAAAGGTCAATGGGTAAGAAAAGTTCCAAGTTGTAGTAGGTCTAAGAGTCATTGTGGGAAGGCCACTTCTTGTTTCATTGCTGGAGGTTATGTTAAGACCAAGAATTTATATAAATGTTCTCTTTAATAAGGGGGTATTGCCACCTAGGATTACATGTAGGCTTAGGCATGGATTTAATGGGCTTATCTGTAGAAGGCAATTTGCCAAAAGGAAGAAACTTGGTACCTGTTATGCACTCCCTACCTTGCACTTCCACAAATAGGTTTTAGTAGCACTGATGGCTGTGCTTCCCTCAATAAGGGAAGAAGACTTTCCAGGGTAACAAAAAAGAGATCCATCTGTCTGCTTTCAGCATGCCATGTTAAGATTACAGGTAAGGCTTCCATTTTGCCTAGCCTTGCAGTTAGTAGGATAGACACCTGAACAGAGCAGCAGCATTGTAGCCACAATTAGCATCAAAATGTATACTAAGGGAGGCCTATATCTTACCCATATCATAACAGCAACCAGTAGAAATGTTGGGATTGCTAGATAGCAAACAGTTTTAAGTCATTTCCTTAACCATTCTGGGGAAGATGGGGAAATAGGTTCTGTTAGATATGGAAGACAAAAGAAATCTTCAGTCTCTTTGCTCTAAAAGCAAATAACACTGACAACATTTGGAGTAAGGTCACTACAGCAGGCACTGGGGAGCAACATTAAAAACATAGCTAAAGTGTAATAGGACCTTTGTTCATCTAACATCATTGTGATCCAAAGAAGCCATAGGTTAATGAATACTATTAAAATGAAAGTTAGCCACACCCATAAGGGCAGAGTGATTCCTTTATGTCTAGAAGAGTTTTATTAAGAACCGCCCCCTTCCAAGTAAAGCCACTTTATATTTAGTAAGTCTTTGATCAGAAAAGCCCTGAGTGCGGTGACACAACAGCAAAGCCTCAATGTCATGAGGGCACTGAATGGTTAATGAAGTTCCTAATGCAAAGGCTAAAGCCTTCTCCACTAGGAGGGTAGTGGCTGCACCAGCCAGCAGGCAGGATGGAACACCCACAGCTACACTGTCCAGTTTAGCTGAATACAAAGCCATAGGGCACATTGTGAGTCCCAATGATTGTGTAAGAACGCCAGAAGCCACCCTCTTCATTCATGCACAAAAAGAGTGAAGGGCTTACTATAGTCTGGGAACCCTAGAGCTAGAATAGACATGAGTACTTTCTTCAGCTCCATGACAGCAGTGAGATGCTCAGGTTCAAGATGTAGAAATTCAGGAATTTGTTCTTTAGTTAGAGCAATAAGAGGTTTAGTAATTTCGTGGAATGATGGGATCCACTAATGGCAATATCCTGCAGCTCCCAAAATGGCAGACACCTGCTTTTTTCTCTTGGGAACTGGACACTCTTGAATTGCATATGTGCAATTTCTGAGAAATAGAATGCTTTCCAGCAAGATACAAAAGCAAGATACTCAACATTAGGCTGGCATCACTGTAATTTTGATCTAAAGACTTTGCATCCACAATGGTAGAGCCGGAGGAGGAGATGACTGTCCTTCTAGCAGATGTCAGCAGTAGGTGAGGCTTGTAGGAGGCTATCAATATATTAGAATAAAACCGAGTCCGTAAAGACAATAGAGGCTAAGTCTTGCTCTAAAATTTGAGAGAATAAAGTAGGAGACACAATAAAGCCTTGAGGAAAGTGAGTCCATATCCATTGCTGATTTTTCCACATGAATGCAAATAGGTGCCTGGATTCAAGACTGTAACAACAATGCTACTTGCTGCTACTGTGGCTATGTAAGGCCAATAACAGCAAAACACCAGAGGTCTACTAGCAAAAGTTCTTTGATCTGCTTTAAGGGATTAACAATCTCACTTTAATTAAACACATATTTATCATTCACTTAGTTCAGGGGGAAGAGTCAGCACCCTGAACTTTGAGAACATACAAACAGACATTACAAGCAGAAATTACATAAACAGAGCAAATAAACACAAATCAACAGACAGGCTTCTAACTGTCTGACCAAGACATTATATACATAGTTACCAGAGAGAGAAACACCAACATCTAGGTTTTTCAAAGGGGGAGGGGGCTCCTTAGCAGCTCCACAGAGTCTCATCTGGTCAAATTACATGCCCCTCTTCCAGTGAGTGAGCCCCCAAGCAAAACCTCTCCTCCTGCAGTTCTGAGAGTTCTCCATTCTGAGTTCAATGGCTGTCCTCTGGGTATATATACCCTTTTTCAGGGCTGGAGGGCTTCACAGCTCCCATGACCGAATTAGCAAAAGGGTGTGTGCCTTCCTACAAACAAAGGCAAGACTCAATCAAAGGCACTTGAATGCCTTAGTGCTGAAAAGCACTCCCAAAGAAAAAAACAGTAAAAAGTTCCACTTTGTTTACCCTTACTGGGACTTATAAAAATATTTTAAAAACATAGCACATGGGTCTATAACTATAAAACAGGTAGGGAATAGAAGAAACAATTGTAGCAAGACTAGGTACCACAGGATGCCTTGGTATAACATATGCATTAATAGCATGCAGATCTTGCCCAAAACAATAAACAGATTTACCATCAATGCCTGGTTTGGGTTTCTTAACAGGTAGTATAGGTGTATTCCATAGGAACCTGCATAGGAACAAAATCCCTTATTCTATCAAAGAGCTAATGATGGATACAATGACTTCAATGGCCTCTCTAGATAGGGGGTATTGAGGTACTGTTGGTGATGACTCTCTTTTTGTGGCAATGGTGACTTGGACTGCTGACTTCTAAAGGCCCACATCTGTAGAAGAAGTAATCCACAAAGAACTAGGGATATCATGAGGAATAGGAGAACCATTGTCACAATTGTCTTGAGCAGGCAACGTAGAAAATGGTGAGAGAAGTTCATTAAAAGGGAAATCATAAGAGAGTTGATCAATAATGGAAGCAAGGAACTTGGGCTATCTGGCCACTGTCAGGTTAAGGTATAGTTTGGAAGGAATAAAATGGTAAAATTGAATTTACTTAAGAGATCTCTTCCCAACAGATTAGCCAATGCATTCGTAAGAAGGAATGTAAAACAGACAGGGAACCCACTGTCACCTCTTGTGGGGATAATAGTGGGGCCTGTCATGGTCCTTCTATTCTCACTATTTTTATGGATTGAATAATGGTGCATTCAGAGCTTTTTTTTTTTAAATTAAGACAGAATGAGTAGCTCCAGTGTCAATAAGACAAGTATATGGGACACTTGCAACTTTAAGAGCAATGCTTGGTTCTCCAGTTAAGAGAGAGGCAGAGTTGGGGATAACAGGGATAAGGACATTAGAAGTAAAAATACCATTCCTTGACTCTCCCCCGTACCTTCATACGTGGGAGTTTCCCTGTTGTTCAGACTCTCTCTCTCTCATTTTGCTCCTGGATCCTTCTATACCCATTACTCTCTCCCATTTGATTTAAGGGATGTCTGAATTGATTCTCTCTTTGTGGGTCATAATTCTGCCTCTGCCACCTATTCAGATTTTGTTCCCAAGGTCTAAAAAACCCAGGGTTGGCCTGGTCTTTCCTTCTCATCCTGCATTTCTGTGAAAAATGCCCTTTCTTTCCATCACAAAAACAATTTTTATTAGGATGTTAAGTTAATGAAGGTTAGAAAGGGGCCATTGAATGACCAAATGGCTGGCCAGGCACAAGGAAAGATTTAGGCTGAGCGTTTTGTTTGATCTCCTCTCCTGTATCTGTACCGTCTTTCACCAGCTCTTTCCCCTTATAAATATATTGTAAAATCATGTTTAGTTGCCCTATGGATTTTACATGCTGGCCTGGGCAATACTTAAGAAAGTAGACCTTGATCTTAGACAACTGTTGATTAATGAAAGTTATGTTAGTAATCTTGCATCTCATTGATTTAAGGGATCTAATCTACCAAAGCACTTTCTACTCTTACGTAATCCATTATAAAACCACATGGAGTTCTCACCCATTTCCTGAATGATCTCCTGAAATTTACTAAAATTATCTTATCACACTGCAGAAAGCCGCATGCCTCTAAGTAAGATATCCCTAGCCTTTTGCAACTGAGCAAACTGTTGCTCAAACGGAGATGCCAATGGGCACCTTGTAATGGCCAAGTTCCCTGACCTCCTGGACATATAATTTGTTTATCTGTAGCCTCATTAATACCTGTCACCTGGAGATAACAGAGTCTCCATAAGGTCAGTCATATCTCCCCAGTGAAGTTATTGCCTTGGAAGTGGACTTTTAATCAATCAATAACTGCAATAGGATTTTCACCAACCTAGGTATAACTTTCTTTTAATGAGAGAGGTCTGATGGCCTAAAAGATTGATGTTCTTTAATATACGTAAAACCTCCTCCTGTGGCTGCTTGATGTACTTTATCTATAAGAGGAGTAGCTTGACATTTCCTTCTCCAGCTAATTTTACAGATGAAGCTAATAAATATCTGAGGTTGGATTAGAACTCTGGTCTTCCTGACTCTAGGCCCAGCACTCTATCCACTGCTCTACCTAGCTGTCCCTAACGAATAAGTAGTCAAAGGATATAAACAATTCTCAAAAGAACATTAACGGCCATGTTAGAGACTACTCCAGATCACTGAGAGATATGCAAATGAAAACAGCTTTGCAGTTTCATTTCATACCCAACAAATTGGCAAAGATGACAAAAGATGGAAACAGTCAACCCCCAAAAGGCTTGGAAAGATAGGCATGCTAAATGTATTGTTGATGTGAATTGGCTCAACCATTCTGGAAAGCAATTTGTTTAAAAAAAAAAAAAACATGATTAAAATACTTATCTACCCCTTAACCCAGAGTTACTACTGCTAGGCATATTCCCCAGGAGGTCAAAGATAGAAAAAAAGATTTCATACACACCAAAATATTTATATCATCTCTCTATATTGTAGCAAAGAACTGGAAACAAAGTAAATTCCCATTGATTATGGAATGGCTGAACAAATTCTGGTACACGAATGTAATGGACTATTACTGTACCCTAAGAAACAATGAATCTGAAGAATACAGGGGCAGAATGAGAAGACATATGAATTGGTGCAAAATTAAATCTGCGGAGCCAGGAAAACAATCAGTAAAATGATTACAATGTCAATTGAAACAACAAAACTGAAAATTGTATAATTATAATAAATGGAAGGCTGAAAAAGCATTTATTAAGTATTATTATGTATCTAAGTACTGGGCAAAGCACTAGGAATAAAAAAAATACAAATAAAGACAATCTCTTTTCACAAAGACTTCTAATGAGGTCGACAATGTATACTAGGAAAAGTAGTGAGTAGGGAGTAGTATTTTAATTTTTGAAAGTTACAAAGATGGTGAGTAGCATAGATTGACACACCCTTTTTGGAAGCAATGGTAGTTTTGAAGTCACAAAAAATGATTTTAAAGTGTTAGATAATTTTCTGGTATCCTTTATCTGTGGAAAACAGCTTTTAGTTCACTTTTTAAAATCCTTTAAACAGAACTGGAAAAGGTGCCAAGGTTACAGATGTAGCATTCAGTCATCTGAGAAGATGATTGAGTAATAAAGAGAAACATGGCTAGAGCGGTTGGCCAGGGAAGAAGATCAATCAGAACGGACCTTCCCCTCTGAAGAAGTGAGGGGCTATGGATGTGGATGCTGCATGTACTATTGCAATCAGCTGATGTTTTGGTTAGTTTTGCTGAACTTTTTTTTTTTTGCTCTTTTTTATTCTTCATTATGGGTTTATCTCCCTAGGTGCAGGGTGTGGGGAGAACAATTTAGAAAGAGAAGATGATATAAAACAAAATATATTAATACAAAAATGTTGAAATGTCTGTTTTGCTAGAGTTCCTAATTCTTCAGGTGAGGAGGGAACTTTCTAACACAAAGGAGTAACAATTTGTACAGACATTGCTCCTCATGGCTCCTCAAAACAACCATCAGTACTCCCCTTCTTTTTATCCCATGTTATCCAGGAGCAGAAGGCTCCTGGAAATGTGTAACTGTACCTCTTGCTTGCAGTTGCCTTAGGGCTCACCTTGTATTGGTTTTAGGATCAGTTAACAGTGTTCCCTGGGCCTCCTTTTTGGATTACTTGATGCTACTTTCCCTGAGGCTCTCCCAACCATGTGATAGTTCATGCAATTTATGACATATTCTGGAGCTAATCAAAGCAGGCAGCAGATTCTTGTTAAAGAAACTGTCTAACCCCCAAAGTGCCCCCTTATTTATGGTTCAGTTACAGAATTGGTGGGTTTTCCCTCCATCGCTGTCTTGTAGTAGGGGATAGGCAGATAGGCAGACCTATTCAGACTCTGTTAGAAGGATTGGTACTCTTGGGTCCAACACCTGCATTCCAGATACAAGGAGTACCTTAGCCTTTGGCTTCACCAGGTTTGGGGTACAGCTACCAGATCCCCACAATGTTCCCCTTTATTCTCCAAACACAGAGAATCATTTTCCAGAGAACTATACTTGCTCATGCCTACCCTTTTGAAAAACAGGAAGTACCAAGCTTTATAAAAGAGATTGTACAGTCAAAATATCGATTGAAAATCAAGAAAACTGGCTTGTCTTTCATGGGGCAATGAGGATAGAGAAATTAAGTTACCATAAAGTGATCTTGCCAGCTGCACCAAATGTCCCAGAATTGGAAAGGTGGTGAGGAAAAAAGAGGGGGATCATCAAAGGAGTAAGCTGGTAAGGAGCCTTGAGGGAATGAGATCAAGGGGATTGGCATTTGCCAGGAGATGAGCCATATTATCCTCTGTAAAGGATGAAATAATGAAGGAAGGTATTAAGGTGGCTTGAAATGTAGACTTCAGAAGGAGAATCAGATCAACAACACAGAAGGCCTCGATTTTTACAGTGATATGTGAGCTTGTGTCCGCTGATGGAGCCAGTTTTCTTGTACCTGTAATGGGGAACTCCTGATATCATGAGTTTGATCTGGTTAGACAAGGCCTCTCTGACCTATCCCAGGGCAGTCCTCAAATTTAAAAAAAACCATTACAGGTAGCTTGCCTATTCTTGGAAATGTAAGGTTCCCCCTTCTCCCCTATACACTTATCTTTTCTATGACTAATTCTCATTATCCTGGTGTTTTACATCTCTCCTGAACTTAGGCCTTCCATGGTCAATACTGCCCACCGAAAGAATCAGAGATAAGGAAGAGGAAGGTCATTGACTTTGAAAAGCCAGGAAAGCCCAGCTTTTACTCAGCACTTCTGCCCAAATGGTCAAATATAAATCACCAGGATAAGTATGGGACTCCTCAAGGCTGGATCCATTTTTCTTGTTTTGTTTTTGGTTTGTTTTCTGTTTTGTTTGTTATAGTCATGTGGGTGATTAAAACCTTTTGGTTAAAAAAAAAAAGTAGTGTACATCGTATTTCCTCATAAGGGAACTAGTCTATTTTTCTAATATGTAGAGTATGGATAATAGCATCTATGATGTTTTATTTGTGGGGTTATTATACAACAATATATGTAAACCATTTTGCATACTTTAAAGTGCAAAGAACAGAGGTCTGTACACAATGTTTGTTGATCTGACCAATACAGTAAGTTATCAGCGCTTGTGGAAAATTATGTCAAAATTTGGTTGCCTGGAGAAGTTCATCAGTATTGTATGCCAGTTTTATGACAGCAGACTTGCCTGGGTTCTGGATAATGGACAGTGCTCTCGAGCTTTTCCAGTCACCAATGAAGTTAAGCAAGGCTATGTGCTTGCTCCCATGTGCTTGTTAGCATGGTATTTTCAGCAATGTTGTCAGACACCTTCAACAAGGATGAAAAGGGCATCGAGGTCAGGTACTTCTCTGATGATAAATTATTTCACTTGAAAAGGCTACAAGCCAAGACTAAAGTGGAAGGAGAATTGGTACATGACATTTTGTTTGCAGATGATTGTGTACTCTACAGAGTATGGATTGATTCTCTGTTGCTTGTACTAATTTTGGCCTAATAATTAACATCAAGAAAATACAGATTCTCCACCAGCCAGCACCACACCATCCACTGTGGAACCATCATTACAGCAAATGAAGAAATTTTGAATGCTGTAGATAAGTTCACTTACTTTGGCAGTATACTTTCCAGGGGTGTACACATAGATGATGAGGTCGATGCATGCGTTGTCAAAGCTAACTCAGTGTTTGGGAAGCTCCAAAAGAAAGTGTTGGGGAGAAGAGATACTAGACTGCCTACCAAATGGGAGGTCTACAGAGCCACTGTGCTGACCTCATTGTTGTATGCCTGTGAAATCTGGATAGTATACCAGTGCCATGCCAGGAAACTGAACCACTTCCATTTGAATTGTCTTAGGAAGATTCTGAAGATCACCTGGCAAAATAAGGTACCGGACTCTGAGATACTTTTTCAAGCTAAACTGCCAAGCATTCAAACTCTACTTCAAGGATAGAAAGAGAGAGAGAGAGACAGAGAGAGAGAGAAACAGAGAGAGAGAGAATACTGATCAAGAAAAACTTGTTGGAACCCATGATGTACCTACTAGATATGTTGAATATTATCTAGAAGTGAATGTTATGGCTAGCAGAAGTTGAGATCAGACAGTTAAGTTGTGGGCCAGCTAGGTGGCACAGTGAGTAGAGCGCTGGCCCTGGAGTCAGGAGGACCTGAATTCAAATTCGACCTCGAACACTTGACACACTAACCCAAGTGACCTTGGGCAAGTCACTTAACCCCAGTTGCCCTGCCTTCCCCCATCCAAAAAAACAAAGAAAAAAACAAACAAAAAAAAAACCCAGACAGTTAAGTTGTGGGATCCCAGAACTCCTTGTAATACAGGAAACTTTCCTCAGCTGGAAAAGGTTTGCACGCTCTCTGTGACTGGAGACAGATTAATTGTGGGAACAGCTGGTTGGAGAGTGTTGGTATGGGACTTGAAGAATTTGGACTATGCACAACAGAGAAGAGAGTCTAGCCTTAAATACCAGGGTCATTGCACATAAGCATTTCCAAACAATCAGGGTTATGTGTTAAGTTCTATTGAAGGCCAACTGGAAGTTGAATTTTGGGCATAAGTCCTGATGTACAGAAGAAAAAATATGTATTCAAATGTCACAGACTGAAAGAAAAAAATATTAAGCAGATTTATCCTGTCAATGCAATTTCCTTTCACAACATTCACAGCACATTTGCTATATAGATAGATCTGATGGATTTGTTAATATTTAGGACCCATTCAAAAAGAAACAATTATGCCAGTTCCATTGGGATCCCACTAATATAGCATCACTTACCTTCAGTAATGACAGGGCCACACTTGCAATAGCATCATCATTTTTGTATGAAATGGATGGTATCTTCATTCGCCAAATGACAGATACAGAAACAAAACCCAAGGAAACTGGGCCTCAGAAAGGTTTGGAGTGACTTGCCCAAGGCCTCAGAAGGAAGAGGTCATATTTGGCTACAAGGACAATAGCTCAGCCCTGGCTTCATGTTCCTTACTTCTCCTGTTTACCTAATTTGAAACTTTCTAACACTATGTTACCAACACTACTTATAGTATTACTATAAAAATTGATATTTAGCAAAAAAAAATGCATTGTTCAAATGCCAAACATATGTTTGCTTAAAGGACTATTTTTACAGATAACTCACACAAGACAAGCCTTCACATGGGGGTCAGAAGAAGCGATACAAGGAAACTCTTAAGGTCTCCCTGAAGAACTTTGGAATTGATTGTGTGTCGTGAGAGGCACAGGCAAAGGACTGCCCAGAATGGCATGCCCACATCAAAGAAGGCACTGTGCTCTATGAGCAGAGCAGAAATGAAATGAGATATACAAATATAGAGACAACTACACTCCCAATGTTCATGTGAACTATTTATGCCGACCTATTGTAGAATCTTTCAAGGTCAAATCTATCTTACCTTATAGGAAAGTAGGGGAGAAGGGGATGAGAGGGGGGGATGATAGAAGGGAGGGCAAATGGGAGGAGGGTGTAGTCAGAAGCAAACACTTTTAAGGAGGGACAGAGTCAAAGGAGAAAACAGAATAAATGGGGGGGGGAAGTAGGATAGGATGGATGGATGGAAATATAGTTAGCCTTTCACAACATGACTATTATGGAAGTGTTTTGCATGATTACACATGTATAACCTGTATTGAATTGCTTGCCTTCTCAATGAGTGTAGGTGGATAGAGAGGAAGGGAGAGAACTTGGGACTCAAAGTTTTAAAAAGGAATGTTAAAAATTGTTTTTACATGCAACTGGGAAAGAAGACATACAGGCAATGGGGTATAGAAATCTATCTTGCCCTACAAGAAAATAGAGGGGAAAGGAATAAGAGAAGGGGGGAAAGATTGGGGAAGGTATAATCAGAATGCATGCTGTCTTGGGGTAGGGGGAGGGGAGAGATGGGGAAACAATTTAGAACTCAAAATCTTGTGGAAGTGAATGTTGAAAACTAAAAATAAATTAAATAATAGAAAAAAAATTTTAGTTTGTACTTGAATTTCTTAAATATATCAATGAAACAGTTTGCTAACCTACATCATAGGAAGTTAAATGGTAATGGAGCCAATGCTAATTTAGAAAAGTACTTTTAGACCTGGTTTATATGTCTACTTTGATAAATATTAAAATCTTTAACAACAACAAAAAAGAATCTTTCAAAGTCATTTTGATCTGATCAGCCACAGCCAGATACACCATACCTTGACTCCAACATAGCGTACCTCTTCAAGAATTAAGGGCAACAACCATAGCTACCACTAAATGCCAGTTATTATTATCCCCTCACTAGCAATGTAAGCCGCTTGGGCAAATGGATTGTTCTGTTTTTGTATCCCTGTAACAACAATGTGGCTTGCCACTACTATGACTGTGTAAGACTAATAACGCCAGCACACAGAACGGCTGCCACACAGGTTCTTTGATCTGCTTTTCTAAGGCAAGCTACTTTAAGGGGTTAATAATCTCACTTTAATCAAACATACATATATCATTCACTTAGCTCAGGGGGAAAAGCCAGCACCCTGAACTTCAGAGCAAATACAAATAGAAATTACAAACAGAAAACATCAACAGATCAAATAACACAATTCAACAGACAGGCTTTGTCTGATCAAGACATCACATGCATAGTTACCAAAAAGAGAAGCACCAACATCTGGGTTTTCTTCAAAGGGGTGGGGGGAGCTCTAGTGACTACCCAGAGTCTCCACACCAATACTCTTCCAGTGAGTGAGAGCCCCAAACAAAATGTTAACCTCTGAGTTTACATACCCTTCTTAGGGCCTAAAGGCTTCATACCTGATCAGCAAAAGGTTGTGGGCCTGGGGCTTAGCACCTAGTTAGCAAGCTTGGGGCTTTATGCCTAGTTAGGAAAAGGGTATGGGCCTGGGGCTTTGTACCTAGTAAGACTTAATCAAAGGCACTTGATTACTTTAGCATTTTAAAAGAGAAAACAGTAAAAAAAAAAAAAAAGTCCTACCTTAATTATCAGTACAATCCCCAGGGTAAGCACAGTTCCTGTCCCACTCAAATCTGTGGTTTCATCAGCTTACGGAACTCTCAGTGTAGAAACTCCCTCCGTTGATACAGAGAAAGAACTGATTTGTAACTGGTAGTCTTAGAAAGTGGCTTGTACATAAAATTTAAAAAGTTTTTGCACAAACAAAACCAATGCAACAAAAATGAGAAGGAAAGCAAAAAACTGGGGTAAAACAGTTTACAGCAAGTATCTCTGATAAAGGCCTCATTTCTCAAATATATAGAGAAATGAGTCAAATGTATAAGAAAACAGGTCATTGCCCAATTGATAAATGGTCAAAGGATATGAACAGGCAGTTTTCACATGAAGATTTAATTAGAAATCAAAACTATAGACATGCTCTAAATCACTATTGATTACAGAAATACAAATTAAAACAATTCTCAGGTACCACCTCATACCCATCAGATTGGCTATTATGATAGTAAAGAAAAATGATAATTTTGGATTAGATGTGGGAAAACTGGGACACTAATGCATTGTTGGTAGAGTTGTGAACTGAACCAACTGTTCTGGAGAGCAGTTTGGAACTATGTCCAAAGAGCCATAAAACTGTGCATACCCTTTCATCCTGCAATACCACTATCTCTACCCCAAAGAAAAGGAAAAGTTATTTGTACAAAAGTATTTATCACATATACCTCCATATATACATACATGTCCATATATATGCACATACATATATCCATGCATAGTCATATACATACACATACACACATATGACCCCTTATCCTAGATCATGTGCTCTTCAATGGAAGGGAATGTTTCATTTTTCTCTTTGTATCCTAAGCACCTAGCACACTTGACATACAGCTTATCAACTGTTTGTTGATTAATTGATTGGTAATGTCAGTTTGACAGTTGTTTGGGGCATAAGTTGGAGAAGGGAGATACTTCAGGCAGGGAGATCACTTTGAAGGCTACTCCATTAGTCCAAGTGAAAGCCGCTAAAGGTCTGAAACCAGTGAACTGAGAAAAGGGGACAAACATGAGAGAGATTGTAGAGTTACAAAGAACAAGACTTGGCAACTGATTAGAAATGGGAGATGAGGGAGAAGAAAGATTGAAGTAGGTTGTGAACCTGGGTGAGTGGAAGGACAATAGTACCCTAGAACAACAAGGAAGTGAGGAAGATGGGTGGATCTGGGGGGGAAGAAAATATGTCCAGGAAGAGCCTGCCTCAGAACTGTGACTTTCAATGCTCTTCAGGCAACAGCAAAAATCTGGAAATGTCCTGGTTAATCATTTATGTTATGTGATAGCATAAAATGTGAATATAAGGTGATGAATGAGAGTTATTTTTGACAAACAGAGCTGGGGTCATACCCCTTGGAACCTATGTGGGAATGAACTCCTGTAGAAGAGTTGCCCCATGGAGCATTCCCCAAGCTCCTCTGACAACTTATGTGGCTCAACACTGAATGGATTAACACTTGAGATAATGAAGGAAATTCTGGGTGGTCCCTTAGTGCTTTTCTCTGTTGAGGGGAGCTTCACCAGTTAAAAAAGGAAAGATAGTTTTTGCTTATACTGCTACTTCAGCCCTGTAGGACTTGTGGCAAATAACTCCCTGAAGGCATGGGGAAAGGCCTGATTAATGACACAGGCTTCATGGTAGTAAGGAGCACAAGGCAGCTAAACCTATTTTAGCAAGGCTGAGACTGGATCTCAAAATTCTAGTTGCCTCTTCTGCTTTATGTTTCTTTGCCTGATCATAGGGAACAGAATAACAATCCCAAGATGGAAATGTCCAGACTTGGAAGAAGTCTGAGTTTGAGAGGTAGAGAGATACAAGGTCCTTAGTCAGTGCTGGCTTCTCTGGAGAATGCCTAGGGAGCCCTAATGGGCCCTAATATTTAGCAAGGTGGCAAAGTCGGTAGAGCACCAGGCCAGGAGTCAGGAAGACTGGAGTTCAAATGTGGTTTCAGACAGTTCCTAGTTGTGTGACCCTGAGCAAGTCATTTAACTCTGTTTGCCTCTGTTTCCTCAACTGTAAAATAAACTGGAAAAGAAAATGGCAAAACACTCCATCTGCCAAGAAAACCTCAAATGGGGTCACAAAGAGTTGAATGAGACCAAAAACTAGAACAATAACAAAGGTTCATATGATTTTTTCTTCTCCAGATTAAGAAAGTTTATTTTAGATGAAAAGTTCTAAATTCAGTAGGAATTCTTCTGAGCCCCCAATTAGGAAAAATTCCCAACACCTATGTGGAAACATAGTTTAAAGTTCACGGTTAAGATACTGGAAACAGGTAGGAATTCCTTTCAGTCATTAACTGTAGAGGTCCAGGAAAGAACTGAGCAGTTTTGGAACATTAACTCAAAACTATATTAACATATAATGATCTTTTCCTCTCAAGACTTCTGTAAATGTTATTTGAAATTTTCTTGAGACACAGAGTCTTATGGAGGGCATGGGAGACTGTCATCTCTCTCTACAAGCTAGAAGAATAATGTTAAATTTAATAAAACTGTCCACGCTAGAATTGAGTGTAAAATGCAGAGAACATTATTAGTGTTAATTTTTTTTTCTTAGAAACTAAGGAGAAGTTGGGTTCTCTGTCTAACCCTACATTTATGTGTACCTCGATTTTATTCCTGCCCTCTTTATGTTTGAGGATAAATTGAGTTTACTGGACATGTTTGGGTAATGAAAAAGCAGATATTTTATACATATACATATATATGAGTATACATACATACATACACACACATATAATAGTGCCTCCAGATAAAAGGCACTGGAAGGGGGAAATTGGAGAAAGGAGGGGACCTTTTGTCTTAGGACTTCCCTCAGCCTGGGTCCTCATTTCTGAGATGCCTGACGGTCAGTGACTGTCCCTTCTCTGCTATGGCTCAGTCTTCCCTTTGCTCCACTTTTGTTCCAATCTTTCAAATCCAGATGCTCAAGATCTCTTCCGCCCTGGCCCCTGAGGCAGCTTCACCCTTTTCACACAAACTGCTTAGAGCATGACCCACGGTCGCTTAGATTTCTTCTAGGGAGAGCTAAGGCCTTATTTATACTTAACTCTGAGTGATTCAATCAGAACTAGTTTTTACTTCATCTGGAAACTGTAGCTAACCAGTGTGGTTTCAGCCTATGCCTTATGGAAGTTAAAATCCTTCACAATCTGGCTACAGTTTCCTTCTCTTAGGACAGCACTTTACTGGCTCTGGCCCGTTCCTGAAATGCACGCACACTCTCTTTGTTTCAGCTTTGCATTTCCTGGATCCTGCAACATTTGCTAGTCCCTCCTCCCCATCCCCCGCGACTTTGGGCCCCTTAGAGCCCTGGTTCCCGGTTGGCAAACTTTTAGTGGCCGCTTGACCCTGGGCAAGTCACTTACTGTCTGTTTGCCTGAATGCATTGGAGAGTATCTTTGCTAAGAAAACCACGTGGAGAAGACCATGGTTGACCCGACTGAACAATACCCCCCCATTACTTTGTATATATTTATTCTTATGCATGTTGCTCCCAGATAACGTAAGCGCTTCGAGGGCCGGGGTTTTATTTTTTACGTCTTTGTTTCCCGTCTCCCTTCCCACCGAGCGCTCCCACCAGCTTAGCCTGGCACTTAGTAAATGCTTGATTAGTTCTCGCTGATTTATTGTAAATGGCCGATTGAAGAGGGACTTGAAAACCCTCGGAAAAGCGTTTCTTCCTATGGTGCGGCTGAATTTCTCCCGTGGTCTCCACAATGTGATTAAGTAAGCCAAAGTTCTCTGGTCGTGGTCACGCTAGTGCCCTGGACTTTGGGTGTGAGCGGGTCCTCTCGGAGCTCGCTCATCAAACAGGAAATTCACATTTTTTTTGGAGAAAAAAAATAAACCTTAATAGAATGGTAAGCAAAGATACATTTTTTTCTTAGTTAATAACATTTTTCTTCGAGCTGATAAAACGATGATGATAAAGTTCTGAAAACTTGTCCAGGTTTCGTTAAAGTTGCTTTAAAGAATGGCCATTTACGACATTCACTTTTGCAGAGTTCGCGAGGTGGGGATTCTTTCGATTTCAACTAGCAAGCTTTGCAAAATATGCTGTCTCCAACTTGGAGAAAGAAAGTAGAAGACGGGAAAACGCCCTTCCCCCTCCTTCCTCCCCTTTTCTTCTTCGTGCCAACAGCTCCCCTCGGTTTATCCACTTTAGGTTTCTAAAAGGACACGCCCTTACCAGCGCCGCTGGTGTAGTGGTATCATGCAAGATTCCCATTCTTGCGACCCGGGTTCGATTCCCGGGCGGCGCAGGTAGTTTTGCACTTTTTTCTCCTAAGGAGTCTACATGAAAATGTACTTTTATTTGTCTGCAAGGCTATACAATTTTAATTTCATTGCTTTTACTGACTTCTGAAAAAAGAAAAAAAAGTAAAGCTTTGCGCGTGCGCACTCAGAAACCACGGCAGTACTTCGACGGCAGCCCGTAAGGTGGGCTTTGTACTTGCGCAGTACGGGAAGCGCCTCCTGTACGTGGGACGGAAGCACGCCTGCGCAACAAACGAGTTGGCGTCGGTGGTGCCGTGGCGCGGGGCAGACAGAGTCTTAGGGGGAGTGGGTTCCCTCTGCGCTTGCGTGGCCCGGGCCGCTCGGCTGCTCCTGGGCGCCCGGCTCGCCGCCATCTTGTGTCGGGACTTCATTGTTCGGGCACAGGGGCAGGCGGGCTCGCGTAGCTGCTGCTGCTGGACGAAGAGGAGGCGGACGAGACCCCGCTTCTCCGACAGCGACAGAAACCCCCGGTAGCCCTTACTGCCGGGCCGCCGAGGGAGGTGATAGGGGTCAGGGAGCAGGAGTCCGAGGTGCCGCCGCCACAGCCGCAGCCATGGAGGACGAGATGCCCAAGACCCTGTAAGTAGTGCGGAGCTGGGCAGTCGGGGGCCGCTGCTGGGGAGGGGCGCGATGTCGGGGAGGGGCGCGATGTCGGAGATGGGGCGGACGGGAGGGAGGCCTAGTCCGGGCCGGCCTATTGTTTCCCGCCGCGCCCGCTCCCCGCTTCCCGGGTCCTATTTCCGTCTCCTGTCCACCATGAGGTCGGGGCCGCCGGGCCGTGAGGGAACGAGCGGGTGGTGGGACGAGCCCGCCGGGCCCTGGATTGTACGAGGCCTCTCCCCTGGCCTCGGAGCCCGGGAATGGACGGGCTGTGTGTCCGTTTAGACCTAAATCCCTCCCTTGTGTAAACGTTCTGTTCTCCCTCCTCCCCCCCCCCCCCC
>CM053625.1:252130263-252185128 GCA_028646595.1 Phalanger gymnotis
GTGTGCAAAGAAAGCGCTGAGGAACACAAAGATGAAGCAAAAAACGAAACTGGACCTGCCCTCTGGCGGCTTACTCTTCTAGGGGAGAGGAGAATAAATGCTACATCGCATGTGTGCAAAAAAACTAGAGATGGGGAGGGGGCGGCGGCAAAGGAGAGAGAATTAAAAGTGCTTGGGGAAAATTTGAAGGGAGAGAGCGATTCCATCAATGAGTGAGGTCGGTTTTATGCTCTCCGTTTGCCAATGCGAAGAAAGCCAAATATTTCCTTTTCTCCTCTTCCTCCTCCCCATAAAAAAGTTGAAATGGAGAGAAAAACAAATATTCTTTTCTCTTCAAATCCCGCTTCTCCAACAAAGCCACAAAACCCTAAGATATTTTTGAAACCGATATAACAAAATGGGGGAGGGGAGTACATTTTTACTCTTTTCTTATATTAGAGATAATAGTCGTTCTTGTGATTGACATTCTGCATGAGCTGGCAGTAGTTTCCAAAGAACAGTTAAATCTTCATATCTGATTATCATTGATCTCTGAGAATCTTTCCCATGCTAGTACATCTTTATGGCTGGATATCAAGTTTTTTTTTCCCCCCCTGGGTAGTTTCTAAGGCTTCCATTTCTTTGTCTTTGAGTTTCTTGCATTTCCCTTTGTTTCAAAAAACGAAAAGTACCCCGTGTGTGTAGACTTGTTTGTGTTCCTCTGGCTCTGAAATGATAACTCTAAGCATTGTTGTCTGTGAAGGCAGTTTTTAATATCATCTAGTATTCTTTAATTTTTTGATTGTATCGCCTTTCATTTTTAGGATTTCTCTGGAATCACGATGGAGATTTGAGCCAGATTACATATAAAAAACTGATTTTATGATTTCTTATTGTAGCTTTTCTTTTTCAGCTCCTAATGCCATGTTATTTTCTGCATCAAACTGTTCTCAAAAATTTAAGTTTTGCATTGACAGTGATGTTTACCATTTAGGTGACAATTTTCTTGGTATAAAAGTGACTAGGTCTGGTAAATTATCTAAGAACCTATTGTGTTGTTATCTTGTGGCTCTTTACCAGGAAGCGGCAATTAAATATATATTTTTAGTGTTGAAAAAGTCTCTCCATAGTTATGAACTTCTTAAGAATTAGTTGAAGCTTTTGTTGGAAATTATTTTTTACATTTTGTTAGCTAGTGAGTAATTTGAAAATGTTATTAAGTTTCTAATGACTGATAATCTCTCCAAGTTATTTCAAGTTTGAGATTCTGAAATGCTAGTTTGCTAAATTTGGAAGCTACCAAAAGCATTTAGTGGAAATTTGTCATATCCTTACCATAGTTTGGGCGTGTAAAAGACCTGTCTTCAGTTGTTGAACTTTATGTGAAAAGTGCTTATTAATTTTTTAGGTAGGATATTAGTTTTACATGATAAGTACATCGCTTGTATTCTTGTATGTTTAACCTGTTATTGAATTAGAAATTTAATATTAGAATGTACACAAGTTTCTGCCTCAAAAGTGGGTTTCAGGTTTTGTTTTTAAAGATAGAGATAGGGACCAGATTTGTGATTTCTTTAGCAAACTACCTCTGCCAATGCAGACCTGAGTCTTCTCTATAATTTGGAATTGGAGAGTTGCCTAGAGCAGAGGTGTCAAAAACATGAGGCCCACAGCACTTCCCAGTGCAACCTGAACCAAATTAAAATGTAATTGGGAAATAGTTAACAAAATAAATACAAATACAATGAATAGTATTAATATGTAGTTTTCTAAGCCAATAATGAGGCCCACAGGGATCCTTACTTAGTTGCCTCCTTTTTTATTTGACACTACTGGTGTTAGAGTACTGAGAAGTTTAGTCACTGGCCTAGTATGTGTCAGAACCCAAGTTTTCCTAGTTAGCTCTCTACCATTACAGCATGGTACTTTAGTCTTTAAGTCAGTTGTTAAAATTATTTTGCCATGGAAAACAGCTCATTTAACAAATATTTGAACCCTCTATGTGCAGGGCTTTGTGGAAGATATAAAAGTTCTTTGATGGACAGTCCTTGGTCTTAAGAAATTAGCATTGGTGAGGAGAGGTGATGAGACTCCCTGGCTAGTGTAACAAAAGCCTGATAATAAAGTAGCTGAACTATATATATTACTGGGAGTTAAGGGGAAAGACAAGGAAGGTTTCCCTCTTAAGGGACCAGAGATTGGCTTGTCTCTCGCCTCTCACCCTTAAGATATTTCTTTCCCACTTCCTCCACGTGGTCTGGTACCCTACGGAAGCCCTAGGCCTTCTACTCAAGCCTGAATTTCCATTAAAGTATCTTAAAATTACTTGCTACTTATTAATCAAAATTGCCCTCAACTCAGTGCAGCTCAGCTAGGTATTTGTGCAAACAGTTTTAACTGAACTAGTTTTAGTTGAACAGAGTAGTGAATGGTCATTTTTTTTTCTTTTTTGGAGGGGGGGGGAAAGCTGGGCAATTGGGGTTAAGTGACTTGCCCAAGGTCACACAGCTATTAGTAAGTGTATCAAGTGTCTGAGCGCAGATTTGAACTCAGGTCCTCCTGACTCCCTGGGCCAGTGGTCTAGTCACTGTGCCACCTAGCTGCCCTGTGCATAGTCAATTTTTAATTGAAATAATGTCACTGATGGTCCTGGCATCCTTCCTAGAGGTGTATACATTCTTAGGAGGTGGTGCTGATGAACAGGTAATTAGTTGAATTTGAGGCAATATGAAAAGGTGAGGGAAAATTTTTTGGTCATTATTGTGAGGATTTTCTAAGAGTGTCTTCATTTTTATTTAGCTAATGAATAAGGTAATTGATAGAATTTGAGGCAATGGGAAACTGAAGGAAAATTTTTTTAGTTCCTGTAGAGAAGACTCCTATAAAGACAAGTCTTTCCTTTTAGGGAGTTTGGCACCAGAGGTAGCTATTCTCAACTTTTTCCCTTCCTCTATTTCTGAACTCACAGTTCTCTGAAAGCTTAAATCATCAGCCCAATTTGAAGTAGCACAAAGGTCACATTAGAAAATAGTCTCATTTTCAAGAAATGAGAGTCATTTCTTTGCATTTAAGATCAGAAGTCTGAGATTCTCTGTTCTTAAAATTCTTGTTTGTACATGCAGTATTTTGGAAAAAAAAAATAATGGGGAAGGAAAATTTCATAGTGTATCCATTTAGCTAAAATAATTTTGTGGAAAAAGTTATAAGTATTATTGATGTCTTGACAATTTCTGGTTAACCTAAACAAACTTACACATGGGCGAAGAGCTTGATTTTCATTAGCATGTTAAAGAGATTGTTGGTGAACTTGTAGATTGGCAAGAGTTGGTTATTAATATGTAAATATGGCTTCATCAAAAAGAGGTCATGTCAAACTAACTTCATCAATTTTTTTGACAGGATTACTAGAGATGAGAATACTGTGGTTATAGTTTACCTCGATTTTAGCAAAGCTCTTATTAAATTATTTCATACTGTGCTTTTGGAGAAGATGAAGAGCTATAGATGATCATTAGGTGATAAAACAATCAGATGGATTTAGAGCTTGTTGGATGAACAGACTCAGAGAAATTGTTAAAGGCTCTTTGTCAGCAGGATAAGATATCTAGTGAAGTGCACCCGGGGATCTGTCTTGCCTCTGTGCTGTTTAATAGTCACTTTCAGTAGTTATAGTCTTTCATTTGGGTACAAAAACGAACTTCACAAGAATAAGATGGGGGGAGATACAGTGTGTCAGTCAATAAATATTTACTAAGTATTACTAAGATACAAATATTGAAAAAGAAAAGCAGTCTCTGCCTTCTGAGTTTACAATCTAATCTAATAGGGAGGTGGGAGGGACACAAAAGGTAGCTGTAGGAAAAAGTCAGAGAGGGAGGCAACACCAGAATGGGGGCATGATGAAGTACAAAGTATTACAGCCAGGTGGTAAATGAAGAGATAGCAGGGCCTAGGGGCCCTCCTCAAATGGAGACTTTTGGGAGGAGCAAGGGGTTGATGATAACCTGGGCAAGGAGAAGGGACACCTATAAGAACTGGGGTGGGGTGGGGTGAGGGGAGAATCTTGATATGCTGCAAATTCGGATTCAGCTATGTGTTTCAGCAAGCAAATATGCTAATGTGAACTTGGTCTGCATTAAGAGGATCAAAGCTACCCAGGGATAGATAGGGAGGTGAAGGTTACTGTGTACTCTACCCATATCAGACCACATCTGGAGTATTGTGTTCAGTTCTGGACATCATGGTTTAAGAAAGATATTGGAAAACTGGAGAGGGGCAACCAGGGTCTTAAGACTCCTAGTAGTAAGACTTATGTTCTGTTATCTGGAAGGATTGACTTGCAGAATTTGAAAGAATTAGACTTAATATCCTATTTGGCTCCAGCAGGTAAAGTCAGGAAAAATGAGTGGAAGTTGTGAGGGAGCAAATTTAGGCTTGACGGCAAGTAAAACTTCTAACAATTACAGTTGTCTAGAAGTGGAAATGGCTGCCACCATAGGTGGTGGGTTCCCCCTCTTGAAAGGTCTTCATGAGAGGCTGGATGACCACTTGCTGGTATGTTAAAGTTGGGTTCTTTTTGTGTATGGATTGGACAAGATGGTTGCTGAGCTCCCATCTAGTTTTCAAATTCTGTGATTTTACAGTATCTCTGGCCTTGACCTTTACTCTTTGCTTTTAGGTCCACATCTCATACTACCCAAACTGCCCAGGACATTTGGACCCTGATTACTTAGGGGCACTGAAAACTTGTGTTCAAAACCAAACTTAGTATCTTTCCCGATAGATTTGCTTTTCCTCCTGATTTATCATTGTCTCTTGGATGCAATGAATATTTATTATAGTGCTTATTTTATGTGCCAAGAAATAGGATACAGAGACAAAAATCGAAACAGTTCCTACCCTGGGTGTGACGATATGTACACTAATAAGTAAATACAAAATTATACGAAGTAATGTCTGGAGGGAGGAAGAGAATGCTAACTAGAGGGCCTAATGTAAGAGACACCAGAACTATGTTTAAAGGAATTTAGGGATTCTAAGACTTGGAGATGAGGGACTACCTGTACAAAGGCAAGGTGTTGGTAGATGGAATGTTTTCTGTGAGAGATAGCTAGCACAGGGCAGTTTGTCTGGTCCGGGAAGGGGAGGGGAGAAATGTGAAATAAGAAAGGAAAAATAAGTGGTGGTCATTTATTTTTTTTTGTGGAGGACTTTTAAGTGCCAGGTTGAGGCATTTGTATTTTACTTTGGATATGGTAAGGAGGCACAAAAGATCTTTGAGTAGGCAAAACTGGAAGTGAGGATCTTGGACACCAGTTCAGAGTTGGGGGACATTGTAAATGTTATTTTAGATCCCTCCTCCCCCGTTGTTCCCAGTAGCTAGTTGTTTAGTCTTCTTTCTTCTCGTGGCCACAATTATAGACCATGTCTTTATTACTATCTCTCTAGATTATTGCAGTAACATTTTTGCAGTAAACTCAACCTAGTATTCAAAGTTCTCAGCAGTTTGGCCTTGCACAAACTTTTTCACTTTATACTACTCTCCATATGGGTTATGATTCTCAGGTTGTTTTGCCTCTACTATTTCTTGTGGCACTTACCCCTCCAATTTTTGGTACTTGAAATCCTACTGTTTTAAATCCCAGCTTGAATGATCTTTCTTCTATGAAGCTTTTGCTTGGTTACCTTTATTCTTTCAGACATTGCATTATGTTCGATTTTGAGAGATAGTTCCATTCTTTTTCCTCCTCCCACTCTAGTTTATTCATTTATGGTCTTGTGGTACATGCCAAATCCCTTTGCTACATTTCGAGCTTCTTGGAAGCAGGGAGTTTGTCATATCTACATTTATATCTATATATGTCTTTATAAATGCTTAGCACTGGAGTAGGGAACCTGGGGCCTCAGGGCCACGTGAACAAATACCAATTTGTTCTGTGAAGTTAGGATTCAGTCAAAGGGCAGCACCTGGAGACCTAGAGGGCCATATGTGCCCTCCAGGCCTCAAATTCCCCACTCCTGGTTTAGCGTATTTAGATGTTGAAATTGTAGGAGATTGAAGGTCCTCTCCTTCTCTAAGGAGTGTGAAAGCTATTTAAGCCACTTTTAAGTTTCTCCCCACTGAAAACCTTTTGTGTAGTTTTTCCTCAAATGCTAATGAACTTACCTTGCTTGTAGAGAGATTAACATAATTTTGAAATTAACATAATTTTGGCACTTGTAGAGAGATTAACATAATTTTCAAGTTTGCTGAGACTGTAAATCTGTGTGCTGCTCAATAATACTGAGGGCCTGAAAGTGAAATAATTTGTCAGTAGGTATAGACTCCACTGCTTATCTTTCTCTTTTGCTATACACCATTTTGTCTGCTCACTTGGGCTAGCCATATCTTGGGGGCAGGGTGTTGTTTATCCTTTACTAGAAAAATTAGGTTAGGAAGAAGAGTTTGATTCTAATGGCTAAAATGAGGATATGATTATTAGTAGATTTTATTAATCTATGTTATTCCTGATACTATTGGTATTTAGGAATTAGCTACACATAATATGTTAGGGAAAGGATTGAACTACGGTTTAAAATTTTTCTTTAAAAGAAAATCCAATTTAGGCTTTTCCTGAACATGAAATGATACTATCTACTTGAAATATAATTTATCTTGATGGACTCAATAACCTTTAATAACCTATGGGTTACAAAGTCCTTTACACACAGAGTGTCTTATTTGAGGCTTATGACAACTTTCTGGGTTAAGTTGGTGAAAGTATTGTCTGTAGTATTTTTACCAATGAAGAACCCAAAGCTCAGGTTAAGGGAGTTGCCCAACCTCACTTCTATGGCTTTTATCAGGACTAATATTCAGGCTGGTATTCTTTCCATTCTATAGCTCTTCTTAAAACTAAGGCTCCTGAGAGAATATGGACTGGTAGAGTTTTAGATACCTCTAGGCACAGATTAGATACATTTTTTTTTTTAGGTTGGCTTTTGATTGTAAACTCTAGTTTCATGTGAGGGAGACGCTTACTGGTATAATAATTTGACCTCAGTTTCAGTGTGCTGATTCCTGTGTAAAGTGCTTTTGGTGATTTTAAGAAATGACCAGGCTGTAATGATGAATACATATATATATATATATATACTACTGTATATAATCACAAATAGAAATGAATGTAGTTTCCTAACAGTAACATACTGGAAAGCAATTCTGGTATGTATAATGACTAGATTAATGATTACATGATAAAGTATTTTTGGGGGTACATTTACTTTTTTCCTAAAATTTAGTTTTAGATTGCCTTCCTTCCCCCTCCTTGAAAAGCAAGCAATTTGATACAGATTATACATGAATAATCACAAAATGTTTCTTTATTAGCCATGTTGGAAAAGAAGATGCTGACCAGAAAAAACCCAAGAATAATAAAGTAAAAAATGTATGCTTTAATTTGCATTCAGGGTCAATCTTTCTCTGAAGGTGGATAGCATTTTTCATCCTAAGTCCTTTAGAATTGTCTTGGATCATTGCATTGCTGAGAATAGCTGTCATTCACAGATGAACATTGTACAGTATTGCTGTTACTGTATACAATATTCTCCTGGTTGTACTCATTTCACTTTGCATTGGTTCAGGTAAATCTTACCAGGTTTTTCTGAAAGCATCCTGCTAGTCATTTCTTAATAGCTGCTTGTCATTTCTTTCAGCACAATAGTATACCATAACAAGATGGGCATGCTCTCAATTTCCAATTGTTTGTTACCACAAACAGAGCAGATGTTTTTGTACATATAGGCCCTTTCTCTTAGATCTCTTTGGGTTACAGATCTTGTAGTGGTATTGCTAGATCAAAGGGTATACATAATTTTATATCTCTTTGGGCATAGTTCCAAATTCCTCTCCAGAATGGTTGGTTCAGTTCACAACTCCATCTACAATGTAGCATTAGTGTCCCAATTTTTCCACACCCCCCCTCTAACATTTGTCATTTTCCTTTTCTGTGTATTAGCTAATCTGAGAGGTATGAGGTGGTACCTGAGAGGTGTTTTAATTTTCATTTCTTTAATAGTGATTTAGAGCATTTTTTCATATGACTATAGATAACTGATTTCTTCTAAAAACTGCCTGTTTGCATCCTTTGACCACTTGTCAGTTGGGGAATGACTCATTCTTATAAATTTGACTCAGTTCCCTATATATTTGAGAAATGAGGCCTTTACCAGAGAAACTTGCTGCAGATTTTCTCTCCAGTTTCCTGCTTTCTAATCTTGACTGCATTGTTTTTGTGCAAAATCTTCAATGACATCAGAATAATATCTTTTATATCTGTTAATGCTCTCTAGCTCTTGTTTGCTCATAAATTCTTCACTTATCCGTAGAACTCTGACAGGTAAGCTATTCCATACTCCCTTAATTTGCTTAGGATACCACCCTGCATGTCTAAATTGTATCGCCATTTTGTTCTTATATTTCTTTGTGTATGGTGTGAGATTGTTGTTCTATACGTAGTTCTGCCAAACTGCTTTCCAGTTTTCCCAGCAATTTTTGTCAATAGTGATTTCTTGTCCCAAAATCTTGGATCTTTGGCTTTGTCTAAATTACTGTGGTCATTTGCTGCAATACAGTAGTGAATTGTGTACCTAATCTATTGCACTGATTGTTTTGATGATTGTTACTTTGTAATACAGTTTGAGATCTGGTACTGCTAAGCCACTTTGCTATATCAGTTTTAATTTTTTCTAACTTATTTTGCTTGCAATGTGTCATCATTATTTATACAATTTAAGTCTCTTATATTACAGTAACAAATAAAAGCATAAGAGCATTATAGCACAATAATACAGAAGTCTGGTAAGAGTACTGTTTTCTAATATCTGTGCTTTGTTGATTTCCCTAAATTGTCAATGTACTGCATCCTGTTTTAAATTACTTAAGCTTCTTGAATCTAATTGCTTCTGTTTTCTTCCATTCTGGTAGACATCTATGACACTGCCTTTTTTATTAAGAGGGATATTCCTTTAGAAAAGTGGCACAGTATAGAAATCTCCCTTTTCTGGGTAGTGGCCTGACCAAGGGGATCTTGAATGCCAACCAAAGCTGGGAGGGTGGTTGCCATTCTTTTTCTCTCCCTCCGGTATACACCATGAACATGGTGAAGAACTTTATCTAATAGGGGGAGACAATATAAGAGGAGGCTTAAGTTGCAAGTCAGAGAGAAAGGCCCTATGTCTGCTCCTAAGGCTGCAACAGCAAAGGAGATGATAATTTACCTTTAATGTGACTTCCATTGATAAAACCATATTGGTATCAAAGACTTAGGTGAGGATTTTTCCTCCTGCTCTTTAGTAGCTGTGGCTGTTGAGGAGGCAGGGACCACAACACTTGCAGAAGAAGTTGCCGAGTCTTACATGCACAAGAATTGCTTCTCTGGACTGTGAGTTACAGGGGCCAGACTAGAAATAGAGCCACTGGGGGTGGAGGATGGGGGTGAGCAATCCTGCTGTTCCCAAGGCTTTTAAAAGTTTGAGCTCCGACTATTAGTGATGATTGGTGGTGGCAGGGTCCTTCTTTCCAAAGTTTATTCCGCTTAATGATGGCTGAATAGTCAAGTTGAAAGCCCTGAGTTGGGAACAGGGATAAGGAACAACTGCCATTCTCAGGGCTATTGGGCCCTGGACCTGGCAGATGGCCCTTCCTGTCTCTCCTTCAGGGTACCTTGTTGCTTCAGGAAGGGTAAGTGTGCCTGTAACAACAATGTTGCTAGAAGCTGTTGTGGGGGTGAAAGACTGATAACACCAGCACACAGGAAGGCTGCTAGCATAGGTTCTTTGATCTGCTTTTCTAAGGAAAGCAACTTTAAGGGGTTAACAATCTCACTTTAGTCAAACATATATATATATATAATTCACTTAGTTCAGGGGGAAAAACAGGGCACCCTGAACTTCAGGGCAAATACAAACAGAAATTACCAACAGAGACAATATAAACAGCAAGCACACACAGTTATCAACAGACAGTCCTCTAGCTACCAAAGAATTACATAATTATCAGAGAGAGAGAGAGAGGCACCAACACCTGGGTTTTTGGGGGAGGGTTGGGGGGGCAGGCAGGTGGTCGGGGCTCTGGTGGCTATTACCCAGAGTCTTTTCTGGCCAAATCACAGAACACTTACAGTGAGTTAGAGCCCCAAACAAAATGCTAACCTCTGAGTTTAAATACCCTTAAAAAAATTTTTTTTTGGTTTTTTTTTTTTGGGGGGCGGGGGGAAGGCAGGGCAATTGAGTTTAAATGACTTGACCAAGGTCACCCAGCTAGTACAAGTGTCTGAGGCAGGATTTGAACTGAGGTGGACCTGGGGCTTCAGCACCTAGTAAGACTAAATCAAAGGCACTTGATTACTTTAGCATTCTAAAAAGAGAAAACAGTTAAAAAAAAAATCCCTTCTTAATTACCGTTACAATGCCATGTCTGTTACAGTTGTGTTAGTGGGGATAGTGGACTTTGTTCATGGAAAGTCTCTCAGTGATGGTTATAAGGACTGGATTGGAAACAAGGTCTGGGGTCTGAGGCAAGACACTTCTGTTTCTAGGGACCTTGGGCTTAAGAAAATTTTAAATGTTTGAAGTTTTGTTGGATTGTAATCCATTTAAAGAATTGCAGATTTTATCTAATGGTGTATTGTAACAAGTGGAACTCAAAGACATGGCTTTTACTTTCTTTGGGTGCTATAAGTAAATTATAGATTGTGGGCAAGTCACTTAATCGCTCAGGGCTTCCATAGTTTCCTTTTCTGAGGTAGGTTGGACAGGGTGACCTTTAAGGTCCCTTCTAACTCTTAAATTATTTTATGAAAGTTGTGGACAGCCCCTGAAGTAGGCATTTACCTCATGCAAGGTTTGAAAATTGTTTCATCTGTATATTATTGTCCATTAGAGTCTTTGAGCCTTTGCTATTAGTAACGTGCAATTTTAATTTATCACGAAGTTCCCACATGCAATGGAAAACACAATTTTTTTTGTTTAAAATGTGCTGCATTTATTTTTTTTTTAATGTTCCTTGATAACTGTTAAGGAGAGAACTTTTTCAGTCTTGGGTAAATCCTGTTAAGCAAGGTATAAAAGGAGACGTGTTCAGCAAAGATGTTTGCCACTGTCCTGAAGTTATTTCCTTTGCAGTTCAAAAAGGAAAGGGATGTCCTGTTATAGATACTTCTGTTTGTGGATGACATTGTGATGATGTCATTAAACCCCCAAATAATAGAGCACTCCCATAATGAGATGTCCTAAAGAGGGCCTAATTAGTTATTCACACTGGAAAAATTAAGTAGACAAATATGTTTCATTGTGCAATCTTAACTAGAAGGCCTTGCCCATATATTTCTTGGATAACATTATGGTTGTACTTTATAATTTTTTATTTGTACTCAGAATGTGCTTCTCAATGGTCTTTTGAGTGATAATCATTTTCAATTCTGAAGAGACTAAGGGTCCATGACTCCTGGCCATAAGACAACACACAATATTTCTTAAAACGAGATAAGCAATTGAATCAGGACATACATATATATATATATATTTTTTTTTTTCAGGCAGCCTATGAGTTGGGACCATATTTAGATGGGACAGGGGTGGGGAACCTTCAGACCTGAAGCCACATGTGGACCTCTGGTTGTATCATTTTTGGGAAATTACACAGAATTTTCAATCGTCCTAAGCTTTTCTTTGCCACCAGTACTAATCTTTACAACAGGTATAGATAGTCTTATGATGATGGCTTATGATTGAAAATCATGTAATGCTACAATGTCCAAAGAATAAAACTTGCAAGTGACTAAAAAGGCAATAGAAAAGTAAATGATGAGTGTCATAGGCTAACTAGAGCATATTGCCAGCAAGGACTTGTGCATGAGGTGTAACGTAAAATACCTTAAACCTGTGTATATATTTTTAACTCTGCTTTGTTTCAGATAAGAGTGAGGTCTATCTGATACCTACTCCCTCCATTCCCATGTTTGTATAATTTTCATCTAACAGACTTAATTATGAGAAATAGCAAACTACTCAGGAGAAACAGAACAAGCGTTTATTAAGCACCTAGAAAATGCCACAGACCAGTTGGGTTTCTTTTCCTTTTACTCCCCTCTGAACCATCAGAGCTGAAACAATTTACCCTAGACTTCAGAGTTTTGAAGGGGACCTTCGTTTCTTCTCCCTCTGTAAGAATGTTAGCACTACTTTAGTTTATCTTTCTAGATTTCTCTTGACTTTTATGTTTATATTTTAAAGTTCCTGTTCAATTCCAGCACTTAGTAATAGAGGTCAGGGACTAAATATGCATATTGAGACACATTTTTGTACATGGCTAAATGGGAATTTGTTTTCCTTGACTGTGCATATGTATTTGTTATGAGATTTTGTTTTTCTTTTTTTTCTTTTCACTGGGGAGGTGGGAGAAAGAGATAATAAATACTTAATTGAAATATTAATTAACATTTAAAAAAGCCCTATGGGTTATGAATGAGGCTAAATTTGAGGTGAAAAAAACTCCCATTTTTTCCCCCTAGGATTATATTCAACTTTGTAGGGTAAATTTTTCTTGATTGTAAACCTGTGTCTTTTTCATTTTGGAATGTTGTATTCTCAGATACCTCATTTAGGATATAGGTTTGGTGTGACTCTGTGGGTTTTTTTTTAGTTTGAAGTACTTTTTGAATGTTTTTTAGCATTGTTTTCTCCTCTGATGTGTTAGCTCTGGACTTAGGCTATGATAACCATGGGGGGGGCTTTTCATTTTGGGGTCCTCTCCACCAATATGAGTGATTGCTGAATGCTTTCTATTTTCACTTGGCTTTCTGGGTCTGATAGATATGAGAGTTTTAAATTTGTGATTTCTTTGAGTATAACCAGGCCTTTTAAAAAAAAAAAGTTTTCGAGGAGTCTGGTAATTCTTGAATGAACTCTTGTTAAACTGTTTTTCCAAGTCTGATAATATTTCTCACTATTAACAGTTACTGATTTCTGTCAGGTCTGTTATAGTTTTCAATTAATCTGTTACTTAGACAAGATTTACCACTTCTAGCTGTTTGTCTTCTAATTCTTTTCTCTGTAGCTTTTATTTCATTTTGTCCCCTTTTGCTTAATTTCTTCCAGGTATTCTTATGTGATCTTTGGGGAACATGCCTTATTTTCTGCTTTGTCTGCTTGTAGTTATGGAATTAGTTGTTCCTTTTTGGGTATCTCTAGATCTATTAGTAATTTTACATATTGATTAGTCTCTTGGGTTTCTCTCCCCATATCTCTAGTTTTATTTAGTTCTTGAATTGGGGCTTTGTGCTAGAGCCAGGCTCTGACTCTTTGTTGTGCTTTTGGTTAGAGTAGTTGGTCAACTTGGTCACAGTCTGGATTCCTGCACTTCTTTTACCTTCTGGAGTTAAGCCTTAGATCTTTGAGGTTGAGTACTGGATTTTCAGGGTTTTCTGGCATCTTAGGCAAAGTAGAGTTTATAAAGATCTCTCAGAACTGGACTTTTATCTCTGGACACAGGACTTATAGGCCACACATGTGTCTCTTGCCTATCCATGGTCAAGGTGAGAGGTTGTCAATTTGTTGTCTGTCCTGGCAGTTCCTGTTGCTTGGGGGCTTTTGGTTGACTTTCTGTGCATTTCTGGGGTGGAAGAAGTCAATATAACTTCTCACTGGATTTTTTGATCATTATTCTGTGGATCACTTGTGAATTTCAGCATTTACATTTGTGGGAGCTGGGTGATTTGCCTCCATTTCTATAGCCACCTTGTTTGGAAGAATTGCTTAGTAGTTTTTTCTTTTAAAATCTTAAACTTGCTTTATTTCTTAGCCAAATTGACTTGGAAATAGCCATCTGTAACAATTTAAGTCATTTAAGGATTAACAGATAACTCAGTTGATTAGAACTTGGTGCAAATGAAGTTGTTTATGGGATTGTAATAACAATGACTAGCAGCTGCTGTATGGGTGTAAGATCCAACAAGATCAGCAACAAGACCTGCCAGCACAGGTTCTTTGATCTGCTTATCTAAGGAAAGCAACTTTAAGGGGTTAACAATCTCACTTTAATCAAACATGCATACATCATTCACTTAGTTCAGAGGGAAAAGCCAGCACCCTGAACTTCAGAGTAAATACAAATAAAAATTACAAACAGAAAACATCAACAGATCAAATAACACAATTCAACAGACAGGCTTTGTCTGATCAAGACATAACATACATAGTTTCCAAAAAGAGAAGCACCACCATCTGGGTTTTCTTTAAGGGGCGGGGGCTGTTCCAGTGTCTACCTAGAGTCTCCACATCAACACTCTTGCAGTGAGAGGCCCAAACAAAATGCTAACGTCTGAGTTTATATACTTCTTAGGGCTTGAAGGCTTCACACCTAAAGGTGTAGGCCTGGGGCTTTGCACCCAGTAAGACTTAATCAAAGGCACTTGATTACTTTAGCATTCTCAAAGAGAAAACAGACAAAGTCCCACTCTGCTTAAAATTACAGAGATCAACTCTCTTTTGCTGTTTTGATTTGTAAGTAGAGGAGAAAATAGAAATTTACAACTTCAACCAGAATATGTAGATTATTCTGATATGATACCATCTTTTTGTACTTTTTAATCTTAGGATATGCTAATAGTTAAGAATTTTAGTAGTAAACATTATAGAAATTCTTAAAGAAATGGGCTTTGAAAATCCATCTCCATTCTAACATTACACTGAAAGTTTAGCTTTAATCCTTTTTTTAGAAGAATAAAGAGCCACCAATGTTCCCCTTCCCCCCACCCCACTCCATGTACAAATTCAGTCAAGTCAATAAATATTAAGTGTTTCTGTGCTAATCATGTCTATTAAAGTCTATAAGTGAGGGAGAGAGCAAGCAAAGTACAAACAAGCTATGTATAGGATAAAAGAAAAATAATTAAAAGAGGGAAGGCACTGGAATTAAGAGGGATTGAGAAAGGCTTCTTGTAGAAGATGGGACTAAAAGGAAGCCAGAATTAGCCAGGAAGTAGAAAGGGAAGAGAGAACATTCTAGGCACAGGCGATAACAAGAGAAAATACCTGGATCCAAGAGATGAAGGATCTTTGTGGGATGGCTGGGAGACCAATGTCACTGGATTGAAGAGAATAAAGTCTAAGAGGACTGGAAAGTTTGGGGTTGATGGTGGAGGTAGAGCTAAGTTATGAAGGGCTTTGAATACCAAACAGCATTTTATGTTTTATCCTAGAGGGAATAGGCAGCCATTGGAATTTATTGAGTAGGAGAGTGACATGATTCACACTTTAGGAAAATCACTTTAGTGTTTGAAGGGAGGATGGATTGGATTGGTGAGAGACTTGAAGCTGACAAATCCACCAGTAGGCTGTTGTAATAATCAATTATCAATATCAATAATAATAATCAATGTGTGAGGTGATGAAGGGCTGCACTGTAGAGTGGCGGCCATGATAGAGGAGAGAAGGGGCTTACAGAGAAATAATTGCAAAGGTGAAATCGACAGACCTTGGCAACAGCTTAGATATGGGGGCTAAGAGACAGTGAGGAGGCCAGGATGACTTCTAAGTTGTGAAGCTGAGGGACTGGGAGAGAATGATGTTGTTGCCCTCTATAGTAATAAGGAAGGTGGGAGGTGGGAAGGGTTGGGGAAAAGATAATGAGTTCATTTTTGGACATGTTGATTTTAAGATGTCTACTGAACATCCAATTCAAGATGTCTCAAAGATAGTTGGAGATGTGAGATAGGAGATCAACCAAGAGTTTAGGGCAAGATAGGTAGATTTTTTAAATCCATGGGAGTTGATGAGATTACCAAATGAAACTATAGATGGAGAAGAAAAGAGGGCCTAGGGCAGAAACCTTTGAGGCAGTTATATTTAGTGGGTGTGATCTGGTTGAGGATCTAGCAAAAGAGACAGGAGGAGTGGTCAGGTAGCAGGAGAAACAGGAGAGAGTAATGTCCTGAAAACCTAGAGAGAAGAGAACGTCATGAAGGAAGAGCATGATTGACAGTGTGTAAGACTGCAGAGAGGTCAAGGAGGATGAGAATTGAGAAGGGGCTCTTGGATTGTCAGTTGAGAGAATTGGGATTACAGTTTTTAAGCTCTTGCATTTTCTTCCACCTAGAATGTACTTACTATATCCTTTCTACCTACCCCAAATCAGTCAGTGTCACATTAATGTCAAGAAAAACATTGCTGAAAATCTTCACACTCAGTGCAGAGACCAAATATGACTTCAGAGGACCAGCAGGTAAGTATTGCTCTTGCGCCCTTCTTAGAAAAGGGATGGAATTTAGCTGATAGAGTGAACCATGCATTGTCAGATAGGGCCAATGTGTTGATTTGTTTTGCCTAATTGTACTTTGTAAACAAAAGAGATAACTATTGGGGCAGGCTGTGAGATGGCTTAAGGAAATTATAGTGGTATAAACAAAAGTGCATCAATTTTGCTGTATGAACATACCCTGTTGATGGAGCTTAGTAGCATTGTTAAGTCTTTGTATCCTGCATACAGGGTTGGTTGTTAATTTATTTCAAGAGTTTTAGTACTTTGGAATCCTATTACTTTTTGTACACTTAAAAGCCCAGAACTATATGTGTAGGTGTGTGTTTCCAGCCATGCATATGTCATAACATAATACTACCTTGTAGTTTCATTGCCTGGGTGTATATAGAAAGGGGTAAGCAGTGCTAGTGGAATTGAGGCAGCTTGTGGGATGAGTATTCTTTGAGAAATTGGTCTATCCTTTGTTAAGGAAAACTTGACTCTAGTGTAGATTGTGCTGTTACTTATTTAGCTTGTAATCTTGGCCAAATTCTATAGCATCTCTGGGTTTCATTTTTCAAAGTGAGAATTGAACTCAATCACTAAGATCCTTTATCTCTAAAAACTAATATTTTAGTGGATGTTCTCATATCTTGACATTTTTGAAGTAGCCTCTGGGTCCTTATTGCGATGGTGTCAAACTCAAATAGAAACGATCCCCTGCTTGCTGCTGGAATATTGATGTCGAAAATTACAATGAACATTTATGTAGTATTTGTATTTTTATTTATTTTGTTAAACATTTTCTAATTACATTTTAATCTGGTTTAGATCATACTTGGGAACTTCCAGCTTCTTGGAGTTTGACACCTCAGCCTTAGTGTATTTTAAATTTTAAAAAAATGCTGTCATTGAGCATATCTTCCTAGAATATTAAACTTGAAATAGAATTGACAACTCATCCAAAACACCCCACTCCCCACCTTTTTTTAATTTTAAGTATTCATAGAAGACATCAAAGGTATGAATGTGTATATGTAGATAAAGTGTGTACCAACTATAAAAGGGGGGGGGGGTCAGGAAAGTCTTTGTAGAATAAATGCCACTTGACCTGATCCTTGGAGGAAATGGGCTTTTGTGAGGCTGTGAGTGACATGGGATCTCATGGTACATGTGAGGGACAGAAAGTTCAAAGGCAAGGAGACAAGAGATTGTGTTTTGTGTGAGAAACAGCAAGAGAGCTAGCTTTGTTAGGGGGAAGGGGAGTAATAAATGGAAGTGACTTACAGAAGTCAAATTTTTAAACTCTAAAATTACTGTAGTTGTGTTAATGTCATTTCTTTCATCTATATTCCTTTTTTAGCATCAATAATTTAAATTTTTTTAAAACTATAAAAAATAAAATGAGCTTATCTATATACATGGTGGAACAGAAGGAGGGGATTGTAAATGAAACTGAATCTTTATTATGTGGAGCTCTCTTTTCTTTTGAAGTATAATAAATTCATCATGTAACTTTAAAAGCTGTCCAGTTTGTGATTCCTTCTGGCCTTCCTTCTGTTCGTATTTCATTTTTTTAACCTTGGCTTCTTTCTCCCTCCCACTGTTCCCCCTTCCTGTTGAAAAGCAAAGCAAAATCCATATAGCAAGTAATCACAAACAAGCAAAACAGATTTCTACATTGGCCATGTCTTACTCGTATCTGTCTAGCCGTTCATCCATCTATATCCATCCATATCTCTCTCTTTGTCTCTCCCTCGGTGGCATGGCCAGTGTAGGAAATTTATTTTGCTTGACTGTACATGTCTGTAACAGAAGTTTTGTTTTTCTTTTTCAGTTGAAGGAGAGGTAAAGGGAGAGAAGGCAGATTTTTGCTGATGAAAAAAAAAGAATAACATTTAATTTTAAAAATAAGAGTATTACTGAGAGTGGTTCAGGAATCATGTCCATCAATTTAGTCAGTACTCAGGGATGCAGTTCATCTGGGTCAGGGGACTTTGAAACTTGCTTTGGACAGTTAAATGCTCTCTTCCCATCTCCTCAATCATTCATTTTTGTTTTGTCCAGTCTAAATATCCTTCTACATGGCAAAGAAGACAGAAGCAAAATAAGAATAGAGCAGCCCGCTTCTACTCTGTAAAAGGTTTTTCCTTAGGTCAGGAAGAGCCACTAGGGATCATTTGTTTCAGTCCTCTCATGTTGCAAATAAGGAAACTGAGGATCAAAAAAGTTAATAGCTTGCCCAAATTCACACAGCAGGTTAGAGGCTTGAATCTCCCAAGTACCAGTTTTATCATGCTACCCTTAGTTTGGCAAATTCATATTCTCAAACAGGTTGTTTTATAGAATGTAGAAAATGGTGAAAGGAAAGAAATTTGGGTAGTTACAATCACTGCTTGGTTATAACAGATATGTAAAGAACATAAGGTTTTGCATTTAAGCAACAGGCTCCACGTGGTATGGGGGGAAGGAGAGTATTAAAAGGTGAAAGAAGGGCACCACTAATGGATGCATCTCTGCCTAGAAATCATGATGTTAATAAAAATTCTGATGTCACAGGGGGTAAGAAAATCTACGTTCCAGGTGCTTATGCTATTGTTCCACTGTCTAAAAGTTATGGCTTAGTGGGGAGAAAGAACCCTGAAACTAATAGGACTAAATCTCTCTCTCTCTCTCTCTCTCTCTCTCACACACACACACACACACACACACACACACAGAGTGCACGCGCAAGTGCTCTCATTTTATACTCAGACTTTTACCTATATATAAGGATGTAGATGACATGTTTCATCATTAGTCCTTTGACATTGTTGCTGGTCTTTTTGCTGATCAGAGTTCCTAAGTCTTTCAGAGTTGTTTTATATTGACAGTATTGTTGTCATTATATAAATTATTCTTCTGGGTGTGTTCAACTCACTCTGCATGTTCATACAGTCTTCACAGGTTTTTGTGAAACCACTTCCTTCATTTTTATAGCACTATGGCGTTCCATCACATATACTATAATTGTTTAGATATTCCCCAATTGATAGTCATCCCTCAGTTTCTAGTTTTTTGCCATCGCCAAAAGAGATATTTTGTATATGGTTTTTGTGTATCTTGTTTCACTTAGGACTAATCCCTTAATCTACTCTCCTTCTCATTCCGCCTTCTCCTCATTCCCTCTTATTTTCCTTTTGAGTGAAATGTGTGTGTGTATGTGTGTTTTTCCCTCCTATAAATGGTATTTGAAAAATTATGGAGGAGAGGTGTTGCAGCAAATGTTAAATGCTTTAGCTTTCAAAAAAGGAAAGAAAATGGAATCTGTACTCCAGCTCAGTGAACCTAACTGCATTTCCTGGCAGAATGGTTAATGAACATCTAGAAAAGGAAGTGGTAATTAAAAACGGGCAGCATGGCTTAATTTAAGAAAAAGTCATGCCAGCATATAACCTTGTTTCCTTTTTTGACAGGGATCCCTATAAGTTCAGGGAAGTGCTGTAGATTTAATTTATGTAGTTTGCCTCCATTTTAGCAAAGCTTTGGTTAAAGTCTCATGATGTTCTTAAGGAAAAAATGTAGAGGAGTAAATTTGTTGTTCATCTCTGTCCAACTCTTTGTGTGACCCCGTGGTCTTTCTCACCTGAGGGGCTCATCTTCCAATGCCATGTTTTTTAACATTTTAGTGTTATTTTGCGGGTTTTCTTGGCAGAGATACTGGAGTGGTTTGCCATTTCCTTCTCTAATTAATGTATACTAGATGATAAATTTAGAGCAATGATTCTTAACCTAGGATCTAGAAATTTGTTTTTAAAAATATTTGGTAACTATATTTCATTATAATTCATTTCATTTGTAGTCCCATGCATTTTATTTCATTTATTTAAAAGCATTTTGAGAAAGGGCTCATAGTTTCACTTAACTCTCAATTGTGATAGCTGGCAGAGGAGGGGAAGGAAGTATGATGATGGCGGTAGGTAATCTAAAACAAAAAAAAGTTAATGCCTATTAAGAGGGATTTGGAATTGATTGAATGGCTAGACTGTGATAGTAGCCATTAATTAGTGGCCGTTTAGCATATTACTGTGTTTCAATAAAGGCATAGAAATCATATTCATCACTGTTGCAGGTGACACAAATTGAGGACAGATAGTTAAGCCATTGCAAACCAGTCAGAATCTAAAAAAGATTTTTATAGGCTGCAATATTTGGCTGAATCTAATAAAATTTGGGAAAAACATAAATCCTTGCACTTAAGAATTTGATTTTTTCAACCCAAGTATAAGATGGAGGAAGCATGGGTTAGATAGCAGTTTATCTGGGGAAAAAAAAATTGGGTTTTTAGCCTTTAAGCTAAAGTCAGCGTTGCAACACGGTAGCCAGGAAAGTTAATGTAAACTTGGCCCGCATTAAGAGAGGCATAGCCTTCACAGGTTATATTTCCTCCAGTGATGCAGATCATAACTCATTCATGCCCTTTCAACTTAGGAGATTCCTGTTCTGCCCTATAAGCTTTGGGGGGGGGAGGCGGCAACTATATTAATACATGGATACCAATAGTGCACAAGAGTTGGTCCATCATTTCTTCCCTGTTCTGACAAATGACTGGCCCACCTTTTCCTTTAATGGTCCATAGTATAAAATTGTATTTTAAATGATTTTTGAGTAGTTTTCTTTTTTGATAATTACAAAAACAAATGAGTAGTCTGTTCTGTGTTTTTCCTAAGGTCATTTTTAAGCTATTAATTCAAATTGCTTTTTACTTGTAGTTGTCACTTGCTCCTGATGCTCTTTGGTTAGTGCCCTTTAATAGAAAGCTTTCCATTGCCCCATTAAAAAAAGTTCTCCTTTGCTACCTTTAAAATGATCTGTTAGCTTTAGAAAAGGCCTTGAATTTGGGCCCAGGAGACAAAAGCTAAATCTGGCCCTTGCCGTTGACCTTTCTTTGTGGCTTGTGACTTTTCTGACCCTGATTTCTTCATTTATGCTATGAGGGAGATGAAGAAGATTACCTTTTACAGATCTAAAATGCTGTGACTCAAATTAGAATTGTTTTAATGTGACATATAAATTGGGTATTTGGGGATGTGAGGAGAATTGTTTAAGAATAGTATGCAGTATGTGATTTATTTAGTAATGTCAGTCAGGCTTGTAAAATTGTGCTACAAATCTCAGATGTTTCATATACATATAGTGTATACACACACAAATACATGTTTTCTTTGTAGGTTTTAGAACTTTTCCATTTTGATTTGTATCCTTAGTAATTGTATTTCACTACTTCTGAACACCTGTGGCTTTATCTGACATAGATCACAGTTGCTTTCTATCTTAGTATTTGTAGATAGCAGTATAGAATTAGGAGATGGCTTCCTGAGTCATCTAGTGACAGGCCATAAAGTTTTGCTTGATCAATCAAGTAGCAGGCACTGTTGTGCTATGCATTGGAGACCCAAAGACTAAACTAAAACAACAAAACTTGATGGCCAGCCTTCTGGTAATGAGTTTTCCTGAACTTAAAAAAGCTAGAGTATCATTGTAATGCTTCATCATGTGATAGATTTGATCCAACCTAGTGCTGTAAGGGAATTCCCTTGAAGCACGTGCTCTGGCAAAACATCCTACCAAACTTGGTGCTTTGCATTTGTATTGGGTGCTGGACCTACAAATTAAGTTTGAAGCCACCTAAGTTTGAAATAGTTCTGTGAGCAAAATACTACAGTTTTAATTACAAATTAGATTAATTATAGATTAATTATAATTATTGGGACTGCTGCCTAAGTTTTGTTGCTTTTGCAAGGTATGTTTTTCATATGTATCATACCTCTCCAGCTCTGCAAAGAAATGAAAGGAGGTGCATTTTCCTATCTCTTCTTTGGGGTCGGGCTTCATCATCATTTCAGGTTTGGTTGTTCTTAACATTTAATTGCCACAGTCATTGTTTATGTTGCTTTCCTCTTTATCCAATTCATAAAAGTTTTCCTGTGTTTTTGTAAATTATTCATATGATGCATTAATACTCTATATTCATATACTCCTATTCATCTAGCTATTCCAGTGGTCACTTTTGTTTTCAGTGTTTTACTGCCACAAAAATTGCTGCTAAGACTATTTTGGAGTATATGAGGCCTTCCTTTTTGTCTTTGACCTCTAAAGAAACACTTTGAAGGATGATTTTTTTGTTTTTACAGGTATGTAGGCAATCTTTCCCGAGATGTGACAGAAGCTCTAATTCTTCAGCTGTTCAGCCAGATTGGACCATGCAAAAACTGCAAGATGATTATGGATGTAAGGGTATTTTACTTAGTTCTTCTTTTTAAACTAATAATTTCAGGAATTAACAATTCAGGGTTTGTCAGTTATTAATGAAGTTTGGTGGGGGGAGATGTGTGTGCATAAATAATACATAAATGTACACATACACATAAAGTGAATCATTATGAAAAAGTTTTTGAGGGAAGTTTTCTATTTTTCACAGAAAAGAATGCCGTAGGTAGGAATCTAAGGAGTTTTGAGGCACAAGGCATAAGCTTCTCGGTCATATTTGAAATGCCTTTAAATTAATACAGGGAATTTTCAAATTAAGTACAAGCAAATTGAAATTAAAATGAACAAAAGCCCTTCAGTATTTTTTTTAACTTTTGTTGGGGGCTTTTGTTTTTATTTTACGTGAGCCATTCCTGGATAGATTCTCCCCATATACATTTTGAGATCTTTTTTGTAACAAAGAAAAGCAGTTGAGCAAAACACACGACTACATCTGTTGTTAGTGTATGAAACGTTTTACACATGCAGTCACCATGTCTGGACTGAAAGGAAAGATGTGTTTTCATCAAATCTGTTTTCTAGGATCAAGATTGATCATTACAATTATTTTGTATTCAGTTTTCTCTTAGGCTACAAACATTTAAAAATGCATTTTTTAAGTTTTAAAATTTACATTTAATTAGATCCCATCTACCTGTTTTGCAAAATGATTTGGCTTTTCCATAGTATATATAACAGTGAAGTCATGAATCTAGTTGATGGTAGAGAGGCTTTTAAAAATGCACATTAAAAAATTTGTAATGTGAGAAAAAAAACTGCCACAGAGATTCTTTTTCTTGAAGTTTAATTTTCTTTTCCCCTTCTTGAAACTGTCTTAAGTCTCTTATTTCTCTTCCTTTCAAGTTACCACCCTGAGAATTTAGTTTAGTGGCTATTAATTTCGCTTGTTTCTTTCTGTGTTTCCCTCCCTATATCCTCTCTCCCCCTTAACCTTTCTTCTGTATTTTTTTTTAAATTGACTTTGAATTTCCAAAAACTTTGTTTTATATATTTTAAATTTCAAAACAGTAGTGCCCTATATCTGTTCCAGTGCCTATAATGTTGCCCATGTTTCTATACTCTAATGAGGCTTAAAAAATGTTCTATTTTGTACCTCTGGATTGGGAACAGTGGGTTGGGATGGGACTCAAGAAATGGTAAAGATAAAGGGAGATTAAAAAATATTTTTTTCCCTACTTTTTTCTTTTTCCCTCAGTTTTCCCATTCCAGATTTTTGCCTTGGCCTTAGGTGAACAAGAATTTTAGGCTTTACATATGGAATGGAAAAGGAAAGATTGCCCTTGATAAGCACACCTGAATACAGGGTTGTTAATCTTTTGCTGGACTAATCTTTGAAGATTTTTATAAGTCATGTCTCCCCCTTCCTCTTCCCTTTCCCCCAACCCTAACCCCCAAAGCATGAATTCTCTGAGCATTTCTTGGGAGCAAAGGATTATATGAACATCCTTTCTTTGCTCTAATTTCCAGGTAGACTGCTCAAATGCCTTCTTGTGGTCCAGGCTTAGTAAGTCATATGAGCATTCATTTTCATTTGTATATTCTACTTGTAAGATAACTAGGTACTTTCTGATTTTCCATTTTATTATATAATGTTGCATTTTTTACCTTTATTGTACTACCTTGTATCATTTCTGCTCCCTAACAACAGGTAGAGTTAAAAAAAAAAAGATATGTTTTATTGATGTCTTTTGTTTTTACACTATGCAGTTATTTCCAGATAACCTCCTTATACTGAGACCTCTTTTGTAAATGCAAATAAAAGAAAAAGGAATTGACATAACTGACATACTTTGTATTTCTTTACATGTCTACTGAAAAGAAAGAGATGCTTCCTCATCTCTTTTCCTTGACCAAGATTGGTCATTACTGTTCAACTTCATTTCAGTATTCTTTTCATTAATGTTATAATCACTGCATGTTAGTCTTTAGGTCCCATTTGGGATTATATATTTTGAGTTGGAAGAGACCTCTGGAGGCATTTAGTTCAATCCCTCCCATATCCCTCCCCACTTTTTCTTTTTTCTTTTTAAAAAAAACAGATTGAGACCTTAATGTTAAGTGAATTGTTTAGGGTCACACAGATAGTAAGGTACCAGAATCTGGAGTTGAACTCAGGTTGTTTTAAGTTTAGTGTTCTACTACTAGATACTAGAATCATTTGCAGCTTTTGCCCTTAGTTTAATCAAATAGGTCTTATCTATATTTCTCTGAATTTCTTGCATTCATTGTTTCTTATGGTTTAGTGATATTACATATATGACAGTTTGTTCACTTATTTCCAAATGATGAGGTCCCACTTTACTGTCATTTTTTTTGCTACCACAAAAGTGTGTTGCCACGAATATTTTGATATATAGTATAAGTCTTTTCTCTTTGGGTACACACTCAGTACTAGGCTCTCTGGGTCCAAGTATATGAACAGTTTGGTAACTTTTCTTATATAATTCCAAACTGTATTTGAGAATGGATGGACTAATTTATAGCTCCACCAACAGTGTATTATGTGCCTTATGATTCCATAATCCCTACAACATTGACCACTTATGAATTTTGCGGTAATGGGGTGTCAGATATGAACCCTCGTTTTTTTATTGTGCATTTCTTACTATTAATTTGGAAATGTTTCATAAGGGAGTTGTAGTTTGAAATTCTTGTTTCGGGGGGGGGGGGTTTCAGTTCTTCATATCTTTTGATCTCTTATCAGAGAAATACTGGTAGAATTTCTACAAATATAACTATTTTAAATTATACAATAGTAGGGATATCTATTTGCTTTTTTTCATGAAATAAAAGTATTAGTTCTTTCATCATGTCCCCTTTTGTATCAAAATTAGGTTTCCTTAGTGAAGTCTGTTTTTTCCAAGACCTCTTCATTTCTTTTGATTACTTCCTTTTCTTGTCTGTATTGCTGATTGATATGCCTGAGTTTATTTGGATATTTATAGCATTGTTCCATTTTAAATGCTTTAATTCCTTTGAATTTTGGGAAGCATTAGAGTTAGGAGATGGTTTTAATTTTTTAAAGAGATTACAGAAATCCCATTGATTACGAGGCCAACTTTTATATTGTAGTGTGTACAGATAAAATATTGCGGGTGTTGTTCATTTTTATATTTGAAATAACACCTCTTTCATTTACTAATTAAGGACCAAGAAACTTCAGCTGTTCAGGATATAGACATGTACTGGGAAGAAACCAGTAAAATCCTCTGTCAGCCAAAGTACATGTTAGAAAACCCATTTTATTTATGAGAAACTCCTTCATGCACTCATTCAGAGACTACATACTGTTGTTTTGGATAGTATAAGCTTGATAGAATTAGAAACAGGTTCAGGAGACTCTTTGCTAAAGGTTTATCTGCTTCTGCATATGGCAGCTAGAGGACAAAAGCTTTAAAAACCCTCAAAAAGAAAAAATCTGCATACCTAACTCAGTAGGGTACCAAGAAAAAGATTAAGTAATATTTAGTATATTCTATCTTAAGGCAGCATGCTTTTAGAAAGGTTTCCACATGAAACAAATGTAAAAATTAAAAAAAAATTACTTAGTGACAGTAAATAAATACAATTTCCCCATGTGCAGCTTTTTTATATAGTAAATACTTTTTAAGCAAAGGTTTAAGGAAATGGGTAACATGGAGCTTTAAGAAATTGTTTTTTCTGTGTTTTCTTCAACAGACAGCTGGAAATGATCCTTACTGTTTTGTGGAGTTCTATGAGCACCGTCATGCAGCTGCAGCACTAGCTGCTATGAATGGACGGAAGATAATGGGTAAGGTAAGCTGTCATGACTGCAGGGTGGAGTGAAAATTCAAAAGTTGTTATACAGTGTTAAGTGGATGAGACACTTCTAAAATAACAAAAAAGGGTCAACTGGACTACAAAAGGTAAATTACATTATTCCTCTTAGCTTTTAATATTAAGGGAAGGGGTGGGATAAAGCTAGTAAGATTGTAGCCTACCTTGAAGAAAGGAACTACATCTTACTCCTCTTTGCATCCCCCACTGTGCCTCTTTGCACTTAGTAGATTCTCAGTTATCGTTTATTGAATGAAGGAATTTTAATTAAGTATGGATGAAACCTTATAGGAGAATTGGGTACTAAGGGGAGGTTGGAAGCAAGAAGAAAAATGTCTCGTTGGTAATACTTAAGATTAATTCAGTAATGTGAACAGAGAACAGGATATAGGAAAGATATTTCTATTACCTTTTGTTTCTATATTACAGATTAAAACAAAAGCACTAAATATGTTGACTGTAATCTAGTTAGTGTTGTTTTGTGTTCATCGTAGACTTGTGTAATTTCCTGTATTATACACATGATAAACTAAGTTTTGAAACTATCTGGATTCAAGTTTTCCTTAGATATAACTCTTGAAAATATTTTTCGTAGGAAGTCAAAGTGAATTGGGCAACAACCCCCAGCAGTCAGAAGAAAGATACAAGCAGTAAGTGTATTTTATACTCTTTGATAAATTATTTTTATTGTACGCATAGTTTTATTATAACTCATATAAGCATCATACATGTTTGCAGTAATGTTTTGATCTTTATCCTAAGATATGATTTAATATGTTTGTGTTAATAAATTTAAGAACAAATCTAATCTTTGTCATCAGGTAGTACCGTTGTCAGCACACTGCGTTCACAAGGTAATTGTATCTTCTTAAACATAAAATGAAATATCTCTGAAGGGTATTCACTAACCACCTGAAGCTTTTTTGTTTTTTGATTTTTTACGGGGGGGAGGGAAGGGCTGTATTTGGATTGTCTTTGGCAATATTTCCCCCTTCTACCCAGCATTGACAGAATGTGACCTGTAGTAGACTGTTTTAGTCTGGTGCTATTTCAGGTACTCTGAATCCCCTAGGGTAGTAGCTGATGCTTTAGAAGTTCTTTATCCAACTAAAGAAGGGGCAAGATACTTTACTTCCTTGAGGTCATCCTTGATGTGTGCTACTCTTTACCCAGATCTTCAGAGTGCTTGAGTTGCTTCTAAAAACTTGGTTTCCCAAATGGCAACCTAAATGAGTTGCTTAAGGCCAGCCACAGGGGGATAGCTTAAAAAATAGTTGATTTAAACTTTAACTTAAGTGTCCATTTCTAGAGTGTTGATCAAACTCTTCTGTGCATATTGAGGTGTTGTATGTTTTTTAATAAGAATGTATTTATAATTAAACTATCTTGAGCTGTGGGAATCTTTATTTCTCTCCAGTGTACTCTTTAATGACTCTGACATAAAGTTGAAGGGATTACTGTTTTCATTCTGTTGCCTTCAGTCTTAGTTCACTTGCACATGGATTCACATAAACTGAATGGTGTAATGGCTGGGCAACCAAAACTGTTGGCTTTTGAGAAAACTGTCAAATACTTTAACAGCAAACTGTTGCAATGCAAGGTATTTCTTTGATTGTTCTTCACAAACTGTGGTTAAACCAAGTGTTATTATATAGCTAGGTTTTGGTATCTTGTCTTAACTGAAACATTATTTTCCATATTTTATGATACCACTATTCTATTTTAATTTATGAAGCATTATATAGTGGTTAACTGAATTAATGTCAATAATTAACACTTATGATGATAACTGTCATTTGATGTCTTTTTTGCAGAATTTAAATGAACTCATAGTATTTTGTATTCTAGAATAGTGACTGGATATGACTATAACTAAAAAATTTCAAGTTCAACTTAAGTACATTATAATTTTTTAAAAACAGATCCTTGCTATAGTGTCAATGAGCAATTATTTTAAGATTATGATAGGACTTACATGCTTAGATATAGAGCTGTGTTTTACTTGTAATTGTCTGGAAATTATTTCATATCAGCAATGTTAAATGTGCTTTAAAATTTATTTTTCAAACTTTAAAATTTTACTTTTCTTTTTACCCCACCCCCTTTCCTTCCCCCTTATAAGATCATTTCCATGTCTTTGTTGGTGATCTCAGTCCAGAAATTACAACTGAAGATATAAAAGCGGCTTTTGCACCATTTGGAAGAATATCGTAAGTAACAGATGGCAACTTAAACTTCTTTTACTTAGACACAAGCTTACATAACAATAAATTGAAAACGATACTTGATTTTTAGATGGAAATTACAACTAATCAGTGTAAAAATATTAATATACGTCTTTTAGTAGCAATGTGCTCTCTTTATAATATATAAATCTTTGGTCTTCAGTTATTTATAAATTCTTAGGTAATATATTTTTTTAAAAACTTGTTGGCCATGTTACATTTCACTTTTTAACAGTCTTAAGAGATTAGGTATTTCGTTTGGTATCTGTATTAAATTTGTATAGACCAGGTACAAGCTTTATTTTGGCATGCATTTTGTGTGAAATATTAATAGAAACAATTATTGAGTATATTTAGGAAAAAAAAGTTGTTTAGTTACAAAACCAAGCTATTTTTACTGTTATAAAAGTATTGATATTTTCATAAAGCTCCCAAATGCTTGCATTTTGCTATTGATCATAAATTTAAACCTTCATAAAGACAGTCTAGGTAGCAGTAAAGACAGTACTTCTGTGTTTTGCAAAGTATTTTATTCTAGTGCATTTGCATAGTTTTGTGAGTTTTATCAAAATGATAATTTTTAAAGGTTTTTTCCCTTCTGTTTTGTCATTATTCCATTCAGTCTTTACATTTAGCTAAAAGTTTTTAGAGTAACTATGCTCCAAGTATGATTTTTCTTGATAGAGAAGAATACTCTAATGATGAGAAATTAGAGATTATTAGAAATAATTGTTCATTTAGTGTCAACAAATCTGGCGCACAGCATATATTTGAGGTGGCCCATAGCTCATGAACTAAGAATGTTTTTTGCTACTTCTGAGGGAATAAGAAGCTAGGTTTAAAAGGCAAGCAGGAGGTTAAGACTATATGCTGAAAACCTTAAGAGATGAAATAACTTTATAGTAAATTGTAGCATATTTTTAAATTGCCTTAAAAATCACATATCTGAAATTTCCTTTTAAAAGCTAACTTTCTATTGCCACGTTTGTTCTTTGATTATTTGAAAACTGGTTAGGAAATATGGTCAAGTTTGAATTCCTTGTGTTTCAATCTGTTTTAGGGTTTGGAAATAACAGTAGGGCCAACTATGTTTTGCAATCAGTCTTTATTTTTCTTCCTTCTGATATTTACTTTTGCACATTTCTCTACTCATTTGTCCCTTACATCACAGATATGAGTAAGGTGAATGAAATGAAACTAAAATTACTTTGTTTCATTCCTTTTAGTTATTCAGATAAAAGTCTAGGTTGAGGAATAATTTAAAGCTTTTTTGTTATTTTTGTACTTTTTATCCCTTATTATAAATTAATCAGGTGTTAGCTATATTTTAGGGTTAACATGAAATATAAATTTTAGTGTTAACTTATTTAGAAGATACTAACTTATTAGCACATAAAGTAGCTAATATTAAGCTTTTCTTTGATTTCTTTATTGGACATAGGATGGCTTTTAGTTTTTTGTGTGTTTTTTAAAAATTAATTTTGCCATGATTTTTCTTAAATTAAAATTTACATAAAAAGTGAAAGAGTGAATCTTGACAGTTTTTTTACACTGTGCAGTGTACAGATTTCCTAAATTTAGAAAACATTTTTCAGACAGTTGGTAGCATATTGCCTACTCTCTCACCCCCTTTACTGAAAATAAAAATGTTCCTCTTTTTCTTTTGTCAGATTTATTCCTTTTTGAGTGTAGGAATAGGTTTAAATTAGAAAATCAGATAAAGTATAACTTTTGTCTGGTATTTAGTCAAACTACAAAATTGAATGCATGTGCACAGAAATATAAGATTAAAAGGATTTTTAAATACCAAAAATTGACAAGAGTTTTCCCTTTTGATCGCATTTTTGTCAGCCCATTGGCTCTAAAAATGGCACACATGTTAATTGGAGTGATAGATATAAGACCCTTTAACATAATATAGTACATGCATGGCTTTCTGATAAGTGTTTTTGTGGTGAGAATAGCCTGTTTTGAAGGTGTGTCTTGAGAGAACAAGCATTGTAGCTTACCTGGCTAACTTAAGACAGATTGCTTGAGAAGTACAATTTCATTCCAGTTTTTTGAGGTATGGAGTTTTAGCTGTCATAGCTGGGATTTTACTCAATCTCAAATAATAGGGCTCTGGTTATTTTGCAGAGTATCTCTGAAGAATGTGGACAGAATTGCCCTGGCTAACTACAAGCTACGGTTCACAGTGGATAAATGTTGGAGTTCTTATTTATTTTCTGAATTTTATAAAATTTGCTTTGATGTCTTGTAGTTTCCAATCAGTCCTGTATGATTACTGTTTTAAAATGCAGTTTAAAATCTTAGTATAAAATTTTAGTGTGTAATTTAAACTGAAGTGTTTTTAGTGTTTATTTTTCTTCAATAATGCAACCATTTCTGAAAATGTCAATTTCTCAAAATTTACAGCTGCCCACAGTCCAAAAAGGGGGTAACGAATTGACCTGAGAAAATTGAATTCAGTTAACAGGCGACGTATGCCTTTTTAATTCCTATTTTTTCCATTTTTTCTATTTTAACTTTTTTTTACTGAGTAGGTAGATTGTGTTGGTAAATAGCAAGTTATAAATTTGCATGGTTAAAGAGAGCCATTCATCTGATGTGCTAGTGAGCTATAAGTGGCTTATTTAATGTGAATAGCTGCTTTGACCATGCCTAGTGCTTAACATAATGTAAAAAGCATTTTGAACTACTGGGAATCAACTTCTGTAAAATATTTGCATATATTTGAGAAGTTAATGATTTGCATGTTTATACAATTTGTTTAATTTACTGCTACATGAGAAAACATTAAATTTTATAGTAGAAAAAGCAAAACTTGCTTTGACTATTTTGCTGGTGTGTTAAAAGGGTCACTTTAATGATGAAACATGAAAATAAAATTGTGCGTGAAACTCACACTTTTCTTTCTGTGAGAAAAGTTTGATTTGTAAAACTGAAATTCTCATTGCTTCTGATTTTAGAGATGCACGAGTTGTGAAAGACATGGCAACAGGAAAGTCAAAAGGATATGGCTTTGTTTCCTTCTTTAACAAATGGGTAAGTTCTGATCAAGCTCAGGGTTACTCTGGCAGTAAGAGTATAAAAGTTACCTAGTACTTGTCCCTCCTTTTTTCCCCCTTTATCTATAATCATTTTCAACTAACAGCATTTCACTACAAGGCAGAGTGCCTTTAAATCTCTTTATTATTCATTTATCAAGAAATATATATCGAATGCTTACTATGTACAAGGCACCAAAAAAAAAAAAGGAAACCAAAACAATTTGTGAGGAGACCTCAGGGCATGAAATTATTGTCTCAGATAAAGAATTACTATATAGTTTGTTACCCTTTCATAGCCTCATTTTCCCAATAGTTTTTTTTTAGAGGTATCATGAGATTTGAGAGTTCAGAGAAGAAAAAGTCTTTGTTAATTTCTGCTGGTATTCCATGTTTAAGAATGTTCACTTAGGGAAATTAAGTCATTTCCTCGTAATGACTCCCAATCTTATTACATTATTTTGGGATTTTGTTGCATTCATAATTGTTGCATTGCCCTAAGCAATGAAGTAGGTAGTGCACATGTTTTTATCCTCATTTTGTAGCAAAGAAAACTTGAGACTCAAAGAGGTTAAGTAAGTTTGTAGTCACACGGCTAATAAGTTTTAAGAACCAGATTCAAATTCAGGTTGCCTGATTGAGTGTTTTTTCCACTATACCCTGTTGCTTATACAGTAATATCTTATTTAGGTTTCTTTGTTATGGAATACTTTTTACTTTAATTTTCTTTAGTGGAAAAATTTATTAAAGCCACTGGATATTTCTTTGCTTTTTATACTGAACAAGTTTTTTGATGATGTCATATCATGATGAAAATAATGACGCCCTCAATGGCTGTTGATGTTTAGAGCTGTTTGCCGCTGGACCAGACTGTTTCTCTAGTTCTTGTGTATTTGGTTAGTTGTTTCTTCTGCCTCGTTGTCATGTCTTGCCACTTACTAGGGGCTGTCTGTTAGGGAGTATAATAGTAAGGTTATTATTTTAAGTCATTATGTTCTAAGTGAGGACTGGGGCCTTTCTGGTGCTTGGAGCTCCAGAGAGCTCTGTCACAGGGCTCTTTTCACTTCAGGTTCTAGACTTCTAGCCTAGTTGTCAGAATTGTGACTTAAGTATACTTGCCCTAAGGAACTTCTTCTCAGGGTTGTTAGAAAAATGCTTTGTAAAATGTAGAGTACTATGTATGTGTGAGCTTTTGTTATTATTAAGGCTCTATTCAAAGACCCTATGTGAATTAACTTTGTGGTTTCATTTTATTTTCCTTTGAATATTTCTTACAGTAATTTTACTTCATAATTCTGTCCATGGATTTTGGGTAGCCATGGTTTATGCAGATCAATTGAGTTAGTTAACATCAACTAAAACATTTTTGTCTTTTATATTTGTTGTGGTGAATAGGATGCAGAAAATGCCATACAGCAGATGGGTGGACAGTGGCTTGGAGGGAGACAAATCAGAACTAACTGGGCAACACGAAAACCTCCAGCTCCAAAGAGTACATATGAATGTAAGTATGTTTAAAAAAAAAAAAAAGAGAAATGTAGATTTGAGGGGGTAGAGGGGTAAAATATAATAGGTTTTAAATGTCATAACTGCTCTTGGAGACTTATTGCCAAACTAGAAAAGCAAATCAAGGCTAGTTTTTAAAAGGTTCTTTTTTATTTACGATATTTTTATACAAATAACAGTAATGTGATATTCCCAATTTCAAGTCTCTTGCTTAAAAGTGGAGGGAAAATACTGAATACTTTTGTAAGAATTTTGGGATTGGCAGGGATGTGGATTAGTGAAAATAGAATTAATGTAGTAAATGCATTATGTGAATTGATAGTTATAAATAAAAACTTTTTTTCCTTAACATTTCATAGTAATATTTATGAAATTTAATATCAAAACTTTCTTTTCTCATCTTTTCTTTCCCCTTTCCTTCCCTTTTTTTTCTCCCCCAGCAAATACCAAACAACTGTCTTATGATGATGTAGTAAATCAGTCCAGTCCAAGCAACTGTACTGTGTACTGTGGAGGTGTTACTTCAGGCCTAACAGGTATATTATCTAACATGAATCAGATTGATGTTTTATGATGCAATTTGAAATCCAAAGGAGAAAAGTTATAGGATCTTCATAACCTAGATCTCATTTTTTAATTATAGAACAATTAATGCGCCAGACTTTTTCACCATTTGGACAGATAATGGAAATTCGAGTCTTCCCAGACAAAGGATACTCATTTGTACGGTATGTTTTTGTGGGCGTTTTTTGGTATGGTTTCTTTTTAGATTTTCAAATAGGTTTTCTGTGAATTTAAAGATAGATTCAATATTCAGAAAGTCATCCAGTGAAACTAACTTTTTAGTTATCCTTTGAAAGGACTTAAGATCATTTAGCCTAAACTCTTTCATCTGTAGAGATAATTTTAAAACTTTTTCAGTCAAAGAAAGAACCTAAGCCAGGTATGTTGGGTAAGATTATGTTGTAAGTTCATAGAATTTTAGAGCTGAAAGGGACCTAGAAATAAGTCATTTTACAGACGACATAGTGGTCCAAAGGAGTAATAAGACTTAACCGAACTGTCTTCCATCCTGTATAGCAGGGAGCCTGTATGAAAAACATTTACACAGAAAAGTCAAACTTTCAAAAAGAAAATTTCTTTTTTGAGAGAAAAAAACTAAGGAATCTTAGGTTATTCCTAAAACTCAGGAGTAGGGGATTGGAAGGTATATCCACTTGGTACAAGTGGTAGTACGTGAGGCCAATGAGGGGAAAGATGTTTGGGCCTGCAGTATGTAGGAATATAATTTTATCTCTTGATAAAGATAAATCAAGCTGAGAGAGCTATTTATAAGTAACACATGTACTATACAAAATTCCTTTTGGAAATATTAGATATGAGATTTTACCTCATATTATTGGCTTGGTGGAGAAGTAATTTTGCTCTGTGACAAAATTGATTCACAAATGGTCAAAAAATTTGACTTCGTATAGACAGTTTAACATTATGCCCAATTACTCTTATAGTAACTTAGAGGGGGTGAAAAGGGAAGTGTAAACATCAGGAAAGTTGTACTTGTGTGGATTTGCCCTTGGAGTTCATTATGTATTCTCTTTTTAATGGTCTGTTCTCAGTCCTCATCCTTTTTGCATTTCTAAAGCCTTTGATATTGTTGATCCCCTCCCCCTGCCTCCTAGATAATCTTTCTGGGTTTTTATGATACTGCTTCTTCTAGTTTCTCTTCTTATCTTTCTGATTGCTTTTTCTTAGTCTCCTTTGCTTGCTAAATATTCACTCCATGCTCACTAGCTCTTGGTATGCCCCAAAGCTCTGTCCTTGGACCTTTTTCCTCTCTATTCTTTCTCCCTAGGTGACCTTATCAGTTCTTAGGGGTTTCCTTGTCTCTATTTAGATGGCTCCCACATCTGCATTCAAGCCTTAAGCCTCTTCCAAGCTCCAGTCTAGTAACTGCCTGTTGGACCATCTAAACTACATATCCTGTCATTATTAACCTGTCCAAAAGAGAACTCATTATCCATTATCCTTTTCCTCCCCCCACCCCCAACTCCCTTCTTGAGAGCCCCACCATCCCTCCGGTCACCTCTTTTGCAATCTTAGTAATTTTCAGCTTCTCAATCTTTACAGTCTATTTTATATCAGTCCCTTTTACTTCAGTCCATCCTCCCCACAGCTTCTAAAACACTGGCTAAAGTACAGACTTGTCCATGTTATCTCCACTACTCAGTAAACTCTAATGATACCCTCTATAATCAAATTCAGGCTGCTCTTTTGGGCATTTTAAGCTCATTGTAACCTGGCCCTATGCAAGTTATTTCTCTGAATTCCCGCCATCTTCATCATACAGTGTTTTATCTTCCTGCCACCCTTCTGGATCCTGTGCTGTAGACTGCTCTGTCTTTCCTTGACCCTTTGTCTTAGAATCCTGAACTTTTAGGTGGTCTTTACCAGCTGCTAATATGTTCCCCTTTAAGGTTAGCTTTGTATCTACTTTGGATAGGTCTTATATATTTTTGATGCATGTACATCTCTTCCCTGTTTGAGTATAAACTTCTTATAGGCAGACTTTTTTTGCTTCCAAGATTGAAGCCTTGGTACGTGTCTTGAATGATAATACAGAAAAAGGAGGATGAAATGATAGAAGAGGAATTGGATGTTGGCTGATCTAGTAAAAAATGCCCAGCACTTGGAGTTAAACTTACATGGTTTCTGCTTCTAGCTTTTAAACTTAGTACTTTGGGATTAATTGTTTTTATATAGAGTATCCAGTTACTAAAGATAGCTGTTTCTTGTACTCTTAAGCATTTTCACTTCCTTTCATATGGGATTTATATTATTTAGAGCAAAGTTAATATGACATACTTCAGACAATTTTAATATATGCTTTCTCAACCTCTTGTATTTTTCAGAAAAATCTTAGGAAATTGTGTCTGTTCCTAGGCTATTTGTATGGTTTGGAAATGAATTACAGTAGAGATGTTTTACATTAGTGATTTATCTTGCATTAGGAACACTTTGCTGAGAATGGCATCTTATCTTATTACCTCAGAAATGCCTTCACCATTTTATTTTTAATCATAAGACTATGCTCATGAGGTTAAAATCAGCTTAAAAAAAGAAAACAGTGTGAAAAACTCTTGACTAGAGGTGGTGAGGGAGAGTAAGTCATATTCTCTGGGCTTCCGTTTCATTATCAAGATTCCTTTTAACACAAATATACTATGATTTCAGCCCCATTCTGTTTTAGAGGCTTGAGTATTTTTTGACTGCTTTTTTGCATCGACTTAAAAACATATCTGGGAATTGTACGAGTGTTCATCATATTTGCCACTATTAGACAATTCTCCATGCTTACTTCTTCCTGTTTCCTATCCACAAAGGCCAAAAGAGCACAATCCTTTGATAAGTGAAAATAACTTTATAGGCTAGATGGTCTCTAAAGTCCCTTCCCAACACTGAATCCTATGTTTGTAAATATGAGATCACCTTAAAGAATCAATGAAGAAACTTTTTTTTGGAGGTGGGGCAGATTGGCTGGCTGAATTTTTTTTTTTTAAGATTTTATTCATCATTAAGAGAATACGTAATTGTTTATTTTTAATATTGTATTTAATAGGTTCAATTCCCATGAGAGTGCTGCACATGCAATTGTTTCAGTTAATGGTACTACAATTGAAGGACATGTTGTGAAATGCTATTGGGGCAAAGAAACTCTTGATATGCTAAATCCAGTTCAACAGGTAAGAGAGTTCTTGATATTGGTATTTAATTTCTGGGCTCATAAGGGTTTCTTTAGAATAAATATATGTTATTAAATCCTTGTTAATAGGCTTCTAGCTAAAATTATAGTGTATAAGGGCTGTTCCTACATGTATTATAGTTCCAGAGTGGTGTTTCATGGATTGCAGTGGTGACATGGTGAATGTGACCTCCTCAATTGACTCATGCTCACACAGTGGATTTAAAAATGCTCCGACAAACATAACAGGGTATTAAATCTTTTTTTAATACTTGATAGATTTATTCACATACTGTGCAGATAACTCACAAGCATGCTTGGGTCAATTTAAACAAAAATTGTTAATATATTTATTAGGGCCTTAAAGTTGTCCTCCAGATTGCTGTACATTATTCTTCAGTGCAACTAGTGGTTTAAAGTTTGCACCATAGCGCTCTCCTCTGAAGAGAAGCTATAGATGGAGCACATAATAAGTAGGAGCTGGAATGTCCTGGATTGTGCAAGTATGCAACCCAAATATAAATATATTTTCTAATTATAAAGTAAGGGGTCATTATTTGCTTTTTAAAAAGTCAGTCAGTTGAGTATTGGTTAAATTCCTACTGAGCACTTTTGTGTGTCAAGGACTCACAGTAGGATACTTGTAAATATCATGCTCCCTTCAGCACATTTAAAATATGATTGGATTTATAGCCCTTTCAGAATAAAAATTCATAAAGCATTCTACCTGTAATCTTTAAATCAGTCATCTCTGCTTTTTTAAAAAAAATTATCTCCCTATACACACACTCAAAAACAACATTTCATTATCAATACAGTTTATACTACTACATTTCAAAGAGTCTGCACTTAAGAACACCAAGCAGAAATACAACTTCACTTTATTAAGAACCACTTGCCAAATTCTAGTTTGTTCTCAATGTAATAATGGCCCTTATGTATTGTGACTAAATATAGCGGATGTAGTTTTTATGTTCAGATTGTTTCTGCTTTTGTAACTTCATATAATACTAACTTGAGTTGTTATAATTTTATTTAAAAGCAGAATCAAATTGGATATCCACAGGCTTATGGTCAATGGGGCCAGTGGTATGGAAATGCCCAACAAATAGGCCAGTACATGCCCAATGGTTGGCAAGTACCTGCATATGGAATGTATGGACAGGCATGGAATCAACAGGGATTTAAGTAAGTATGTTTACTATTTTACTGTTGTTTGAATAGGAGGGCTATTAGGGAGCTAAATGTTCAACGTTTAATGGACATTATGTTGTTTTTCTAAAGCATAGCTTTAGTTATTGATTTTTACTTAAGTTTTTGATGTGAAATATTTGCTTTTAGAATTTTCTTACATACATTGCTGTTATGAATATCTTGTTTTGGCATTTTGGCAGTTCTTAGTCGTGCAATAGACCATTTTCTTAGCAAGGAAAACATTTGATAAACCTCAGTCTTATTTTCCTGTGGTCATATAGTTGCCATTCTGGATGCCCTTGCTTCACTGGCAGTTATGTTTGTGGCTTTTTCCCCTTAATAAATGATGTTCTGGATCCTAAACATAGGAAGCCACTTCTGAAGAGTATTTATTTTGGGGATGGTATATGTTTGTGTGGGACTGGTGAACCTACTTTGAGAAATAATTCTGTATGCAACATAAATGTCTTCATGGGCCCTTTCTGTTTAGTGAGATAACTTGTGTGATTAGGCTTTCTTGTTTCTGCACACATAATGGAAGAAAAATACTTGCATTTGTAAAGAGAATGTCCTGTTGTTATTTTTTTTTCTTATTAGGAAAAAATTCTAGTTTTACATATGTAAAATATGATTTTTTTCTTTTGTTGAAGAACATAAGCGTTCTGCTATATCTGACCGTGTTGTCAGTGTTGTTTATTATTTCAAGAAGTTGAAAGGTTTTTCTTTTGACTGGTGTGCAAATGATATCTTTTGAGATAAGAAGCTTTTTGCTTGTGTTTTGAGTCTTGTGGTAAAATGTTTAATTATAGTATATTAAGTTTAGTACCTGTTCAAAATAGGTTGTCTTATGATAGAATAATTACTAATTAAGAATATGTCAGATGGTGCAGATTCTAATTGGGCGTATTAGAATGCTTTGCCTTTAAAAGAAACCCTCTTCCTTTTGCTTTTTACAAGGTTTTATTAGTTCTTCACGCATCCCCCCCCCCCCCCCCCTTAAGAGCAAGTGAGAACACATATGTTTTCAACTTTGTCATGCAATGTGCTCTTTGACACTAAATTGTCTTTTTAATTAAGTGGCTTCTCTCCCTTTCCCTCCTCATGTTTTCTAACCAGTCAGACACCTCCTCCTCCTCCACCGCCACCACCACCACAGACTTCTGCACCATGGATGGGTGCAAATTATGGAGTACAGCCACCTCAAGGGCAGAATGGAAGCATGTTGCCCAATCAAACTGGATATCGTGTGGCAGGTTATGAGACTCAGTGAGAAAGGACTACGGAATCTTAACACCAGTGGCTTGAGGCTACAAGGAGTGTAGTAAAGCCTTTGTTTACTTAAAGATTTATCAAATCAGTCAGTGCAAATGTCAGATACAATGTATTTATTTAAAAGAAATTCATTTTTTAATCATGAAATTACTTGTCATCCACATTGTTTTAATAAGAAACAAGATGCTGGATGTCTGCCAATTTTTGCCTTCATTACTGTTTTTGATAATGTTTCTCAGATCCTTGTTTGAAACACAATAAATGCAGGGATTGCTGCCACTTTTTAAAATTAAGAGGCAGAAAATTGCACAATGTCGAACTTTTTTCCACTGAAGTAGTGTGCAGTTCTAGTTTGCATTCCTAATATGATTTAAAATGTGTAATATAAAAAAATGTACAAAAAGCCAAAACTGTGCAGAGTCTGAAAGTTCTTTGAAATCTTCAACTTGTGCACAATTCTGTGTTTTAGAAGAACAGGCATTGTCTCAGCTGTCCATCTCCACTTTTGTCCTGTCTGTCAGGGTTTTTAAATATAAATTATTAGTTCACATCATTTTGTATCAACATTTTTTCACAGAATTTTGTCTTGCCTTATTAAAGTTCTGTAAATTATAGTTAAATGGGGAAAATGATGTTCAACCTTTTAAAAATTGCAAAACTTTCTCAGATGGATCGATAATTGCATTCATTTTGTGTTTTATATGAGAAGGTGCCTAGAGAATTCCCTGTTAGATTTGTTTTAAAGGATTTTTATCTTCTGTGAGAAACTTTGCTGTGTACCAGGAAATATATATATATAAAACCATACTAAAGACAATTACCGAAATGTGATAAATTTCTATGAACCCCCCCATTCATTTCATCTGTCAACTTTTACATTTACATGTATTATTTCACTATCATGTAAAATATTTTAGCAAATTAATATTTTGCACAGTTAGCAAACTTTGTCATTTCCTTATTTAAAGGTATGATACAGAGTTGACATGAGATTTATATTTTACGTTTGCATGTCAGTATCAAATATACGCTTTGGTAGTCTTTGAATACAAAGTCATCTGCTCTTATTTTTCAAAAATTAAGACACAGTTCTACGTAAGAAAGGAAAAGCTATTAATTTACTGTTTTCTAGTTGTTAGATTTACTCAAATAGAGTAAGTCACTTAATTTTAATATGTACAACTATAGCTGTGAAACTATAGAATATCCTTTTATCAGGCATGGGGTATATGGAGTGCTCCAAAATTTGCCTGAAGGACCAGCTGGGCAAAGCATTTTTTAAAAAAAATATTCAGAGGCCAAAAAAAAAAAACCCCAAAAAAAGAAAAAAAGAGAAAGAAAAAAAAAAACCAACCTTATGATATCCTACCTCCTTTAACCAGCCTTCAAAGAGGAGAGTCCTCGTAATTTATGATCCTTTTGGTACCTGCTTTTGTGGAGTTCCCAACTCTAACTCATTCTGCATCAGTGTCTCTTTGGGATAGCTCCACGTATTCAGGGGGTTTTATCTTTGATGGCTTCATCCTAGTTTTTAAAGTTTCTTTTTAGTGCATTTCAAAGTCTTATGTAAGTCATGAGGGATTTTTTGTTTTGCTTTTATTTTAAAATGAAGGTCAAGCTTGGTCTCTTCAAACCTCCTCTTCCTTGCTTCATACTAGGAAATACTTGAGGTAGTGTGATCCCAGTATACACATAACATATGTGTGTGATAACACACATGTATGTATGTACATATGTTTATGTATAGTTGGGGGTATCTTTTTTAAAAGACCTTCAAAACTCCTGTCGCCTTAGGAACAAGAAAGGCCTAAGGAATTTTCGTTTCTGGCCTATATCTCCAGGTAAGAGCAAATGACTCTTAAGCTGGTCTCTAAGGCAATAAATTGTCAAACTGGGGTCCAGAAAAGAATGTTCATAAGTGTTTAATTCTCTGGAGATCAATTCTATGCAGCTGTACTAAAAATGTTTCATTGAGTCACTGTGTGTGTTTTTTCAAGTGTTGGTACTTAAAGAGTTTGCTTTATGGAAGATGCAGAAATTTTTTTTAAAATTGGAAACTTTATTTCCATGTTTAACTTTTGCAGATCAGGGCATGCAACCCAAAACAAAATGAAAATGAAATACTCTAAAAAATAAAATCAGGAAATTAATTTTAGATTCCTTTGACTTATGTTTCTATTTAGACATTCACGGTAGCATTCCATTTAAACAAAAATAGCTTTTATATCCTGCATATCAAGAACTGCAGGTTGAATTAATTAGATTGTAGATCTAGAGCTAGAAGAAAAGTGAGAGGCCATCTAGTTTAGCCTTCTCTTTTTTATAGATGAGTAAACTTAGGCCCAGGGAGATTGACTTGGCCAGGTTACCCAGGTAGAATGCTTCAGAGGGTAGGACTTGAAAGTCAGGTCCTCTGATTTCAGAGCCAGTGCTGTCTCCACTACTGGGCTACCTCCCTGATTTTGGATGTAAACAGAAACCAGATTTTTCCCATTTATTTTAACTAGTAAAGTAAAAATATTACCGGTTTGTACTTGACAACATAATACCAAAATGCTCAGCACCTGCTGATGGGAAAGAAAGTGGTCAATAGAACAACTGCTACTGCCTTACATCTTATTGGGAAAAGGTTACTATTTAACAGAGTCTTGCATTTCAACACCAACCTTAAACTGGATTTAAGCTTCCCTGTAGAACACATTCAGAAGTTCTTTTCATAATCTGTGGTATTCATACCAGGTAAGGAAATAAAATGGTCAAAACAAGATTTTTAAAATTTTGGCAATATCTTTTGCTATCAACTAAAAACAGTTTATTACTGTAAAGGCTCCAAGGTGACTAACACTTGGTGGTTTATTAAACCGGTATTCCATCCCTAGGCTATTTGGTTATTAAAATCCACTTATAGTTTTACAGATGTCTGGGATGTTGTGGGCGCATGTGAGCGTGGATGTGTGCATGTGTATTTTCAACAGTACTGTTAAGTCCATTAATACACTTGATAGGACAAAAGTTTTCAGAAACCACTGTTTGAATTGAGTTGTTAAAAGCTTTCAAGTAAATGACAGTTATGAAACCCAGATTTATTCTTGTCCCCTGATGTTGGTAGCTTCTCCATTGCAAAGGGCTCTAATTTACATGTTGGTTTTCTTCTACTTTTGCCCATGTCCTTGTGTTTTTCCATTTTTATATGTCGAGTCTTCTACTTCATTTGAAAAGAGAGACTAATTTTGCATAGGAACTTCAGTGAAAAGATAAATTAACAAGGATTAAGTACTGTAGGGGATACCAAAGAAGTAGGAGACATGAGGCCTGTTCTCAAGGAGTTTATAATCTAGTTGGGTAACAAGATGTATAGAAATGTTACATGGAACCAGGTAGAAAAATGGGAGTGCTTAAAAATCAGCTTCCACTATAGCTCATTTGTTTGCATTTAAATAATGTCTTTTGGCTCTTGTTTTAGAATTTTAGGAATTTAATTCCAGAACAATCAAGTATGTTTTTAAGCCATTAAGGACCTTAATAAAAATTGTGAATTTGTGCCTCACTTTACAGTTTCCTTGGCTTATTTTCTTTATGTTGTGGAGATATTACATATGTTGGAGGTATAGCCAAGTTTACCACCTACTTTAGCATGTCATTTGATATTCAGTTGTTAGTATACCTAATTCTGAAAATGACTTTTGTTTGGGTAGAGTATCACAAATGGTAGTTTGAAAGATTAGATTTTGCTAAGGTTGAATAGATGAAGGTGATAAAAAGAATATCTTAAGTTAAAAGCTAAAATTTTTCTAATAAGGTAAAACAAAAATAGCTAAAATTACTCACTTAAAAAGTTTGAATAACAAACATACCATTACTGTTAATTTGCTTTAAATTGGAGTAATTCTGTAGTTGAGATGCAAAGCCCCTTGGTTCAGTTTCTCTTAAAGGTAGCAGTGGATTTTGTATAGGAACCTAGGTAGTTTAGAGGATTGGCTAGTTATAATTATGTTATCACTTAGAACTGATCAGCAGTAGCCAAGTAGATTTTGCCCTCTGATTCCTGATTAGGGACCTTCCACTTTGCAGTCTGGTTCATTTAAGAAGGTAGGAAAGGAGGAAAAAAAAATTCCAGGAAAGGAAAGGTATCCTATAATCAAGTAATGTTATTAATTTTTTTATAAATTGTGTGCCTGATAAACTCTTAAGTTAGTTAAAACTGTGGTGAGTACTGGCAGCGTTTTTTTTTTTCCAGACCTGTTTTCAACATTGTGGGAAATCCCCTCTACTGATGTAGTTTGGCAAGTAACCTGTAACTTAAAAAACTAAGCTTTCCTAGAGAATTGCCTCAGGCATGGAAAAATTATGGTTTGTCTTGCCCATGGTCATAGAAATAGCTGCATCAGTGGCAGCTTATTTGAATCAAGTAAGTGTATGGCTTTCCAAGGAAACTACTTTAAACATGATTCCACAAACATTCATTTCATTTCTGGTAAGTTTTTTTTTTAATTTGATTGTTTTATTGTCAAGTTTATTCTATAAAAGTGGATGATACATGGACAGAGTGATTTGTTTCTATGGTTAAGACTTGATGAGGGACTTGTGTTTGGAGATGCAAAGGTTATCTATCTGCATTTGGATTCAGTATCGAATTCAACTTTGTGCACATTTGAGTTTCTTCCCCAGTTTCAACAAAACTTGACATTGAGCAAATAACATGATGAGAAATAATATTTTAAAAATTTGATGCAAATAAGAATTGGTTCTTTCCCTTTAAATAGAGGTGTAGAGCTTGTGTAACAGTGCAGAGCGAAGCTTTGCCAATTGATAGGGCAACTTGAGATACAAAAGACTGGTGACAAAAAGAAAGACTTGATTCCTATTATATCTACTATACTTCCCATAGGGAAATTTTCAGTGAGAACATGAGTGAAACATCCCTGGATTAATGTTTTCAGAACCAATAAGAAGGTCCAAAATCTCTTCAGGGATGTTTATTATATTAATATCAATTATGGAGAGAAGGAAAATAGATATTGAATTAAATTATTGGAGGTTACAGAGATAGATTTGACTGTTAAAAAATTTTACACAGCATAAAACTATACACGACAAAAAAAATGGAGAAAATTTTTTTCCTCCAAGTATATAGGGATAGAGACTGAAAATGTGTGATTTCAGTGATAATAGTAAATTGCTGGATGAGGAAACATTTGCAATCAATGCAGCTTCTTTACAACTTATCTCATGGAATTGTCTAGAGTGTTGGTGTTAAACTGAGAAAGGGAATGGACTCAAAACCAAACATAAAGATCCCTTCATGCTGCATGGCTTAGTTTTTAAATGTAGTATTATCTGTTTTATTCTCTTTTTATTTAGTTTATTAAATACTTCCTAATTTCATTTTAATCTAGTTCTGGTGGACTCAGGAGTGGTGTGGTTATGCTTGGTACTTCAGGTCTACTGTAATGAAAGATCAAGTGTCTTGTCTTCTCAGCATTACACAGCTAGTACAACGTCAGTGGTGGGACTTGAATCAAGTTATTCTTAGCTTGGACACCGACTCTATATCCCATTATGCTGCACTGCAGTAAATATGTCAGATAAAATATCTTGACATCAAGAATAAGGAACTTATGAAGTTTAGTCACATGGATAATAGTCAAAGGATATGAATAATTTTCCCCCGAAATGTTAAATCATTTGGAAAACAGTTTAAACTTTAATAATCAGAGAATTACCAATTGGAATTTAAATTCCATTTAAATTAAACTAAGTTTAATTTAAATACCATTTAAATATTTTGAAGAACTGTAATTTCTAACGTGAATACTCATTTATACAGGTTTTTTTTTTCATGGAAAGAGTTTATTTTGTTGCTGCATTTTGTTTCTTATCCCTTAATACTTCACAATCTCTTCTCCATTTAAAAAAATCCTTTTCTAACATTTAAGGAAATCAACTATAGATAATGACTATTCTTGGAAGCATATACCACTGATGCAGATTTCAACCCCTCTGTAAATTTATAGCTTAATAAATTGATTCAGCTCAAGAAATTCATGACCTGGTATCTGGCCCTCTAGTAACAACATCTCCAGTCTTAGACTGGTCCTCAAGTAATATTGCCTATTGACAAACTCATACTCCAAGGCTTTCAGCTTAAGACCTGCTAGAAGTTAATAGTATATATGACAACTATTATTTGCCAGGAACTATGCTAAACTTTACAGACATCTTTAAGTCGTGTTGTTTTGGCATGAGCTTCAAAATTCTATAGTCACTTCCATTCCAAAATGAGATAGCTATGTACGAGGAAATACCATATCACCTTACATTTATCAAATTGGCAAAAAAATGTTTAGAAATTATAAAATTTAATATTGGCAGAGTTTTGGAGGAATATCAACTATTTATTTGTTAGGACTGTAATATTAGTGCATTCTGTTTTGGAGAAAACAGTGAAACAGTGATCCAAGTCCCAGGACTAGCTCGAGGATGTGATTCAAGGAGAAGTAGAGTGGAAGTATCTTTTATTTTTTTAAATGCAGTTCTATTTCTAATATCAAAAGAAAAAGCCTACATTCATGAATAATTTTTTAAAAGTTGTATATAAATGTAATAGGTCATTATTATACTGCAAAGAATGGCAAATATGCAAAGAAACCTAAGGAAAGCAGAGTTGGAACATTTGTGTTGACTAGATCTTTCTGAAAATAATAGCAACAAAACTTTAATAAGATAGGAAAGGTGGAAGGAGACAACAAACTGTTAAATCTTGTTTCCCAAGAAGTTAAAAGAATTAATGGTTTAATTTGGGATTTTATTCATTTTCTCATTTTTGTCGAGATTGTCATTGACTTGATAACAATTTACTTGTGAAGATCCCAAAGGTACCCTTCTTGAATTCAAATTTATTGATCTTCCATGGAAGTTAATTTATAGAATTTAGGCAGGAAATATTAATTGAAATAAGGTCTATGTGAAAGGGGATGAGGATGAAGAAACTTGTGATGTTCAGCTTGGATACCTGTTGGTGGATGGAGTCAGTCATTTAAGTCTTAAACACTATAGTGTTAAGTCATAGCACAGCATCTAGCACATAGTAAGTACTTAATGCTTATTATCTGCCATGTGCCAGACATTTTATTGGGAAAGACAACATACAAAAACAACCACAGAACATGCAAGATGAATGCAATATAAATGAAAATTCATCTGAGGCATGGCGTTAGAAAAGTAGAGCCCTGGAAAAGCTGCTACAGAAGGTAAAATTCGAGATTGAAGAAAGCTAGGAGGTGGAGGTGAGGAGGAAGAGCATTCTGGGCATGGGAAACAGCCAGTCAAAAAAAGCACAGGATTGGGAGATGGAGTGCAAGAAAGTGGTATTGGATTGTAGATAGAGGGAGTGGGTGGAATAAGGCAAAAAGTCTGGAAATGTAGAAATAGCTAGGTTATGAAGAGCTTTGCTAAAGGTGTTGATGTTTGCCCTTGGAGATATTGGAGAACACCCATAGTTTGTTGAATAAGGGGGATGACATGGTCAGACCTCCTCTAGGAAAATCGCTGTGGCAGCTGAGTGAAAGATGAATTAGAATTGAGTCGAAGCAGGAATACCAATTAGAAGGCTATTGTAATATTTTAGGAATAAAATAGTAAGGATCTGCACCAGGGTGATGACTTGATTGATTAGAGAAAAGTGTTGTGAAGGTTAAAATGATAAGATGACAACTTAACGGAATTGAAGGGTGACACCGAGGTTATGATTATGGGTGATGGGGGAGGATGGTGGGATTTTCAAGTTATAGGGAAATCTAGGAGAAGGAAGAGGTTGAGAGGAAAGATTATTTCTGTTTTGGTCATGTTTTGAGTATGAGATATTTGTGGCATATCCATTTTGAGTAGTCCAAAAGGCAAGATGGGATTGGAAAGGGTTACCACTTATGTGAGAGATGTTAGTAAACTGTAGTACGTCCAGAAGAATAACTGGGAAGTGGTGGGAATTGAATGAAGTATACAATTAATTGAAGCAACTGAGTATGTACAACTTAGAGAAAAGATGAGTAGAGAGGTAATGATAACTATCTAAAGGTATTTGAAAGATACCACGTAGATGAAATTCTGTGTTGTTCCTGCAGGTAAAATTAGGTAGAAATTAACTATTTTAGGCAGGTAAATTTTGATTCATTTGAAAAACTAACAATTAGAGCTGTCCAATAATGGAGTGTGCTGCACTATGAGATAGTGAATTTTCTATCATTGGGAAATATTTGATTAACTACACTTAAAAAGAAATGAATTGAAACTAATTGGATTAAATTAATTCTCTCTGCTAGTACAAATCACAGTTCATCTATCCCCAATTCACTGTGTGTGATTCTTGTTCATACCCTCTCACAGATCCTTCACAGAGGATCTACCCAACACATGGGAGGCCTTTTTATATTAATTGAGCAACAGTGGTATTTGGGCTTATGTCCATATGCTTGCTACATAGATGGCCCACCTCTTTTTTTCAGTCATCTGTTTCTTGGCCATCATAAGTTATTCTTGAACAAGTCGATGGAAGTACAGCCTATTTCTATATGGCGCACACTTCATCAGTGCTCTTTGGGGCTACCTATAGTTTTGTTTCTTTAGAAATTGTGGGTTTGTATGCCAAATAGCGCCAGTGGGGGAATGTGTCCTTGGGAGTTGGCATAAAGGAGCAGTTTGAGACTTGGAAGCAGTGCATATTTTTCCAAATGCAATTCCGGCAACACAAAATAATGTATGGCAAGAATCAATGCAATTCCAAATCTAAGATCCAAAGGTCATTATTGATTGACAAAATCTAGAAGGTTTCATAGATGAAGTGGCATTTGAATTGGGCTGTAAGGGATGGGTAGGAATGTGACACATGGAAAGGGACAGGCAAGATAATTCAAGAAGCTGGGTAGGATAACTGCTTATCAGGTATGTGGTAGAAATGATCCCTTTAGAGGTTGCAAGGTTGGACTAGGAAACTTAAAAGGTATCTTTTCCACCTTTTCAGCTTTGTTCTATTCTAAACAAAGCCATTAAAGTTTTTTTTTTATGTGCAGTTGCTTTGTTCTTAGATACTTCAATCCTTTTACGATCTGTGATTCTGGCAGTGTGGTTCTTCCCTCTATTGACAGATTGCAACTCTCACAGAAGTCATTTTCATACTGTTGCTTTAAAAGGTCACCTTATTGAACTTCACACTGCATACAGTTCTTGTTTCTTTGACTGTTCAAATAATCATGATAGTCAAGCACAATTTGTGGCTATTGTCTATGTAAACTTTCCATCTTCAATCAAACTGCTCTTATACTAAAAATGCTTCAGTACTGATTAAAGTTAATGGCATGAGTATTGTTATGACGTAATGACTCAATTTTGTATGTTCCTTGTAACTCTGAGGTTTATAGTGTAAGCATTAATCTACCCATTTTATAATTGAGGAAAATAGATGCAGAACTGAAATCTACTGTCACACAGTGAGTCTCATGAGTGCAAACAATTATCTCATTTCCTCAAACTTCTGAGGTAGGCAGGGTACCCCTATATAGCACATGGAAGTTAAATGAAATGCCAAAAGGACACACTGAATTAATGGTACCGCAGGGAGTGGACTACTGCTCCCTCCTTCCAATCCAGTAACATAGACTCTTAGGAATTAGGAATGGAAAGAAGCTTACATCATTCTAGACCAACCCTCTCATTTTATATAATGTGAAAATGGATTCAGAGACTCAACAATAGGTACTAAAATCAGGATTCAGACTTAGGTCTTCAGGCTCCAAATTCAATATTTTTGCAACTGTGTGGGTGAAGTTCAATCTCAGAGGGATATAATATATAGGAACAGGTTTCTGTAACCCACTACAATTTTCTCTTTCATCTTATTTCTTTATATGTAAAATTAAGGGGTTGGACTAGATCAGAGGTTCCCAAACTTATTTGGCCTACTGCAAAATAATCACCCCCACCACCTTAGAAATCTATTTCTTCAACCCTTTAACTTTTTAAAAAATTTGCATCATTTAAAAAAAAAGACAATTTTTTGTAAATTCGTGGAGTTTTTCCTGTATTGAAATTTTGGTGACACAATATTGTGTAATGTAATTGTATGGTATTGTATTGTAAGCAAGTCATTACAAGCACATATTCCTGCCAGTGCATGCTGGACTTAGCAACAATGTGTGACAGGCTCATCTGCCAACACTTGCTTGTTAGGACCTGTGGGTGGGCTTGACTACTGATCAGGTAATAACTTGCATTTTTGTGTGTTTATTTGGAAAATAATGTAATCCCTGTGACTTTGTCACACAACCTCCACAACCTGCAGCCTGCCAATGATTTCTTCTACATACAAAGGATCTTTTTCTCTATGTTTTTCATGGGCTGCCCAAAATCCTTTGGTATGCTTTAGGATGCTCGTGGGCAGGCTGCAGGTTGTGTAGGCCTGCTGTTACACAACAGATGAAACACGTACAAATGGTTTTTCAAAATTTGCTCTTATGCTTCCATACCCTGCTCCCTTTATTTTTACTCACTGCTCCCCAATTGCACCTCAGGCTACTACTGCCCCCTTTCCCCTCTAGATAGTTCCACCACCCACCAGGAGCCAGTATTGCCCACTTTGGGAACCTTATAAACTCACTAGATAATCTGCAGGTTCTTTTCCAGCTCAAATATTTTGTGACGTTTTGGATGTACTTGGATCTTTCTCCAAGGAAGGTCTGTTTCTTTTCAATGGAAGGTCAGTGTAGTGGAAAAAGTAACCTGCCACACACAAACCTTTAGTGGTCAGGAGAAGTAGAGTTGGCCTTTTTATTTGCATGACTGGCATTTAATATAGTTATGTAAAACTATGCACTGCAGTCATCTATGCTTTTGTTTCAGCCCCTTACACTGAAATATAGTGTACATGAAACATTAAATCTTTACTGTATGCAAGACACTTGTGCTAAATTGAGATCAAACTCATATCCTGGGATAAATATCGACTCAGATGAAGGCCGGGGGCTGGCCCATCTCTTACCCAAATGGCCAATTTTCCCCACGGTCTGGCAAAAGTGGAATTGTAATGTCTGGGCCAGAAGCATATTAGCATCTTGCTGGGTTTAAAAGGGTTGGTTGGATTGGGTTCAGCCTTTGGGTATTCTCACTATCTCTTTTTGCTTCTTGTTGAAGCTAGAATTTGGTTCATGTCAAGAAAAGGTAATGACCTAGACCTCATGCAAAATACTCAAGCTAATAACAATATAGGATACATTTATTTAGACATGTGCAGAAGATGAGCACCAGAACTTCTAAATGATCGAGATTAAACTGCTCTGGTGAATCCTACTTCCTAGGGACCTAAGCACCACCCTGTCCCAGAAGGGAAAGCACTTGGTTTGTGTCCTAGAGTCACCCTTTCAAGGTCCTTAAGACCATTTAATATTGTCCTGTATGTGGTATATATTATAAATATATATATATAAATATATATAATGTCTTGTATGTGGTATATAATATATAAATATATATTATAAATATATATAAATACATATATATATATTTAATATTGTATGTGGTGGGTTCAAGTGTTCACCTCTGATTTGAGTCCTTTTCAGGGCTACTCATCCACTTTAGGTTTTCACCTGTTACCCAAATCTTACCTGTGGCTTCAAGAAGCTGTAGCATTCACAGCAGCTACAGCCAAGTAAAATGGCAGATGGACAAAACCCAGGTTGAGGGTAATCGTCTGGCCTCAAACCCAATGAATCGTGCCTTGGGTGTCTATCCAAAGTATGTGAAGGACATACTGCCTTAGCCAATGGGTGGATGAAAACAGTTCTAAGGCCGTGGTCCTGAAGGTGGGCTGAAGCGCTGTGGAGGGCTTAGAGCTTGGTCAGCCATCCCTCTCCAACTTCATCCACTGCATTCTGGGCCTCCACCAGTCCTGACTTCTATAGCTGCTGTACTTCCATGACTAGAAGAGACTGAGGCTTAAACTGCAACCCTGCCTCTCTTAAACCCAATGACCTTGTGATGTCGTTGTTCTCAAAAGGAAAAGTACTTGCTAGTATATATAATCCACCTTCCTCCCCTGGATCTACACATTACGTGGCCAAAAGCCAGGTTTGTTCTTTCAGGTAATGGATCTATCCATCGTCCTCTGCTACTCCTCAATTCCAGTAGCAATCAGCTTTGTTCCTGCCATTCCTGAAAGCTACAAGATCGGTCCAGGCACCTACTGCCCTTCCTGCCGCTCTTTTCCCTTGGGCACAGGGTTCCATGGAGGGGCTGTGTGGCTGTACGTGCTTTTGGAGAACGAGGTCCGTGTGTGCCGAACCAGTTTCTCCGGCTTTCCAGCTTTTCCTTTTAAAGGTCAAGTGAAACATTCTAGCACAAAGCAAGGAGTTTGCATATTATTAGAGACACTTTAAGGGAAAGGAATTTTATACCTTATACGTAGGAAGTTACGTTGTTGGCCAAAGACAAAATTGGGCATACCTGCTACAGAATTAATGTTTGTGTCAAAAATGCTCAGACTACTCTGAATCTGTTAACAGTTTTCCTCCAAGTTGGGGTTCATTTCTGTGCGAGAAGGCGAAGCGTGCTCCGCTTCCTCCATCTCGTTCCCACTTTCAGTATTTAAGACGATGACCTTTTTATCTTGGTATCACTTACAACGTCTAGCGCTCTCCCCCTTGCTCAAGGCAGAGCACTTATAAAATCGTTATGAAATCGAATCGAATCCGGAGATACAAAACTACTACTCCCAGCGAGCCTTTGGGGCAGGAGAAAGGAGTGGATCATCTGTCACGTGGGAGCTTCTCGACCAATCGTAGCTTCCGTTACAGCTGTCGGTTGGCTGCTACTTGTAAGAAGCCATGGCGCAGGGTCTGAGCTGAGGGTTGGCAGTGGCGGCTGCCAGCTTGGGCTCTAGGGAGACGCTGCGGGCCGAGTCTTGCCAAAACAGGTATATATGAGCGATGTGGCGCGCCAGGAGGGGACGGTTTGTCAGGGGGCAGATTACTGCCATTCTATGAAACCGAGGCAAAGGCGTCGGGGGCGGGACAGAAGGTGCTGAGAGAGGTTGGTACCTCCGCTTCGTCGCCGGACAGCGAGCGGAAGTGACGTGCGAGGGCGCGGAGGATGCCGGGAGGCTGCCCTCTGCTGGGGGTGGCGGGGTTCTGAGGAACTGCTAGTCCCTGTCACGCCCAGACGGGATGGAGAAGAGGCGGTCAGGGCTGGAGGAAAGGTGGGTCCGGAGCCGGAGGAGGCCGTGAGGTGGGCTCCCTTCCCCGGGGAGGAGGCTAATGGGCGCCCATGTCCACCTGAGCCGCAGCACCAGGATCGGGGACTGTGGGAGCTGAAGACACCTTAGACGTGAGCCAGTACAACCCCTTCATCGTACGGCGGAGGAAACTGAGGCTGGGGGAGCGGGGGCTTGGGGTGTGCATGGCGAGTGAGAGGAGAGGGACTTCCCCGGGGTCGCACAGTTGGTTGGCGGCGTAAGCAAGGTTAGAAGTCCGGTTCTTCGATTCCAGGTCCAGGGCTCTTTGCACTCCTCGCCTTTTGACTTGGTTTCGGCGGGGCAAGGGTGATCTGTGACCCAGGGGTAGGCGGAGGTGCTGCCTCTGAGCCCGGGGCTGGGGCCTTCAGTGAGCAGGGCTTTGCGTGCCCGGGGCTCCCCTGTTACCCACCTGTGCGATACCGGACAAGGGCTCAGTTGCTGCCCCTGTGGAAAGGGCTGATAGATAATTCCTGTGCTAGCTAGCTCCTCTAAAGCTTCGTTGTGAGGAATGTGCTTTTCGAAGCCTAAAGATGATTATGATACCTGACTTTTCTATGACTCTTTGAAGATTTGCAAGTTATGCCGTTTGAGCCTCAATCACGACTACCGGTTATCGGATAGGATCGTATTTCTAGAGCTGGAACGAAGTCACCAAATCCACCTTCTCATTTTGCATTTGAGAAAACCGAGCGCCAGAGAAGATTAGTGACATACATAGGGTCACGGTGGTAGTAAATAGCTGAGCTGGGATGTGAAACCAGGTCCTAAGTTTCAATATTCATTTCAAAAGAGCATCCTAAACAGATTTGGAGAAAGCTTCGTTTCAGTCTATGATCTTTACAGAGAAACATATCTACAAAACTGATAGCTAAAGGGTAAATGTCTCATAGCTGAGGACTGAGTAATAGTATTTTGTGAAAGCAAACTTCTTTCTTGCTTTTTATGCCTTATGTTTCCAAATCAGTGCTATAATAGTTGAGTATTCCTCCCCCTGCCCCCCTCCCAATAGAACATCATTTGTGTTATTTTGAGATGGAAGAAAGAGGATAAATAGTGAAATGAGAACCATTCTCTACCAGATTCCTCCGGTGTTTGGTCATGGTTTAGAGGTGATGCTAGGTTCTTTGGGACTATACCAAATGGAGCAGAAACTCTAGCAGCTCCTACTAAGATAAAAGGGACTTTGAATAGTGAGGCCCAGCGAGGGATTGTGTCTATCATTCAAGGAACATCCTAGCTAAATTTGGTTAGGCTTATTGTGAGGTTGGGGACAAAGTGATTTGGCCACAGCAACTCTCAAGGACTGACTACTAAATTATCGTGCTGTTGTGAAATCTCTGGGAATATACACATGGAGGAAATCACAGATCCCTGAGGAAGAGATCATTAAAACATTTTACAAATTTAAGATGGTATTATTGCTAAGATGGAATGACAGTATTTTCTCTGCCTACCTCCCAAAATTATTCTAGTGATGAAATAAATAATGTGAAAGTATTTTTTTAAGCTTTGGAGTATTTTACAAGTATATGGAATTTCAGTACTTTCAAATATTCAGTGACAGGATGCATGTCAATACCTTTGTTACAAAGTAGAGTAAGATGTGTAAAAAGGTGAGGTGGTATGGGAAAAGGAAAAGTAGTATGGGAAATCTGAAGAGGGAAAAATTTGCGTTTTGGGGTGTGTGTGTGTTTGTGTGTGTGTGGAGAAATGCTTCATAGAGGAGGGGGCATTTGAGTAGGGGAAAGAGGGCAGGCAGAGATATGGGGTGTCAAAGAATAGGTGTCAGTTTCAGGTAAAGGAGATGGTACAGAGGAAAGAACAGGACGGTAGGGAGTAGAGAATAATTCAGCTTAATTGGAAATGTAGAACAAAGTAAGAGAAATAGTATGAGAAAAAGCTTGAAAGGTAGTTTGGAAATAAATTGTATCTGGCCTTGAATGTCAGGATTAGGAGTTTATACATTATTTATAAAGCAGTAGGGTGCCATTTACTTATTAGTTGCCCATAGTACACAATTTTATAAGTTCCTGTATCCAAAAAAAAAAATACCACCAGATTTTTGGAAATGAGTCTCCTTGAAAATTTAGCTAGCTGGTTCTTAGACCACATTCTATACTTAAATCACATGCTTAGATCACATTCTATACTTAAATCTTTTCTAGCTTGGTTGGGCCTGTTAAAGCTTGGCATTTCTTTTATTTTTTTTAAGGTTTTTTTTTTAATTTTATTATCTTTTTTTTT